>OY987229.1:8806111-9406111 GCA_963920705.1 Odiellus spinosus | reverse complement strand
ATTACATTAATAAATAAGTCTAAAGGTTCATCCTAAAGGTGCCGAAATATATTTAAGTTTTATTGCACTCGCAATAAATTCAAATCCCAAATATATCTGTTATATTTTTTTAAAAGCTTTCACCAAAACAGACTCCATCCTTTGTTGAAGTATGAAGTCATTAATCAATTGATAATAATTAGTTGTTAAAGTTTGAAACTGGCTAAAAGTACGGTCTTGCTTTCCCCGATAAAGACGGAGGTTTTCTGATCCCCAGACTTTCACCAATTCAGACAGTTCCTTATAATAATGGCAAATAAAATTAAAAGTAAAGTCTGATGTCGAAGAAATTTTCTTTTCAGAAAGATTCCCAAATTTTATTATTATTTTTTTCCCTTATAAGAATGACCTTTTGACCTTAATTATTTCAAGGGAGAGTGAACTATATCGGAAATCGAATGAAATTTATTTCTTGTAAAAAACCGTACGTTTTAATTAGAAATATATTGGAAATAACTGGTTTATCATCGTTTTCAGTTGGCCCTCCCTTTTTTGGGAAAAATCGTTATATAAATTAAAAAAGACTAATGGTCGTAAAATCCGAGCTGATGCTTTTAAATTTAATCGTTTTTTATTTTTAATTGTATTTTATTCTTTCAATCCCAAAGTTTTGTTGAAAGTTTTTTTTTTTAATGGCTTCTCTTTCGATTTCCGTATCAAATTTTAAATTCAGTACGCGTAAAGTTCGTCTTACGCCTAATCTTATCTTTAAGACAGTTTTCACTCCTTTGAACGCGAAAATTGATATCGACTCTTTCGAAATAAATTCTCGGCGATTTTATTTTCCAGTGAAAGGGTTAGATTCAATTTTATGTTTTTTTATTTTTTTAATATTATTATATTTGATTATTTAGGGACCCATTTGTTAGATCGCTTACAAAAGAGTCTTCTTGTCGTCTGCTCGCGACGTCGTTTATTCATCCCCCTTTCTGTCTCATCAATTTTCATTATTAACCCCATCCTCAGAAGCGGAAAAGCCAAGCCCTCTTTTTCTTTTACGTCGCGTGTTCGCCTTAAAAGCTTTAATTAAAACTTATTATACACTAGGGGTGAAATAAAGAGTAATAATGCAGAGTTATCTAACCTTTTCCGCTGCCTTCCATTCTATTAAACTTATCTTATCGAACAAAGAAACGCGTGGCGCGCGCTCGCCAGCGACTTTGAAACAAAAAATATTTTATTTCGCGCGCATTTTTTGGCGCGAAACAAACGCAATTTGGCGCGAGCTTTTATTCTCGAGAGTCTTTTCATCATCATCAATTCAACAGCTGCTGGCTGGCGTAACTGCGCGAGATCTCTCTTTTCATTGGATAACGCAGGTTTTTTTTTTCGATAAATACGCGGGAAAATATAATAATAGAATTTTGTAAGGGAGGAGGATTTGGTCATTTTTCTTAAACAAAAAGCCAATTCTCGCGTAGTCTTTAAAACAGAGGGATAATTAATCAATCAACGCCATCTTATTGAAGTAATACGCTCTGGAAACTAGTTATCTTTAATTACAATTCCATAAGCGGCCCAATCGAAAAAGATAGTAATATTGCTTCGTGGAGACGTAAGCCGTATATACTTTCTTTGAATTTATATATTAGTTCTTTGTAAGAAGTATAAGTGTATTACACGTTACTGCGGTGGTACTGCATGCTATAAAATTTAAGTAGTCCGTATTGAATACTCTAGAGACCTTTAGACATTAAGTCGAGAAGGTCCGTATAGCTAGAAAAAATAAAGTGACTCAAAAGAAAGCTAGAAATGTCTTTGAAAGAATTTGGAATTCAATTCGCGCGAGTATTCCGAAGCCAAAAACACCCCCTAGCTCCCCTAAAAGACGTTTTCCCGGCAAAGCCCTCAATCCCTACCGAGTCAATTTCGGCTTTGATTTGACAGTACAGCCAAGGGTAGCCCCACCCACTTCTCAACCCCGCTTTCCTTTTATAAATAGCTATCTAAGAAGGAATCAATGAAATAAATGGTATACTCGGTATTACAATCTTGAAACGGGTCTCTACTATATACTTTAGTTCAAAGGAAGTTAACACGATTGGAAAAGATAAGGCGAATTGATATCTAATGTTAAATATCATAGAAAAGAAAATAGTTCGTGTCAATCTCTCTTAAACTTAAATATGTTTAATTTAATTTGAAAAGCTGTTTTTTTTTATGTGGGAATTTCTAAGATTGTAATCATTAGATAGTTTTTTGAAATCGAATGAGTAGTGAACATAAATAACTATTACAATGCATCGCCCCGTGTCTGCCGTTACTTAGAAAGTAGCCTAGGCTTAACGGATTAGTACAGTTAAGAAAATTCCTATTAATAGAAATCGTTGGTAATACTTCAAATTATTTATAGCTGTCGAGATATTTACTCTACCTCAGAATACTTCGAACATGTCCTAGTACCGTTTTTTAATCAATATATAATAATTTACAATGCCCGTGCTTACGTTCGTATCTTTTTCTGGAAAGGTGCAATAGGTTGGGCTTCACCCTGAACACTGGAGCGCGAAGATTGGAACACTTTTACAGGCGCTTAACCAATTTATGTTATTATTGACGGTACCATCAACGTATAATAATCAACATATATCAATATCACGTGATTTTTAACTGGTTTTTGCTAGTCCATTGGTTGGTTGGGCAGCTATAATGTCATTTTTAATTGTTTATCTCTGTCCCTTTTCACATTAGTGGTGACAAAAATTTAAACCTTTACAAAAAGGGCGCTTGCATTTGGTTGGCATGCCAATGCATGTAAGAAACTACGACTAGAAATCGTGTGAAATTTCAGAAATTTAAGTAATTTCAATAATTTATACTTCACTTACATTGAAACTTAACAAAAAAATTATAACTTAATTTAAGCACCAAAAACGTATCTAAAAATTGTTTGAATATTCTCGAATACGTTTTTTGGCATGGTGATTGCGAAAATAAATTCAAAACGTGTTTTATTTTTAGCACCAAGTTTTTCTTTAAATCTTTTTCTAATGAATAATTATTTAAAACATCGAAAGTGTACAGAAACACTGTTTATTGCCGCTTAATTACGTCTTTGAGTAAAAAAAAAATTCAAGAATCTTTCCTAGTGAATGCACTAGTTACAACGATTTGGGTCGAAATGATCGAATTTCATATGATCGATTGAGTTAAAAAACTAACCTAACCTAACCTAACCTAAATATTTCGATCATTTAATCCAAAAAACTGGTTTCGATCACTTAAAAGTCGATCAATTGGGACGATACCGTTACGACTTCAGAACTTGGATATTTTATATCTTTACTTATTTTAATACAAAGGATTAATCTCCAAGGGTTAGGTTTTTAAACCGGACTTCTCTTGGATCTCTAGCTACGACCATATTGAAGGTATTTGGCTGAATTTCAGTATTCATTTAATAAAAGAAGAAAAAAAAAAAAGGACCAGACTCAGGGTTCATACAAACCTGGAAATAGAAGGGAATTTAAATGTTGTCCAAAAATCAGGGAAATTGATTTTCCAAATATCAACCCAACCAGTATTGACGTCACGTCTCTTAGCTCCTCCCCCTTGTAATAGCATTCTATTGAAAACCTTTTTTTTATTATGTTAATTTCGATGCCTTTCTAGGTTGTTATTTATTATAGAATGACGTAGTACCAAAGCGGTATCAAATCAACACGGAAAATGCTTTTGAAAAGGGAAAGCTAGGTTTAAGGAATTTATTCCCTAGAGAGAGTGAGAGGGGACAGGGGGTTGAAGCCTCAGGAGAAGGCAACTTACTAAGGGGACACAAAATCGAACGCCCAAAATACACCATGGTTGTATTTTTTTTTTTTTTTTTTTTTTTTTTTTTTCTCCCGCGATATTTTACTCCGAACCAATATAAGCTTTTCTAGCGAAAATCCTCCATTCCGATTTTTAGTGAACTTCCCATCCAGAGCCTATAAAAGCAAATAAAATATCTACAATACAATACAGAAAGCCTAGAGTAACACTAAGGTTACTCCGGGCACGCTCTATGGCTTCTTTCGCGTAATACCATTGAATAAAATCAATTTTCACTATGAATTTATAGCGGGTACGAAGCTATACTTAACGTTTTTTTTTCTTATCTTTAATACGTAAGAGATAATATGGTTTCCTAGCTTCGTATTCACTGCCAATTTACCTTGGAAATAACATCAGGAATTCAAGCTTTTCGCGCTTATGTCAAGGGACCAGTCAACTTAGGACTTACATTGATGTTAGCCTAAGTTAAATATATTATTTCCTACCTTAATATTGCGCAAATATTGTTTTTTTTAACTTAAAAGCGGTTCTAGCTATGTTGCGAATTCTCCGGGCTTTTTTATGTTATAAATAAGTATTCCTACGCTCTAAGTTCCAACGCGATGAAATTTCAAACTGATATTAAAGTGAGATTGAAACACGACAATGTATGATTTCCTGTCGTATCAAATTCTCGTAATCATATAATAAACATATTACATTTAAAATCAATTGTTATCGTCGAATTATCTTTATAAATCGATTTATCGTGGCTTCATCTATCGGTTGTTGAAACCAAATCGGTACGAAACTGGTTCCCGAAGCATTTTCGAGAAATGGAATCAAATCGATTTGTGAAAAGACGGTTTCCCGTTCACACGACTCTAGCGAAACGTTTTGAAACGGTTTAAATCGATTCCAAGGCCTAGTATTGCCCCAATTAATCTTGAAATCGATCTTAAATACTAAATTTTGTTTTTTCTCTTTTTCTTTTTTCCAGGAAAATGAGTCAACATCGGGACGTCCTAATTAACATCTTTAGTTAAGTGGTCAACTGGTCGATGTCACCTTAACTGCTCTATTTTAAATTTAAAGGTCAGGAGGTGGATTCAACCCCACATTTCAAACCAAAACGAATCAACGCTACTCTTAACGCCGATTTTATAATTAGGTGAGTGTACACATTTTTTTTAATTGTCAATCATATCAATGACGTCATATTTCTATAACATTACGTCAGCAAAGCTGCTAATTATTCGTCGTAGGAATGTCTTTTATACAAATCATCACTATGTCTATATCTAGGCGTTTTTCTTTATCCTTTATTTTCATTTTTGAATCGAATAAGTTTTTTTTTTTTATTTGTCAATTGGTCCGCCTACGTTCGGTATAACGCTTTAGTTCTGGCCATAAAATTCCCTCACTCGAAATCCCACGCTCGCTTCTTCGATAGTTTATTAAACCAGATGAAAATGATTTTCCCACGCAATCCTTTCCCCTGCAGTTCTCGTCCATCACGCAACCATCTCCTTGTATTTACATCGTCATGTGCGAAAATTTAGAACGCTTAAAATATTCGTAGTGACACCTACTTCTTCTTATAATATAATTTAAAATGTAGCCTGATTTTATTTAAAGTTGACACGTAACCAGACTTAATTCTGGTCTGGTCAAAAATTGATCTGTCGAATTTGATCACAAGAAAATGAAAATATTTGCGAGACTGTTTTTAAATATACGCGTGACGTCGGTTTTACTTTCCATTTCATTGCGCTCCCTTAGAATAACATAATTGGTCAAAAATGGTTCAATTGATAAAATTCAAACAGAACTCGAATAAATAGACCAAATACGTCATGCGTATATAAAAACAGCCTCGTGAATTTTTCAATTCACCCCCAATTAGTCAGGTTGCCGTGTTTTATTTGAAAAGGGCGTGTGGTTTTATTTGAAAATAGCGCGTGGTTTTATTTCTAAATGAAGCGTGTTTTTATTTTAAAATGGAGCATGTTTTATTTTAAAATGGAGCTTGTTTTTTTTTTTTTTTTTTTTTTTTAAATGGCGCGTGGCTACTTTGAAATTGGCGTAGTTTTATTTGAAAATGGCACGTGATTTTATTTAAAATTGGCGCATGTTTTATTTTAAAGTGGCACATAGCTTTATTTGAAAATGGCGCGTAGTTTTGTTTGAAAACGGCGCGTGGTTTTATTCCAAAATGACTCGTGATTTTATTTGAAAACGGCGCGTTCTTTTATTTCAAAATAGCGCGTGTTTTTATATTCAAATTGCGCGTGGTTTTACTTCGAATTTGTCTGAGATTTTAGGCCTAATTTTATATTGGCACGTGATTTCTTTAAAATATAAAATGTACCATAATTGGGCCCAAATGAAATTTTATTTAACATTCGCGACCTTTATATAATCGATGAAAAATATTTGGAAATCGGTGGGAATTTAATTAGTTGTTAAATTTAACGCCTTTATTGGGGCAAATTATAGATAAGATAAGAGAAGAAATCCCGAGTGGGAAACTATAAAGATAAGAAGCAATGAGCCTAAAGGATCATTTTAACTGCGCGGTCTAATTTTCATTCTCCCTAATTGCGACACATAATGATAGGGAAAAAAATATATATATAATAAGAAGACTTGGAAAGGCGAACTTGAAAAGTCGCCCTATATTCTTAAAACAAGCGGTTACAATTAAGTCGAGCGCGGGTTCATAATCAAATATTTTTTCCCCTCTTAGCGTTTTCTGTCTTTCGTAAAGGGAGAATGCAACCTAAAAACAAGTAGTTTTTTATCGATTCCTTATCGTTTAAATAGGCCTAATCCAACAAATATTAAATTGGAAATAAATTTAAAACTAACCCTGAAAATAGGCTTAACTGAATTCACGGAGATCGCCTGAACTCCCTATATAAGGACTAACGACCAATGATATTGATGGGGAATGCTGGATCTACGTGATCAATGTCATTGGTCGCTAGTCCTTATACGTAGAGTACAGGATAGCTCCATGAATCCAGCTAAGCCTAATTTGATGGTAAGTTTTAAATTTATTTCTAGTTTAATATTTGTTTGTAATTTTTTTTACTGTTGGATTAGGCCTATTTAAACAATAAGGAATCGATAAAAAATCACTTGTTGTTAGGTTGCATTCTCCCTTTACGTTCTAAATTCCCCTCTCCCATATCAACCATTCCATTGTCAATCTTTTCAAGTTTTGACTAAGGATCTAAATTAAAACCTGTTTTTGGATGAGAATGTTAATCCTTACTAAACTCGCATCAATTTTCGACAAATGAAAAACAAAAAAAAAAAAAAAAAAAAAAAAAAAAAAACAAGAAACATGAAATTTGAAACGATTCTCGAATGCCAAAGTGTTTATATTTATCATAAGTAGAAAATACAAACGTAAAAGTATTAAGTTATATTTAAGAAAGACAAGGTTTCCAAATCAGACATTTTGAGCTTAGGCGAAAGCAGCCACTTCCTTATAAAAAATTGTTCACCGACTAGACCTATATCCGATTACATAATAGTTGCTATCAAAAAAGAGGATGAGTTTAATTATGGCATGTTACCGTCGACGTCATCAGCTACGTTAAAGCTTGTAAAGCTCATAGCGCTCGTGAACACCGAGCATTTCTTAAGCTTATTTTTCCCATATCTTAAGGTCGGATCTCTCCCGAGTGACTTTTGAGCCGTCTGGCCCTTAGCGTTTTATGAAAACGGAAATAACTGCCCTGTATAACCTTAACGCCACGTGATTTCGTGACGTAGTTAGCAACATTCAAACAAGATGTCGCACCCACAACGTCTTTTATAATATCAACTATTGATTACAGTAACGTTTGATAATGCAAAATACGTCTGTTTGACTTAGAGAGAAGGGAGCTAGTCGTATTAATTAATGGGCATACTTAATTTTACGATTTAATTATTGTATACTTTTGAATATATCGTATTCTGTTTTTCATCTCTGGAGACCGGATCCCTCTAGGCGATCTCATCATTGTTTCCCCCTCCCCCCTCCATCCCATTGACGCCATTTGGACCTTTTATACGAAATACCTGCATTAATTAAACTGGTTTTAATTAATATTAAAATTAGTAGCGGTAGCTACACCAACGGTTTAATACCACAGCTCATATTATAACATTGGTAGGGAGACAGGGGAAAAGTCCGGGAATTTGGAAACTGCCTCAAAAGATCAGGGAAACGTCATGGAATTTGGAAACTGGCTCGAAATATCAGGGAAAAGTCAGTGAATTTGAAAATTTTCCAAAAAGAGGAGGAAATTTGAAAATGAGGGAAAAAATTTAGAAATGGTCAGGGAAAATCTGGAAAAGTCAGGGAAATTAACTTCGAAAATTTTGTACGAACCCTGTAATATATAAATTTACGTTGAATTTTAGCGTTCCTTATAGACAGACAGACAGGCCGACGTACCAAGAGAATTAAATTTTAGATAGGTCTATAATAATTAAGTAATAAAAACTTAAGGTAGTTCATTTTTAACATGGTATAATTATAATTCAATTTTTTTAAGTTTTAATTTTCGATTTTCTAATTAAAGTTATCGTTATTAATAAAATTAGCTGGGGGGAGGGGGTGGTAGGACTAATGATTTGTAGTGACGTCACATCATCTATATAACCATTAATAATCGAGTATAATGTTGGGCCGGAAATGAGGCCAGAGAGCCAATGGGAGGGGCGCCTTTTTTTGTCAATGAACACCTAACTACAAATTAACGATAATGTTCGGATATTCGCGAAGGAGGGAAAAATAAAATGAGCCAAATAATCTTATTCACGCTTCCAATTTTTTTTTGTTCTTTTTTTATTCTTGATTAAGCCTAACCCTAAAACCCCCGTTGGCGCCAACAAAAAAGCAAAAACTTAATGGTTTTACAAAGGGTTTTAAGGTTTTTAACGAGAAACTAGACGATTATGTCGAAATATCTTTGTTAGAAATATAATAATAAAAATCACGGGTTAGCCACCGCGTTTAAAATAATGATATTCAAACAATATAAAAACATTACTGTGACGCAATAATTAATTGTGACGTTATTGAATACGTAATAAAGGATGTAACGTCGAATTTAGACAATCCCATCCCTTAACTTCCTTTCTACTGAACTAGCTTCTACCCAAATTAAAAAGTGCCTCAAACTTGGATTTTTAACAATGGACACCTATCTTAAAGGGAGAATGCAACATAATAACAAGATTCCTTATAGTTTAAATAGGCCTAATCCAACAGTAAGACAAATTTAAAAACAAATATTAAACTAGAAATAAATTTAAAACTTACTAATAAAATAGGCTTAGCTGGATTCATGGAAATACCTTGAACTCCCCGTATATTGATCATGACATTGATCATGGAGATCCTGCATTCATCATTTAAGAGCCATCAATCAACGTCATTGGTCGCTAATCCTTATATGGGGAGTTCTTTTGATCTCCATGAATCCAGCTAAGCCTATTTTCCTGGTTAGTTTTAAATTTATTTCTAGTTTAATATCTGTTTGTAAATTTTTTACTGTTGGATTAGGCTTAGCTGGATTCATGAAGATCCTGCATACCCCTATCAAGACCATCGATTGGTGTCATTGGTCGGTAGTCCTTATACGCGAGGAAATCAGAAATCCAGCTAAGCCTATAGTCCTGGTCGATTTCCAAAACCGGAAGTCTAGAGAACCTCGCGAAAATTTTGGCGGGGAAAACGTTTTGTCACGTGATCGTCCGCCATCTTTTTGTAGTGTGAAAATAGCTACAGACTAACCAACGCCTCCTATACTTTATCATATAGGAAGCGTTGGACTAACAACTTGAATTTGGTTTGTGGGAAATAAAATTAGAAATAGTCTGGCAACCTGTTACTACAAAAAGATGGCGGCGCGGCTATGAGACAAGGGCCCATTTCCGGCAAATCGACCAGGACTATTTTGATGTTAAGTTTTAAATTTATTTCTAGTTTAATATTTGTTTGTTTACTGAAGGATTAGGCCTCTTTAAACGATAAGGAATCGATACGAAATCACTTGTTGTTAGGTTGCATTCTCACTTTAACTGATCTTAATGAACAAGTTTAATTTTGATAGAGAAAATAATTATTATTTCCGATAAATAGTACATTCTAATGAGACAGATGTCGCCACAGACGCCTTAGGGATTTAACAGTTCGTCAAGAGGGAAGGGAACGAAACGTCACTAGAAATTCCCTCTCTAGTTGGCTTGTTTTTACCCGCGCATATCTTAGTCCACCTAGTGACGGAGAGGGCATTAAGTTGAGAATATCTTGAGATACGAGATAGAAAGGTGTGATGTTGCAAGATCCAGGACTGTTAACTAGATCTATATTATTATGTTGAGGGATATTCACAAACCTAAACAACTTCGCTGTTTCGTGGAAAAAAGAATACTCTAAATTCTTGCGTCTATAAAATTTCATTCCCTCGCAGTTAGGGCTACTAGGACTGCCTAACCTCTGAGTAACCTGTAATATCTGTAGCGCAACTCTCCCTCGATATAGACGAAATGTCGGTAAAATTCCCCGAGGCAATAATTTGGGGATGAGACCAACAGCGGGAAGTTCAAGCGTGATTCCACTAAAACTCGACTAAAACCCACTACAGTGAAAATAGCCTCGCTGAAGCTTCATACCCCTCTATTCCCCCCGTCTAGTGTTAGTGCCTATGTTATACTAAGGTGTACGATACATTCTTCAAGGGGAGTTTGCATTACGAATCAAACCTGAGGCGGATTTATACTTGTTGTAATAAATATATACATCGAATCGTAAAATAACTCGACCGCTCTCGAATGCAAGCTGGTGAGGGCTTGTTTCTCCCCCCCCCCCTTTAGGCTTAAGCCATCCCAACTACTTCTCCGTGGGAAAGCCAAAGATCGGTATGCCGTGGTCTTGTTCGCGTTATTCAACTTATTAATTAAACACCTGGAAAACTCAGTCGACTTAAAATTGAAATAAAACAAAGAAAATAAAACGAAAATTGCGGAAATGGACAGGGAATTTGAAAATTACCTTTTATAATTAGGGGAATTTGAAATATAACGGTTATAATTGAGATTTGAAAACTACCCTTCAAAATAAACCCCTTAATAAGTGGCAAGGGGAAACCTTTAAAATTGAGGGAAATTCCAAACTGATTCAAAATCAGAACGCAAACATATTCAGTATCAGAATCTATAAAAAACAGTAACTTGATTTTTCTCTTCCCTTTAAAATTATTGAAATTAGAATGAATTTAAGAGCAAGGTTTCACACTCTTTAATCTTCTAATAAATCTAAGCACAGTTAAAGACAGGAAGTAGTAGATATTACTTTGAAAATAACATCAAAAGACATCAAACAATTCAGAGTATTCTTCAACTCACTATCTAGTGCGAACAAGTCATGGCGTAAAAATTCACCCTTAGTGCTGTCTTTTTTTTCTCCCCCTTATTTTTTTTTGGTACGGTATCTGCTATTCTCCTCCCATTCCAAGTTCACGGGGTGTTTTTGTGCTAAGGTTTTTTCATCGCTGCTGCTTTATCTCCCTCTCTCTTGATTCTCCTTCTTCCCCCCCCATCTCCCGTATTTCGCCGCCGCCGGCTGGCTCTGGCATCTTGGTCCCGTCTAGTAGATTCCAGACGCGTCGAGACGAGTGTAGTAAAACAATCATCGCGCTCTTCAAAAATACCTTCGTTTCACAGAAATTTAACCGAGTTAAAACTGGTAATAGTTAAAATTAGTTACAGAATTATCTACGGTAGACGTTTTTGGAAAATAATTTGCAACTAAACGATTTTATTTACACCTAAAGAGTAGTTTTAGGCACGAAAAGACTTAAGCCTCGGCTTCGATTTTGAAATTTTTTTGGTATTCGAGGTCGCGTGTTTTACGGGCAACGTCTTTCGGTTGGTATATTTTTCGTGCATCAATTTTTGTGCGTGATATTTATAATTAATCGACGTTTAATCAATATATGGATTAATTTTTTTACTACACTATATAAGGTGAGTCTTTTTAAATCATTTTAATTGGTATTTAATCTAAGTTTGTTTAAATTATTGAAGTTTGATTTTATGTTTTGACCAAGGCTTAGTGGATTTTTTTGGTAAGAAGTAGGCATAGTAGAGGTACTTTTAAGTGTTATTTATTTTAAATATATTTTTAAGCGGCTTAATTAAGGGTTTAGCATACTTAAACGTCTTCGGTTCCGATTTTAAATGAATACCATCACATACTCGATGATTTTAAGCAGTAGTAAACGATAATTTTTTTAATTTTATTTGAAAACGAAACCGATAAATACCATCCTTTATTTACAACGCTTTTATACTAGTTAAGATAACCTCTTATCATCAATAATCATATACAGTAAAGATAGAAGATTGCACCAGATGGAAAATTCTGGTTAAAACATGGAGGGGCAAAACATTCCTGGAAATTCCCCCATATTTTTTATTTTTTTTCCTCTCGTCATAAAAACGAATTAAACTCTTATGGTTTCGCTAGAGAAATACGAAATACCTTTTTTATTTTTTTCTTTCCCTCTTCTTGAGTAAGATGGCTAGTCTTGGGTCTAAGGAAGCGTAGGTTTATAAGTATTGCAAACGTAACCCTACTAGCGTGATGTAATGCAAGTCTGCTGTTTTATTTTTGCTACAGTTTTTTTTTTTTCATATAATCTCACCTTGAATTTGTAGCGTTTATAAACATAGGTTACACATTATTTTTATACTTTGAGAAATAGAGAGATTAGTATAGAATCCACTGACAATGGAGGTGGAAAAGATTTATAGAGGGATGGCGGCTCCTTTGCCTTTGTTTATATTAACTCCAATGGGGAAATAACTCGGTGTGCCAAGATGCTGTTATTTGTCAAATGAAATATCCGTATGAGGGGAGAAAGGTGTTTGATTACTTAGAGAGACCGGATTTGTCGCCTTCTACCACACTGGCTCTTTCGAAGTAAACGTACTACGTTTGTTCAGGTCTCCTAATTTGTAGAAAAGTCTTGGTTTATTTTAATTGTCTTCTAGGGTAGTGTTCTATTTGTTTTATTTTCTTTTATATCCTGTTTTCTAAGACAAATTGAGTTTTTGTTTAGTGACTATAGTCCACGTATACATACCAGGTCTTTGTTTATCCGACCTACTCATTATACCACGACTTATTGACATTCTTTCTTGACGTCATTTGTCGGTTTCTAAAACTCTTATAAAGAAAATAAATTTATTTGGATGTATAAGTTTAAATAGGTTAATTTTTTGAGATTTAATAATTCGAGTAAATGGAGCAATTGCTTGACGAAAAAGGGGAATGTAAATATCGAAAAAATGGACCGAAAGCTACAAAGAAAATCAGTCAATTGAAAATATCAAAAAGTTAAATGAAAAGTTATAAAATTTGAAATTGGAATAAATTAAGATCAAGAAAAAGTCATATTTGAAAATGGGGGTAAGGATTGAGTAAAAGTGTGTGAATGTTCGGAAATTGAACAAAATTGGATCAAAGAATTTAAGTTCTGTATTTAATTATACTTGACATTGTCAAAAGTAGTTCTAAAATTGTCAGGAAAGCCTTTTTTTGTCATAGAAACTTGTGTGAAAGTTAAAGCTGACACGCAACCTGACTTGATTCCGGGCTCGGAAAATTGCCTAGACAGGGTTGCCACAGACCTGGAAAACCTGGAAAAGTCAGGGGTCAAAATTAGTCTAAAAAGGCAGGGAATTTTCATATTATCCAAAAATAAAATTATGGAATCTCATAGTATGGATTCAGTTAGACCAGGAAGGCTTCCATAAACATGTGTAAAAATTTATATGGGATCAGAGCCTTCAAACATTTATGGAAAGTCCCTATTGAGAAAAGCACGGTTTTTGATGAATACTTTCTCGAAGTATACTGTCTAACATGACACCTATTTTTGGGGAGAGGTGATTCACACAAAGAAGAGCTCCCACGTCAATCTCTAGCAATCTTGGAGTTCTTCTAATTTAAACCTATAAATTGGTCAGGGAAAAACGGTGTTGATGGTCAGGGAAAACCTGGAAAAGTCGGGGAATTTTGTTATGAAAAATCTGTAGCAACCCTGCTAGATTATTTTTACATACACGTGACGTCAGTTTTACTTTTAATTTCAATGTGCTCCCATCGGTTTATCCAATGAGGAAACAGCTTCTAATTTAATCAAAAATGATCCAAATTTAAAAATTCGAACAAATAAATCAAATAAAATAACTTAAATTCAACAAAACTGAACCAGATGCATTTTAGATTTAAGTGGTATCCTTAAATTTAACTTAAATTGAATTTAAGTTTACTTAGATAAAATTCTCATACCTTTCCTCCTAGGGTTGGAATATAACCCTATCTCGAATTTCCCCCTAGTTTACACACCCCTACTTTTCCCCCTTATATTGTCGATTTATTTGTGGAATGGGGAGCTGCTACTTGCCTGGTACCCGCGCTGTTCTAAGTTGTTAAGTCTCCTTCCATCCGTCCATAGTCTTAACGAAGTTTTATCGTTAGAACCCTATTGTTAGATCACCCTCCAAGATCTGCGCCAATAAACCCCCAATGTACCTTATACCTCGCGTCAGGTTAAGTTTACAGCATAGCGAAAGACGAGGCGGAGTGCTACACTCGCGTTCAATTTTGTAGTAGCTGAAAATAGTATTTGCCAATATAGTTCTAGGAGAACCCCTTTTTAGTGGCACCGAGCTTATAGATAGTTTTGAAGGAGAGGGGTGAACTATGAACCCTACCTAACTTGACCATTGATCCGATTTCGGGAAGAACGTAATTCTACGGGCAATATGGTCAGAGAAGAAAAATATCTTAGTAACTTGGTAGCGCGCACGAAGCCACACCCCCCTCTCTCTCCTCTCGTATCGAGCCCAGCGCAAAGCCTCAAAAGTGATTGGCTATAAGGACTCGTGTGGAGTTAAGAGGGGTTTTTTTGGGGGTCAGTCGCCTCGGTTGTAATGTACTTGATATCGGATGATAAAGATCAGCTTGACTCTACCAAGTATATAGGTGGAGATACACCCTCTAAGAATCTTCTAGACCCTTCCATCTTTGATTGGTTCAAATAACACCTCTTTTCCTAGCAAGCCCCGTTCAGATCTAAGCAATTTTGAAAACCTGAAAAAGTCAGGGGAATTTTAAAATTAGACCCTGAAGTCAGGGGAATTTGAAAATTAGACCTTAAAGTCAGGGGAGTTGTTACGAAATTTGCTATTTCTGTAACAGTACCTCGTAATGATGTAATACGTACTTATTTATAAGGTCAAGAAAAAGGCTCAATAATGGCCAGAGAAAACATGCAATAAGGCAATTTGATAAAAAGTCCAAAATGTAACGAAATCTTAATAATTATGCCAAAGGGTTTGGAAAAATTATAAATTATAATCCAAAACGTAAGGGAATTTATATTTTTTAAACCAAAAGGCTAGGGAGTTTATAAATTTTAAGCCAAGAGGTCAGGGAATTAATAATTAAGATTAATAATCCAAGGGATCAGGGAATCTAAAGATTAATCCTAAAAGGTCAGGGAATCTAAAGATTAATTCAAAAAGGTCAGGGAATCTAAAGATTAATTCAAAAAGGTCAGGGAATCTAAAGATTAATCCAAAAAGGTCAGGGAATCTAAAGATTAAGCCAAAAGGTCAGGGAATCTAAAGATTAAGCCAAAAGGTCAGGGAATCTAAAGATTAAGCCAAAAGGTCAGGGAATCTAAAGATTAATCCAATAGGTCAGGGAATCTAAAGATTAAGCCAAAAGGTCAGGGAATCTATTAATTATACCAAAAGGTCAAATAGCTAATAAGTAGTTACTTATAGTCCTCCCGCTTTTGTATTTTTAAACTGGAAAGGACATTTTGGATGTGTATCTGGATAAATCAGGGGTAATTGATTGGAAAAACCTGGATAACTCGGAGGAAATTGATTGGGGAAAATCCTGCATAAATCAGAAGTTACCGGGGGAAAAACTGGATATATCATGGTAAATTTATTGGAAAAACCTGGAAATAATAGGGATATTGATTGGGAAAAACCGGGAAATATCATGGAAAATTGATTTGAAAAACCTGCAACTGGATTTACCAAATTATGTACAAACCCTAAACATTTGAAATACCTAAATCAGGGAAATTTCTAAAAGTAAACGTCAAAGCTTAAGTTGACACCAAGTTGGTACGACCTCAATAAGCTTAAAACGTTGATTTTATTCGGGAAAATTATCTGTTTGAAACCTGCAAAATCAGGAAACTTGGTTTCTCCAAATATTGTAGGAACGATGCTTATTTACTTTTTCTGGACTAAGTTACAAGTTGTAAGTGTGAATGGGACATGAATATAGGGTTAGTAATCTTTTGACACGGAATTTGGTGTGTTGGTTGTTCTCAGATACTGAGGCCTGCTGGGCTCTTCCCGAAATCGTTGCCCGGGTGGGGGGGGGGGGGTGATAAGAATGAAGGGTATGCTATAGATAAAATATAAAATTGACTATACTTGGGGGGTTGCAGCTGACATCTTGATTCCGTGATTTATGTATTTGTTCCCAGATTACTGCCTTCCTTTCTTGAGTCTTGACTTCCTTACTAGATGACAATGCAGTAATGCACTTCCCCATAATGGATAGGATACATGGGGAGGGGGGATATATAATCTGTAGTACAAAAAGATAGGGAGGTGTTAAGATAGGACTGGCGATAAGCAATAGAAGGGGTCCCCTCTCTCAAGTTCAAATAATTGGAGATTGAAATAGTACTACCAATTTTCGTTTAAATTGATTCCATTTTAATGGCTACCCACTTCAATATGAAAATGCGCGTTATGTAACTTATTGTCAATGAGAAGTTGATTCGGACTACTTTATTTTTTATTACGTTTAACATTACGTATCAATCCGCGTCGATATTTAATCATTATCCGCCAACACCTCTTGAATGGATTGGTATAATTATTCGTAATTTATTACGAAATTTGGCTTATAAATGGAATTGATTTTTCAAAATCCTTCGCAGGGTGACCAGACTTCCTATTTTTTCAATGCCTTCCTATAAATTCCTATAATTGAAGGGGTTTTATTTTTTCACTTTTTTCGGTTCTCAGGTTATTCATTTTCAAATAAAACTTGTATAATTAAAAATTCTCAAATATAAAAAAATTCCCACCAAAGGCATCGAGTCAAAAACAGAATAAGATTTTAAAGAAGATCAAAAAGCGATAAATATGTGGTAAAAACGTTAAATCAACGGCATAGCAAAATATATCCTATTTTCCCCATAAATTCGCTGTTATTCATCCTATATTTTCGTTATTATTTATTCTATATTTCCTATAATTTTAAATTAACATATAAATAGGATAATAACGTTGAAATCACAATCTCTATGGGAAATTCATATTGAAATATCTGTGGAAATTTAACATTGAAATAGGAAAATAACGTTGAAATCACGTAATCTCTATGGGAAATTAACATTGAAATAGGAAAATAACGTTAAAATGTTAAAATCCCAAGATATCTTATTGATCTATGGCAAAATGAATTTCATTATTTATTAATACATAATTTTTTAAATTAATTTAAAATTAACTAGAAATACCCAAAAATTACTTTTCGTAATCTTTTGGGAGAATGTTTCTAAAAATCCAACTGTTGCTAGGGTCTCGATGCCCCGATTTCCCCCTCCTAGCCAACTACTTCGGTTCTTCCCAAGTTCCAACCCCAATTCTCGAGTCTTGGAAAAGGGGTTTTAGCCCCTTCGGCGCTAAAAACTAACGATTCCGAACCATTTCAACCCCTGTCCGCTACCGCCCTCTTCCCGTCTTCACTGAGGCTTAGTATATACCTTCTTCATAGACATCCTCCGAATCGATACCGTTTGCTGGTAAGCAACCGAGAAGCGGTCTTTCAAAGGACTACCAGTCCCCCTCTTTAAACCTCCTTCCTCCAAATATTTCTCCTCCTTTTGAACACCAGCATCTTGTAAATAGTAGCGAATAATACCGAGAAAAAGAAAAGATTTAAAATGTTTTGGCCGAGACGGTTCCTCCCAAAAATTCTAAGAAGGTAATAAGCCAACCGGAACCGCGATTGCTATTCAATCGGAATTTTCATTACCTTTCGATACTAAGATTCCAGTTTTTCGTCCATGTTTGGTAACTTAGTGCACCTTAAACGTATAGAGCTTTAGTATCAATTGAAAATTAGAGATGGACGAATAGATTTTAAGAAATTCCATTAACTAACTTTATTAGTCTATAGATGAAAATTATTTATTTAGTTTTGGAAAATGGTAAATTGCTTAAAACTGACCAGAGGTTTCGGGAATTTTAAGAAATTGATCAGAACTGACCGGGTCATTTTCGGATATTTTGAGAAATTGGTCATAACTGACCAGAGGTTTCGGGAATTTTAAGAAATTGGTCAAAACTGACCGGGACATTTTCAGGAATTTTAAGAAATTGATCATAACTGATCCAGTCATTTTCGGGAATTTTATGAAATTGGTCAAAACTGATGAGCTCATTTTCGGGAATTTTAAGAAATTGATCAGAACTGATCAGCTCATTTTCGGGAATTTTAAGAAATTGATCAAAACCGACCCGAAGATTTTCGGGAATTTTAAGAAATTGATCAAAACCGACCCGAAGATTTTCGGGAATTTTAAGAAATTGATCAGAACTGACCTGGGCATTTTCGGGAATTTTAAGAAATGGATCATAACTGATCAGCACATTCTCGGGAATTTTAAAAATGCCCAAAACTAACCAGGAAATTAAAAAATGACCAGAAAACTTAAAATTTAAGTCTAGAAAATTTTTAATTTCTTTTTAAAAAATGTAAAAAAAAGTCCAGAAAATTTTAAAATTGGACAAAATATCAAGATTTTTTTGAGATTATTTAAAGTTATTAAAAATGGTTCAGAAATTTTTAAATTATTAAAAAATGGTTTGAAAAATAAAATAATAAATAAAATAATAAATAAAATAATAAAAAAATAGATTAGAATTTGTATGAAATGACTTGGGAATAGATGATACTATAAAATAACTTGGTCGCAACCTTAAAAAAATGATACATTTCCCCCAAAAACAGGTTCTATTTATCGGCAATTTTTGTTGGTTCCAAGGTTGAGAAAGTCCTATACGTTGTCCCAACCTTGGAAAAAGGTTACATCTCCCCGAGAAACGGGTTCTCTTTAACGGCAATTTTTGTTGTTTTCAAGGTTGAGTACTTCCCATTTTATAATATTATCTATTGTTTTGGTATTTTTAAAATAGGGCAGTTTTTTCCAAGTCACTCAATTACATTAACTGTAAGTATCTGATACTCTCCTTGTCTCAAATATTTTGTATGATCGATTTCCCAAAATAAGAATTGTAGATATGTCTAGAATATATATCCATATATAAATAAATATTAGACTGAATAGGCCGAAACTCTCGAAAAGTAGCTGGACCATTACGTTCTTCTTCGGTTGATCCTATTATTCACGGTAGTCCAACTACTTTAGCCAGCTGGGACCAAGTTTAATTGGCCCACACAACGAGATCTCAACTCCCCATAAGCCCCGATCTAGTTCGCTAGCAAATTCTTTCGTCTTAGGATTATATTCCATTGTCTAAGAAGTAAGAAAAAAAAAAAAAAAAGGAAAATAACAAATTCCAAATTTGACCTAGATTTGTCTTTGAAAGGACCGAGACGTTTTTACCAGAGACTTACCAACAACCATGGACTATTAAAACAACCCTAAATATTTATTCAAACTCGCGACAAAAGTTTCAGCTGGTAATTCGGTTCGTTAAATATCCAAGTCGCCAAATTAGGCTCGAAGATATTTCGGATTGAAATCAAAGACTCGCAGAATTGACCATGCCAATCCGAGAGTTCTTCGACTTTGAATTAACCCGTAACCATAACCCATACCACGGTGTAACGAACTAGATCATATCAAGGTGGGGAGCAACTAATTTTGTATTATCAATTAAGCTGTTGGCAAACCTTACAACCCCTAGTGGACCCCGAAAAAGGGGGCCGAGGTTCTTATATAACCTCTAAGGGATACTAGACTATGGGAAATAATTTATTTGTAATCGATTTAGACTTAAAACATGCTTAAAAAATCGTCAATCTCCTTAGTAATTTGCAGTTAATTAATAAAGTTACGAAATTAGTCTCGAAGAAGTTTCTGATATATTTCAAATGAGTCAGTTTCTGATACCAATGGGTTGGTCTTTGAAATTGCATTGCACGTGAACCGAAATAGATGTTTGTTAGAAACAAAGGTAAATCATGCTTCAAGTTTACAACGAGGCATATTTTGATTGGTATGTGGTTCTGAAAGTTTTCTCGTCAGATCTTTTCGTCCGAGGAGAGAGAGGGGGAGAAAAAAAAAAAATACTGAATTCGAAATTGCCCTCTCTAGCGGTTGAGATTGGAACTAAGTAGGCGGTGCTAATATCGCGCCCAACTTTCTAGACGTTTACGGGGGTAAAAATGTATCGACGGAAAACGACTCTCCCCTCTCTCTCGCGAAACGAAGGAGCGTGTCTCGCCAGGCCGTCGCGATTTCGAGTCTGATTTACTCTAGAAAGAATATATTGGGCCTGGCTGCCTTTCCGTACAAATTTCGGAATACTTAGGGTGAAACCGTGGACTGAGAAAATCGGACTCACTTCATCGTCACCCGCAGTATGTATATTCGTCTTATAAACTTGAAGGATGATTTATTTGTGTTAGAAATAATAATAATAATAATAAAGGTTCACACGCTATATTTATACGATATTTCAATGGCGAGTAGCTTTTCTCTAGACTTTAACATTCTAAATTCGACGGATTTAGGCTTAGCGAATCTAGTTCGCGACTTTGATAATTAACTGTAAATTACTTGGAAAACTTTGAATGAGTTTTGATATGTTTTTTACGCTTATTATAACAGTCTAAAACGTTTAAAAATAACTTCTATTTACCAATTTCCCAAATTACTCTAATTTTAGAAACTTTATGAGTTAAATTTATTCACTCGCCATTAAATAAGGTTTAAAAAGACAAGTCGGGTGGAGGGGGAATGAATAAAGTCTGGTTATTTAAAAGGTAACGTGGCAACAAGTGCTGGAATTTCTCTAAAAATATTTTCCAAATTTTTCATACCGATTTTTCACTTTGAAAAGCGGCTTATTTAAGAATTCATTCATCCTTAGTGTTTTGTACCCTGTGGATATTTTATTTTAAAATTTTAAAATGCGCTCTTTTATGGCTTTTAATTAGCCTTTCTCTACAATGGGACTCTTTCCCCCAACAACTCCTCGCTTCGAAGGGAGGGGGGAGTTTATTAGTGGACTCTTCTATAAAGTCTTACGTGTACCTGCAAGAGTTAATTCCCTTTGGGGAAAAGGAATTAGGGCTTCATTTAAAAGCCCTCCCCCGCTCCCCCTTTTTGGTCCTTTGTAGATTTTGGTCTTTTTGAAGATCTGACGAAAATGCCGAAATACCCTCGGAGTAATAAAAGTCCGTTCCAGTTGTAGTTTCGGTTAGTTTAACGCTAAGACTACTTCCCTTTTCAAGATTTTTCTTTTTCTCGTTTCATGATGGTATATAGGTAATAAGGTATTGAATATAGTGCCGTAACAACGTATTACTGACCATGCAAGGGGTAGTGAGGATGGACTTCTAAGAACAAACCATCTTATTATCACTGGAAATACCCTGATGTTTTTGTTAAAAATATTTTGCCCCTTTCTCACAGGGTTGCCACAGGTCAGGGAAAACAGGGAAAAGTCAGGGAATTTGAAAATGAACCAAAAAGTCAGGGAATTTAAAGATCTTTCAAGAAACCAAGAAATTACAATCATTGTCTTCCGAAAAGATTTGAAGCGGACCTTGTCAGTTGTATAGATTAGAACAAAGATACCACTGGTGCAAAAAGTTTGGCGAACGCAATTATATAAAAAATAAAAGGTTAAAATTTGGGTAGTATTAGCCGAAACGATCAGGGAAAATCATTGAAAAAGTCAGGGAAAAACCTGGTTTAGTCGCCTGTAGCTTTGACTGTACTAAAATGATTAAATAACTGATTACGAAACTAGTACTAACAAAGGCGATAATCATTTCTGTAATCTCGTAATCGATTTTAGGGAAGCTCATATAGCTCCTCGTTTAAAACAATCTTTTCTTGGAAAAGCGAAAGCCAAAAGCTTGAAACCCGGTGATTGAAAACGTGGCTTTACAGCTAGTTAAACAACAACTTCCGTTTCAGTTTCCCTTTACTTTAAGCCATTTAATTTCGTGCAAATTTGATCACCCTACGCTTTGCTATATTTTTCTTTTCTCGTCTGTATTTATGGAAGGAAGTTGTTTCCAAAGAACGGTGGTGGTCGGATGTTTGATAGCGAGTAGGGTGGGTGGCGTTTACTATTTCAACGAGGAAATGAGGGAGGGGGACCGGAAGTAGTAGTTATAGTTATACTACGTCCAGCTGGAGCTACCAGCGAGGGGAGAGATAGACGAGACGCGAAATTCAAACGAAACTGTGGGAAATAAATTACAAGAATTTTATCTAAGATCAAGATGTCACATTGACTCAACTGCCGCCCCGAGTAAAAAAACTCTTTGATTAATTTAAAACATAATAATGTAGCGACCTCTTTTGAGTTCAACTGTAAATTCCATTTTAAAGAATGCAAGATTAATCAGGGGTGATACTCAAAAGTTTGCCTTAATTTTAGTGAAAATAGTAACCAAATACTTCGAGCAAAGAAACAGAAAAGTAACTAAAAATAGGCCGTTTTGCGAAATTTTTATAAAATAAATTTAATAAATAATGAAGGTTTAATTACAGAATTGCAGTATTGACATAGTATCTCTTGCACACACTTACCCCCTGCTAAGGGTGCAATCGCGAGGAGATAGCATTTTAATGTAGGCCTAATTTTTGGACTTTGGCTCGATTTCTATCGAGTGGCGAAACACATTTTTTGAGCGGCGAAACAGAATTTTATGATCCTAAAATTATTTGGGGAATGTCTACTTTCTAATGGTGCAATCGAAAAAGGTGTTTTATCACTCCGCGACCTTCTAGGCATAAAGCAATAGAAAGTAGACATTCCAAATATTATTTTAAGATCATAAAATTCTGTTTCGCCACTCGAAAAAGGTGTTTCGCCACTCGATATAAATTGAGCAAAAGTCCAAAAATTAGCCATATTGAAATGCAAATGGCCGTAATTTTTTTCCGCGACCTTCTAGGCATAAAGCGATTGCATCATTAGATATTAGACATTTCGTATATTATTTTAAAATCATAAAATTCTGTTTCGCCCCTCAAAAAAAGTGTTTCGCCACTCGATAGAATATGAACAAAAGTCTGAAAATGAACCCCAAAATGCAAATGGCCGTAACTTTTCTCCACGACCCCCTAGGCATAAACCGATTGCACCATTTGAAAGAAGACATTCCGTATATTATTTTAAAATTATAAAATTCTGTTTCGCCACTCGAAAAAGGTGTTTCGCCATTCGATAGAAATCGAGAAAAAATCCAAAAATGAGCCCTATATTAAAATGCAACCTCGTATCTATAAGAATAAACCGATTGCACCATTAGCATAGGATGAGTCTGTTCAAAAGAAACTTGCTCTTTTAAATAGTGGAAAAATTTATTTTACATTCAAAACACCAAGAGACTATGTTAATAGATTACATCGAAATTCTGTGATTAAACCGTCCGTCCCTGTTTATTAAATTTATTTCATAAAATTTGCCCAAAAAGCTCATTTTTACTTACTTTTCTGATACTTTTTTCAAATTATTTGGTTACTATTTTCTCTAAAATTAAGACAAACTTTGAGTATCAAATTAAACTTCGCCTAAACCCCTCAGACTCTTGTACATTCCTTAGATTTTATAAATTGTTTCGTGGTGGTATATTCGTACGAACAGCAAGTTTGTTTTGAATGCATTTTCCCCTCGGGGGAGGGTGTTGGTGTACTTCCCCGCAATGCTTTCACGGTTGCGTTTCCGCTTTCGTGGCCCTGAGGGGTGAATGGGGACTCTGGTATTGTTCTTGGGTGGTGTTCTGTTTTCCCTCTGCCACATAGTCCGCTAGTCCCTCCTCTTCTTCTGTTCATTGTTTCGATATATACAATGTATACCACCGTGCAAGATCTTTTTGTCAATTTTGTACCAAGTGGGGCAAAAGCCCTCCCCGATTCCCGTAAAGGAGCTTCTGTTTGGGAACCGATAAGCTTTTTAGTGGCTCCCTCTTATTCCCAACATCTCCCTTTTTCTAAAAAAACAAAACCTTTTATATTCGTATTTGTTAAGACTATCGGGTGGTTCGTTCCAATTGGAAGATTCTATAAAGTCGCCTTCACACTTGCAGGGTTCGCACAAACCTGGAAATAAGTTAGTCTAGAAATTCAGGGAAATTTGAGGTTTGGGCATATGTTTTTGTTCAAATGGGTTGTTTCTTCATCTACACTTAAAAGCACTCCAGGGTATCAAAATTTTATTAATCTATTCCTTATCGTTTAAATATAGGCCTAATCTAATAGTAAAAAAATACAAATATTAAACTAGAAATAAATTCGAAAATAGGTTTAGCTGGGTTTATGTGGAATTTTGCAGATCCTGCGAATTTCTTCGCATTGATCAGTCATAAATTAATCAACCTCACAGGGATAATTCACTCTGGTACGATTTGCTATACTAGTAGTTGAAGATGTTTGTTTCAAACATGGCTGCCAGACATTTTATCCGGCCCCTCAATTTTACCTCCTTACCGATACAAATCCGGAAGTAATCCATGAGAGCATCGTCTGCTTTAGAGTTTTTTCCCCTTCAATATTTCACCCCGTGTATAGGTAGCTAGAAACTTCCGGTGTAGACAATTTTTGTCACCAGGGTGCGATTCGAACAATCATTTTACCAGAGTGAATTATCCCTGTGAGGTTGATTAATCCATGGATGGGTTATCGACCAATCGAATGTTATTGGAAATCTCATGGAGATCTCGACTTTGTGATGGGCCTTTGCTCATTGGTCGCTGACCCATCATCAATACGAATAAATCAGGATCTCCACGAATCCAGCTAAGCCTATTTTCCGGGTAAGTTTTCAACTGACTTCTAGTTTAATATTTGTTTGTAAATTTTAAAATTGGTGTACTATATCTATTTAAAGTTTTAAACGATAATGAATCGATAAAAATATCAGGTTTATGATATAGCAACACGTGGCATTCATTAGCGTCCTCTAATGGATCAAACAGTGCAGGCATGACGTAGGAATTTTTTTGTAATTTTATTTGCAAAAAATCTATGATGTAAATTTTTTTATTGTTGGGTTAATTTTGTTCTATTATGTATATTTTGATTGATTTTTAATTTAATATGATACTCAAATTTCGTGATATGTTCTTCCTGAGAAAATTGGTGACAGGGTCCCTTTTTTAATGACTCGAGACTAGAGCGAATTTTACGTAACCCCAGTTATATCGCTAGACGACGAGGGTGTCTCGGGTTTACTCGGCCGGTTTTAATCCGAAGCTCGATTAGGTATAAGGTTTTCGGCTTAGGGCATTAGTTTGGTTGTGTACCTTGGAGATTAGACCCTTTTGCTGCTGGAAATGGGGGAAATCTATTTGTTATTATAGGGACAAATAACGCGGATTTAAAGCACCCCTCCAATGAGTGTCACGAAATCCTCTAGATAACCATCCTCCTTTCCTTTGCAACCCCCTTTTCTTCGTTCTTTAAAGGGATAATGAAGACTAGTTCTTGGAAACTGATCCAAACATTTCCTGGTATTCACTTTTCAGATATTTTATTTTCGGTTTAATTGTTTGTGACTAAATAAATGTAAGATGTAAATTCAGATAAAAGTTAAATGGATATTGGGTTACTCGAATTAAAACGTATAACAATGGATAAGAAAATTCACATTCTTAGAATTCATGGAAGATAAAAGAAATATATTTCAAATCTACTTACAATTCGGAGAAAATAATACAATTTATTTATATTTAAATTTTATTTATCTTTTCGGAAGAAATATATTTTTTAAATTGTTCTTATCCGAACTCGGAAGGCATCCATTTAAATATGTTTAAAATTTATTATAGGATCAGTCTTCCAAACATATAGTCATAGTCGGTCATAGTTCATGTTGAGAAAGGCTACTAACTAGCATTAAAATGAAGCTTTATACCTTGAACTTTAAACACCCGGCTATTATTTTAATGTTACCACATTACATGGGCTATTGAAGGCTGAAATAATATGATTGGTCCGAATTTATATTTACTTTTATTCAAACCTTAGAAATTAATTTAAATACCGTGTCTAATAATTGCTTAAAAATAAATTAAAAAGCTGTTCCGTTTTTAGCTCCCAAGTTTACGAAGTTTTCTTTACGGAAGATCCCTATAATTTTACTGATGACCCCCACGTGTAATTAAGTCGCCACCAACAAGTCGAAGTATAGGATGATAAACGATAAAACCGTTGCGAATCTCGAGTTTATACTCCCTTTAATGAATGGTACTTTTTAAAATGAAGTTTTGATCGTGCCAATCTCCCTTTTAATGTGTATTGTAATTTTGGCGCGCGAGAGAGAGAGTGATCTTGATGCTTGGAACATAATTTGCATTTTAAAATGATCAATTCGATTAATATTGGAAACCTCGTAACGATCATTCCGACAACTTTAGATTGATCTTGAACCGAGCGAGCCTCCTCATCTCGTTGGCGTCTTTCCCCGAGCTATTATACAATTTAATCTAATCGAAACAGCGCCGCCTAGTGTTCCGCGATTGCAATGTCAGTTTAGTCTATTAACGGGATACTTAAATGCTCTTACAAGAATATATTTTTATCTATGGAAGATAACGAATTTTTGAAGTTTCATTACTAAGCCTATTTCAAATTAAACACCGAACGTATCTATAGAAAATAATTTTATTTAACTCCTTAACCTCCTATTATTTTAATTGAAATTTAATCCAAATAAAGATGAAACCAAACAAATTGACGGATTTTAGTTTCTAGAGTTCGCTCCCAATTCCCATTCTAAGCTATAATCTAACCTATGGATTGGGTGAAATGGGACTACATGTTTTTGGGGGAACTGCGTTAGTAAAAATCAGCGGATTTGTTAGTTTCTAGGGTTGACCCACGTTTCTCCCAAAAATACCTTCCAATTGCCATTTCTCTCATTCTAATTGTCTAAACTATAATCTAACCTATGGATTGGGTGAAATGGGACTTATATTTTGGGAGAACTCTGTTAGTAAAAATTTCAAAGGCTTTGTTAGTTTCTAGGGTTGGCCGCCGTTTCTCCCAAAAAAGTTCTCCCAATTCCCATTTTCTCTCACCATAAGTAATAATCTAACCTATGAATTGGGTGAAATGGGACTACATGTTTTTGGGAGAACTCCATTAGTAAAACTTCAACGGATTTGTTAGTTTCTAGGGTTGGCCGCCGTTTCTCCAAAAGTTCTTCCAATTCTCCCAATATAAGTGTAATAATCTGACATATATGTATTGGGTGACATGGTACTACATGTTTTTTGGGAGAAGTGATAGCATTGGGAGAAATAACAATTGAAAGAAATGGGAAGATGCCGTTTCGAGACGAGGGGACGTTTTACAACTATTTTTGAAATAAGATGAGCTGGTAAAACGCTCAACGTTTAAGTAGCCCTTTTGGTAGTGCAGCGCTCGGCGTTAGAGTTGGGTCATTTAATAGCTCAAAAGCGGTGAAACATAACGAATAAGTCTTGATAGTCATTTAAGTTCGTGTCCACCAAATTACGTCCCAACATTAATTTAGAAACCTCGTTTTGATCGGAAATTTTAAACCCTATCGAAAATTGATACGTTTGATACGCTTGGCCACGCTAAACGTTTAGATTGAACGTTTCTGTCGATAAGCGCCTAAACCGTGAATTGATGATTAGGCTTAAGACTGGCGTCTTCTAGGATTAAACCTACTCTAAATTAAAATTGATTTTTAACAGTTAATCAACTTAAAACCCAAAATTAATAGGTATAAAGGGCTAGCGTCACGTTATTAGGACCCTAAACAGAGAGGCTAATCTTAAATAGAACAGAGAAACGTAGTTTATCTACTAAACCAATCAACGTGGACTAAATTTCGTAACTATTTAAACCTGAAACTTGTCTGCCGTGAGTTACAAAGTAGCGTAAAAAGAACGCTTTATTCCGGCACTGATAAAAAACTAGCTTCGTTCACACCAGAGACTTTGGGACCGTTTTGAAACCGTTTCGAAGGTTCAAATGAACTTTTCAAGCTAGTAATTTTATATTTTGACTCTGGATTTACGGTTGACCTCAAAACTTTATAATTTGACTTTTCCAAAACAGTTAAAAACGTTTTCAAAGTTTCTAGTGTGAACGCGGCTTTAGTTATCTGAATAATGAAAATATCTAATTCTCTAGTTACGTCTGTCTGTTTGCAAGGAACGCTAAAATGTACACGCCAAGCTAGATGACGCTTTTATACACTTCGTTGCAAATTCCGGGTGAATTTGAGTTTATTTCAACCCCCATTTTATTTCAAAATCGTCGATTAAGCCTAATTTAGGCCTAATTTAGCTATTATATGGTTTTGAGTATATTACTTACATGATTATGTCACAGAACCAACCAATAACTAATTAATATTAAAACCTGTCTTATGTTTTCATTTTTGACTAGTAATAGCTACCTTTTTCGAAATATTTCTCAAAATCGGTTACCTTAGAGACTTCATTGTTCAATGTTACCTCTGCATTTACCTTTAGCTTGTAATTTCAACCTGTTATAAGAACTAAACTTAAGTTTAATTCGCTTTCTGAGGGGGGTAAAATATCCCCTTCAATGAGCATCAATTGTTTTCGCAATTTAAACCTTTAACCCTTGGCTTAGAGATCTAATGGGTTTGACAGCTATTTTCGTCGTGTCACTATACCTTTAATAAATAATTGTTCAACGTCATAGGCGGTATTTATCAGACGGGTCAAAATGACGCGACGTATGTTGTGTATTAGTATATAGTTAGTAATTGTAGCCGTCGTGACAAAATTGACCACTCAAACCCAGTCTCTACCCTCTTTCTCTCTCTCTCTAACTAATCAATATTAATAAAATGTAATATCGTGGAAATACTCGACCTATAGTTTAGCTACTCTCGTTGTTAGCCAGTGGCCGGTTGACGCCGCTTTCCGGGGAAAGACCTTAGTATACGAACAGCGTCACGCAAAGGCCACTGCCGCCGCCGCCACGTGTAACGACGACTCGTAATTACTTCGAGTAGAACACGCACGGCAATACAACAAATCGGATAACACAACAAAAAAAAAAAAAAAAAAAGAAAGAAATCAAATTATCATTTTAGCGAAATATAGCTAAGTAACTATATAGGGATAGAAACAAAATAAGAGATTAGGAAAATAACAAAGTAATGACGGTAGGAAAATAAATTAATAGACAAAATTTAATGTTGGAGGAAATGCATAAACATCAAAGTAGACACTGGGTAGATAAACTAAATATAACGTTGGGAAAATAAATTAGTATCAAAGAAGACTGGGGAAAATAGATATATATCAAAGAAGAAATAGGTAAAATAGATATATATCAAAGAAGAAATAGGTAAAATAGATATATATCAAAGAAGAAATAGGTAAAATAGATATATATCAAAGAAGAAATAGGTAAAATAGATATATATCAAAGAAGAAATAGGTAAAATAGATAAATATCAAAGACACGGGTAAAATAGATAAATATCAAAGACACGGGTAAAATAGATAAATATCAAAGACGTGGGTAAAATAGATAAATATCAAAGAAGACATGGGGGAAATAAATATCAAAGACGATGGGGGAAAATAAATATCAAAGAAGACACGGGTAAAATAGATAAATATCAAAGAAGACACGGGTAAAATAGATAAATATCAAAGAAGACATGGGTAAAATAGATAAATATCAAAGAAGACATGGGTAAAATAGATAAATATCAAAGAAGACATGGGTAAAATAGATAAATATCAAAGAAGACATGGGTAAAATAGATAAATATCAAAGAAGACATGGGTAAAATAGATAAATATCAAAGAAGACATGGGTAAAATAGATAAATATCAAAGAAGACATGGGTAAAATAGATAAATATCAAAGAAGACATGGGTAAAATAGATAAATATCAAAGAAGACCTGGGTAAAATAGATAAATATCAAAGAAGACCTGGGTAAAATAGATAAATATCAAAGAAGACATGGGTAAAATAGATAAATATCAAAGAAGACATGGGTAAAATAGATAAATATCAAAGAAGACATGGGTAAAATAGATAAATATCAAAGAAGACATGGGTAAAATAGATAAATATCAAAGACGACATGGGTAAAATAGATAAATATCAAAGACGACAGGGTAAAATAGATAAATATCAAAGAAGACATGGGGGAAAATAAATATCAAAGAAGACATGGGTAAAATAGATAAATATCAAAGAAGACATGGGTAAAATTGATAAATATCAAAGAAGACATGGGTAAAATTGATAAATATCAAAGAAGACATGGGTAAAATTGATAAATATCAAAGAAGACATGGGTAAAATTGATAAATATCAAAGAAGACATGGGTAAAATTGATAAATATCAAAGAAGACATGGGTAAAATTGATAAATATCAAAGAAGACATGGGTAAAATAGATAAATATCAAAGAAGACATGGGTAAAATTGATAAATATCAAAGAAGACATGGGTAAAATTGATAAATATCAAAGAAGACATGGGTAAAATTGATAAATATCAAAGAAGACATGGGTAAAATTGATAAATATCAAAGAAGACATGGGTAAAATTGATAAATATCAAAGAAGACATGGGTAAAATTGATAAATATCAAAGAAGACATGGGTAAAATTGATAAATATCAAAGAAGACATGGGTAAAATTGATAAATATCAAAGAAGACATGGGTAAAATTGATAAATATCAAAGAAGACATGGGTAAAATTGATAAATATCAAAGAAGACATGGGTAAAATTGATAAATATCAAAGAAGACATGGGTAAAATTGATAAATATCAAAGAAGACATGGGTAAAATTGATAAATATCAAAGAAGACATGGGTAAAATAGATAAATATCAAAGAAGACATGGGTAAAATAGATAAATATCAAAGAAGACATGGGTAAAATTGATAAACATCAAAGACCTGGGGAAATATGTAAATATCAAAGAAGGCATGTGGTAAAATAGATGAATATCAAAGAACATATGGGGCAAAATAGATGAATATCAAAGAACATATGGGGCAAAATAGATGAATATCAAAGAACATATGGGGCAAAATAGATGAATATCAAAGAACATATGGGGGCAAAATAGATGAATATCAAAGAACATATGGGGCAAAATAGATGAATATCAAAGAACATATGGGGCAAAATAGATGAATATCAAAGAACATATGGGGCAAAATAGATGAATATCAAAGAACATATGGGGCAAAATAGATAAATATCTAAGAAGGCGTGGGGAAATATGTAAATATCAAAGAAGACGCGAGTAAAATAAATAAATAAAGCAAATAAACATTAGAAAACATATAAATAAACAAAGTGAACATAGTTAAAATAGATTAATAAAGAAAGGGGTCATTAAATAAATAATATACCAATTAGACGTTTTCGAAATGGACGAAATTTATAAATCAAGAAAATATATCTATCAAAATATATAAATCAGGAAAATAAATCAATATCAAAATATGAAATTATTATTGACAAAATAGCGTAATAAAATTCATATCAGACAAATAGATAAAAGACCTTAGACAAATAGATTTTGTTACGAGATTGGTAAGCAATTGCGGAAATTGCGGCGTTGGAAGTGTTGCCAAATATTAGAACAGCCAAAGTACCGAAATATTATTTTCAAATTCAAGAACCGAAAAAAGCTTTTTTTTTTCTTTCATAAGGCGATCATTGTTGAAAAGTTTGGTGAACGATTTTTAAAATTTTCTCTCGATTAAAGCTTTGCGTAATGAAATAATCATTTTGAGGGGTTGAGTGAGAGAAGGAGAGGCGTGGGTGGGGAGAAGTGGGGGTGTTCCCCATTCTCTAGTTTATTTAGCAATTAAGGCGCTGGGGGGGGGGGGGCGAAAGGGGTTCGAAAACTGAAGCTATAAGGGGTATTTCCGAAAAGTTCCTTTTTACTCAGTTCACCCCGATACCCACCCTTTACCCTTATAAAAGCCACCAATTGAGAATCGATATCGAGTCACGTGATCGCAACGCCACCGGCAGACGAAAATGGCGCCAAAAGTGCTCTCCCCGTTCCACCACGGGAAAAGATAGACATACTTCTAGAATTGTATCAGTTTAACTCTATAGTATCGCGAAAAGCGAGAAGACCCTTCGAAATCTCTTAGTCTTCGTGTCATTCCACTGACATCCGATATTAAAATTATCACCCTAACTATATAGCTAAGAGAAACGCTACGAGAGGCTTTAAATCTCATTCTTACTGGTATGACCTTACGTTGATAGTTTTTCTTAAACTCCTAAATAAAAAAAATTCCCGTTTTTAATACGCCCATAAAAGGTTCTGCTCTTCCGAATAGTCTCTTATTGGGGGGTCGGCAGTTGCCTTCCTTTGGCTGTTGTAACTCCAATAGGGAAATAACGCTGTGTGCCAAGCTGCTTTGGCTTGGCTGTGTTATATATATATTTTTGGAAACACCATGGCAACCAAGCGCGGGAGATCTTGTGACTAGGAACCTACTCATTTTTCTAATCCCAGGGGTTTCCTCTTTAATAGGAACCACTCTCTTGCCCCACCACCCCAAACTTCCTTTGTAAGATATTATACTTTTTAATATTAAAATAATTAAATTAATTAAGATGATTTTGTTTAATTATAGTTGATATTTAATGCATATTCTATAACTTTTGGGTTTGAGTGCGTGTTTATTCATTTTCGACCTTTAACCTTAAAGATTTTTACTTAATTTATAATTATATTGTCTATCGGATGACGCCACCCGTCTCTAGAAGTCACTTATCCACAAAGAGGCATTCCTCTATAGCGCAGAGTTTTAAGATCTTTGGGTCGGTGGTTAAGTCTTCTCCTAGGCAATGAAATTATGACTTGTCTTCTTTTCATCTCGGGGTGGCAGGGATTCTTATATTTTCACAGTTTAATTTTGCAACTTTCTAAAGCTACGAATCACACTAGCATTTCTTAATCGATTTGAAACGGTAAAATCAAACCGATATTCAAATCGCCAGGAATCGTTTTAAGCCTCACGCGTTCACGCATTATCTTTATAAATCGATTTATCGTAGCTTGTTGAAACCGAATCGATATGAAACTGGTTCCCGAAGCATTTTCGAGAAATCGAATGAAATCGATTTGAGAAAAGACGGTTTCCCGTTCTCACGACTCCAGGGAAACGTTCAAATCGTGTCCGAGGTCAAGTATGAACGTGGCTGTACGTCTGTCTATCAGACGGGAACGCTGAAATGTATACACACAAAGCTAGATAAAATATGTCAAACTTCTTTGCAAACTCCGCTTAAGTTTGTATTTTTTTAATGAAGCGGCGAGATTTTCCTGTGACTCAGTAGCTCCGTTCATACTAGGCCTTGGAATAGATTTAAACCGTTCGAGAAATCGATTCAAATCGATTCGAGAAAAGACGGTTTCTCGTTCACACGACTCCATGGAAACCTTTTGAAACGGTTTAAATCGATTCCAAGGCCTAGTATGAACTCGGCTTTATTTACCCTTCATTCCCAATCGGTTTTTAAAAGTATGTAAAAAACAACTTGTTTCTCTTTAATAATATCGTCGTCATGTTTTCATTAGTTATTTCCGTGTTTCAGTAACATTAAAATCAGATCCTCACCTGTTTTGCTTCGTAAGCTTTTAATGATTTAGTAAGGCCCTAATGTTCAAATGGTAACAAATGTAACAGAACTAGGGATCATAGAGTAGGAGGAGGGGAGGTTGAATTGTAATTCGCACTTTGTATAGCCATTGGAGCCTTCAAAATTAGCATATTAGTAATGGCAGTATCCTGAAACTCGTGTGTAACCCGACTTGTATTTTGTAACCGTGAGACTTTGGTTTGGGTCGGTTAGTGTAACCCCCCTTTTTTTGGTTTTATGATTTGATCGCTATATGACGACGGTGAGGTCGTGTCTGACTCAGAACAATGGGTCTTTTTTTTCCCCTCTCTCGTGTATTTTGTATTTCAATGTGTGTAAATTTCTTTGTGTCACGTCACGTTACCAACACCACCCTTTTTTTAATTTGTATTTGAAACCGGGCCATTTTGTTAGCTCCCTATAGTTTTAATAGCTTGACACCTTATCGCGAGTGACCTTCGGTGACCTTTACGTACCAAAATTTGTCACGACTCGTAAATTTTTATGATTTTTAGTCTTAAGGCTAATGGATAACAAAAGTTTTGAATAAACCAGTTTTCGTTTTTCGAATTCAATTCAAATTGGTTCAAGGTATACAATAGCTGTTTGAGGAGCTACTAAAAGTGGATTTTTTTTTTTTTTTTTTAAGTGAGAAATAAACCAACAACTAGTTTTTTTCTATCTTAATTAGATTTTATCTCATTGGGAAAAATGATTTCATTGGTTATTTTATGGGAGCATGTTGAATTGAAGAGTAAAACCTACGTCACTGTATGTAAAAAAATGCAGCCTTTTACAATTAAGAGCCGTATTCGTGAACTTGGCGCCAGATGAATTAGACAAGGCCCGAATCTGGTCTACTTTAACCATAAATCCAGGACATGACTCTTCCCAGTTTGAGGGAATAAAATTCTCTGTTGGCCAAACAAACAGCCTTCGTACAGGGTGTGACGTCATATGACGACACTTTGCTCCCAAAACGCCATAGCTTTGACTGTACAAACTTGACCCCTAAAAACGCGTCATCACGGTACGGTGATGACGTAGCCTGTTTCTTTTAGTAGACGCTAGAGTCATGTCCTCGATTTATCGTTTCTTGGCCAAGGCCTTAACCGACTATGAAAGAAAGTAGGCTTAGGAGGGATTCACTTAGATTGATATCTCGACGTTAAACAGTCTCTAGCCAATCACCTCTTAAGACAAGCCTATTTTTAAACTTTTTATTGACAGAATAAAGGTGACCTTTCAATCTCGTAACATTGTTCTAGATAAAAAATAGCAACTAATTGTAATTTTCAAACTAAATACGTTGTCGACGGGTGTTATTCTTTAAAAGCTTGAAATTCTTTTCGTCGTATTTAATTTAAAAACCAGTTTTTCTTTGGTTTTTTAAGAAGAAATGACAGTATCGGCAGCTCCTTTACCTTGTCAGTATTGAAAGCCCGGTTGAAATATTTTGGGGTTGCTATTAGTCGGTAGCTGAACGAGGAAGTTACGGTACGTCACGTGATTGGCGCAGATTGGGAGGGGCAATATTATCCGATCTAGCTTCGTCAGTGGCGATCAACCGGGCGCGATAATATTAGCTTTCTGGTTTTGTTCGTCGTGTTTTAAATTAAAGAGAGGGTTGCAAAGGAAATTGAAGCAATATTTTTTATATCAATTCTTCTAATTAAAAAGACTTGTTCGTGTTTTAAAACATTCGAAAAATGTATCTGAATTGTGCTAAAAAAAGAGGTAGAAGAATAGGATTTTTGCCATTGAATTAAAAAGGAGAACCTCCGACCAATCAAAAGACTCCTCACCTTTGGCTTCGTGTAATATTCGCGACACGCGCGATTGTGCGCGTGAAAATAATAAAGCACGAGATTTACTGCCATTCGAAGAGTGTGCCACATCGCGTGTCCCGAGGATTTAATCAATCCAAAGATACAGGGGGCGTCTTCTGATTGGTCGAAGGTTTTCCTTTTAATTCAATGCCAAAATCAAGTTACCGATTATTTTTTATTTGTTTAATTCCTACTAGGGCTTGGAATCGATTTAAATCGTTTCAAAACGTTTCACTATAGTCGTGTGAACGGGAAACCGCCTTTTCTCGAATCGATTTGATTCGATATCTCGAAACTGCTTCGGGAACCAGTTTCACACCGATTCAGTTTCAACAACCGATAGATGAAGCTACGATAAATCGATTTATAAAGATAATGCGTGATTACGTGACACTTAAAACGATTCCTGTCGATTTGAATATCGGTTTGATTTTACCGTTTCAAATCGATTAAGAAATGCTAGTGTGACCGTAGCTGTCTTTTATGTTTTACTTATTTATAGGAGCCGAATCAATAAAATATAATTTCATTTTCCTCTTCACCCTCCATTTAATTTGAGGAACTAAACCAGTTCCCGCGAGCGAACAACCTTGCCCCGTATCCCGTGTCAAAAACCCGACCAAGCGAGTCCAACGAAAAAAAAAAAAAAAAAAAATTAAAACAGAACCAAATTATTCTACACCCTTCGTCGTTAGTATCATTATGATAGGAATTATAATAAGATCAAATTTCGAATAATAATTAGCTATATATATACAACGTATATGGCAAGGATAGAATAAATTATTTGGCTCCGGATAAAGAATTATAGAGATGAAAAGTAGCTTTTAGAAAATCAGGACCTATATTATCCTGTATTTCCGTGAAATATCCCAAAAGTCCTTTAATTTTAAGTCTTACATTTTACGATCAAAATATATCGCCGCGCCTTCAAAAACTTGGCCATATTAGATAATATTTGTTGTTTCTCACTATTGGAAGCCCTAGTGGCCATAAGGTAGATGAACCAAATTCGCGCTATCAGGTTGGCGCCATCGAATAGTGACGTCATTACTAGGTTGCTGAATTAACGGCGTTATAACCGATGGATGAACCTACAATAAATCGATTTATAAAGATAATGCGTGAACACGTGACGCTTGAAATGATTCCTGGCGATTTGAATATCGGTTTGATTTTACCGTTTCAAATCGATTAAGAAATGCTTTTGTGACCGTAGCCATTTATTGTAGCTTCGTCTATTGGTTGTTGAAACCGAACTGGTATGAAACTGGTTCGCGAGTCAGTTTCAAGAAATCGAAGCGATTCGAGAAAAGACGGTTTCCCGTTCACACGAGTTGAGTGAAACGGTTTAAATCGATTCCAAGGCCTAGTATGAACGTATTCTGCCCCCTTCCCTATCCCAAAATCATTTGTAGTTGGTCACGAGGTTTATTTTTGGCAAGAAATTACTTTGTAACATAGGGGGAAGTTGGGCCTTGGTTCTCCTTTTCTTTTACGACTCTTTTGTTCGTTCCACGGGTTATAAATATTTTTCGTAACTCGAAAACGTAGCGTTGTTCGAAGGCGGGGGGACCGCGTGGCATACTTATTCCTAAAGAATTGATTCCAGATGGGGAATTTCGTCTTTATACCACGATATTTACTCGGGGTCGAATAAAAATGCGCCAACCAACCAGGGGGATGTCTGAGTGTCCTCATTGATTATACATTTCGGTAATATTTCGTTCGCCTCTTGCGCAATTTTGTCTCTTTTTTATGTCCGGGGTTGGGAAGAACCAGGGGTCTGATGGTATACATCTATTATTCAACATGAACATTGTTAGGAGGCTTGGTCGACACCTTTTTCTAGCTAAGGTGGGGCAAACAATTTCCCCCGAGGGGGAGAGGAAAGAGGGGGCTACATTGACGCTATAATTGGGATTAATGCGAGATGATGTTGCGAGTGAACTTTTCTGGCGGCCAAAGACACGAGTAAATCTTCATTTTTAGAGTTCATTTAATATTGAAAAGGTATCTTCTTCGGCTTGTTTTGGGAGATGGGAGAGGGACAAAAAGACATAGGACGAGGGGGGGGGGTGATTAACTATTGGAGTGGTATCTTTCTTGAAAATATTTAATCCGGATTATGTCTCGTCATTCATTCGAAGATTATCGATAATCACGTTCCAGAAACCATAACTACGTTATCGAGCAATTATAATTTAATTTTTTAAGTTCTTCTTCTCTCTCGAGTGTACCAATTTGTCAATTTAGTTGTCTCAATTTTACCATTTGAACGAATTAGAAGAACGCTGTCGAAAGCACTGGGGCTAGCGTTTTTTCGATTCAATGCACTGTCAAAGCTGAACTCAGGTGTACAGTGAATTCAAGAGTGTCTGACCCCTCGCGTTCGATGTCGCGTCGTCTAAAAACCTATTAAAGCGTTTATTTCCTATCCCACGACGTTGAGAGATGTTTGTTCATTCAGCCAATGACGTACATTGTCTTGGAATTTAAGTAGAATTTTCTTAAATAGTTTGAAAAAAGTTAAAAAGCAAAAATATATATCATACCTATAATCATTTTGGGAAATATATTTCTCAGAATTCCCAACTTTTGATAATTTTTCTAATTATAATTTGTAAATTTAATAAATGATTGTATGATAGTTGAGAATGGGAACCAAGATCAATGCGTAAATACAATAGAAATACTTAAAATATTTCTTTTAATTTCATTGCTAAAAGTGAACTAAGGGTTCCTTCAAAACCTTACAGCCTAACAAAGAACTTTTCGGCTTATATACGATCAACCTTATTCTCTCTCTCCCAGCGCGGTAGAAGTCGGTTGGCGCTAGTCCCCCTTACGTTTGGACAAACACACGACCGAGGGGATGAGGGGTAGGGTCCAAAGTTGACCCAACTTATTAGTCTAGATAATAGAAAAGGGTCCTATAGTTCCGAGACAAGGCAAATCAACTGGCCCATCCCTTACCTCGCCTCTCCCCTGACAAGTACTCTGTCTTTTAGCGCCCAAAGACTTGACCAAATAAAGCGCGGGCAAACATTCGCCATAAGACAACCAATAGAAGCAGTTAACCGGAAAGGCCCGGCTAGCTACGAGGAGAGGGCGACAAAGACAACTCGCTCTTTCTATACAGCGTAAAGGCACGTAATTAAGTGAAAGTTAAGGCGCATTTATACGCCACGTTATATATCATTTGGTTTGAAAATAGTTTGTTAATTGTCTTTATGTGGTTGTTGTCCTTATGTGGTTGCCAGTAACATTGGTTACAAAATAAATATGATTATTTAAGCGAGAGTTCGAAACGAGTAGAAAGAAATAAGCGTAACTACGTCAGCTTTGAAAATTGGTAATACAGGGCTTCCCCTACTAGAATTCCTATTTTGTTACTAGCTTCCTAAATCAACCCAAAAATAGTATTTGGCCCCTAAATGACCCTATTTTTCAAATTTTGAGGATAAATGTCTATTTAGATGTCTAGGTGGCGTGTCACTGGCTTGATTAACTTGAAGGAAATCTAGTCTCGACTTTAAGCGCTCCTTTAAGAGAAATAGAGCAAAACAAGTTTAGTTTTATGAATTATTTTGTTAAAATATGGAAAAAATATTTGGCCAAGTCATAAAGCTTGAATACCTTTGATCAGAAAATCAATATGTAATACAGTACAAAAGTATTCACCATTCTTATGAACGCAATCCTGGTTTTTAAATTTTTATAAAAAAGGAAGAAAGGCACGGAGTTAAGTCATAAAAGATTTTTGCTAGACAAAGACTCTATTTTCATTGAAAATTGGTCTCTATTTGGTTCCTACTTTGAAAATTTTGGTACAGTCGTCTCCAAAAGAAACTAGCTATTTTTATAATGTAAGGTGCGTATTTCGGATTTTGCTGAATGCTCTGGCAATAGAATTTAGAAGGTATATGAAACGTAGGCTACCGAAGAAAAATTCGTTTTTCCTTGTAAAATAATTTATTAGGGTCAATGGAAGAAAATCGTCTGCTATGTTTTTTATTTTTAAATATTTGCGAGGGAATACAATAGTTGGAAATGAAATTAGTTGTATTTAAATTAAAAACATTTACTCCAGCTGAAATCAAATTGGGATAATATTATAATGTAGTTTTTTGGGGTGACAACAATCGAGAATTAAAATACTTTTAAGTTTGATGAAAAATCATAATGATTAATCGATAGATAAATAAATTTCAAGTCTAATTTAATTTGCCTTTTATTCGTTTCAGATAGCGGGTGAAATCGGGCGGTACTCGATGATTGGTCGGCGATGAAAAAGCGTCAAAAGCGTCGTCTCGGCATGGCGGCCCTACTCCTGAGCGTCCTGGTGGCGGGATGCTGTTCACTGGTGACGTCGCAAGCGGCTCCCGGACCACCACCTTCGGCTACGAATAAAGCGGCCAACGTCACCATCGGCAACTACGTCAGCTTCGAAGACCCAACCACCGAGAAGTTCGTCCACATGGCGGTCCACGACTACACGGGGAAAGTGTACATCGGCGCCGTCAACAAAATCTACCAGTTGACGCCCTATTTAAAATTAGAGACGGTGGCCGTCATGGGACCCAAGCAAGATAACAGTCGGTGTCCCGTTAGCGGCGTCTGTCCTGACGAGACAAAGAAGATGACCGACTACTATAATAAAGCCTTGGTCATCGATTACCCCAAAAGTAGACTCATAAGTTGCGGCAGCTTATTTCAGGTAATTACGTAGCTTAATTACTTATTTCCATTTAATTACACTACCAAAAATAATGTGTGAAGAGTAACCCAACTGAAAAGTTCTTTACCATTATGTATGAGGCCAATACATAATAATAAATCGTACCACGAGTAATTGTCCACCATATTAAAGATAGAGCCTACGATTTACATCTTATAATTGTCGACCCTAGTAATGTTTTATTTATCACAAACAATTTTACACTACGTTTAACATAGGTCTTTTATTTAATTCGAGTAACTGTCTACAATAGTTCTATCTATTCCTGTAACGACCACAAGTAACTGTCAGCCATAGCTTTGTCCTTATACTTACCGTGAGTAATTGTGTACCATAACTATGTCCTTATAATTACCGCGAGTAATTGTGTACCATTGTTAAGTCGTTATGTCCCAAATATTAACCGAAATGTATTTTACAATTTCCTACACGAGAAGGAACATTTAGAATAGGCCCTTAATTTGTTTGAAAATAACCAAGGCATAATGGCGTTTTTTTCTAATTATTGTTCAGGGTGTTTGCACCGTCCACCACTTGGACAACGTTACGGCGCATTACGACCCTATCCAGGAATCGGTTGTGGCCAATAACGCCACGGCCTCGACGGTGGTCTTTGTGGCCCCCGGTCCTCAAAAACTTACTCGCGAACACGTCTTGTACGTCGGGGTGACTTACACGGGCAACGGACCTTACCGATCGGACGTTCCGGCGATAAGTAGTCGCAAACTTGACGCGCCTAATATGTTTACGATCGCCGCGGTCGGAGTGACCACGGGAACCAAAGTAATGGTGAACTCGATGTCGCGCGAAGTGTACCCGATCAATTACGTCTTCGGGTTCAGCTCCAAAGGCTTTTCGTACTTCGTGACGGTTCAAAAGAAGGACACCGATCCTCCTAAGCCCTTTATCTCAAAGTTAGTCAGGATATGTCAAAACGACGAACATTACCATTCCTACACGGAAGTTCCGTTGGTTTGCAAATCGCCCGACGGTATCGACTATAACTTGGCCCAAGCGGCCTTCGTCGGACATCCCGGTTCGGAATTAGCCGTGTCCTTGGGAATTACCGCTCAGGACGAAGTTCTTTTTCTGGTTTTCGCTAAATCCAAGGACGAAAGCGACGTCTATAATAAACCCAGTTTGAACTCGGCTTTGTGCGTCTACGCCTTGTCCGCCGTGCACCGGAAGTTCACCCAGAATATCCAACATTGTTATAACGGAAACGGACAACGCGGACTCGATTTCATCAATCCTAGTCAGATGTGCATGATGACCGTAAGTACTTCCAATTATCTTCTCTCTTACAATATATAACTTTTATAAGTAATATTTTTATGGAGGTTAAGAACGCCATCCATATGGAATTTTATATTTTCAATCCTTTCGTTAATAATATAAACTAAGTTTAAAGTAGATACTCAACTGCTAACTCTCGCGCAAAGTTCGCAAATTTAATCACGGGAGATTGTAAACATTCGCTAGATTGTTTTTACATACGTGTGACGTCCGTTTTACATTTAACTTCAACGCTTTCCCATAGAATAATGAAAGTAATTGGCTTACCCAATTTGACAAGGCCCGAATCGAATCAACAGTTGAGTGTATACTTTAACTTAATTCTGATATTTAATAATAACACTGATACATAGACTTTAAGTCATCTGCTCAAACAAACACGTAGCTAAGCCTTTTTTAGAAAAATATAAAATTAATTATTAACGATCATGTCGCTGGAACAATTAATGCCTGCTCAAACGATTGTAAACAAATCTTACAATTTAAGCCTTATTTTTATAATCGACTAAAATTATAGTTTCAATATAATATACTTCTATTTCCTTGCAAATAACAACGGCAACAAATAATACCCGTGAATAATTAGTCCATCCCATAATGTTTATGAAAAATAACATATTTATAATATATTTAAAAATCGAAACAATTCATTATCCCTTTAAAGTTATAAATTTATCAACGTAAAATCTTTATATACTGTAGCTTCTCTTATTAATATTTGAAAGGCGATCTATCGAAATTATATTAAATTCGGAGAAGGGCCGGGAGTCAAAACCCCAAAAATGGGAGCGGGGAATACATGGAAAATCACTTTTAAAAGTTTAACGAATAATATAATTTAATTTAATTAGAAAATTTATTAGTTTTTGCCATTAAAAATTCAATATTTGATTTGTTTCCCCACCTTATCTCCACCCAAATTTGGCCCAGCTAGGCTTCCGAAAGTTACTATCGAAATTTAAAATTACTAGAGTTACCCTCCCCTAGCTCCGAATTTTCTAGACTAACATGGGAACTTTCCGTTTTGGGTCTCGATTGGCCACCCAGAGGGGAAGAAGGAAGAGGTTTGAACCTTTATAAGACTATTATAGGGGGAGGAACCACGAAAATATCGATTCCGATGGCTCCACTAAGTTGGTATAATCGAATTACGCCGACTGAAAATATATCTTCTCCTACTTCTAAAAGACTATAGTTGCGCGTATGTACTCAGTCATATAAAACTGCTCCTTCAATGTTTACTCCGAACCAACCAATGAACCTTCTTGTTTACCAATAACTAGATTAAATTTTGAGACCTTTATGGTATACCGTCCGAGATCGGACTGACTATTCAACCGTTCATATAGACCCAGTAAGGTACGTTCTCATTGGCCAATTTCAAACCAGTTTCGAAGACCATGGCCAATTTCGAGATGTTGACCACTTGACCGTAAAATGTGTGCACCGATTACGCCTGTACTTTCCTGATTACGTTAAATTTTGGTAATGATAAATACGTACTAAGATGCGTAATTAATTATAGCCTAAGCTACAGGATTGTACACAGATTGCGTGTCGAATTGCTCAAAATTTATATAACAAAATTTTGTTATGAAGTACTAAGCCTGGCATTTCGTATCCTATTTATTATTCGTTTGATTCTCTATTTCCCTAAATATATTCATTGATTTGGCCCACCTTAGAGACTCCGTATGGGCCAAAATGTGGGTGGACACCTGTCTTTAGTATGATGCAGATAAAATTCTATTTCGGAGTGATTTTGAGATTTTAAAGCATTTGGGAGTGATTTTGAGATTTTAAAGCATTTGGGAGTGATTTTGAGATTTTAAAGCATTTGGGAGTGATTTTGAGATTTTAAAGCATTTGGGAGTGATTTTGAGATTTTAAAGCATTTGGGAGTGATTTTGAGATTCATGCTAAATTTGGGAGTGATTTTGAGATTCATGCTAAATTTGGGAGTGATTTTGAGATTGTAAAGCTATATTTGGAAGTAATTTGAGATTGTAAAGCTAAATTTGGGAGTTATTGTTGAGATTTTAAACTTTAAAGCTATACTTTTTTGAGATTTTGAAGCTTTCTTTTTTTGGGAGTGATTCTTTGCGATTTTTAAAGCTATGTTTGGGAGTGGTTTTTGAGATTTTTATTTTAATTTCTCATAGAGCAGGTGTAGAGATTTTAGGATATCAGCCTAACTGTACGGGATTTTGACAAGTGTCCCACCTTTCGATACACTATGAAGAATTATTTTTATATTCCTTTTTAGCCTCCCTCTAATGGTTCCCGAAACTCTTATTGATCGAATCATATTTGGAAAGTCTGTTTCGTATAATATTTCGCGACCCCTTTTGTGTTTTCCCTTTAATTTTCACGATTCTCTAGGGTTCAAATTGTGTAAATTTTAATTACTAAAATTTCTCGTGAGGGGTTGAGGTTTCCGCCGAGATGGAAGAGAGTAGAGTGGGGGGGGGGGGGGGCAAAAGACTGGGTCCATTATTAATTTTAAAAGGCGAAGATCCATCTGGAATTATTCTTGAATCTGGTTGGATGGTTGTCACGCAGGCTCGGTTTGTTTATTATACCCCAAAGGGATTATTGGTTTGGCATTTTTCGAGATACGGAACATTTTCACATTAAATGTATTGGAAATATGACTTTCTAATTTATATATATATATATAATGCGCCCTTAATTAATACATAACCCCCTGTTCCTTTCGTTGTTTTACTTTAATTTTGAAAAGAAAGAGCCCGAGAGAGATGGTTAATTCTGATTGGCCCTATTATATTCTTCTCTAAACATTCGTTTCTATATTGAAGATCAAAGCAAGAAGGATCAGACAAGGAGAGGAAAAGTGGGGACGGCGCAGTTCCTACTGCGTCGGCCTAAACTCCCACTCTGGGAGAACGGGGGTAGAAATGTTTCGTGGTAAAATGTTGTCACGTGGGTAAAACGGATCCTTTATCAGCTTCGTAGTAGCCACTAGCCAACGACGCTAGTGACCACGTGGGAACAGTTTACCTCGAGAATTTCCTATCCCCCTTTCCACCCGAGTGGGAGGTTGGCTCTTCTCTCTCTAACCCAACGCAGCCCTACTTTTCCTCTCCTTGTCTGATCCTTCTTGATCAAAGTTAGTGAATTTTCCCGCCAAATCTTCCTATAAAATCTCGCGACTTTTCCCGACAAACTTTTCTATAAAATCTCGCGAGTTTTCCCGCCAAACTTTTCTATAAAATCTCGCGAGTTTTCCCGCCAAACTTTTCTATAAAATCTCGCCAATTTTCCCGCCAAATCATTCTATAAAATCTCGACAAATTTCCCCGCCAAACATTTCTATAAAATCTCGCAAATTTTCCCACCAAACCTTTCTATAAAATCTCACGACTTTTCCCGCTAAACTTCTAAATCTCGCGAATTACATTTTCAATAAGCGTATCACGTGCCATAGTTTCTTTCATTTTAAGGTCACGGAGAGGAGAGGGGTAAATTGGGCGTGACCTTTAAACTTCTAACCGAAATAAAATATCGTGACTGAAAAAAAAGGGTAAATTAATCGAACCACAAAGTTAAAAATAGATATGTAATAATTTAAAATTCTAACAGCGGAATTACGTATTTTTTTTGTTTCAAATCCTTTGTCGTAATTAGTCTAAATAGTTTAAACTTCTCTGTGCGGTCCGGTCCCATTTATAGGTCCGTGCCTATTTAATTCGGCTAATTTTAATTCTAATCACGTACGCGTCTTCGCTATGAAGTCAAACGACTGAACTTTAGCTCCATCCCTCTCTCTCTCGATCCTCCCTTAAAAATAATACTAAAGCCAAGGCGGCTTAAAATTTCTACAAGCTCGCGTAGACCGTGAACGTGTGAGATTCCCGTTGAAAACGATTAATTTAAACAACCCCCCGTCTTTAAACGTTAATAGCCAAAAAACCATCTTAAGTTTACACTAAGTACGAAACTATATAGCTGTCTTCCAACCCTTTCAAACGTAAGCTTATATATTAATCAATATACTTTCGCACGTGTTGCAAATATAAAGTGAATTTAAAATGAATTAAGCTCGTGCATGGTGACGCGTTCGCGCTTAAAATTTTCGCGAGATTTATCCCGTATAATTAAATCAATTGTAAGTTTTCAGCGCGCGCTAAGCTATAAACATTCTATTTCCTTAAAACTAAAACAATAGAGATAGAAAGTAGCCTAGTTTTGTAGGAACTGAAAACATAAATATGTTCAGAATTTACTGGAAAATAATTATTGAAGATATCTTAGGGGAATTTAAAGAAACGTGGGATAGAAATTCCAACTTATTTAGGTTTCCACTTTATTACATTTCTTTCCATGGACAGACCGTTATTAAAGATAATTAAGCGGATTTTATGATCAATCGCGTACTAATATCTAGGGCCTATTGACTGGATCTCATTCTAACTTTATAGTATTGTTGAATCTGCGTAAGGGTCTCCTATTTCTCTAATAATTAACTATAAGGTTGCGTTGAATACTGCGTACAATCGTGTTGAAATTATCTCGCCCGCGACGAATTGTACTAATCTTATAAGTGATGTTCAATTAATCTCGACCGAAAATAGTTACAATAGTTCAGATAATTTTAAAGGGAGGGTAAAGAGGAATATTAACACTTTTCAGTATTTTTCCGTTACCAAATTTTCCTGTTATTTTATAATATTTTGTGGACTTCAACACGCTAGTGTAATTATTTTAGGGTCAGGCCCATTTAAAATCACTGTAAAAGCGAGGGGGGGGGGGTCGTAGGCCTAGTGAATTCCGAAGAACGACGTTCGCTTGGTTCACTCTTCTCATTTGAAGTGACTTAGAAACTGTTTTTACTATAGGCTACAGTTACAGTAACTAGATCGTGGAAAAGGAAACGACGTCATTCGGGTGATTCTTGGATATTTTACGAAGCCAAGGTGTAAATGGAAGTCTATTGATTAATATTAGGTTCTTCGTATTAATTGAATGCTGAAAAATTTATTTTTCTCTTCACCCTCCCATTGAGAGGAAAAGGTTAATTTTTTTATGTTTTTCCGAATCTTAAACGTAGCCTCTAAAACTAGAACAGTGCCGACTCCGCCGAGTGCTATAAATAGAAAGAACCAGAAGCCTTCATGGTCTTAAGTCGGGCCATCTGCTTAAACTAACTGATTTCGGCGGTTTATTCGGGAACCCCTCTTTTACTCTCGAGATAAATATAACCAAGAACTTGACCTCAAATTACCAAAGTTAGCTAACCCACCAATCAAAGATGGTATTAGGGAACTTGCGCCAGTCAGGGAAATCTTAGAAATACGCAACCTGACTCGATTCGGACCTTGTCAAGACTATTTTACTATAGCTTTTTAAATTTATTCCTAAATTTTTAGTAATTAAATATAAACTCTAGAATATTTTCGCTATTTTTGCTAAATTATTTCAATTCGAAAATAATATTTGAAACTACTGGGTTTATATTTTAACGAAATGGCTTCGCTACCAATCAGAGGCTAAAGTCTATCCCGCGATGTTTTATAATAGAGAATGATTGTGAAAGTAAAATTCTCGATGTAGCGGAGCTTTTTAGAGATCTAGTTGGTGAATATTAACAGGGCTTTTCCCTTTAAAGGTCTGATAACCTTAAGGTTTTTCAACAACGTCAAGGGCTGAAATTTTGAATATTTAGGTCATCTTCTCTTTAAAATAGTTATACTATAAAGTGATAAAATGTCTCTGCAGCAGCCGGAAGAGATTTGAGGCCTGCGCGAAATGGGGTACCAACAGAGCCTCATGCCTTAAATTTATACAGAACGCGCAGCCACAAAGGGAGGATTATTTTGGACTCTTAAGTTCGAGATGAGTCGAACGGATGTTTCTTGACGAAATTTGAGTTCAAGAAATGACGATTATATTAGATAGTTTCTTAAATTGAAAGGCAGCAACCGCGTGAACAGATTTAGAAGCTTCAAGCTACCTTCTTTGTAACGTGATGGAATTAGGGAAATATATAAATCGCTCAAAAACTGTAAATGTTTAATAGAGATGGTGCTTAAAAACTACAATAATGAAGGGAAAATGTTTTGGGAAATTGGCTCAAGTCAATCAAGCACAAGTAAATCATCCTTCAAGTTTATAAGACGACATACTGCGGGTGACGATGAAGGGAGTCCGATTTTCTCAGTCTACGGTTTCACCCTAAGTATTCCGAAATTTACATTGAAAGGCGACCGGCCCAGATATTCTTTCAGGCTCGAAATCGCGACGGCCGAGCGAGATACGCTCCTTCGTTTCGAGACAAATCTGTCAGAACCACATACCAATTATAACATGCTTTGTTGTAAACTTGAAACATGATCCTATAATAATTTCCTATAAAAGAATGGAAAAATTTCCCATTTTCCTACAATTTTAATAACCTTCCCTATATTGTTCGTCTTCATTATCCTTTGAAAATGTATATTAACGCCTTTTTTTTCGCGGAGGAGGGGGGGGGGGTTAGTGTTTGACGTTAGGGGGATTGATAGTAGTTCGTATGACGTCCATCGTTGGTCCGTCCCTTTCGTCGTTTAGTCCTTCTACTCGAGTCCGAGCGCTCGAATTTATTTATGGATTTAGGTCGACTCCGTCGTTGGCCGAAATTTTCCCCCGCTAAAAATCCGAAACTTTTAATCGTTTTAACGTAGCTGCCAACGTTTCATCAATTTTTGGAAACTTTTCCGGAATATTAACTGGTATAGGGCCTACTCTAGAGAATATATATTAACTCTCATGGTACTTGGCGCGCTCGAATTCCATTTATTTGAGAAATATTTATCGCGGCTTCAACTCCTACTAGTTTTAAAGAGATGATGAAATGACTTGGCTTTCTTTTCATTTCGTAATCCAATTTAATTTTGTTTTATCTTTAAAACCAGAAATAAAAGCCGTTAATAGGAGAATACAACCTAATAACAAGTGAATTTTTTTATCGATTCCTGATCGTTCAAATAGGCCTAATCCAACGGTAAAAAGTTTACAAAACAAATATTAACCTAGAAATAAATTTAAAACTTACCCGGGATTCAAGGAGATCCTAAATTGGATGTAAGGTCTAACGACGAATGAGCAAAGGCTCGTCGTGCACACGAGATCTCCACGAGATTTACAATCGGGTTCGATTGGTCGTTAGACCTTATACGCGAGGAAATCAGGATCTCCATGAATCCCGCTAAGCCTATTTTCCGGGAAGTTTTAAATTTGTCAAGTTCGTAAATTTTTTCACTAGTGGATTAGGCCTATTTAAACCATAAGGACTCTATAAAAAATCACTTGTTAGGTTGCATTCTCCCTTTAAATCAGTCTAGGATCAGATTTGATTAAGATAGGGGGCTATTGTGGCCTCGTCAATATTAGAAATTTCATTTTTTTGGGTCCCTTAGAGGCTTATTTTTCCCCCTCCCCCTTTCAAATCTTTTCTAGCGGAAATTTGATCCTGACCTGAGATACATTGCCCGTATTGTAGGGTGACTGTCGTCATTACACCCCGTTTTAATTGAGCGCGGCAATTTTGGGCTAATTCAGAGTTTCAAATTTAAAATACGCGTTTCATTATCTCTTTAAGTTTAAATATACATTTTTCTCGTACGCCTGCACTTTGGCCTAAGAGCAATCTTGATATTTTTTGGTTTTATTTCCCATATCGTTATGTAAATCAGTCGAATATAGGGGCTTATATACCTTTTTGCGGGTTATGAGCGCGAGTTTTCCGAGAAATATCAATTTTCTTTCGTATTTAAATTGGATTTGATTTAAATATTGCACCGGCTACTTATATAATATATTTCATAATTTAAAGGGACACTAAATTCTGGAAATAGTACGTTTTTAATTTAACTCGAATGAACTTTGAAAGTCGTTTTTTCTTTATAGAAATTGAAGACAAAATAGGCAAAATCGCCGTTCGCTGCAAATGCGAGAGTACTTTTTCTTTGGAATGGCGCGAAAACTGAAAGACCCGGATTTAGTTTGAGTTAGAAATAGTTCAATTGGTTCACACACACCATTTTAAGACAGGATTGTCACGGTTCAGAAAAACCTGTTAAAGTTAGGGAGTCTGAAAATTGGGTCAAAAGGTCAGGGAATATTTTCATGAAACTTGGTATCATCGTAAAATAGGCTTGTACTAAATTATACCACTGGAAAAAATATGATATTAGGGCAATTTTGTCAGAGAAGTTGATCTTAGATCTAAGGTCAGAGAAAACCTGGGTAAGTCAAGGAATCTTAAAGGAAGATTATTAGGTGAAAATTTCGTACCATTTTAATTTTTTATCTGATTCCTTGCAATTAAATATATCCTGCTGAATTTTTTGACATTTTTTAAAAAATTATTTCGATGAGAATTAATTTTTTAAAACTTAATTAGGCTTAGCTATGTGTTTGAATTTTTCACTGTTGCCAAAGGACCAATCAGAGCTAAGAGCCAATGACAGGAGACTCTATCGAAGTTAGATCGTAGAACTCCTAGCGACATCTAGGTGATAATATAAAGATCTTGGTTTTAATTGAAGATTTGAAATAGAATAGTTTACTAATTTTCTCCAAAAGAAGCAGCAGCAACTTTTTAAAAACTATAAGCTTTGCTAGTAACGAGCTTTGGATGATAATGATGCCTACAATCTTTTATAAACCTAATTTTCATAAAAATCAAATCCAAAATTTAAACTACGTTATCACCTAGATGTCGCTATGGTTTCTACTTTTTATCTTAGTAAGTCGGGGGATGAGTCCTTGGTTCTGATTGGCTTCTTGGCAATAGTAGAAAAATTCAAATGCATGTTTAGGATATAAAACTTTAAAAAATATTTTCTAATAGTATTTGTACTTCAAAAATTATGAAAAAATTCGGGGGAGCATATTTTTACATAAGGAATCAGAAAAAAAAAAAATACTTCATTTCAGCTAATAGTATCCCTTTAAATTTGGGTTAAAATGTTAGGGAATATTTGCATGGAGCTTAGTATCCTTGTAGAATAGACGTATACCAAGTTATGAAGTATGATATCAAAGCCATTTCGGTCTGGGAAAATGATCTTAGATGGGCAGAGAAAACCTGAGTAAGTCAGGGCCTTTTTCAAACGACAAATTTTGTGTGGCAACCCTGGCGTTATAAATTTGAGCCGTTATTATTTGAACTTTCATATATAAGCGATTCATGCAGCAGAATTATCAAAAGGACATTTATGCAAAACAGCCTTATCATTTATAATGAGATATATATAGATTATGTTAGAAAAATATTTAATTTAACAAAAGCTATTCTGGCGCACGCTAAAATCTAGGAGGATATATGGGTGAGGGAGAGTTGATCTGCCTGTTTATAAGTTATACCGCTTTGGGGCCGCTAGCTACTAGTTTTCCCCAAGTTCTGGTGGTACATTTAACCCCCCCAACTAGTTAGGCGCGGGTCGTCAACTCGACCTCGTCGTCTATTGGTAAGAGTTGAGAATTCGTGATCACGTAATGCGCGTAGCCGAGGCACCTAAATGCGCGTGAGTGTCTCTCCCTGCCCCAAACTTGACATGTATGAACAGGCAGTCCAACTCTCATCCCTATGTCCTCCTAGCTGGAACGGGCAACGTTATATTGAAAACCTCTGACCCATCCACAAATCATACAGTTTTAGGTCTGCATTTTCCCCCCTTATTTAAAGTGCAGTTATAAAATAATTTATTAGATTTTAGTATCGTTTTAAGGTAAGAAAAACGATCATTTTTTGATATCTAATAGGGCAGAAACCGCGGAGACCAAAATAACGATATTAGTCACGAGAATGACTTTGGCTCAAGTGTCTCGTCGTTTTCCGGACCAATAAATCTTTACTGTACTTAGAAATCACGAATACGCACACGCGAAAGAGAGAGGAAGACGGCTATGAGGGGAAGAAGGAGACTCCATTCGAGTATTATTTCTAGAGTTATTCTTGTTAAAGTACCGCGCTCGACCCCAAATTAAATTCGAGAAGTACAAGTACTAGTTATGTTACGTATATAAGTACTAAGGAAAATTTCCGTGGGCGATTCTGCACCCAGGTACGTGCTTCCAACAATTCTGGGGTTTCGGAAAACAATAGCCCCCCCGTAAGACGAGAATTTAGTAACATAAGTAATCTTCTTATATACCCCGAGAACGATCAAAGTGTGACATTACTTTAGCGACAGGGCTCCAACCATAAAAATGAATATAAAATATTGAAAATCACGACTTTTTGTTATAAAAATAGATTTATTTTAGCCAACCAAAGTCAACAACGCCCGGTAGCTTAATCCTATCTGCAAATTCTGATTTGAGGCACTCTAATGGCCGCAGTCGGTGTAAATAGTGAACGGAGTATGCGCCACTCTTTGGAGAAATTCCGGAGTTGAGAGGGAAGACATGCCAAGCGCGGCCTACCTAAATTCCGCCCCTCTCTCCCGACTCAAAATATCCAGGAAGAGTCCAAACCCCTCGAACCAGACAGGGGTGATGACTTTTTTGGCTATTTCTAAGTGATGCGCTTTGACGCATTTTTTTATTATTTGCTAATAATATTAGGCTACGGGGCGTTGTTAAGTGATGGACTTATTCCGAACTTAACTGTGATCCATGGAGAGTTTGATATCTCACCATTAAAACAGTCTCCAACCAACGCTAGAAAGATGGAAATGTCGCCGAAGACCTGTTAACTGCGAGATGTCAAACTCTCCATAAATTATTGTTAATCCTAATTTCCCAGTTCGTATTAAGTTAAATAATTTATTTCTAATTCAATATTTACGTCGTAATTATTTTACTAGTGCATGGTTTTGGAAATCACTGGCTCACAGTCAATTTCATTATCCCTTTAGTTCTAATATGAGCGATAAATATATCGTACTTACGGTACTTTAGGCTCGTTACTTATGACGATAAGATTTTGGGAGAATGATCCACTTAAATAATTCATCGAAATGGGACGGTTTTCCCGAGACAATGAAAAATGATTTTTTTAGTCCCCTTAAATATGCCCTTCTCCTCAAAACCATGCGAGATCTTTCGTACACAATATATACGAGTACAACGGAAATAAAAGAATAAACCTCTTTTTCTCCCCTCCCCCGCCCTCGACCGAATTTGCGCGCGCCAAAAAAGAATCTTCCCGCCCAATTGAAGACTCATTCATTCGCGAATTACATTCGGGCGCGAGCGATCCTGGCCAATCACTCGGAAATTTCAGTCTTTTCAGAACGCTCGAAACTATATCCGTTGTGTTCTTCTAAATCTCGCGCCATTTTTCTTTTACTTCAAGCTTGGCGCGAGATGTAAACTGATTTTGGATTGGCTGACTTAAGGAAAGCTATTGTACTCTCTCGCGCGCGCCTCGCGTATAGGAATTGATCGAGGAAAAAGCGGAAGAAATTTCCCGCCAAAAATTTGTTTTCCGATCACGCGCCAAATTTGGTAAAAAGGCGCGGAATAAAGAGAAGAAATAAAAACGCAAATTTTCTATAAGGGACATACGCGAATACAACATACCGCTCGCGCCATTCTAAAAAAAAAAAAAAAAAAAAAAAGGAAAAGTCTTTTTGCCGTCCCTAATTTAGATACAATTATGACGGAAAGTTTATCACGAGTTTGATTGGGTGTTTTTTTAAGAGAGCCGGGAGAGTTATAGCGCCCCTTTAAAATTGAACAACGCTTAACTCCGTTATACACCTATTTTGGTCTATTTTATCTCATTTCGTAGCTTTCATTATGAACAACCATAATTTGTGGAAATGAATCATATTTTTTTCCAAGAATTTTCCTTAAAAATATTTTTCATCGATCTGAAAAATTATAAACGTTTGAAAATCTTAATTTGGCGTAATTTATAACGTTCTATGGGTCTCTCAGGGAGTGTAACCCGTCTCGGAATTAATCTAGAACATTTGTTTTAAGACTTTCCCTTGAAAAGACGAGAGTTAACTATGATTTCTTCATAAGCGTTATTACGTATTTGATACGTTTCCCCGATATATTGGTCACACGCTATCCTGTTTATATTCCCGTCAATTGTTTTACAAACAATACCTTTTAAAGGCGGGTAGAAAGAGAGGTTTGACCGTGACGATATTAAATAGATTAAACTCTCGGCTCTTATTGGGTATCGCTTCTAATCCGTTGGACGAACTATTTATTAGCTAGACTTGACTGGAACGCGGTTGGCCTATTAATCCGAGCTGAAAAGCGGCAGCGGGTTCGGCACGCTACGCGGATTTGCATCCTGGAATTAATAAAAAATATCACGCCGGTAAACAAGGTCGGCTTAATAATATCTCGTTGCTTCATTACTTTAAACGATTTTACACAAAAAAATTGTCACGTAATAGTTAAATTATTCATTTGGGCGTTGCTAGTTACTGCTCATTTTTGTTTACAAGATTTGGCATTTAGGTATTTTTCCTTTCAATATTCAGTGTCACTTTTTAAGCTTTATTTCAGTTTGGTTAACCAAAGTCCTTTTTTATTTAAATATAGTTAGTGTCTCTTTAAATGTATTCAGATATAATTTATGTCTCTTTAAATTTATTTAGATATAATTTATGTCTTTAAATTTATTTAAATATAATTAGTGTCTTTAAATTTATTTAGATATAATTAGTGTCTTTAAATTTATTTAGATATAATGTGTCTCTTTACATTTATTTAGATACAATTTGTCTCTTTAAATTTATTTAGATACAATTTGTGTCTCTTTAAATTTATTTAGATATAATTTATGTCTCTTTAAATTTATTTAGATACAATTGTGTCTCTTTAAATTTATTTAGATACAATTTGTGTCTCTTTAAATTTATTTAGATATAATTTATGTCTCTTTAAATTTATTTAGATATAATTTATGTCTCTTTAAATTTATTTAGATACAATTGTGTCTCTTTAAATTTATTTAGATATAATTGTGTCTCTTTAAATTTATTTAGATATAATTGTGTCTCTTTAAATTTATTTAGATATAATTGTGTCTCTTTAAATTTATTTAGATATAATTTATGTCTCTTTAAATTTATTTAGATATAATTTATGTCTCTTTAAATTTATTTAGATATAATTTATGTCTCTTTAAATTTATTTAGATATAATTTATGTCTCTTTATATTTATTTAGATATAATTTATGTCTCTTTAAATTTATTTAGATATAATTTATGTCTCTTAGATTAGATTTTCCTAGATTTTCATTCAGTTTCCCTTTAAATATTATTCAATACTTAGCGCGCAAATGTACCTCTGAAAGCTTTTTCGTTATCTTTATGGATTATTATAACAATAACAACTTCTTCTCCGCGGCTGGCCAGAGAAGTTAGGCTAATGGGAAAACCCTAAGCTAGAGTAAATATGTTAAAGCCTAATAAAGAAGAAAATAGTACCTGTGAAACTTCCTTCCCTTGAACTCTCTTGAGTATAGTTATAGTCACTTAAGCCGCGTTCGTACTAGATCTCGATTTAAACCGTTACAAAACGTTTCGCTAGAGTCGTGTGAACGGGAAACCGTCTTTTCTCGAATCGATTTGATTCGATTTCATGAAACTGCTTCTAGAACCAGTTTCATACCGATAGGTGAAGTTACAATAAATCTGTTTATAAAGCTGCTTTCATAGGCCTTGGAATCGATTTAAACCGTTTCAAAACGTTTCACTGGAGTCGTGTGAACGGGAAACGGTCTTTTCTCGAGTCGATTTGATTCGATTTCTCCAAACTGCTTCGAGAACCAGTTTCATACCGATTCTGTTTCAACAACCGATAGAGAAGCTTCTATAAATCGATTTATAAAGATAATAGCTGCTCTCATAAGCCTTGGAATCGATTTAGACCGTTTGAAAACGTTTCGCTGGAGTAGTTTGGACAGGAAACCTTTTCTCGAATCGATATGATTCGATTTCTCGAATCTGCTTCGGGAACCAGTTTCATACCGATTCGGTTTCAACAACCGATTGATGAAGCTACAGTAAATCGATTTATAAAGATGAGCGTGAACACATGACGCTTAAATCGATTCCTGGTGATTTGAATATTGGCTTGATTTTTACAGTTTCAAATCGATTAAGAAATGCTAGTGTGACCATAGCTTTAGTGACTGGAGTGAGTCTAGTACTCTTATATTCTAAGTACTTAAACGCTCCCACCGTCCCTGATGTAAATGTAAAAGTCCAATAATGATTTTTGCTTATATTATATTTGACTCTCATCTAGCTAGATCTCTAATGGATATACGCGTTGACCTCCAACAAGGTTATAGTAAAGAGACAGGTTAAGCAGACTCTGCCAAGCCACGTGACTGTTTAGAATCTTGGTTTTGATTTCCAGAGGGCGCGGATATTTTAATATGATGGCGCCAGAAGTATGACGTGCCGTATCGAAGATCGCTGCCATGTTTCTGCAGTTGTCAATAGAACTTTAAATGGCCGCGCGCTCTGGAAATCAGGCCCCGGATTACGAACAGTCACGTGGCTGGGCAGTCTGCTTATCCTGTGTCTCTTTACCAGGATTCATACAAATCTGGAAATTTCAGGGAAATATATTAAAGGCTAAAAATTCGGGGATATTTAAAAATATTAGTGAAATTCATGGAAATTTTAGGTTTGAGTATATTTGATCTTAATGGGTTGTTTCATCAAATAGACAAAAAACTACTCCTGGTCCATCCCATGTTATTACTACATTTTATTGACAGAAGTGGGTAGTCTTGATTTGCGGAAAAAACCTGGGAATTTCAGGGAAATATTTGTGGAAAAACCTTGAAATTTCGGGGAAATATTTGGAAAAACCTGGAAATTTCGGGGAAATATTTGGAAAAACCTGGAAATTTCGGGGAAATATTTGGAAAAACCTGGAAATTTCGGGGAAATATTTGGAAAAACCTGGAAATTTCGGGGAAATATTTGGAAAAACCTGGAAATTTCGGGGAAATATTTGGAAAAACCTGGAAATTTCGGGGAAATATTTGGAAAAACCTGGAAATTTCGGGGAAATATTTGGAAAAACCTGGAAATTTCGGGGAAATATTTGGAAAAACCTGGAAATTTCGGGGAAATATTTGGAAAAACCTGGAAATTTCGGGGAAATATTTGGAAAAACCTGGAAATTTCGGGGAAATATTTGGAAAAACCTGGAAATTTCAGGGAAATATATGTGGGAAAACCTGGAAATTTCTGGGAAATATTTTTTGGAAAACCTGGAAATTTCGGGGAAATATTTTTTGGAAAACCTTGAAATTTCGGGGAAATATTTGTGGGGAAAACCTGGAACGTTCGGGGAAATATTTGTGGGAAAACCTGGAAACTTCGCGGAAATATTTGTGAAAAAAACCTGAAAACTCCGGAGAAATATTTGTCTGAAAAACCTGGAAATTTCGAGTAAATTGGTTTCGCAAAAAGTTTAAAAAATTCTACTCAATTTCAACTTTGAGTTTATGAAAAAATTCCTTTAGAGCCTCACTTTAACTTGTACTACATGTGTAGTTTTACGACGTCACGAATAACGTGTAATAAACGAAGTTTAGCCTCTTACTAATATATAGAAAGAGTCCTTATATCGAAAAGTTTATTTTCAGGTACATATAGTCCTTAGAAGTAGCTCTACCTTAGCTGTACTATTTCCTTATTTTCTCTAGCGGTAAAAGAAACAGTCTAATAGCAAATGGCTTTACTATTTACGGAACTGACACGCCTATATACCCGAGACGATACAATCTTAGAAACGGCAACAAATCCACCCTGAAAAGCGCTTTAAACCCGCCAAAATCCTACCAGTTTCTAAGCCTAGTTTCTATAAATCTACCATAGTGTCCCCCCTGTTAGCATTCTAGCTTGATACCCCATTACATTATCGACCGGCCAATCCCAGAGATCCCTAAAACACTCGGGATTCGCTGCCTGTACTAATGCTACGTTTCATTTTATTCCCCGAGCGAATCAAAGATTGAAAATAAACAGACTAGGTAGGCCTAATATTGCTCAATACTGAAAACTCGCTGCGAATGAGATTTCGTTTTATACTATGGAGATTTAGTCGATATAAGTTGTCAGTAGTGATTCTCTGGGGGGAAGTCGCGCTCCATTAGGCCATTTTATAGTCAACTACCATTGTCTTAATCTTCTATGGTCGATGTCTGTTCTAATCTTCAATCTGTATAAAAGTAGCCCCGCTTAGTATTACACTATTCTTTTGTTAATACTAAATACAAAAGGGGAATACCTTGGTAATCGCTGTATACTTAGATTGAATCTCGATTTTCCCAAAGACTCGAGCGCGAGATTCGATCAAGTCAGTTTAAGTTTGCAACGCGCTATATTCTTTCCTACCCATAATCGCTATGGTTTTTATTCGTAAGTTATAAATAATATCGTAGAATCTTACCCACTCCTAACTTAAACTGATTGCAAATATATTTCAGTTCGCGAGAAGTTTGAGAAAAAAATATTTTTATCTCAATGGTAGTTTTAACATTTCGTATTAATCCGCCTTTGTTTAAACCTCATTACTACGTTATTCGCGAATGAAGAACTCCCAATAAAGAAATAAGTACGTTAATATCGTAATAAAAGAATACTACCGTTAAAAGGCGGGGATCAATGTTATTTTAATGGAAGTTATTACGTATAAGCTCTTAACTTAGAACCACGCTACCATCTTAACGTGAAAAATTAGGAAGAAATAAATATAATTTCGAGTGGGGAAATAAAATTCTATTCAATCTAAGTTTGAAGCGAGGTGAAAGGCGTTCCTTATGGTTTTTGAATGAGACAATTTTAGGTTGTCGCGTGACTTAGTGTCTTTGAACTAGTGTTATTATCTCTTAAACTTATCGTCGTTTTAACTTGCCAGTACTGTAGAAGGTTGTATTGTATCACCAATTGTTCCCTCACTATCTTGGATCTAATGCGAAGTTACGTTGAATCTCGCTTTACGGACTTCCTGGTTGTAAATGTCTTCTCGTGATAAAGTTTTACCTTCTGGAGGTTTTCGGTACCCGTTCATTCCCCGTCTAAATGGTACGCAAATAACGCAGGGGGAGAAAGTACATCAACTTTTCGTCAAATTAAGAACGCGGTTGATGTTACCTTTTACCTCTTAAATAAACAAACCGAAAATAAGTGTATGTATGGAAATGTTGCAATCTTGAAAAGGGAAACAACAGTAAAAAAAATACAAACAAATATTCCCTTACGGAAAAAAGTTAGTCTGATCTGAAGAACGCTACAAAAGTCTTGGAAGTCTTTAAGACCTCCCCAAGACTTCTTGGCGTAATGGAAGACTTCCCCAAGATCTCTTAAGACTACATAAGACACCCGAAAGACTTCCCCGAGACCTCTTAAGACTAACCTTTTTTGGTAAGGGTTAAACTAGAAATAAAATTAAAACTTACCATCAAAATAGGCTTAGCAGGATTTATGGAGATCATCTGAACTCCCTTTATAAGAACTAGCGACCAATGATGGCTCTTATATGGAGAATACATGATCTCTATGATCAGTGTCATTGATCGCTTGTCCTTATACGGGGAGTTGAGCTGATCTCTCTTAATCCAGCTAAGCCTATTTTGATTGTAAGTTTTAATTTTATTTCTAGTTTAATATTTGTTTGTAAATTAATGAACATTGGATTAGGTTAAACTACAAGGAATCGATAAAAAATCACTTATTAGGTTAAGTCATTTGGACCTTTCACGACTTATCATTAATAATAATGAACAATTTAACTATATTAGTAAAATCTCTTACCTCGAAGATAAAACGTTGTTATTTCAATTATTGCCGATAAAATAATTCTTACATTATTTTTACACGGTCAGATAATCTCTTTACGACTGCTTTTATAAGATGCATATAAGTCTAATTTCGTTCTTGCCAAATGGTGTTTTTCGTAAGCTTCTCCCTTTAAATACCTTTCGAGTCTTAAAAGGAATATATTACATCTTCTTTTATTTTCGGTGGGGTTTAACGAGTGTGTCGAGCGCGAGTTTTATTGGCGAAACTAGACCTTAATTTAATGGTCGAGCTCGTTAATTTGGCGCGAATCTTTTCATACGCGTCTTTAACTATTTTTATGATATAAAGGAACCAGTGTTTAAGCTTTTAAATAAACCCTATTTTAATTTACTTTCTTATATAGCGATTCTTCATTGTAATTTGCATTCTTAATTCCAAAATGTAGTAACTTGTCACTGCCATGTTAAACTTTATTTTTCAAAATATATCAAACTCGAGAGGGTTTTATTGTGGGAAAATACTGAGAATCTTTATCGTTTAAATAAGCAGCTAATCTTCTGAGCCGCGTTCACACTGAAGGCTTTATCTACGTTTCAATCGATATTAAAATCGTTTGTAATCGTTTTAAGCCCATCGTTTGAACACATTATTTATTGTAAGCTACGTTCACACTATAGGAATAGCTTATCCGCAAATCGATTTCAAACCGTAAAAACGATATTATAATCGCCCTGAATAGTTTTAAGTACTATCTGCTTACACAGCACCTCCATAAATCGATTCGCACTAGCCTATCCGCAAATCGATTTCAAACCGTAAAAACAAACCGATATTCAATCGCACTGAATCGTTTTAAGTTCCTTCTGTTTACACATCACTTATATAAACCAATTTCTTTATCATCTGTCTGCTATTGAAGACGAATCAGTTTGTAACTGGTTCCGTATACATTTCGAGAAACCGTTTCAAATCGATTTGGGAAAAGATAGTTTCCAGTTCATCGAAACTTTTGCAAACGATCTGAATCGATTCCGAGGCCTAGTGTGACCGCAAATATTAATGGTTCGAAACTGGTTCCCGGAGCAGTTTCGACAAATATATTCCGGTTATAACGGTTTGAATCGACGCCAAGGCCTAGCATGAACCTGCAGCTTTTGAAAAAGTTTCTAACCGAAATTGGAAAGGTCAAAATGGGGAAATGTTGGGGTCAGCTGTTAAGATACTACGTTAAAAAATGGAGATAATTTGCTTGATATGTCGACTTGAATATACATTCTAAACGGTTTCAAGTCGTTTAGTGTGAACTTAACTCTAGTTCCTTAAGGTCGTAAGTCGATCACTTACCTTTTGTTCAAAACTGGCTATCTTTGTGATTCATCCAGTCGCTTGTCAAAGTTTGAAAATTTCCAATCTTAATCCGTATTTGATTGGTTGAATTTTCCTTACGCGTTTAAAGATAAGTTTTAAAAGATTATTTTGTAATTTTGGAACTTGTTTTTCTATTCGCCACAAAATTCGCATCGATGGCTTATAGCTTAAATAGGGTCTTTTTCCCGCTCTTTCTTTATACTGACAAGAGACTTTGATTTCGTATATAGAACTTTTAGGGGAAAACTTTGAACTTTTGTAATTGGCGGAATTTTAATTAGTCTTTTCCCGCTAACTCTTAAATCTTAATACGTCAATCGGGTCGAAGCTTTGAATTTGGAGATTAACGGGTGGTTCCTTCAGGCTTTTGACAATGCTTTAAAGTTAGTTAGGCGAAGTGGAAAAGGTCCTCCAAACTTCGACTATAAACCTAGACCATTCAAGTTGGTGTTTTCATCTCAAACTTTTGAATTTAGGAAACTGAATTAGAATTCCAAGAATTTTCTTCGTCTTGAGGTTTGGTGTCGCGAATTGCTCGAGAAATCGCCGAAAATATTTATTATTCGGATCAATATATTAATGATTTCAAATCATTATCACCGAAATAAATTAATTATTAATTAATCGTTAAATTAAAGGGAAGATGAAATGAAGTTCGGTAAAATTTGAATAGAAGTAAATATAAATTCGAGCCAATTCGAGCCAATCATATTATTTCAGCGTTCAACAGAGCTTGTAATGACTAGCATTAGTTATCAACGTTTAATTCTCATTAGAAACAAATTTTGAATTTAGCCTTGTTAAAAATTGATTTTCATTAACCCTTGGTTGTTGTTTTTTTCTTCATTACAGCAAGTTCAAATCAGCGACGATTTTTGCGGTTTGGACGTAAACACGCCAATCGGCGGAAGCATGCCGATCGAAGCGACCCCTGTCTTGACCTACAGCGGCGTTCTATTGACGGCGGTGGCCTCGACCTCCACCCACGACTACACGGTAGCCTTCTTGGGCACTTCAACCGGCCATCTCAAGAAGGCCGTCGTTGAATCGGTGACCAGCGCTAAGGAATACAGCGACGTCACCGTGGACGAGAACAGTCCCGTCAACCCGGACATGCTTTTCGATCGCAAGAAGGAGTCGCTCTACGTCATGACCGAGAGAAAGGTAGGAAACAATTTTTACATAATTTGGGGTAAATGGTAAATTGTGACGTATTGTTGATGTCATTTAAAATTAGAGGTTATTTTATTTTATCGTCGAAAGGATAAAATTCGTTTTTAGGTGTTTATAATATTAATTTCATTAATATAATTAACTGTTTAATTAGTTTAATTACACTGTGGAAAATGGTTGCCTAGTAACCGGCCACAATAAAGGGAATAGTGATTTTACCTCATGGTTATGATTTAACGAGCCATTATTCGCTAATAAAAAAAAAAAATACATAATATTAAAACTAAAAATCAATTACTTACCCAGAAAGTATGCTTAACAAGGATCACCGTTAAACTGTCTCCGACCAAAAACAAGAGATTTTTTTATCGATTCCTTATCGTTTAAATAGGCCTAATTTCACAGTTAAAAAATTAAAAACAAATATTAAAGTAGAAATAAATTAAAAACCCGGAAAATAGGCTTAGCTGGATTCATTGAGATCACCTGAACTCCCTGTATAAGGACTAGCGACCAATGGGTAATGCAGGATCTCCATGATCAATATCATATACGGAGAGTTCAGGTTATCTCCATGAACCCAGCTAAGCCTATTTTGATGTTAAGCCTATTTCTAATTTAATATTTGTTTGTAAATTATTTTACTGTTGGACTAGGCCTATTTAAACGATAAAGAATCGATAAAAATCACTTGTTGTTAGGTTACATTCTCCTTTTAAACCTACTTGGAACCATTTTTAAGTAGTAATGAAGCGCCCCTTTTTTCGCGTGATTAAACAGACTGTTTAACGGTGAAATAACAAACTTTCCATGGATCCCCGTTAAGCCTACTTTCCGAGTTTTTATAAGTAGCGCTAACCAAGCCCTGTTCAAACTGGGAATGTACTTTTCGGACTTCACTCTCCCTTTTAAACACAACTTTATTTTAAAAAACCGCGCAAGATTTTTGGCGGTCACAGCACCGGTATATTAAATATATGCCTAATGAACTTCTAAATAAATTTGCGCGTGATTTAAAATAAAAAAGCCAAAGTACACGGTTTTTTTAAGCCTAAATTGATTTGAAAATAGGCCTATGCACGAGATCTTAACGCGCATGCGAGTAACTATAGGCGTAAAAATAGGCCTCTCGAATAATTGTAGGATTTTTGATTAAAACGCACGAACTGTTAACGTTGCCTCTCGATTATAAATAAAATGTATAAAATAGGCTTAAGATGTTTGTTTTGTTTTGGTTATGGGTATGAAATTAATGTAAGTAACGTGCTATCACGAAATACCATTTTATCATTCTTTCCAATCCGATTTGATTCGCGGGCGTTTCTTTCGCTCAAAAACCCGTAACGTTTAAAGGGATTATCAAACGCTGATTTTTATATAGATTCCTTTGGAGATTCGTGAAATAGGCCCGAAACAAATTTGAGTTTGAAAACTATTTTTATTTTTTATTCGTTTAAAAAGTAGGCTTAGCGAGGATCCGTGGGGAAATTACGGGTGTGATTGCGAACAACCTTCCCCGCTTAATTCAGGGTTGCCTCATGTCGGGGGATATAAGCCTGGAATAAAACAGGATTTGAAAGTCAAAGGAAAAGTCAGAGGTTTTATAAAAAAAAGGTCGCGAAATTTGAAAATTGGGTCAGTGTCAGGAAAAATTCAAAGAATTTTTGAAATTAATCCAAAAGGTCAGGTAATTTGAAAATTGGGTCAGGAAGTCATGAAAAGGTCTAGGAATTTGATAATTGGGTCAGGAAGCCATGAAAAAGTCTAGGAATTTGATAATTGGGTCAGGAAGCCATGAAAAAGTCTAGGAATTTGATAATTGGGTCAGGAAGCCATGAAAAAGTCTAGGAATTTGATAATTGGGTCAGGAAGCCATGAAAAAGTCTAGGAATTTGATAATTGGGTCAGGAAGCCATGAAAAAGTCTAGGAATTTGATAATTGGGTCAGGAAGCCATGAAAAAGTCTAGGAATTTGATAATTGGGTCAGGAAGCCATGAAAAAGTCTAGGAATTTGATAATTGGGTCAGGAAGCCATGAAAAAGTCTAGGAATTTGATAATTGGGTCAGGAAGCCATGAAAAAGTCTAGGGATTTGATAATTGGCTCAGGAAGTCATGAAAAAGTCAAGGAATTTGATAATTGGGTTAGAAAGCCATGAAAAAGTCTAGGAATTTGATAATTGGGTCAGGAAGCCATGAAAAAGTCTAGGGATTTGATAATAGGGTCAGGAAGTCATGAAAAAGTCAAGGAATTTGATAATTGGGTCAAGAAGTCATGTAAAGGTTTAGGAATTTGATAATTGGGTTAGGAAGCCATGAAAAACTCTAGGAATTTGATTATTGGTTGGTCAGGGTGTAGGAAAAGTCTAGGAATTTAATAATTGAGTCAGAGTCAGAAAAAAATTCAAGGAATTTGAGAAATTTTCCGAAAGGTTAACAAAATTTTTAAATTGATCCAAAAGAACAGACAATTTGAAAAAAAGGATCAAAATATCACGGGAAAAGATATTTGGTTGGTCAGTGAAAAATAGTGTCACGGGAAACCTGTGACTTTCAGAGAAATTGTATAATTCCAAATTTAAGATTTAGCCTTAAATTCGTGTTATTATCTCTTTATAAAGTTCAAATTTAGTTTCAAATACACGCTGCGTGTGTGTACTTGTTGAGGTAGACTACGTGCCTTTGAAGCTATAAGGTCGATGGGAATTTCTCGGCGTCTTGTGAGGGATTTGAACGCTAATCGGGCATCACGCTCTTCTCTCCCCACGATCTCTCTCTCTCTTTATCTCTCGGGGTGGTACAGGGCGGAGCGAGTCCAACTTAAGCCTCGGCCTGTCCCGATCTTAAGGCCTATTTAAAGAAGGGAGGAGAGGGACGCAATTCGAGCACGGATTTTCCCGACTATCTACACATATATAACCTTAAAAGGTTTTATAAGGTAGCTTCTGTTTTTAAAGGGTCAAAGGTCATTTCCTAACCGTTTTTATACTAGTAGTTCAAACTCCCATATATAAATAGATTCTCGGCGTGTATCCGCGCTTGATTGATTAGATACGGGTCAGATTAAGGTCAATGAATGTTTCTAAATATATTACTATGGCGCAATTTAACTATTACAGCATTCGCAATGTTTAATTTCATTAATCTTCAATTCAATCCTCTTACTCTTGTCAAAAAGAAACTCGTGGAAATATCAGGGAAAATACTTTGGAACTTTTGTGTATCAGGGAAAATAGACTTGAACTGATTTAGCATAATGTTCAGGGAAAACTGACTTATTTTGCATATCAGGGAAAACAAATTTAAACTTATTTTGTAGATCAAGGAAAGCAGATTTAAAATTATTTTGTATATCAGGGAAAATAGAATTGAACTGATTTAGCATAATGTTCAGGGAAAACTGACTTATTTTGCATATCAGGGAAAACAAATTTAAACTTATTTTGTAGATCAGGGAAACTGGACTTATTTTTCATAATGTTCAGGGCAAATGGACTCATTTTGCATATCAGGGAAAACAGATTTATCTTATTTTGCACATCAAAGATCGAATCTATTTTAATATCAGTAAAATTTAGTGATTGGTCTGGACCTTCCAGATTCAGCATGTCTTGATTCGAACTTCCCTGTTGCTGCATTTATCGCATTTATTATAGAACTAGAAAGGCTTTTCATCGAGCTCCCGTAGTTCCGTCTCTATAAATAATCCTTATCAATATATTTGATATCGATACCTACTCCTAGTCCGCGAAACAACTCCTCGCCTTGAGTGAGTGAACAGAGTACAGCTCCCGAATTTGTCGCTCCCGAATTTGTCGCGACTTATACCATTTGTCCTAGTCCCGTGTCAGGCGTTCGGCTATGAGTTCAACCTGAGCCTACACCGCCGTTAAAGGCTAAGCGCTACCTTTTCGTGAAAATTCACCCTTAGAGATATAAGCGACGCTAACATTACACGCGCTGACAATTTAATTTGATAATTCCAACTCCGATAATCGATAAGCATCGACTTCTTCATTTCGAACCAGAATCAGTTTAGGTTTTCATCGCGTACGAAGCTATAGAACCCTTTTTTTGGACTCATACGATTTTGATACAAAGATAAGGAGGGCTCGAAGGAGGGTTTCCCTCACGCGCGCTGAAAACTTAAACTGATACGGTATATATAACGTCAGCGCGAGATTTATTCGGTGACATTGGGATGAGTTTGCCACGTCCGCCAAGAGATGGAGGGGTACTTATAGCCTAGCGCGTGCTGAACACTCGTATGGTTTAAAAATTTATGAAAATCGTGCCCGAGATTTAATTCCGCTAAAAGGTCAATTTAACTTCGCATCGCTGGCGAAGTTAGTCTTATTTCTATCTCTATTTATTTGTGAAGGCTTAAAGGGAGGAGACTAGCCTTTTACACGATGTTAATTTAAACTGAGCCACTGAAAAGGAACATGGCACGCCGATGCTATTTTCCTATTGGAGTTGGTACATCCTAAGGCGGGCAACTGCCATTCCCTGTAAAATCCATTATTATTGGAGGTTTATGTCCCTCCCCCTTTCATAAAAAGAAGCCTACATTTGATAAGGACTTAAAATCTATACGACTTCAATTGGCAAGTATTCCCCAAATCTTGGCTTTAACTTATAAGCTAAAAAATGGTTATAGTAAGTTTTATCATGGAATGACGAATTAAAAATTAAAATGTGATAGACAAAAATGGGTCGTAATAATGTACTTAATATCAAAGTACGATTTTAAAGAAAGAAGAATATTTTTAGTTGAAACCTCTTGAGATTCAGCCGGTGTAGTATTCTAAATAGGTTGCTCTAACAACATACTTGAAATGTCAAATTAGGCTTAATCCACGTTTGAAATAAGGTCTTAGTGTGACGTTTGAAATTAGGCTTAGCGGGACGTTTGAAATTAGGCTTAGCGGGACGTTTGAAATTAGGCTTAGCGGGACTTTTGAAATTAGGCTTAGCGGGACGTTTGAAATTAGGCTTAGCGGGACGTTTGAAATTAGGCTTAGCGGGACGTTTGAAATTAGGCTTAGCGGGACGTTTGAAATTAGGCTTAGCGGGACGTTTGAAATTAGGCTTAGCGGGACGTTTGAAATTAGGCTTAGCGGGACGTTTGAAATTAGGCTTAGCGGGACGTTTGAAATTAGGCTTAGCGGGACGTTTGAAATTAGGCTTAGCGGGACGTTTGAAATTAGGCTTAGCGGGACGTTTGAAATTAGGCTTAGCGGGACGTTTGAAATTAGGCTTAGCGGGACGTTTGAAATTAGGCTTAGCGGGACGTTTGAAATTAGGCTTAGCGGGACGTTTGAAATTAGGCTTAGCGGGACGTTTGAAATTAGGCTTAGCGGGACGTTTGAAATTAGGCTTAGCGGGACGTTTGAAATTAGGCTTAGCGGGACGTTTGAAATTAGGCTTAGCGGGACGTTTGAAATTAGGCTTAGCGGGACGTTTGAAATTAGGCTTAGCGGGACGTTTGAAATTAGGCTTAGCGGGACGTTTGAAATTAGGCTTAGCGGGACGTTTGAAATTAGGCTTAGCGGGACGTTTGAAATTAGGCTTAGCGGGACGTTTGAATGAACTTTATCTTATCTATCTTTGCGTGTACGTTTTATCGTTTCCCACAAACAGACAGAAAGACCGTAGAGAATTATGTTTTATTATTTGATGAGGGTCTTAACTAAAACATGTTGCTCCTACGTCATAGGAGGGTGAATAACGCTAAATTGCGCACGCTATAGTGGAAATAAGCTCGAGTCACCAACAAACGATCTTTTAAGAAGATTTCCAAAGCCTCAATTTATTTTATAATACCAAATATTGGAGCTATTCAACGAATTTTCATAGGCCTATACATTTTCATAGATAGGTTTTTTACGTCTTCTATTAATCTGCTCAAAATCTCAAGAGTATTTTCGTAAACACTTCGTCTTTCTCCCTCTAATAGTAAAAGTAATTTCGTTTATAGTTTACGATATAGTTAAGTATCTCATTGTTAAATATGGGCCAAGGCTTAGGTTGGAATTGATAGATTGTCGAAAACCGTCGATTGTATCTTCGCTCGCCTTTGAATTTAACCGAAAATTCACTCTACTCAGTGGTGGAGATTTCTTTATTTAGGCCAGTTAAGCGAAGTAGGTGTAGGTTCCTATTGGAAGAAGCCTTCTCGACTCCTTGGAATTGAAACACCAATGAAAAAAAAAAAAAAAAAAAAAAAAAAAAAAGTATAGAACCACGAAGAATCGGAGAGAGAAGAGATTTGAGAAGATTGCTCTCTAGAGTTCTGATTGGGAGTTTTGGCCGCGCGCTGCGCCTTAAATGACCTCGATTTTCTGGTCCTTTTGTTCGCCGCTAGCTTTTCAATATATATATACATTATGGTATAAAGTATGAACGTCGTTACAATCTTGAAATGATACTAAATTCAATGTTAGAACAACCCCAATTTTCCAATTGAATTTTTTAAAGGGCGAATAGAGTTGTTACAAAATACAAATTAATATTAATAGGATTCATATTAGATCTATTAAAAAGGAACACATATCTTGAAGGGAGAATGCAAACTAATAACAATCGATTTTTTTTATCGATTCTTTATCGTTTAAATAAGCCTAATTTACCAGTAAAAAAATTTACAAACAAATATTAAACTAGAAATAAATTTAATAGGCTTAGCTTGATTCATGGAGCAGGGTGACCACATTTTTTCCTATATTTTCACCTTCCTATTTTCTCCTATAATTTAATTGCAATTCCTATAATCTCCTATATTTCTACTCAAAATCTCTAGTTAAGGATACAATTATAAATCATACTGTCAGCTGTGGCTGTATAAGATTATTTTAGCTTAACTGTACATTTTCCAGTTAAAATAGTCTGTAAAATTCCATACTATTTAAGCAATTGGATCATATTAATACCATGTTTAAACCGGTGGCGAGAGTTGTGATGCAATAATAAACATGGTTCCTACTTTTAATTATTTTCCTATTTTATCATATATCTTACACTTATTTCTTCCTCTTTTATCCTATATTTTACCTAAAATTCTTTCTATATTTTACTATATTTCGCAAAGAAATTTCCTATATAGGATTTTCATATTTTCAGTAGTCACAGTGTTAGGTTGCATTCTCCCTTTAACAAATACGCAATAAGAATGATATCTCGTTGTTAACCAATGAACATAAACCCCTAGAATTAAACGTTTTATTGTTGGAATAAAGCATTGACTGTTTTAACGACGATATTTGCAACTGATCGTGGATGTTCGTTAAGCCTACTTTCCGAGCAAGTTAAATATTGTTTTGGCTTAATTGTTCGTTTGTTTTAACTAATGAATTAAGCTCCATTTTAAACGATATAATTAAATGATTAGTTAGCGCCGCTTCATTCTAACTTTAGAACCATTCGAAAATTGTAACAAATAAATTTTGTCTTTTCAACGTTTCTTAAAAGGAGAAGAATGTTCCTTAGGCTTAGATATATCGATCGTAGTATTGGTTAGACGGTTAACTGAAAGATTATCTCGTGACACTTTTGAAATTCCCTTATGGTGCGTGCCTGTGGCCACTAAATTAACTCATTTAATGGAATTTGTAATTTATCTATGGTGAGTTAATTCAACATACCTTAAAGAGAAAATGCAACCTAACAACAAGTGGACAAATGTGATCCCCTCTCAAAAATGTGAAGTTATGGGACATTTAGAAAATTTATTAGACAATATTATTTATCCTGAGCTTATTTCCGTACCTGCATTGACCCATTTTCTTGTTTTAATTTCAATCATAAGCTGCCCAGTTCATTATCCATTTATTTAAATCTAAGTTAAGTTATATAACAACTTGTAGAAATTCGCGATTCAAATTTCATCTATCTAGAAAAACTTCTAAAAATTGTCTGAGAAGATTTTTGCGCTTAGACTTAGCTCTGCTTTTACTTATAGCTTTCTTGGTTATTTTTGTGTTATTTTTTTTTTTTTTTTTTTTCCTTTCCCGTTAGCCAATCGATCATGATGCTTGCTTCACAATGAAGTTATTCGCTTGTAAAAAAGGGAACTAGAAAAGGGGGGGGGGGCGAAAGGCTTAGAATTAGTTTGGTTGATAGGGTCCAGGGGGTCCGGGAAGAAGAAAGGGTGATGTTTCGCAACGCCTGACTTATCCTAATACAACCAACTTCCATTTCCGTTTGACCCAAACTAGGTCTTCTGATTTCTCCAAGAGAGAAGGAGGGAAAAAAAAATATATATTTTTCTTTCTGCGACTGAAAATGAGAATGATTTATTATTTTCTAGATTCTCGTATTTAGAATAAACCAGTTTTTTTCCGGAGCTTGCTTCGAAACTTCTGAAAAAAATGAAAACTCTCGTTTTATACGAGTCACGTGATTATTAATAGTTTTTTAAATTTTGTCGCTTGAAATTCTACTGAAAGTGAGGCTGTCACAATTTTTCGTCTCTTCGAATGTCTATAGATTATTTTTTTAGTTTTATCTTACTATTAAAACTTTATATTCATAATTATATACTTTTGGGCTCACGGTTCTTAAGAAACTTCAAAATGAAAATTTCAAAATTGTCTTTTTTTCCCGATGTATGACGTAGTTTATTTCTGGAAGGTAATTAACGATAATTTTATTATCTATATTTGGCGCCAAAAAAGCGCGCGAAATTATGATGAATTCGCAAGCTTTTTTTTTTTTTTTTTTTTTTTTTTTTTTTTTTTTTTTTTTTAAATAGGCCTAACTTTAATCAGGATTAAACTGTGGAACATTTTGCGGTAAAATCGTTGAAATATACGTGTAATTAAAATTTAACCAATGTTTAACTAGAGGAAAATCTATTTCTTATTATAGATATTATATTTTAAACTTATAGTCGAAAATCGATTCTTAAACGCGATATGTCGTAAACTGTTATATTACAAATTTAGGAACTGATGTGCGGGTTGAAATTTTGCGCTCTAAATCACACTCTTAAACGAGATTCATTTTACGAACAATAGTTTCCTCGTTATGAATATTATTATTATTATTATTATTGTTATTAAATATTGTCATAGCCTATTATAATAGGAGATCATGAAGATATATTTATATATTTAACAATAGCCGCGAGCTTCATTCGTAATGTTTGACAAATTGTTTTGAGAAAACTGGGATACCGCGAGATATAATTATTATTATTCTAACATTCGGACGATGTTCGTTCGTGCGTGCCAAATTCATTCCAAAAGTTCTCGTGTTTCGCCTCGTACTTATCGAGAATTGCTCTTAAGCACGCTCTTATTTGGACATATCCATCCATATACGCTGATATAAATAACGTTCGCTATCAACTCTACTTCGTATAACATTAATATAAAAGTATTAAAGGGATTATCAAGCGTATACTTATCATCAAAAGTCTATCACTTTATTCCATAAAAGTAAACAACGCCCCGTAACTTAATGCTATCATCAAAGGGCCGGGTAAATGTACTGTCAGATTCTGATTCGAGTCACTCTAGCGGCCACAGTCGGTGTAAATAGTGAACGGAAGAAGCGCCACTCTTTGGAGAAATTCCGGAGTTGGGAGGGAAGACAATATAGGCAAGCGCGGTCCGCCTAAATTTCGTCCCTCTCTCCCGACTCAAAATATCAAGAGTCCAAACCACTCGAGCCAGACAGGGGTGATGACTTCTTTGCTAGTTTTAAGTGATGGGCTAGTACCTTTGCCAGAGGTGTTGTTTACTTATGAAATAGATTGATATTCTTTTGTTATATATACTTGAATAACATATTGTTTCATTATACCTTTAAAATGAAGATATCTCATCAATGTTAACGTCGTGTCTAAGGGATTATGAAGCCTAATTATTTTATACTTAATATTTTACGAATATTTCATTATCATTTTAAGTGTTTTTATCGATTCCTTATCGTTTAAATAGGCCTACACCACCAGTTAAAAAAATTACAAACAAATATTAAAATCAAAATAAATATAAAACTTCCCTGGGAAACTATGCTTAGGTTCATTGATATCCTGAATTTTTTCGCGTTGATGGATCAGCGACCAATGAACAAAGGCCCGTAGTTCAGGCGAGATCTTCGTGAGACTTCCAATAACATTCAATGATGATCCATCAATGCAAAGAAATTCAGGATATCCATTCATATGCAGCTAAGCCTATTTCCTGGTAAATTTTAAATTGATTTTAACTTAATATTTGTTTGTTAATGTTGTTTTATTGGTGGATTAGGCCTATTTAACCGATAAGGAATCGATTAAAATCACTCGTTGTTAGGTTGCATTCTCTCTTTAAGTAAGAATTAATAATCTTTGAACACATTACTGTATTGTAAAAATTATTCTTATTTTTAATTTTTTGGGATATACAACAATATTTAAGGATTGTCGCGAAGTATTTTTAAAAACATTGGTCCTCCTTCATTGCAGTATCCTAAAACCCCCAAAATAAGTGGATCGATATATGCGTGTGTGGGGAATGGGTAGGGTAATAGTCTGTATCAGAGAAGAAGTAGTTGTAGTTGCAGGAAGGAAGCTCGCTTAAAGTGTGTTAACTGAAAATCCACTTTACTCGATTTCCACTTAGACAATCCCCTAAATGAGGGAGAAAGAGAGTGAGGGGGGAACCCTTCCTCGACCCCCAACCTCCAACTAGAATCTATCCAATAAAAACTATATTCGTAGTTGCAGCTTTGATAGGTACTTAAATTCCCCTACGAAAAACCTGCTTTTCTGTTTCTTATAACATTGTAACTGTTCAGTATATTCACCCTGTCCCCGCGCGATAGGCAGACATCTAACCAGGTCCAATTTGCCATAAGTGCAAAAACCAAGGCCTATCTAATACTTTTACAAGAGTACCCGAAAGTATCTAACCCTTTTCAAAGCTTGGAACCTAGTTCTGATATTCTGACCAAACGAACAAGAACAAGAAGAAAAAAATAATAAAGTTGTTCATCTCACTCTGAGAATGCGATAATAATTTAGATTGATCCTATACCTTTCTATGTATATATAGTACATTTACTAAACCTTGGTTTGTATTTTACATCCGATACTAACTGGACTTTATTGATCCATCTCGTTCTTATCATTCAGTGGAGTTAATCATACGCTCTTTATTAAATTTGGGAGCATTCTTGTATCTATTACGTTGTAATTTCGTTCTGAGACGAACTAAGACTTTGTCGAAGGGATCATCTCACTCTTAAATTGCAGTTAATTCAATACTGTAACTTCTATATTAGATTTATGTTAGATTCGAGGTACTATTGTATCTCTACTATTGTTTTTCCCACCTGACACGGATTGCGCTTCGTTGTATTGGTCGTTTCATTCCTAAATTTCAGTGAAGTCAGCATCGTAGCTTGTTAAGGCTTTATTGGATAGATTGGGATATGGGGAGTGTAGGGTTTGTGTTTTAGTTTCAGTTGTATTTTGGGGATGGGACGAACTTAGCCTTATCGGAAATGTCCTCTTTTATTGTCCCCCAATGTCCCAATCTACGCTCAATACAATTCCACTGGATTACTCGGCGTCATCTATTAGACTCAGCGGTGACAATCTTGGAAAGGGTTTAGATTATCATTGAAGGACCGTGTTTTTTCCTGCTTAAATTAAGTTTTATTATCAATATTCTCATACGTCTGTGATTATGTTAATTCATTCGAATTTTATTGTTGAAATATATAATTAAAAATACTGTTTTATTCTCCCCTATGTTAATCCTAATGGGGCCTGTAAAAGTGTTTCACCCTAGGCGCTTCGGTGCTCAAAGTGAAGCACGCATTTAGGATGAGAATTTAGCGCGTTAATCCTATAGACCCCTGTAGAAATGTTTTAACTGCCGTACTACCCCGCCTAGAGTGAAGCCCACATTTAGGCTAATGTTAATCCTATCGGAAGGCTTTCAATTATTTAGTTAAAACTATTTTTATTTATTTATAATGATCGTAATTATTTTCGTATTAATTGAAGTATCATAAATTAAACTCGAGATTTTTTATATTAAAATGACAAAAACTACGAGAGAAATAAATTCATAGAAATTTATTAAAATTACAGCTTAATCTACTAGAGAAAAAATATTTCATAGAATAATAGTTTTATAACAGATAACAATCTTAGAAAGTCACACTTCTTGAAAATTATAAATTTGACAATATAAATTAAGAGAGGAAAAATTCATAGAATTATATAAAAATTACTAATTAAACTACGAGCGAAACAAAATTCATAAAAAATAATAAATTGCCTAATTATTTAAATTACAATGTATCTAATATCAAATTAAGTGCTAAAACTACAAACTAATTAAACATAAATGAAATTAACTCATCATTTAAATTACAATTAATTTAATTCGTAGAAAAAAATAGATAAATTATTTCCACTACAATGAAGTAAATGCGCGGATAAACATTAGAAAAAGGAGCTCTTAAATTTCGGGAAAATTAAAATCGTTGTCGAATTCTTGAAAGAGAAACTTTTAGTAGAAAAATTCTAGGAATTGTTGGAGGCAATTTATCTCGGGAGCTAAAATCCACTGTTAAAACAAAGAAAAGGGAAATCCAAAAAGAATATATATATAAACTACGCGAAAAATACGTTGCGCCATTTTATTTATTTTTTATTTTTTCCAAGCTGCTATCCAATTTCAAATTGAATGGACAACACGCTCGAAGCTATATATAGCCCCCACCCCATCTGTAAGATGTTTGGTTCCTTAGAGATAGACGATATTTTATAGCTTTAGGTTCGTTGTCAATTTGAAATAGAATATAAACCGTAGATAGATCCTAATACATTGTCTAGAAAAGATGGTCCCCCGAAAATAAGGTGTCACCCTCCTGAAATATACGATCCCAAACGTAAAAAGGCCCTCCTAACCGTAACCCCCACACCCCACTCCGCTCAAAGGGTTACTAAAATGTCCTTACAAGTATAAGGGAACGAAATTAGATGCGCAACTCTGGCCAAGCTTGTGAATTTATGCAAGAAATTTAAAACATTCGGCAGGCTGTTTTCATTCTCGTGTGACGTCGGTTTTACTTTTAATTTCAATTTTTCCCCATAGAATAAAGAAAGAAATAGACTATCCCAATGAGGAAAACCTTCTATTTTGGTCAAAAATGTTCGAATTGGAAAATTTCAGGAGAATTCGACCAAATGAAAAACCTGATTTGAACGAAAGGCATCGAAATCTGTTGGAATTTTCAAATTTGGACTAATTTTGCCCAAATTAGTTGATTTTTCTTCATTGTTAAAGCCTTTTTCATTCGTTATTCTATGGGAGCACATTGAAATGAAAATTGAAACCGACATCGCACATGTTGTAAATTTCTTCAGATTAAATTGGCGAACTTGATCAATATACAATTTAGTTTAATACGAATAATAAAATCCAATTATATATGGTTGCGTTTTAGTATCTCTTTAACACTTACTAACCATTCGTCTTGACATGAACTTTGTACATGGGGCCCGAGATAGAAATGACCCCCTTTCACCCCTTTGAATGATGGGGGTCCCTACCGAAGTAATAGCGGCACTCCCCGCCTTCCGTTGTACTTATTTTCTATGAAAAAATGGCGTTAGATGCCTTCACCGTATACTTTCTCTACCGTCTATCAAAGAGCGTCAATTTGGCGGGAAACTCAACCCTATTTTTGGCGCCTTTTTTTTTTTTTATTATTATTTTTTGTTCCACGCGGGTGTCAGTAACGACCATTGTCAAACCTAACGATTCCTCGGTACCACGCGCGCTAAGGCCTATATGTAATATATAAAAGGCGGGAGAAAAAAAGCGCCAAAATGCACGATCTTTGGCGCGCGCGAGCTTTTATATATAAGTATATGAGAAAAAGGGCGGGAAAAAATTGCGCGCGTGGAATAAAGGCTGGAAATAACAAAAAAAAAAGGGAAAAAAACATAAAAGTGTCGTCGAACGTACTCGCGCGCGCGCCACTTGGCGGCGAAAGGTGTTATTTAGGCCTTGGTCTTTTGTCGCTCCGAGCGAGGGTTAGGCATCTTATTTGTAGCTGGATATACGTTTTTCTTTGGACTCCTGTCTCAACGATAGTGGCCAGCCAATAAAAAACTGACGTTCCTTTTTTTGGTACCCGGTTTCTCAGAGCCCTTCTACTAAGATATATGGCATTTTATTATGATAGGGCTATGCTATCCCGTTCCTATCTTGACGTTAGTCTTAACTCTTTGCCAGCAACGTGCCTTTTCTTTCTTACTTATTTTTTTACGCTTTTCCCCGGATAACTCTTCTTATATAAGAAGCGTTAGACTTATTTTTGATCCAAGCCAAGGCTTATTTCGTGATCTAAGCCTGAAGGGGTTATTTTCCATTTTCACGGTCCCATCATATAAGAGTTAAGAGATATTCTGGAAAATTACGTGGCCCTTAAAGCAGGCAGGATGACCACATTTTCTTTATTTAATAATTTTACAAAAATTTCACTCAGAAACTAGAAAATTTAAGTGAGATGACGCTCAAAAAGTATAAAAATGAAATATTCCTACAATTTTAGTAGGAATTTCTTCAATATTTCCCTACATTTCGGTAGTAATTATCCTATATTTTCCTATCATTTCTTTAGCAATTCTCATATTTCCTATAGGAAACTTTCCTGTTTTACTATAATTGTGCTTTTGTTGTGGTCACCTTGAGTAAAGGGTAAATACACCAGCCGACGAGTCATTTTCCTATCGTAGATTCCATAAGTCTAATTCTTTACAAAAGAAAATGATTAAAAAAACAATTATTTAGAAAAGTAGTCTAAAATCACTTTTACATATGAACAACCCACTAAGGATTACTTCGGTCGTTAATCGCGATCGAAATATCGTCTGTTTAGGTATTATCGAAATATATTTTTCGCACATAGTGATAAAACCTTAGCAGACAATGTTTCGGTCACGAATAGCTAAATTCGGCTCTTTGAAATGCACTCCCTAAGTGGCTAAGCCTTGTTACCGTCCCTAAGCCTACTTTTGATAAAAAAAAAATAATTAGAAGCTTATCGCGCGAGCTATAACCATTTTATTCTAATCTTCCGCTCTAACCCTTTTTTCCCGCCATTCTCTTCGTATAATTTGGCGGGAAAAAAGCGCGGGAAATTCATAAAAAAAATGCTGGGAATTAAAAGCGTCTCTATTCTCGCTAAGCTTAACTTCGTATAATTCGTACACGTTAGGCTTAACTCATTACCGATTCGAAAGAAAGTTATCTCGGTCCTCTTTTATAACAATTGTTACGGACAGTTTGAGATGAGAGGAAAAAAAACTGGTCCAAAAAGGGGGATAAAAAAACCAAAAAAAATCCTAATGCTTCCATTCTTTATTCGCTAAATGAGATACGAATTAAGCCGAGGCCTAGCGAAGTCTGCCTAAACCAATTAAAGCAAAGGGATTAGGAGAACATAGACGTACGAGTGTCCCTTCTTTTTAAGCATAATCGTAGCTTCTCTATGGACAAACTGAACACCCGATAATGGCAAGGCGAATGAATTTTTAAATAAATAAAAAAATATCCGAATCTGAAGAGAAAAAATAAAAAGATAAAATGGGTTTAATTTTACTATTTCAATTAATACTATTATTCAAAGCTTTAATACGGCTGTATATACCCACGAATAGAAAAAAATTAAACGTTCTCCCGCCTTTATCAACGCTATTAACTAAACTTAAAAAAAAGTCGAAAAGAAATTGGGAAAAACTAACGTAATTTTCAATTTAAGTTTTTATTATTAGTCTAACTTGTAAGTTGCGATACTGCTGAATCTATTCGTAATAAAATTAAACCTTCACCCCGCCTTTAACAATGCTATTAATTCGAACTGAATTCAATTGAAATAATATTGTATGACCAATCGGAATTTGCATTTCTGCTAACTTTATATCGACATTAAGCCTTTTATAATTTGACAACCGCTCTAGGCATAAAAGAATGATAATGATTCACGGTTTTAAGACCAGGCATGGAATGGTATCTTGGTAAAAAGCTAAAAGCTTATCAGCCGGATTAAAAATGGCAAAATCCTCTTAATGAGAGAAAATACACGGACGAAAGTTAATTAAGGACTGAGATCCCATTTTCCAACCCCAGTTTCTCCCCCCTCTTTCTTTTGGTTTAGGCAGTACGTAGTACTGAAAGTATTTTTGTTTGTTATATTTTTTTTGAACAAAAAAATATAATGGAAAAGACAAAGACGAAAAGAAAGAAACGAAATAAGATAAAAACTTGTATTTTATTGTATTAAAGGGAGGGTGACATGAAAAATCGTTAAGTAGGCACGCATTAAAGTGAGAATGCAACCTAACATCAAGTGATTTTTTTATCGATTCCTTATCGTTTAAATAGTCTTAATCCAACAGTAAAAAAAATTACAAAACAACTATTAAACTAGAAATAAATTTAAAACTTACCCGGAAAATAGGCTTAGCTGGATTCATGGAGATCCTGATTTCCTATAAGGTCTAGCGACCAATCGAACGCGATTGTAAGTCTCGTGGAGATCTCGCGTGAACGACGTGCCTTCGCTCATTGGTCGCTAGACCTTAAAACGGAGGCAATTCAGGATCTCCATGAATCCCGCTAAGCCTATTTTTCGAGTAAGTTTTAAATTTATTTCTTGTTTAATATTTGTTTGTACTTTTTTGTTACTGTTGGATTAGGCATATTTAAACAATAAGGAATCGATAAAAACCAGCCATTAACCGAATTTAATGTATCTTGTTTTATAATATACAATCATTCATTGATAAATTTCTCTTATTACAATTAATACTGGTACGAAACTTTTCTTAAATAAAGTTTTTAGTTAAAAAACCCTTAATTTCAAAGTATTAGAATAAAGGAAAATTTTATTTAAATTTTAAGTTGGTATAATGTAAAAAACTGGCGCGCGTTCATACGCAATTGCTTAATTGCTCGGGGTTGGTTGGAAAGTAGACTCTATACTGTCGCGCAAAACTTGTTTCCAGAATTGTAATAATATATTTTACTTTGAAATAATTTATCTTGGGTTTTATTTTAAATTTAATTTAGTTTGGATTGAATTTAAATAAACAATTTTTGATTTAAATGTATTATTTGAAAGGAGGAATGAAACAAGACATGTAGTTTTTATCATCGAGTTATTTTTAGGCCTTAATTCACCCGTAAAAATGTAATCATTTCAATATTAAGCTAGAAATCCATCGCTTACTTGGAAAAATCCACACGGGGAGTATTATATCTCGCCGTTAACGAGTATCTAGCCAATCACGCGAGAATAAATTTGGTTTTATCAGAAGCCGATGAAACCCTCCTTTGAAGTCTATTACTCCCGGGTCTTGTCTACCCCTCTCTGTATGGGTTAGTTTCAAAAAGCGCGATTCGTACGCCTCCTAACGGTAGATATTTTCGGAGCGGGAGTTCGTCGAGCGAATATCTCTAGCAGCCTTGGAGTTCGTCAAAAAAACGTCGTCGTTTGTGGAGAGAGAGAATTTCCAATTTTCCGTAGACAGGGGGGTATGAAGTAGGACCCCTCCGATCTCGTAAAATTGTGAATTTTACCCATACAGAGAGGAGCGCTATATGGAACATTAGAGTAGTAGACTTCAAAAGAGGGTTTCATCGGCTTCTGGTTTTATATTTTATATTTTACCCTACTATTGAATTAGGCATGCAACTTCTTTGTCGGTCGAGAGAATTTTCATTTTACCTTAAAAATCGAAGTAATATATGGTATAAATTCAGTCAGTATTTTATTAAATATTCAAATAGCGAAAGAATCGAGTATTAAAGGGACAAGGAAACCTGGCTTTGAAAATTTCGAGTTAAACTGTTTTAGCCAATCAAGGAACCGAGTTAGCCACGTGAGCTACGAGGTTTCTCTGAAATTTTAATAGTTTTGAGATGTTTTTTTAATGATTTTGAGGCATAAATAATTATATTTCAAACCAACATATGTTTGAAGATTTGTTTGAAATGACCTATATAGTCTAAATTAAGAATAATTTCACATCTGGAAAACATGTTTCCTGGTCCCTTTAAGTCTGTAATGTAGTTAGGAAAGTTTAAAGGCAACTTTTTTTAAATTATTCATAATATATTCGAGATGTTCTTTCTTAATTCCCTGGAGATATTTTTATACTCTCCTTACCAAGTTTCCTCCACTTTCGTGTACCATTTTGACATTAATATATTGGTAGAGTTTGGGGTTTGTGGCGTGGGATTTAATCAGACTTATAGTTAATAATTAATACCCGAAGACAAGTTTTAAATTTTGCAATTTTCTAAGTTACTACCAAAGTATATTCGACTTCTATGTATGCGTATAGAAAATTATTGAACCTAGTGAATTTTGTGTATTTTTTTTTTTTTTTTTTTTCGAAAATATCTGATTAATTATTATTTTGACAACAGAAATATATTATAATCGAGATTTTAGAAAAAAATATTTGCGAACCTAAAATTTAAAACGTCATCACTATTTAAAGGGAAACTTGGAGCTAAAAATGGAGCAGCTTTTGAGATTATTTTCGCATTCACCGTACCAAAAAACGTGAATTTTCGAAGCAAATATTTGTCACGTTTTAGGTGTTTCTAAAGTTAAAAGTTTGAATGTAAGTCAAGTATAAAATCGAACCAATCAGACGAACCCAACGTCTCCCGCCTTTACCGTACGATATCACAATTCTTTGGGCTATACGTTTTTAACAAACTCTATATGATAGCGCTGTTGAAAGCTGAAATAATATGATTGGCCTGAATTTACACTTCACTTACCATCTTCAGACGAGGCGTAATTAGCCGGTTTACGTATCCTTCTCAGTTCAATAAACCTCAGTTAAATCTGATTAAACCTTGGTTAATTATGACTTCTCTGAAGAGGATATTACATTCCAACTTAACCAAACTTTAGAAATTAATTCAAGCACCTTGTCTATTAATTATGAAACAAATTCCTTTTTTTGCATGGTGATTCCGAAAATAAATTCAAAAGCTGTTCCATTTTAGCTCCAAGTTTCCCTTTAATGAAGCAAGTCCTACCTTTCCTATGAAAATAAACGTTAATTACCCACTAGAAACATTTTTACGTCATCAAGCTGAAATTAATTTAATCATTTTCTATAATTTAATTTTGAAGTTTATCCAAAACGTCTCAAACCTAAGGTGTAATAGTTTATTAATTTCGTCTCTAAATAGTATGAAAAAGCTAAATATATTATCAAGATTACCAATTATAAAACAAACTAGTTATTGCCCTCAAAATGGCGATTATAAAATTAGTATTTTTACTAATGTGCTAATTATTTTTACTGACATATTTATATATATTTGAAATCGTTTTTAACGATCTTTCCGTAAATGCTACTCAATTTCCATTTGGAGTTCATGAAAGGTCCGTGACAACAACACGTAGACCAAATAAAATAGCGCATTCTTTTAATCTTTGCGAAATTTATTCTTAAAATTGATAAAGAATATAATCCTTAAGTCTTCTTGATAAAATTGTAACAATTTCACTTTAAATAATTGTTATTAAATGTTCTCGCTATTAATAGTCTCGCTCTGATTTGCATTCAATAAGAAATTTGTCTGTTAATTCATTCCCGAGTGCTTAAAATCTAAATATAAAAATCAATAGGTCGCGACTAATCTAAAACTTTCCTAAAACCCGAAAAAAAAAAAAAAAAAAAAAAAAAAAAAAAAAAAAAAAGGACGAGATGTTTACGAGCTAGTAATATCTTTAGTAATTATCTTTTCAAAATGGGTTTTTACCCCAATCAAAGGGAAGCTAAAATCAAATCCTAAATGGCTAGTATACCCGAGGGGGTATACACTTCGTTTTTTTGTGTACACCTTAGTTAGAATTTTGCTGAGTTCGCCAGAGTTCACGTGAGTTCCTCGAGTTCGTTCAGATTTGTTTTGAGTTCTTCTGAATTCTAGAGAGTTTTCGCGAGTTCTCGAGAGTTCGAGAGAGTTCCCAAGAATTCGCCAGAATTCTCGAAAATTTGTGAGATTTCTCATAAAAGCTTTGAGAGTTCTCTTGAGTTCCCAAGAGTTCTCGAGAGTTCGCGGAATTCTGACGAATTCGTGCGAGTTCATTTCCACTTGTACACCGAGTTCATCTTCAGCCCCCTCGAGTATATCGGCATATTAAATCCTAGAGAATCATAAAGTAACGGGAAATTAGAATATTAACAAAATATTCATGAAATTAGTAAAAAGGTTTTTGCAAACCAGGGAATCATTTGAGGTCTGCTTAAATATGTAATGAAAGTAAACCAATTACTATCTCTTTCTTTTACATAATTCGTGCCAACATGGAATACCTTTAAATATCAAATAATTTGAATCTTGTCAATTGAGCTTCCAAATTTTACCAATTTATTTTCCCATAAAATAAATTACAAAGATCGAGATTAATTTTATTACTACAATAATATGACGTCATTCTGTCTTGTCAAATTGAACGAAGGATAACGAAATGAGAATTTAAATCCACGTCATAATCTTAATTAAATCGCGAAAAATTCAACAAGGGGAAGTGTCAAATTGGTATAAAATTAGAACTACCATTTTAAATGAAAAACAAAATAGGAAATTTTTTGATTTGAATTTTTGAATTCATATTTTGAACGATTTAAATTGATATCACGTATTATTAACCCTTCAACTTTGGGTATTTTTGAAATCTCGAGTTAATATAATATTGTGTATGGTTTCAGCGGACCTTGAAACCTCTTTAGTTTCCGTTATTACATCTCTCGCTTTTCTAGATATAGTTGGGTTGCTTCGGTAATTGTGCTGGGAAAACCGCCACCTATCCAATTTATCTTTTCCGCTTCGAAGAAGCTATACTCCCAAATTCACTTCTGATACGTAATACGAGCCTGGATTTTAGGCCTATTTTTATTTCCTATAGGTATTGAAATTCAAACTAACTTCGTACAAATATCCGAGGCTCGCCAACCTTTAAAATTCTCATCATTATCACCCTTTGCAGCGGTATTAAACTTGTAGAAACCCTTTCTATCGCCTTTAATTTAGTGTCAGCTAACGTTGACCGCGTGTTGATTATAATTCTCGAGATTTTCTCAAAATTGGCGCGTAGTCTATTTCATCTATAGTTTACAGCGATCGTCAAGATACGACGCCTTATCTATCTCTATGGTTTGCGTTTTTGTTTTCAGGGACGTTAACTACGTACGCGTTGAAAACTCGGAAGTATGTTAATTTGGCGCCAATTAGTTTTGTTATTGGGTCTATTAAGCCTAAAATGTAGGCCTAAATATTAGGCTTAGCGATAAGGGCGAGCGTAATTTGTTTTCCAATGAATATAATTATTGTTATTGTTATTAAGGGAGCTTAATATTCGACGTGATTAAAAGAATTTCCATTCATATTAGGGTTTGGATAATTATTTTATTATTATTTTGCGTGTAAATGCATTTTTCAAAATAATATTCATTTGACTCCTGTAAGTTAGCTTTATCCCGAGTACCGAATCTTGGCGGATGAGATACATCTACAGGGGCTGGTAGGATTAACGTGGGACTCTTTCATCCTAAATGTGGGCTTCTCTTTGAGAAATCTATTGTGAAAATATCCAATTAAAATTAGACTAGCAATGAAGCGTAATACAAAAACACTTAAATTAAACCATCATTTAAGATTAAATGTAAAATCAATCCTAATTTAAAATCAAAATTAAATAAACCATAATTTATAATAAATATTAAATCAACCCTAATATAAAATCAAAATTCAATTTAATCTGTCCTAATTTAATCAACCCTATTTTAAAATCAAAATTAAATTAACCAACCATAATTTAAAATCAAACTTTAATTTAATCAACCATAATTTAAAATCAAACTTTAATTTAATCAACCATAATTTAAAATAAATTTAATCAACTCGAATTTAAATTATTTAGAATAAGTATTAAATTAACTCTAATTTAAAATCAAACTTAAATTAACTTAATATTTAAATTTCCGGGAAAATGTTTTAAAAATGTAAAACAAATTAGTTTCCCCAAATTAGTGTTTTATTTTTAGTATATCTAGGTATATATCTATCAGATGTGGTATCTGATGCAAATGAATCGTCGACGTTAGAATTTTATCTCTCGTGTCTGAGATAGGTATAAGCGTTGCATTAGGCCTGACCGGGCTGTTGTGGGATGGTGTGGGGGTGGAATAATGCGTAGTAAGGAGCTAAAACACGCCCCCTCCCCCCTTCGGATTAGGCTTAAGAGCGCGCGTCTTTACAATGCACGACGAATTTAAGGAGGAAAGGGTCATGAATTCGGCTCCAACCAATTATACTCGAGCCAAACGGCTCTCTGCCTGCCGTCTACCAGGTCTTCTTATCCGCGTACTAGCGCTGAACTGGTGGGCTTCCAGGCTATAGCTGCTGTCACCCAAATCGATTTAGATTCCCCGTTACCTCACCCCCCTCTTTCTGTCCAATCCCATCTCGGTTGACAGGCTATCCCGGCGTCGATCGATAAGACACTCGCCTGTCATTCTTAACCGGACAAGGGGACAATGCTAACCAATGCCACACTAACACCAACATCGCCTTTATATATATACTTGTGAAGTAACGTTCATTCTTGGAAAGAGTTGGTAATTTGCGTATAAAAGTGGGATTTTCAATGAATAATTAGTTCTTTACTAAGATTGCTAACATTGGGTACGTTTTATTTATTTAAAATTCTTAATGAAGACAATTCAGTACCATCTATAGTCTGTTAAAACATGCCTAACATGATCAAAACTCGCGGCAAAGTAATCTTAATTCGCGGATAATTATTCAAGTTACGAAATTAGGCTCGAAGAAATCTCTGATTTATTTCAAGGGACTCAATTGTTAGTGCCAGTGATAGTTAGTCTTTGAATTGCGGCATTGCACGTAAACTGAAAGAGATGTTTATTACAAATAGCGCGCGTTTTAGAATTAAAATTGGTTTACGCGCCATTTTTATATGATATTTCAATGCTGGCATCAGCATCAGCGACTAACTTTTCTCGAGAATATTTACTTTAAAGATTTTTCGACGGATTTAGGCTTAGCGACTTTGATAATTAACTGTAAATTAACGTAAAATCTTTGGTAAGTTTTGATACGTTTTTTATGCGTATTATAACAGTCCAAATCGTTTAAAAATAAATTGTTATAAGAGTCTCGTATCCCTTTAAAGGGAGAATGAAAGGCCGAAACAACCTATTTTTAATCGATTAAGAATGCTAAAATAATGAGAAAAACAATAATATAACTCACCAAAAATATTACGTTATTTTATAATCAATTTCCAAAGTTCCGATGCTAAGCCTAGGCTGCCTAGATCGGTGAACTAGGTTAGCACGACCTGTATTTTTTTAAATATTCGCGGCTGTTCTTGTTCGCCAATCACGAGCGAGTACGCGTATTTTAAAAATACGCGTACTCGCTCGTGATTGGCGACTAGATCAGACGGGAATATTAATAAAAATACGGCTCGTACTCGCCTAGTTCGCCTAGTTCGCCGAGCTTGGCAGCCAAGGCTTAGCATCTGCAAGTTTCGGAACTTTGGAAATTGATTATAAAATAACGAAATATTTTTGGTGAGTTATATTATTGTTTTTCTCATTATTTTAGCATTCTTAATCGATTAAAAATGTTGTTTTGGCCTTTCATACTCCCTTTAAATCTCACTTCAAAGTTTCATTAGCAAAGTGGCGAATTGAGCTCGCCTAATCCCCATTATCCCCATACGTAAAAAATTGAATACAAATATTAGAAAAATCGATGCTTAGCCTATCGTTATACCTTTTTAATAATTTAATACCTTTTTGACTTAGTTGAACTTGTTCATTTTGCGGAATCATCTTTGTATAGTAAAAGGAGGATGACGTTGGTCGTGACGTCTCTGAATTTTCTGTTAAATTAAATTGTTACTTTAAGGTATTATTATATCCTTCATTTTATTTTGTTTCGTTCCGTTTTGGCGTGGGTCCACTTGTTAGAAGATTTTAAACTCTCCCACGTGTATTTTTATTTTTCAAAGTCTTTGGTACCGACATCCACTTTCATTCTAGGTCTAGTACTTAATCGATAACCGCGCGGGAGATTAGCTTCGGGTTCCCCCGCACAGGGGCTCCGAAATTGGAAGGCTGAGTGGGTGGGAGAGTCCCTTCTTATACTCTCGTTCTAATCTTTCTTCGGCTCTTTTAAACTTGTTTCGAGAATAGAGAGCTTAATTAATTTACATATTGAATGACCTTTACGTAAGACAAATTATATACTCGGATTTCAAATACATTTTATTTAAATAATGTGTTTATATATTTACGTTTTATATTACTTTTAAATATCATTTTTCATTTTCTCTTTAAATACATATAGTGTTTGATTTAGCCTTTAAAAATATATATTAACGTTTTATTTGCCCCTTAATAATACATATTAACGTTTTATTTCCCCCTTCAAAATACATATTAACGTTTTTCCCTATTAAAAATACATATTAACGTTTTTCCCTATTAAAAATATACATATTTAAGGTTTATTTCCCCTTTAAAAATACATATTTAAGGTTTATTTCCCCTTTAAAAATACATATTTAAGGTTTATTTCCCCTTTAAAAATACATATTTAAGGTTTATTTCCCTTTTAAACATGCATATTTAAGTTTATTTCCTCTTTAAAAATAAATATTAACGTTTTATTTCCCGTTTAAATATATTTTCATTTATTTTTCCATTTTAAATATATTTTGGTTTTTATTTCCCTTTTAAAAATAAATATTAACGTTTTATTTCCCTTTTAAATATATTTTTCATTTATTTTTCCCCTTTTAAATATATCTTCGTTTTTATTTCCCCTTTAAATATATTTTCATTTTTATTCCCACTTTAAATATGTTTTCGTTTTTATTTCTCCTCTAAATATATTTTCGGTTTTATTTCTCATTTAAATATATCTTCATTTTTATTTCCCCTTTAAATATATCTTCGTTTTTATTTCCACTTTAAATATATCTTCGTTTTTATTTCACCTTTAAATATATCTTCGTTTTTATTTCCACTTTAAATATATCTTCGTTTTTATTTCACCTTTAAATATATCTTCGTTTTTATTTCCATGCACTTTAAATATTTCTTCGTTTTTATTTCCCCTTTAAATATATCTTCGTTTTTATTTCCCGCTTTAATAATTACCACCTAGGCTTAGGGTTAAATCTTTTGTCGAGGAAAATTATTTTCAAAACACGTGACTGTCATTTTTATTTATATCACGCGAGGCGAGAAGAAAAGGCGCGTGATATAATTTTTAAGTTTAATTTTTCCCGCCTTTATTTACTCTTAAAGAACATTATAAGTTAAAAGGACAATATAGCTCCTAGGCCTAGGTCTATACTGAATAAATGAAAAACTATCTAGGTTTGTTGGCTCGCGCTTAAATCCGCGCTGGGACTGAAAAGCTGAAAGCGATTTTGAGAACTGAGTTCTGCTTCTGTATTATGAAAGTCTCGCGCGAGAGACAATTTATATGGGGAATAGCGCGTATAAAGGATAAGACATTCACCGCTCCACCTCCCTTCCTGGCTTCCCAGCCCCCTTACACTTCTGTATCTCGGATAACGCGCGCGTTGCCATGGTAATTCTCCCGTCCTCCTCGCTGCTTCACTCCGATCTCTCAGCCGCTGCCTGTCCGTATATGGTTCTGTACTTTAGCATCTCCCCATCCTCCCCCCTCCCGCCTATTGGATCCCCTTTCTAATGGGCGTCTTGTCCCCTTTTGAAATATGTAGAAAGACCTAACCTAACCCCCACCGAGATAAAGTCTCTCTACGTTTATGTACGCTGCCTTATTTCAACTTACTACTCCTTAAAGGAAAGATGAAACGATCCAAATTACCATGATTATCCAATAAGGATTCCTTCAAAACTGACCCTAATATTTTAATAATATTTAAATTATTCGTTTGGTAAATATACCGAGTAATAATTTATTTCGTAATGCTTCAAAGGATTAATTATTAAATCATTTATACCGGATGTATCGTTCTGTTGAGACTTGATTGCGGAGTTCCAATATATTTAAATGTTAATGTGGCATGTGACGTCATATTCTCCCCGTTTCCACGTATCAACGTTAGTCATTTTACGTTTTCCAATATTTCTTTAAATTATTTATTTTTATTTTTTTCAGTAAGGCGCGACTCCTATCTGTATTTCTCCTCGTCGACCTAAAGTATTAAATTTAAAGGTCTAAAATTGTATGACACGCGTATAGTCACGCGGCAATTCTAGGTTTTATTTTAATCCAAACGAATCCGTCTATTGGCCCTACTATTTTAATTTGTTTTTCATTTTATCATCTCTTTAAACCTTATAAGGCTAAACCTAACTTATAGTTTTGTTTTTGTAAGATCTCAGGTAGGAGTAAGGGGCAGGGCAGTCGGGGCATATTTTCAAACCTTAAGCCTATATATTCAGTCAATCGCTCGGAGTTTTCAGTATTCAAAACCTAAGGGTAGTCTGAGATTCCTTCTATCTCTCGATAGTAACGTGCCATTTATAGGGGATGGCAGCTCCAGCCTTTGGTAGTGTTAAATCAATTCGTGAATTAACCCTGTGTGCCAAAGCTCGTATAGAAACTAGACGAATCTTAGCTTTGATACGCGCTGCAAATTGAAGTTGATTACGACCGAATCTCGCGCTGTCTTTCGCGCGCGCTCGAGTTTTATAAATTTCGACAGTCAGTTTAAATTGTCAGTAAGTACGAAGCTATCTTCCCCGTCTAAATCTCTTAAATTTTTAAGAGAGACTAGGGTATTTAAGCGTTGAAAATTCCGACTGATTCTTGATTATAAAAACGAGGGAAGTCTGTTCTAGGAATGAAAGCGAATGATGAAAATCAGGTTCATGGGAGAACGAAAGACGTTATTATACTTTCGGGATCTTTAATATCACAGCCTTTCAACGTATTCGCCATTTCTCTTCGAATCAAATTATACGTTATATATATGATGGCTTTTTTTTTTTTTTTTTTTTCCTTTTCAATAATGTAAAAAGATATGTTTTATACGCGGTTTGGGCTGAAGCTACCCCCCCCCCCCCTACTGGAAATGTTTTCCGACTCTGAGAATATTTTTTAAAGCCAGGTTTTTGCCCGCGCTACACTAAGTCTAGTAGTTTCTACCTTAAAGGTAAGTTGAAATGTAAATAGGGAGGTTTAAAGCATACATATATTATAAAACAGTATTTTGGAACTTTATTTAAGAAATTCTGACCAATCATAGAGACATATGTAACCTCTAAGACTCGATCTGATTGCGTTCATAATCGCAGGATGACCAGGCTTTTGTTCCAATGCCTTCCTTTAATTGAAGATTTTCTCCTATATTTTCTAATTTTTTTCACTTTTTTTCGGTTCATCAGGTTTCAAATAAAAGTACAATTTAAATTTTCCCAAAAATGATTATTGTTCTAAGAATAACTTACGGGTCACAGGGTGGCACCATCAGCTTGAATTGAAAATCTTGTGTTTTTCACTAAGACTTTAGTTGTGTCTGCAAACAGACATGCCAATATTTCCTTAGTCATTTTTGGTTTTATTTTTTCCGCTACACTTTCACTAAGGGCCTTAGGCCTCATTGACAAGCTCCAATCTTATTTTCCTATTTAAAATTTTTCTCCTATAATTCGCCCCTTTTCCTATTTTTCGAACAAAATTAGAGTTCCTTTCCCTGGTCACCCTGTAACAGTCCTGTAACCGTCCTGTAAGAAGATATTAAATTTAGAAATCATTGAATTCCGAACAAACTTTTCACAAATAACTCTGCCATTTAAAAGACATAAAGGTAAATATTTCTTTCGCGAATGGTTTGGCCGAGAGGGCAGACACTCGCGAACTCGGGTGTACAAAATTTTTGAACTCATTGCACTATCAAAGCTGAAGTCAGAGTTCATAAGAGTTCGAACTCAATGCTTAACTCAGTGAACTCAGGTGTACAGCGAATTCAAGAGTGTCTGACCCCATCAAGTTTGGCTGAATTACACTATTTCAAAATTTAATATCTGCTCATTTAATAAAAAATTATATCTGGTCATTCCAAGATAGCAGCCACTTTTGTTAGTTCCTACTTTTGTCCTCAGTTGGGCCGTTAGTGGACGCTTATGAACGCCAGGTTGTGTTATTCAGCTTAGTCTTATGTTTCCATTGTTAATAGGCCTAAGTAGTTACCTGTTTCGACTGTTTTTCAGGACAATAGAAATTATGGTTAATTATTAATTTGATAAGAATTAAGTCAGTCGTCTAAGAATTTATTCGAAAACAAAAAAACTAAGGAACGAAATTGAGGGATTTTTGTCGTAGAATTATTACGAAATCGATTCCAAGGCCTAGTATGAACGCAGCTAATTTGATAACAAACTTATGACACTCGAAACTGTTGCAACCCCCCCCCCCCCCTCAAAAGGTTTATTGCTCCGAGCGTAAAACTTCGATGTCTTTGAATATTGAAGTTACTTATGATTGCCATGGTGGATTTATTATTTGTTAAAATGTCTTTATCAAAGACGCTAATAGAAAAAACGCAAACACAGTGTAGATATAGCTTAATGTAAAAATAAAAATACACTCTGGGAAATTTAACAAAAGTAGTCTGAAAAAACTTGACAATATCAGGGAAATAAATTTTCCAAATCTTGTATTCTCCTCAGGTCGTTTTACTCTCCCTTTAATCGTAAGTTTTCTAAGTTCCGGTAGCTTTTTCTTTGGGGGATTCTCGAATGTTTTTCTCCGTTCCGAATTTCAGAGCGGGGTGGGGTGAATATCAAAGTTGAAAATCTGTTTGGACAGTATAGGTCCAAGGGGAGATTTTTGCCTGAATTTCTATATAAAGTAGCCTCCCTTTCCCCTGCGCCTTATAATATATTTTCCGAATAGACCTAAGATATTAAATTTAGGCTCGAAACTTTACTTATTAAACGCGCCTTGGTTATAAAAGCTTTAAGCCTAAAAGTTTTGAAGAAAATTTGAAATATACGCGATTAGATTTTGATGTAGATTGGACCGGCGGGGCTCGTTTAAGGAAAGGTTTTATAGACTAGATTTTTGACGTTAAAAACTATCGTTTAATTTAATATTTAAAATGGTCGAATTGAAAAATCAACTGGAAATCATTTCGTCGCGAGAGGAGAATTTGAAAGTTGAAATATATCATCCTTAAAGGCCTAGGATTTCTTCTGCCTGTAACCTGCCTGTTTCACTGGAAGTTTGCTCACCTTCTGAGCTTACTATTGGGTAGCAAGGCGAGAGAAAGTCTGGAGGGCGAGTTTGTTTCCAGGGTGACAGGCAGAAGTAATACTAGGCCTTTAAAAGTGAGGCTGTCACGTGGATATTGGAGATCTTACAGTTCATTCTCGCGCGTTCTTCCACCAGTAATAAGGTCGCTTTTGCGCGGTCTTTTTCGTCAAAGTACTTAATTTAAAAAGTCAACTACCTTTTGTATATGAAAATTACCGTTAATTACGTTCCACAACTAAACTGCGTCATATATCGGGAATATTTGACCTATATATTTTTTGTTTTAATTTTTAATTTTTTTTTTTTTTTTAAGAACGCGTCAACCCCGAGGTACAAAATTTTGAATATTTGCGTGATAAAAAAAAATATAATCCATCGGCATTCGAAAAAAAAAAAAAATGATGAGAGCCTCACTTTAAAAACTGTATGATAAAACTAAAAGCATAAACATTTAGAAAAACTCCCACTGGGTCTCTAAAACCTAAAACACAGTTTTTTTTTCTAGGTCCCTAAAATACCATTTTTTATATATTTTTATAATTTTAGTGTATTTTCCTTCATTTTACTATGATTTTAGTGTTTTTTTTTTCCTATATTTTCCAATAATTTTAGGTTTTCCTACATTTTCCTATATTTTTAGTGTTTTTTTTTCCCTATATTTTCCAATAATTTCAGTTTTTTTCCCTATATTTTTCCAATAATTTTAGTTTTTTTTTCCTATATTTTTCCAATAATTTAATTTTTTTCCTATATTTTTCCAATAATTTAATTTTTTTCCCATATTTTTCCAATAATTTAATTTTTTTCCTATATTTTTCCAATAATTTAATTTTTTTCCCATATTTTTCCAATAATTTTAGTTCCCCCCCCCCCTATATTTTCCTATAACGTTATAGTGTTATTTCCCTATAATTCCCCTCTAAATTTTTATTATTTTTTTCCCATAAAAAATTCAAGGCATCACCCTGTATCACTTAACTTCGTTTTAACTTAAGATCAAACTCGTATATAAATACGTTTTCTTGTTTTGTTTTTAACCAAACAATTTATATAGTATCATCCCGCGTTATATTCCCATAGACCCTAGTACTATAAAAATAAGGGGGTGGGCTTAAATTACTCTTATAACATAAGTTATCGTGTTTTTAGGTTTTCTTCTTTTCCTTTCGCTTGTTTTTGTACTCGACGATGTTTTTAAGGATCAAAATGTTTTTTAGGATAAACTAGAAACTAGTTTGTGCCTAGTTTCTCCACCCCTATACGCCGCTAAGCCTAAATTGTTAGGCCTTGGCCATGCACCATCTACAACGCGACTTACTCGAGGCGATCCTAATATATATAGCCTAGGACTAAAAAATACCAAAAAAAAAACATGACATTATAGATAGCTATATGTTTTGGGATAGTATCGTACAACTTTGTCGAGTTAGGTTTTTTTCGGGGGTCTTGGGAACCATTTCCTAAGAGAAATAGGTACCGTTTTCGCAACCCAAACGTTGTAAGTTGTAACTTTAAAGGAGTAGTGTACGTTTCACGATTTGATCAAATCTTGCGGTTCAAGGTACCAAGGAATTTCGAGTTTACTAATTGTTAAATACCATAAAATATGAATAAAACGTGAATTTTGGTCATAAAACTTTATATATTTAATTTTAAGCTAAGCCTAATTCGGGACTATTTGAGTTTGAATGTACGTTAGAGGCACGCGCTTTTGGAACGAGCGTTGTCATGGTTACTCTCTGATGGGGCGGGCGCTAATATTTAATTTGCTGGAAACTAGGTTTTAAAGGTGATTCCTCTTTGAATTGCTTTGGAATTTAAATAGTTTTGAAAAAAAGTTAATTATCGTATTGTTAATTTTAGTACTCCTAGGCATATCAGGGTAAATTCGTTGGGAAAGCCTGGAAAAATCAAGGAAATTCGTTTTCCAAATGTTGTATGAACCCTGTAATGTCGACCGCAGATCCGATTGGTTCCGGCGATCTAGAAAGGTACCGCATATCTTTAAACCGAACCATAGAAAGCCTCGCAGTGAAATATTTCTGGATTCCTGCAAAATAAAAATAAATAAGATACACTTTACTTTCCCTTTAAACCTACGTAAGAGATACGATGTTTTTGGTTTTATCTTTATTTATTTTTTTCTTTTGCATTAAGGGATCTATTTTTTTTTTTGTTTACATCTGGTTTTATTTTGCGGAAGTACGTATATTTATATATACTCATTTTGGTCGATCTTAGTTCCTTCTAGGAGAAGGGAGATACTATAGTATAAGTAGCCTTTAATAGTGGTATCAAGTTAGGCTATAATTTTCAATATATGGTCTTCTAACCCTAAGCCTAAAAAAATGGTAGCTTTTGGCTTATAGACAGTATATTTTCGAGTAAATAGTGTTTTTTGCTTAGCCCCAAAAGTATAGTAGTAGGTTTTCCTCGTGTTTTTGCATAGACCCTCCCCTATAGATATCGATTTTATTTGATACCCCCATTAGTTTTTGATGTTCTTTACTTTAGGGTAAGCTTTAGCTTTACGAGAAGGATTTAGATCTATGTGTATCTCTTGAACGGTATTTTTTGCAAATTTGCGTTTCCCTTTTTTATTATTTTTAAAATATTAAAAAGGGTTAGTGAAAACGATTAAGACAGCGCTTAAAATACGCCTAGAAACTGTATTAAAGTTTTATATAAACCCTGCTTAATCCGGTTTAAAAATAAAATAAAATAAAAAATCAGATAAATTTCTTGAAAGTTCAGAATTGCTGAAGCCAATGGAATATTGCGGTTTTCACTAGCATGGCTAGCAAAAAACCCGTGAAAAGTCACGGGACGTTGAGATATGTTGACCAATAATATGAAATGGCTAAGCCCCTGTAAAAGTGTTTCAACCTCCGCGCTCTGGTGTTCAGGGTGAAGCCCAACCTCTTGCACCTTACGGACATTGTAAAGTATTATATTTTGATAAACTGAAATTATTAGTGACAGCTTCCCTTTAATATAATTTATAAAAGAAAAAAGGGCATTTATACGCATGCGCCTGTAGTTAAAAATAACGGGAAAAGATTCGATATCATTTTGATTTTCGGTTTCAAGCTGGGAAAGGTGTAAATTCAAATAGAAAAAAACTTTGTTTTCGAATAGAATTTGATCCATTTTAAGAGCCAAACTACTTATACGAATAATATTGCGAATAAATTTTCTTCCCATTCCATTTTTGTCACCAATAAATTAAAGTAACCCAAACTGCGATAAAAACTTTATTTTCCAAATTGCGATTTAAAAAAGGTATATAGGCCCATAAAAAAGGGGGAGGATTCCAATAATTCGACGAGAAGAAATCCGTCCAATAGCCTTCCCTCCCCTTCACCCCCCTTTCTCCGATCTTTTAACTCCGTTCTTTTTATCAGGCGGCACTGAGTGTTTTTGATTATTGATAGCGGTCGACACGGAATATGGTAATTAAGGGGACCAATCAATAGCTAGTACCCTCCCCCTTCTATATCTTCCTCCTCCCCTCCTCCTCACGCGCGTAAAATGAACCTTCCGATAATAACTACTAGGGATTTCCAAGCGGCGCGGCGCACGCGACAACTTATATATACGTAATCGGAATCGATGATCAGTTTGAGTTTACAGCCCGCGCGAAACTAGTCTTAACCGTGTATCTCATTTGAAACGAAATAGTATTTGATTTAGAATTGTACCAGCTTCCAACTCGCGCTGATTCGTGATGGAAGCTCGTGATGTCGCGCGCGCTTGAATTTAATTTTTTTTCCAAATCAGTTAGAGTTTACAACGCTCTCGAAGACTAGTCAGCCCTTCATCTCGTATTTATAACATTCCTCATTTAGAGCCTAAATTAGCCTTGATAAGTATGATAACTGAAACGGATTTGTATTATATAGTTAATATCCATCTTAGAATAGAAGTTTTTTCCCTTCGATAGACGATAGTTTTCTACTACTTTCAAGATTGCCAATTTGGTATATATTCTTAGAAGGAAGCCTCTTTAATGCCCCGTGACGTTTTAATAGCCTCATTGTTCTACGTTCAATTACATTCACGGTTTGCATCGAGTACGAAGGCTTAAGATGGTGGTGTTATTATATAAGAACGTCTTTGGTTTGGTGTCAACCGAGTTTGAATTGAATGGTATTTTTCCCGCCTTATTGGAGCGGAACTTCTGTGACCCGTTTGTGGTCTTTACTCGTCTCTTTCCTTCACCGTTTCACTTGGAGGAGGAAGGGTTTCTTATGTCCTGCCTCATCCACCCAGTAAGACTTAGTTATAGCTTGGACTTATGACAAGACGAGGGTTAGCGACCATTGGTCAACCCGCTTTGTGGATAAGTTACAAAAGCTTGTCCGATTTTGGCTGAAAAGGCAATTAGATTAAAAAAAAAAAATGATCTTCTCTTGATACTTTATTATTATTAGGGCGATAGTGTCAATTCTGATCGTCTTATATTGATTTCCGATTACAGCAGCCGACTTTTTTTTAGTACCTTTGGCCCTTGGCCCTTGGCTTCTTTCTTTAGTTTTATTGGATAATAATATTATCGGTAATGGTTAAATTTATTTTATGCTATTTTTCACCTAGAATTGGAACCGTTTAGTTTTAATTTCAGACATCTATATATCTGATCTTTGGGACATTAACCAATGGAAAAGTTCATAGCGTGTTAAATCTCCAATTAAAAATCTAAATTAATCGCATGTTATGAAAAACCAAATCACTTATAATCATGTACTTCTGTTAATATTAAGTTTCTTTCTAACATTTTTGGCAAGCATTTTTTTTTTTTTGTAACCTCTAACCCTGACCACTTTTTATTTTCTTGCCAAACTTAGCCACCTGTTCCTTGCCAAATATTTTTACCCCTTTTTTTTGGGCAGTATAAAAGCGGACATCCCGCTCTGCAATAATCGGAATGAATTTGGCTCTAGGCCCTCATACTCATCTACTCGCTTAAAGTAGAACTTCTTCTGCCAGGCATTACTTGCGCCGAGAATTGACTGAAAATTTCCGGCCAGGCTATGTCCTGTTTTAGACTCGCATATAGAAACTTAGCGTAACTTAGTAAGTTTTGAACCCCCTCTTCGTGTTTTTTTTTATGTTTTAAATAAAGTTAGTCATTTTACTCAGTTAACTTTGATTTGGACTCTAACTTTTTACTCAGTTATCCCTAAAATAAATTTCTCATCAATTTAAATCGTTCCGGTCGTCTTACTTGCGAGAAAAACGCGGATATTAGTTATCAAACCAGACTCTAAGAACCTTTAGAATTACTACGCCTTTAGATAAATTCAGTACGCGGTAGCCATATTTATGGTGCCGAAACCCGGGAGAACTAATAACGCATTTTAACTACACCGAACGAGCTTGAAGATAGAACGAGAAAGATGGCAGTCAACATGGATGATCTGACGAGATTGAAGGCCAAGCGAACCGGTACCAAACAGTCTGCATCCCGAGCCAGAAACCTCATGGAAACCGAATTGGGTAAACCAAGTCCCGACTACGCCGCTATCCAGGGATACTTACGCATCTTGAAAAAGAAGGAAGAAACGTTAATCGAAATTAACGGTCAAATGGAGCCTCTCTTCACCACGGCAGCAGAACTGGAAAAGGACCAGGAGACGTCCCTAGACTACATCGACGATCTGATCATCGCCCAATGTCGCGGAAACGACGCCGTCGATCTCCACAAACAAGCCGCAACACTAGCAGCTGCCCTCAGCCTATCCGCAGCAAGCTCCGCTAGCACGTCTCGTAGCAGCACGCCGAGCGTTATCGTTCCTCCGCCCGGTAACGTTAACGCAAATTCAACTAGTATCCTGCAGCCGCCCGGTAACAGCAACGCAAGCCAGACCGGGGTCCAACCGCCTGCCGGTAGCGGGAGCTCTACCTCTTCTTCCGCCGCACTATCATCCGGCTCATCATCGACGCCGACAACCGGTACTACTCCTGCCGTCAGATTGCCAAAACTAGAGATTCGTCGGTTTTCCGGGAAAATAAGCGAATGGCAAAATTTCTGGGCAAACTTTGGAAGCAGCATTCATCACAACGCAAATCTCAGCAAGACGGATAAATACAGCTACCTTCTATCCTACTTGGAAGGATCAGCTCTAAAAGCCGTGGACGGATTATCCCTATCCGACGCTAACTACGATGCCGCTATAGCAACACTGGATGCTCGCTTTGGTCGCAAGGAAATAATAATCAGCGAGCATATGAATAACCTACTGAACCTTCCCGCCGTCCGCAAATCAAGCGATGTACTGGGTTTAAGACGACTACATGACACCTGCATGACCCAGATCCGAAGCCTAGAGGATCTACAAGTAATCGACCAGAACTACGGAAGTTTACTTTGCCCGATAATCACTCAACGTCTCCCCGAAGACATCACGCTCGCTTTCAGTCGGAAATACGCTTCCGTCACGCAACTGAAGATTAACGATCTTATGACTTTTCTTCAAAAGGAAATCAGCAGCCGAGAACGCGCCTCAGTTCTCACCAGATCCAACGAATCAGACCGCAGATTCACCGAACCCGAACGAAGGTATCCCGAAAGACCACCGCAGCCTCGGGACTCTCGCTACGATAGCCGGAAGCCGAAACCACCTTATGGAGCCGCCGCGCTGTTCGTAAATTCCGATGTCCGATCTTGCCTCTACTGCAGTAAAACCGAGCACTCAACTACACAGTGCAAACAGCTAACTGTCAGCGAAAAGAAGGCCTTACTAATCCAGAAGAAGCGCTGCTTCATCTGCCTACGAGAACGACATCAAGCCCGGGAATGTACCTCAAAATTCCGCAACTGCCTGAACTGTAAAGGACGTCATCACTCTAGCATCTGCGACAAACTCGAAAGCAGCCCTCCGGAAGACGACCCGCAAACTAATTCAAGCGGTACCGCTCAAATGACCGCCGGAGTATCGAAGAAATCAACGGGAGCCATATTCCTCCAAACCGCTTTGGCCATCGCAAGAAGTCCCGCTGGATCTAAACAAACGACCGTCAGATGCCTCCTCGATACCGGGAGCCATGTTACTTTTATCAAGGAGCAAACATCCAGAGAACTTGGGTTGCCAGTTCTCCGCGAAGAAAGCCTCGAAACAACAAGCTTCGGAAGTACACAACCCGAACGCAGACTCAGACGAAAAGTACAACTAGAACTCAGAAGCCGCTATAATCCCGATAGAAGACTAACTATCGAAGCCTATGAAACGCCCGAAATCTGCGGATCAGTATTCTCCGTACCCGGCTCCGAACTCGCCCTAGAATTTCAAAAACGCAACTTTCCAATGGCCGATGCAACAACGGTCGAAATGGGAAAAGGAGATCGGCACACGGTCGACGTACTTATCGGCGCCGACTATTTATGGGCAGTCGCTAGCGGGAAAAGCGAACGTTTCGGACCTACTCTCACCGCAATGGAGACGATTTTTGGATGGACACTCCAAGGCCCAGCTACCGTAGTAGCACGAGATATCGGAATACACGCTGTATCCATCATGCTAATAAACGCAACCTCGCACACCGAAGAAGAAACCGTCTCGAATCAACTTCGCAGCTTCTGGGAGTTGGAATCATTTGGCGTCCACGACTTGGACGAAGATCGAGAATCCGGCAAGAAAATATTGGACAAATTCGCAGAAACAACCGTTTTCCAAAACAATCGATACACCGTCGCCTTGCCATTTAAACCTGGAAACCTGAATCTGGGAGACAATTATGCCGTTGCCGCCAAAAGAACATCAAACCTAATATACAAGCTTCGGAAAGATCCAGTCAGTTTTAACGACTACAACGCTATAATCAAGGATCAAATCACCGCTGGAATCGTCGAGAAAGTCAACCCTACAAAGAAGACGCACGACCCGCTTTACTACATGCCGCATCGCGCCGTCATCCGAGAAGCTAGCACGACAACAAAAACTCGCGTCGTCTACGATGCATCATCTCACGCCGCCGATACCTCCAGCCTAAATACTTGCCTCGAATCCGGCCCGAAGCTTAATCCTGAACTCTACGACATTTTGCTCCGGTTCCGAGAAAGAAAAATCGCTATCACCGCCGACATCACAAAGGCATTCCTTCAAATCGAAATCCGCGAAGAAGACCGAGACGCTCTAAGGTTTCTATGGGTGGACGTTGACGACCCGTACAAAAGCCACACGCTCCGAACCTACCGGCTGACACGCGTCCCATTCGGCGCAACATCAAGTCCTTTTCTTCTGGCCGCCACGATACGCCTTCACGCCAGAAAATATCAAGATGTCAACCCTCGCATCAGCAAACTCTTGGACGATTCGTTTTACGTTGACGATTTAATATCAGGCGCCGATACTGACGAAGAAGCCATGAAGATCATTTCCGAAGCAGACGAAATCCTACAAACCGCGGGCATGAAGCTAACAAAATGGAAAAGTAACTCGCCGCAACTAAGAACCTTTTTTGCCGCTAAAGAACGGAAAACCACGCCCGAGCACGAGCAGACGTCTTTCGCCCCTACGAAAGTCCTAGGCCTTACGTGGGATAGCACCAGAGACATTCTAACCTTTGACGCCAAAGAGTTATTAGAGTTCATCCAAAGCCGCGAGAATACGAAGAGATGGGTACTAAAATCAGTCGCAAAGATTTTTGACCCACTAGGATTCCTTGCTCCGTTCACCGTCCGCGCAAAACTACTGTTCCAGAAACTCTGGGAGGAAGGTCAAACTTGGGACGAACCTTTATCAGAAACCCTAGCCGAGATATTTGAAGAATGGTGCTGCGAGCTACGAAAACTAAGAGACGTCATCATTCCACGCTACTACTTCCAGGGAAGCGAAAAAGTAGACCCCGAAAGCCTAGAACTACACTGTTTTTCGGACGCCAGCCCAAAAGCCTACGCCGCAGTAGCCTATTTCCGGTTCAGGAGCAAAGGAGGAAACACATCATCGATCCTCATCACATCGAAATCACGCGTCGCTCCTCTCAAAAAATTAACTCTTCCGAGACTCGAGTTAATGGGAGCGCTTTTGGCCGCTAAACTCGCAAATCATCTGGTTACGCAATTGGAAATAAAACCGATGAAAACATTCATGTGGAGTGACTCGCAAATTGCCCTAGGATGGATAAAAGGATCTGCCGACCGCTGGAAGCCATTCATCGCAAACCGGGTCCGAGAAATCCAGACGTTATCCAATCCGATGAACTGGAACCATTGCAAAGGCACGGAGAATCCTGCCGACCTTCCAACGCGCGGCTGCGAGATATCGGACTTATCCAAAAACAACTTTTGGTGGCACGGGCCCACCTGGCTACAAGAAGAATTCGATACGCCTGAAGATACACCCATCGAATTAAATTTGGGATCGGTACAAGAAGAATTACGAAGCGCCACTATCACGATGACCATCTTTACGCCTCCGAAAGAAACTCCTTTCAATATCCACACTTTCAGTTCGCTGAAAAGCCTCTACCGTCACACCGCTTGGGTTTTCCGCTACCTCCATAATCTTCGCTTCAGGAAACTACGCCGTACGGGAGAACTTAACGCCGAAGAAGTCACCCTCGCTGAACAATACTGGATTCGCACAACCCAAGAAGAGCAGTTTCCGGAAGAAATTAAGAATCTCTCGAACCAGTTGGAGATTCCCAAGACGTCGAAGATTCTAACGCTCCATCCTCGCTTGGGGGCTAACGGACTCTTACGGATAAGCGGCCGACTACAAGGCAGCGGACTCTCACACGCAGAACAGCAACCCTACCTTCTCGCACCGAAGCATCCCTTCACGGACTTGATCATCAAGAACGCGCATGAAAAAGTAATGCACGCTGGCGTCGTTATAACGACAGTCTGCTTACGGGAAAGATTTTGGATTATCAAGTCTCGTAATTACGTAAGCTCCGTCCTAAGAAGTTGCAACATTTGCAAGTATTTTCGCACCCGACCTTCCAACGCAGTCATGGCCCCCTTGCCAGAATTCCGGACAACACAGACGCCAGTATTCGAAAGTACCGGATTGGACTTCGCTGGACCACTCTACACACGGGACGGGAAGAAGTGCTACGTAGCACTATTCACATGCGCCGTCACGCGCGCCGTTCACCTGGAGCTTGTTTCCGACCAAACAACGGACACTTTCCTTCTCGCTCTCCGACGATTCGTCGCACGACGAGGCATGATGAAACACATTCATTCGGACAACGCTAAGACTTTCAAGCGCGCCAAGACCGAACTTAGCGAACTTTGGGAAAACATCGACCATCCTAAAATTGCGAAATATTTTAGCGACCACCAAATCAAATGGACCTACATTTGCGATCGAGCCGCCTGGTGGGGTGGCTATTGGGAGAGACTAGTAGGGTCTGTCAAAAACGCCTTACGAAAAACCATCGGTCGAGCCAAGCTGTCGTTCGAAGAGATCTCCACTACACTCACGGAAGCCGAAGCAGCCATTAACTCTCGTCCGATCACCTTCGTCTCCGAAGATGCTAACGAACCCGCACCACTAACACCGAATCATTTCCTCGTCGGGGATCGAACTACCAGTTTGCCTTCCAGGAAATATCCAACCATCACCGACGTACCTACTAACAGGAAGGAGCTAACTCGCCGCCTCAAGTACCGCCAAACTATAATCGACGGATTCTGGAAACGCTGGAGGGCCGAATATTTACTTCAACTGCGATCTGCACACCACCGTACACCAAATGAACCGACACCACCTCTGCAAACTGGAAACGTCGTGCTCATCGGCGAAGAAAAGATGCCGCGTCTAGCCTGGAAGATGGGAGTCATCGATGAAACATTCATGGGCCGCGACGGCCATATCAGATCATGCTTGGTGAGGTTACCTGACGGAACGAAGCTACGCCGACCCATTCAACTACTCTACAATCTTGAACTTTAATCGCGTATAAAATTGAACTTCATAGTTCAATCGGGGGGAGGCTGTTAAATCTCCAATTAAAAATCTAAATTAATCGCATGTTATGAAAAACCAAATCACTTATAATCATGTACTTCTGTTAATATTAAGTTTCTTTCTAACATTTTTGGCAAGCATTTTTTTTTTTTTGTAACCTCTAACCCTGACCACTTTTTATTTTCTTGCCAAACTTAGCCACCTGTTCCTTGCCAAATATTTTTACCCCTTTTTTTTGGGCAGTATAAAAGCGGACATCCCGCTCTGCAATAATCGGAATGAATTTGGCTCTAGGCCCTCATACTCATCTACTCGCTTAAAGTAGAACTTCTTCTGCCAGGCATTACTTGCGCCGAGAATTGACTGAAAATTTCCGGCCAGGCTATGTCCTGTTTTAGACTCGCATATAGAAACTTAGCGTAACTTAGTAAGTTTTGAACCCCCTCTTCGTGTTTTTTTTTATGTTTTAAATAAAGTTAGTCATTTTACTCAGTTAACTTTGATTTGGACTCTAACTTTTTACTCAGTTATCCCTAAAATAAATTTCTCATCAATTTAAATCGTTCCGGTCGTCTTACTTGCGAGAAAAACGCGGATATTAGTTATCAAACCAGACTCTAAGAACCTTTAGAATTACTACGCCTTTAGATAAATTCAGTACGCGGTAGCCATATAGCGTATTAGCAGAATTGAAGACATAGTTCTTGATTCAAAGACATTTCTGCTATTGGTTGATCAACTTCTCCCGCTTATACTCGTTTAGTTGATCTCTCCTAAATTTCGTATAAATCTGTACTTCTAAAAAGACAGACAGCTGTATAGCGCTCCATCTGGTCTTTGGGGCATCAATAATCCAATTAGGAAGGATAGGGAGTTTTAGCAGACGACTTTGAACAACCAGAAGATAAAAATACTTTCAACCAACCTGAAGAGGTAGTTTATTCGTCTAGTAAATCGGGGGTAATAAGTTCTGGGTACGTAAAAATAAGTAAAACTGGCAAAAAAAAACAAAAAATCTAAGGTTAAAAGAAGATTAGGCTTAAGAATTGCTTGGGTGGTGAGAGCCCAACAGCTGAAAATCAACCCCCGAAATTTCCGCCCGAAAGATATCCACCCACTTCCACTCCTCCCTTTTGGTTTTTTTGCTTTTTGAAGCCAAGCTGAAAGAGAATTAGGCCTAGGGAGGTATTCATCCTAACAATTTTATCCCCGCAAAACATATCCCGACAGATAGACAAGACCCTCCGCCGCTGTTAGATTCTTTTAGAGGTAACCGAGAAGCGCGGGATGAAATACTGGATGCGAAAGGGAGCCGAGGGTAATAGTGTATTAGATCTTTCCTTCTCCTCCCGCTCCTTCTAGAGAGAGGTTGGGGTCTTGGTTCAGGGGAGGCAGTGTAGGAAAAAGAGATCCCCGAGGCTCAGACTGTTCGTTGGGCCGGAAAGAAACGCCGTTTCAAGCAAACCTTAGCGTACCCTACCACCCAACCTCATCCAGGCTCTCATCAAAGACCTTAGAAGCTTAGGCATAACTCGGGCCTACCGCGTTAGGCCCGAAGACAAGAGAAGGTGTAAAAGACTTTTACGCACGCCGCTCTGCTCAATATTTTTGCACGTGAAAAGGCGCGCGGAATGTCATTACCGCCGCTTCCATCTCCAAAAAAAAAAAGCCCCGTACTCGATACGACTCTCTATTAACAGTCCTACCGAAGGTTGCGAGACCTTGTTAGTTCCCTTTTCCTAGCGCCCGTCACCTAATGCCGTTACGTTTACGCCGTGTAGTCCCTTTTAGTACAAAACCCTTGTCAGCGGCTTTCCAGAAGGAAAAATGCCCGCCAGCTACTTGCTTACAATTTAATTTTTTCTTTTACGTGACAAGGAGCTCCGAGTTTTCGGGTTAAAAATAGAAATCGACGAATTTTAATTCCCCGCGCCCGAATGTCGGCTTCTCTCTGAACACGAATGTGTTGGGATAAAAACACTTCTACAGGAGCCATACAAATTGGTTTAAAGAAAACTTTTACTTTAAAGAGATCTAAGGACTTTGGCGTATGAAGGGGCGGGATTTATTTTATACCATCGCAGAGTATCGGAGAAACTAAAAAAAAAGCTATAGCTTAATACTTGTTTGTAAATTTCTAGTAAAAAAATAATATTTTAACGACAAGGGTGGATAGAAAATTTTTTTGTTGCGATTATTAATATGAAATTATCATATTTTTCTGCCATTTTGATTTTTGATCGAACAAATGTTATATTTAATGTCAGCCACTTGGCCACATGTTTCTACTCTGAGACTAGAGACAAAATTTTCTCAAAAACCGTTTGGTTGAGCACCATATTTAGATTGAGTAGACAACGCTAATTTCCTGTTTATTGCTGTTTACATTTTGGGAAATTGAGATTGGGGATTAAATCTTGTGAATTATTGTTAATATACAATGCTAGATATGGAACGATGTTGGTAGAATGAAAACCCTTTAATTTATTGTAAATAAAATTTATTTTTACGTAAAGTAATTAAACTTTATATTTTTTCAGATTTCGGAAGTAAAAGTTCAAGAATGCTCCGTTTACAGGACTTGTAGTCAATGTTTAGGAGCTCACGATCCCTATTGCGGCTGGTGTTCTTTGGAAAACAAATGCAGCTTGAGAAGTGGGTGTGCCGAAGCCGCTCAAGACCCCCTTTACTGGTTGTCCTACAAGAGCGGCAAATGTACAACCATTACCAACGTTCAACCGCCTCAAATTCAAAGGACCACTGCCAGAAACGTCAGTACCTTGTTTTTAATAGCCTCTTTTAGAGTTTATACCATTTCGCCAAGTAAACTAACTTAAGAGGGGAAAAGAGCTCCGAACTGTAATTGTTGTATAGTTCCAGCTGTTCTCTCCGGAGATCGCGTACTTTTTGGGGTGATTACTCTTTGCGCGAAATGATCCTTTCGCATGCTCGTTGTTCATTTTCATTACCAACTTAATAATGAATACATTAACGATGTTTTGTCCTAATAACTAAGGCTCCCTTTTAGTCCTCGACCTCCGCTTATCGCGAATCATTAACTAAAAGTAGTTTTCGAGAGAAAATGCTTAAAACCCTTTCCATCGCGGAAACTATTATAGTTTTAAGAGGTTTTTCTTCGGTCTAACCATTAACTTTTTCATATACGTTTCTTTTATTTTTCAACGCAGTTAAACTTGGTGATTGGAAATCTTCCTATTCTCGAGGGTCAGTTTGTTTGCGCGTTCGCCGCTTTATCCAAAGTGGAAATAACAAACGCCACGCGAACTGCCAATGGAGTTTTATGTCCGACCCCTCATACGGATTCGTTGCCGGCAATTCCACCAGGCCAACGTAAGTACTTTTATTTATTTTTTTGGATTTAGCTATTAGACACGTTTTAAATTTATAGAGCTATTAAAACGGTAGGATACAAAACCAAGCTCGTCTAAATCTTTCAATAAATAAGAAAGTTGCGACATTTATGATGGATATCCAACATCTTGGGTAAACTCAATTTTTTAGAATTTTGTTTCTTTTGGTTTGATTTTGTTCTAATTTTCAATAAAAGGTTTAAATTGAGAATAATTAGTACAAAATCCAACAAAGAAACAATGTTACTGATTGATCAATTTTACCCCAAGATGGCGGCTTACCTTCGTCTGTTAGTTTGTTTAATTAGAAAATATATCGTTTTATTGACGAATTTTGGGGAGTTGTCTCTACAATATTCGAAATGGGAATAACTCGAATCAAACGAAACTAAATTACTAATGGATTAATTTACCGCAAAATGACGCTTTCCACTGTCAGCTAGGCATAGTTTAATTTGAAAATTTCTCAAAACGTTCGTATTTATTGACCGATTTTTACGAGATTTGTCTTGTTTCAAAGCATTCTAATAACTTTGCAAATTGAACACAATTAAATGGATTTATCATTATATTTTTTAAATCTATGTTTAGATCATTTTACCGCCAAATTATCAGTTCGAACTAAAGTAGGGCCAGATTTTGTGGCCACAAACTTTACATTTTACGATTGCAGTACTTATACATCGTAAGTTATTTACAATTTGATTTTTTCAGAGCAAAATCTTATCAAATGGAACGTAAAAAGATACTTTTTTTTTTTAGTTGTACTCAATGCGTTTCCAGTCCATTCCCTTGTGATTGGTGCGTGGGTGGACATCGTTGCACTCACGATACAGGTGAAAATTGCCGTAACGATATTTTAGTCACAGGCGTATCTAGTATCGGTCCCAGTATACGTTCTGGACCCGGTTTTTGTCCTCGTATTAATACGACTGCTGGTGGTTCCACCGAAATACTCGTAGCTTCGGGAATTAGTAAAAGAATTCAAGTCAAAGTTGATAATATCCAGGTATTTATCAATTTTAATCAAAGATCCAATCTTAAATTAAGAAAAAAAAAAAAATAAAAATCGAAGATAATGACTCCCAAAAAATATTTACAGCAATTTATTGCTTCGACGCGATTCGTGTGCCAGTTTAATATCGAAGGCAGAGTTCGACAAGTTCACGCCCAACTTTTAGGCGATACAATTTATTGCGAAGCCATGGAGTTTTCTTACGGTACTCAAGCTCCTAATATCACCGCTGCCTTCGCTGTAATTTGGGATGGCAGCAAACCTCTAGATAATCCTGAGAATATTCATGGTAATTTAAATTTTACAGTTATAAATAAACCAATTACACGTAATAAAAACTGCTGTTATTTAATCGTATTTTCTTTCTTAAATAGTAATGGTGTATCGGTGTCAAGGAATGGCTCCGAATTGCGGCATGTGTTTAGAATTGCAAGATAAATATGCTTGCGGTTGGTGTCAAAATAAACCTGGTTCATGCAAAGTTCAAGATCAATGTAGCAATATCGCCACATTGTGGCTGGATCGAAAACAAACTTGTCCCGATCCCGAAGTTTTACAGGTGAGAATCTTTATTAAATTTTATTATTTTCTACCCGATTTTGATCTAACATTTGAGATTTGTGTGTTTTTAGTTCCATCCTAAAAGCGGTCCTTTGGAAGGTGGGACGAATATCACGATAGAGGGAATTAATTTGGGTCGAACTTTCGAAGATATCGCTAATGGAGTTAGTGTTGCTCACGTCGTCAATGGAGTTAAATTGGGTACCATTCCTTGTCATCCTCAACGAGAAGGATACGTACGAACCACTCAGTAAGTTTACTAATTCTCTAATATGAGAATTTGAAATTCCCTTCTATGGACAATAACTTAAATCTATGAGATCAGAATCTAAGGTCAGTCTTTTGACTAAAGCTTTGTCCCCATCTTCGATCCAAGGCATAGTCCCCATCTTGGAAATAAGGATATTTTTTTTAGTAGTCAGGCTGACTAGTGAGCCCCTATCTTAATTTATTTAGTAGTCACTGACTACTGGGGGTAAATTGGCGAGGAGTGAATTTAAGCTTTTCCCCTCGCGTATAATCTCGTTTTTCCCTTTTTTTGATTAGATGAATATTAAAATTTAGGTAAATGTTTTACTAGTCAAATTGACTAGTTATCCCCCTGATTTCTATTCATTTTAGTAGTCAAATGGCGTGACTAGTGCCTTATTTCCAAGCCAGTTCAAGGTACTGGCATAGACATCATTTTTAAATCACGGCTTAGGCCCCATAATTACCTTAATTAGTTCCCATCTTCAGCTTAGTTCACATCTTTAAACAAAGGTTTAGTCCTCAGCTTTAAACCAAGGCTAAATTACTCCCCTTCAAACCGAGGCTAAATTACTCCCCATCTTCAAACCGAGGCTTATACCCTCTTCATATGAGTCATAATTAGCAAGTTTAATCAGATCTAACCGAGGTTTATTTAAAATGGGTAATTACGCCTCATCTGAAGAGGTTATAATCTCCATCTTTAAACCGAGACTTGGTTCTCATTCCCCCATCTTTAAACCGAGACTTGGTTCTCATTCCCCCATCTTTTAACCGAGACTTGGTTCTCATTCCCCCATATTTAAACCGAGACTTGGTTCTCATTCCCCCATCTTTAAACCAAGACTTGGTTCTCATTCCCCCATCTTTAAACCAAGACTTGGTTCTCATTCCCCCATCTTTAAACCAAGACTTGGTTCTCATTCCCCCATCTTTAAACCAAGACTTGGTTCTCATTCCCCCATCTTTAAACCAAGACTTGGTTCTCATTCCCCCATCTTTAAACCAAGACTTGGTTCTCATTCCCCCATCTTTAAACCAAGACTTGGTTCTCATTCCCCCATCTTTAAACCGAGACTTGGTTCTCATTCCCCCATCTTTAAACCGAGACTTGGTTCTCATTCCCCCATCTTTAAACCGAGACTTGGTTCTCATTCCCCCATCTTTAAACCGAGACTTGGTTCTCATTTCCCCATCTTTAAACTGAGACTTAGTTCCCGTTCCCCATCTTTAAACTGAGACTTAGTTAAGTTAGTTCCCATTCCCCATCTTTAAACCAAGGTTTAGTTCCATCTTTAAACCAAGGCCCTAGATAGATTTAAATCATTTAAATTTAACCCTTAGTTGGCTTAGTCTATGGCTTAGATTAGTAAAAATTAAAATATGAGTTTTCTTTTAATGAAAAACAACCTTTTTCTTTTAGAATAATTTGTCAAGTAGAAAATCCCCAAAATATGACTTCTACATCAAGCGGTAGTTCGATTTCTGGTCCAATTGTCGTTAAAGTATTAAACGATTACGAAGCTCATTCCAAAGATTATTATTCCTTCGTTGTAAGTACCTTTTTGTAACAATATTTAAATATTTACATTAATTTTTAAAATGTTAGAGATCGAAGGTCTTAGTATTAAATAAAATTTTATATAAATCCTTTAGAATCCTAGTATTACGTCGATCAATCCCAGCAAAGGTCCCAAATCGGGCGGCACCAGATTACAAATTTGGGGGTTGCATATGGATGCGGGAAGTCACGCTGAAGCGTACTTGGGACCTTTCGACTGTGTCGTTATCAAGTAAGTTTCTATTAATAGTTCGATTTTTTAAGAGTGTGACTAAAAGGGGCTCATTTTCTACCAAACAGGAGAACTTCAAATGTAGCGGAATGCGTCACTTCTCCTTCTCAAAAAGGAGGAACTGAGAAAGTTCGAATGAAATTCGATCACGGTCAACGTCTTTTCGAAGATTACATGTTCTTGTATGTGGAAGATCCGCGCATTGATGAAGTAGAATCGGGAAACTCTGGTCAAAAAGTTCCAAGAGGAATTCCGAGCGGTGGAATCTCTATTACCGTTCGAGGAACCAATTTGAACGCCGTTCAAGAACCGGAAATGTACGTTGAGTACGAAGGAATTAAATACAATAGCGTAAGTCGTATTACTTGAGTCATTTATGTTCAAAGAGAAAGTTTTGGGGGCTTAAAGTGGATCTTGTCAATTAGACTTGCTTGGCAGTTTCTGCGGGCGAAATGAAATGCAGAAGTCCCAAGATTCCGGCAGATGTGATGAGATTGAACGACGATGCCGAACTGAGATTGGATTACGGTTTCCACATGGATAATGTTAAATCCTTGCATAATTTGAGCTCAAATCCACGTTTTTCCAAGTTTATCATGTACCCCAATCCTTATTATCAAGAATTTACCGAAGAACATGGCATTAAATACTACAAAAGCGATTATCTAACTATAAATGTAAGTATAGCGCATTTTTTATAACTTTTATCATTTTTGGCTTGGTTAATATTATTTAGCTTAATTTTAGTTCTAGTTAATCGTACATTTATATCATCATTTCAACATTAAATACACATATATTCTTTTCACATTAAATACACTTATATTATTATTTTAATATTGAATACACATATATTATTCTTTCAACATTGGGTACACATGTATTATTCTTTTAACATTGGGTAAATTTATAATGTATTGAAAATTTAAGCATTGAGTAAATTTATACTGCAAATTTTTAAGTATTTTAGCATAAAATATTTACATCGAGTATTTTAACATTGAATAACCTATAGTTTCAGTGAAATTTGAGTTTTATACTCAAGAGTGTACTTAATGTGCTTATAGGGTAAAAACTTGGATCGCGCTTCCCAAGAAACGGATGTGATTGTGCGCATTGGTAACGCGTATTGCAACGTGACTTCATTATCGAAAACTCAGTTAACGTGTCGTCCCCCGACTTCTCAACCGGCAGCTCGGGATCAAAACGGAAATCCCGATCCTGATAGTATTCCCGAAGTATTAGTGGAAGTGGGTGACTCGCTGAAATTCGTCATTGGTAAACTGAGTTACGATCAACAGTTCGCTCAAGACACTTCCTTATCGAAACCAGTGACGATTAGTGTCATTGTGGGAGGTTGCGTCCTGGTCTTTATCGTCATCATTATTTTGATCGCGTATCGTCGTAAGAGTACTGAAAGCAGTCGTGTACTCAAAAGCATGCAAGAACAAATGGACGTGCTGGAATTAAGAGTGGCTAGCGAATGCAAAGAAGCCTTCGCTGAACTGCAAACAGAGATGACTGATTTGACTGGCGATTTAACTAGCGGGGGAATTCCCTTCTTGGATTATCGCGCGTATGCCATGAAAGTTCTCTTCCCTAACTTGGAAGATCATCCTGTATTGCGTGAAATGCAGGTAGGAGTGAGTGGATCTTTTTTATTACATGTACCGGTAAATTGAGTTTCTTATTTTCAATTTTTAATATCGTTTAAAACTAACTTTTTTCAACTAAAAGGGAGATGCGCGACGAATAGAAATAAAACAGTTTGAGAAATCGTACTAAGAACTAGTTTGCATATCAGATCTATCTTAGAGCGATATTGAGGATGAATAACCGTGTGTTTTTTTTTATCCATTACAGCTGTTAAAATACGCTTAAAAACATTCTTCAACTCGTGGCAAAAGTTTGTCATTAATTTACGGTTAATTAACAAAATTGTAATTTGAAGCCGCTAGGACAAACTCCTAATTTATGGTGATAAAAAATGACAAAATCTATGCCATAATTTTATTTGTCAAGGAGAGTAAAATGGGTGTAAAACATTACAAATCTCGTTAATTTACAGTTAATTAACAAAGTTAGGATTTTGGCAAGCTAAGCCTTAATTTTCATACAGATAAAAACAAGAACACGCTTTGATTAGAGACATATTTTAGATTTCAGTCAGTAAATGAATTTAGGCTTAGTGGGGTCAAACAGTAATTTTGTTAATTAACCGTAAGTTAACAAGATTTTGGGTTCTATTTCAATCTACTGCCTTGATTACAATTTAATATAGCTACAATATTGAATTTCTCAATCTCTAATGGGGGATTTTTTTCGGCTCTCCTGATTGCTCCACAGCTTTTCTAGTGCTCTTGGAACAGTCTGGACAGCCCAAATATAAATACCATATAAAATTTAAAATCCGCAATGTTCTGAAGAATTTGGTTTAAAGAGATAGTATAAATATCACGATCTTGTATAAGTTTAAAATATGATAAATCATGGAACCAAGAAGATTCATTAGATACTTCCACTATAAAAACATCTTGAGAAATTTACTTTTACGATAATACTACGATGTAATTCGAGCTTTTGAAACAAACCCTTCGGGACGAATAGTGTATTTAGTCTTAATGAGAAATGTGAACAAACGCTCTCAATTATGTTAGTCCTTAGTCCGTTGAATAAGGGACTGTCCATAAGCTACGTCACGCAAAAAAGTCCAATTTTTAACCCCCCTCCCCCATCGTCACGAAGCAGCGAACCCCCCCCCCCCCCCCCCCGTTGAACCCAAATTTATTAAAACTATATTTTATTCCCACCCTTCAATGCTTGTTACTTTATTTTCTAATGCGCATTCTTTTTCGCGCATGCTAGAGAAGGATAGAGAGAGGAATATTTAGGAGAATGGAACGGGGGCCCGTGTAGCTGAACCCCTCCGTAAACAGTCTGAAGATGACGTAGTTTTCCTCTCTCGTTTCTGTAATTTGACGCGAGATGATGTAGGTCACATGGTGCGCACCAAAAATGTGCAGTTAACATCTTGGGCTGCACAAGTGAGATAGGAAACTACATCATCTTTAGAGTTCTTGCGTCACAGCCCGTCACAGAGAGACAAACCCACTCCTCCCTAAATCGTGTGACGTAGTTTATGGACAGTTCCTAAGAGAGAAATGGACTTATTCACGCTCTCTATATGGTCGGTCACTGGTCTGTTAACGGGGCATTGTCAACAAAACAGGCATCTCCACTTTTATGGTATTGGTGAGGAGGGGTGCCTTAAGGAGGAAAAACCTTTCACGTTCTTTGTAGCATTATTTACTTCCCCCAAAGGTTTGAACGTCTGGGTACACACCAAATGAAAACGTATGAGTTTTCTGATATCCCAGTTGGGGTTGCGCAATGGACAGCTAGTCCAAGCTAGATTGGATACTATCTCTTTAAATAATAGTCGCTCATCTCCCTTTTAACTTTTTTTTTTTTTTTTTTTTCGACAGAAACTATGCCTAAAATACTAATTATTTCATTTTAATTATTAAATTTAAATAAGATTGACCCGGTAAAGAAAGTTTACACGGAAAAGAGTTTGCGAATGTTTGGCCAACTTATCATGAATAAAACGTTCCTTTTACTATTTATACGTACGCTAGAATCTAATCGTTACTTCTCAATGAGAGATCGGTCAGTAATATTAATTACAAATTTAATTCAATTAAACTTAATTAAGTATAATAATAAATGAATTTTTTAACATTTAGAGTAAATGTAGCATCACTGATAATGGTTACGCTACAGTCAAAAATGGAATATTGCACAGAGTAAGATTTTAATTGCCTTCCTATTTAAATTAACCATAATTAATTGATAATTATTTCAAATTTTAGCATATTAAAAACGCTGCTAGCAGATCTCATAGAGAAATTTATAGAGGGTAAAGTTCACCCGAAACTCCTCCTTAGACGGTAAGTCAATATAGTTCCAATAAACTAATTAATTTTAATTATAATTTTTTTTTTTTTTTTTCATTCAGAACTGAATCAGTAGCGGAGAAAATGCTTTCCGCTTGGTTCACGTTCTTATTATTTAAATTTTTAAAGGTAAGCTTTTATTATTTTTACTTAATTATTAATATTAAAGGGATAATGAAGTTTAGTAGTATTTATACTTAATTGCGATTAGAATTGTTAAAATCTGTACATTATGCTTATCAATCCTCAATTGCAACTTAGTAGTTAATTTACGGCTATGAAAGCTACAATTACCCCCTGCTCTAAGACTCCATTTATCTGTCCCTAAATTGACTTGCGCTTAGGAAGCTCTAATCACAACTAAGTTAATTTACAGTTAATAACCAAACTTACTATTTGACCCCGTGCTGCTAAGCCTAACTCCATTTCCAGACACGTTTTAATCTGTCCAGAAATTGAATTAGGCTTAGCAAATTAAAATAGCAATTCTGTTAATTTGCGGTTAATTAACAAAGGTACGATTAGTCCCCTTGCTAAGTCTAATCATTTTCAGACATGTTTTTATCCGTCTGAAAATTTAGTTAGGCTCTGAATGGGACTAAGCGTAACTTTGTAATTAATCGTAAATTAACTCAACACTTTTTTGCAAGATTAAAGGCCTAGAATTGCTACTGCCTGCTGCAAACTCACCCTCCAGGCTTCCCCTCGCCTTCACTTACCCAAAAAAGTTATTCTTAAGAGGACATGGGGAAGCCTTTCATTATGTCAGAATGTCTTGGGGAAGTCTTTCATTATGTCGAAACGTCTTGCGGAAGCCTTTAAGATGTTTTTAGCACCTCTGTAGTGTTTTTGAGGACCTCTTCAGATCACTCTAACTTTATTTGGTAAGGGTTGCTTCCCAAGGGAAGCCCAGATGGTGAGCCCACATCCAGTGAAACAGACCTTTAAATTACGTGAATTTACGCAAATTTGAGCTTTTCTAATCAATTAAAAACATTTAAACCCTTGCCACATTTTCATTATCCATTTAATTAACAAAATATTAATTTTCATGGTATTTTAATTTGAATTTGGTTTGTTCAGGAGTGCGCGGGTGATCCTCTATTTTTACTGTATCGAGCGATAAAGCAGCAAGTAGATAAAGGTCCTGTGGATGCCATTACCAGCGAAGCCAGATACTCGTTATCGGAGGAGAAACTTATCAGGCAATCCATTGGATTTAAAACAATGGTAATTTTAATTTAATTCATTAATTAATTAATTAATTATTACTTTAATATATATCCTTTTTTTAATTATTAGACTGCCTACATCTCAATGTCTCCTCAAACTATGTACGCTTCGGGCTTAGAAGTTCCGAACGACAGTATCGAGACACCTGTCAAAGTGTTAGACTGCGATACCATCACTCAAGTCAAAGAGAAAGCCCTCGACGCCATCTATAGGAGTACTCCCTTCAGTCAAAGGCCCAGCAAAGAAGATCTCGACTTAGGTAACTATTACACTACCAATTCCCTCATCCCACTAATTCTTTTAATTATTTTTTCTAAGAATTTGTTACACACCTCTAGATTTCTAAGAATTTGTTACACACCTCTAGATTTCTAAGAATTTGTTGCACACCTCTAGATTTCTAAGAATTTGTTACACACCTATAGATTTCTAAGAATTTTAGGCACACTTCCATAGATTTCTGAGAGTTTTAGTCTCCGGTCTATTAATTAGTTCATTTTTAAATTTTAATCACAGTCACACTTCTATTGATATGTAACAGTTTTAATCGCACCTCTCGAGTCAATTTCTAAATCATTTAACCTCCTACACTTCTATAGATCTCTAATAATTTTATCCACACCTCCTATAAATTTCTAACAGCTTGATCTAACAGTTTTAGTCACACCTCCTTTGATTTCTTTGTTGTTGGCGTTTAGAATGGCGAACGGGTACATCTGGTAGACTGACTCTATCAGACGAAGATGCTACCTCAAAATTAGAAGGAGAGTGGAAAAGAGTCAACACTCTTGCTCATTATAAGGTCAGTCTTGGCTCTTGAACCCCTATTTAATATCGAATCAATTCCGATTGGTCAGTCTCCCTTTAATGATTAATTGCGCCGGCAGGTACCCGACGGGGCCTTACTAACTCTGGTGCCTAAACAATCATCCTTATACAACATATCCATAATGTCCGAGAAAGGAGACAAATCCCATAAATACGGTAATTATCGTAAGAAAATCTATCTCTATCTCTCTCTCGTTCTTATCTACCTCGTTCGTTTCTTAATAGACCAAAATCACCACCCTAAATATGACTCCGCAATTAAATTCTATGTACAGCTATTTTAAAAAATCTGAATTAATCAGCATGACGTCAGGGAATAGGTGGACAATTTTATAATTGGCACGGAAGATTAGGGAAAAGTTAGGGAATTATATAATTGACCAGTTTAAGTTGGGGAATTATAAAATTGAACTTATTAAGTTGGGGAATTATAAAATTGAACATATTAAGTCGGGAAATTATAAAATTTAACATATTTAGTAGGTGAATTATAAAATTGAACACAAATAGTGGGAATTCATGAAATTTGACAAAGAGTCAGAATAATTTAGTCAGGGAATTATTTAAATTGGACTTAAAACGGAATTATAAAATGGGACTTAAAAAGTCAGGAAATTATACAATTGAATATAAAAACTGGGAATTATAAAATTGATATAAAAACTGGGAATTATAAAATTGGACATAAAAATCAGGAATTATAGAATTGGACACAAAAAAATCGGAGGAATTTGTAAAAAGAGCTAAAATTTTAGGGGGACAAATAGAAAAATTAATGAATAAATCAAGTACAAAGCTTAATGATTATGAATTCATTTGCGTTTACTCCTAATCAATAGAGTATTTTGTGGAATTGGTCCTATTAAAATTCTATCTATTTCAATTTAAAATTGCTTAAACATATTTTTTCGGTTAATTTTAAAACGATGCTTCTTTTTGGTTTCTTTTTCTCTTCACTGTCTCTCTCTCTCTCTCCTTTACTCTCTCTGTCTTGACAAAAATAAAAAAAAAATACGTTTTAAAAAACAAAACAAAAAAAACCCCGGCAGAGAAAAATGGGAAAAATCTAGGTCTGATTTCATTTCTTTTATTCTCTTGATTTTTAATGGGGAGAATGCAATCCCACAAAGCGTGATTTTCTATCATAGATTTCTTTATCATCAAATATAGGCATAATTATTTTTTAAATGAAATTCGAAAATTCACAAAATCAACCTTTTATCTTTCAAGTTTTATTCAAAAATAGTTTTCGACTGTTATAAATCCTCACTTAGTTTGGTAATGGACTAAGTTTGTTCTTGAAAAAGTCAATTTCAATGGGAAACCTGAAAGTTACAATCAATCTGATGGTCTTAAGCCCCCTTCTTTTTGGGGGGGGGGGGGGGGAATTGAAATAAAATTAAACTTGAATATCAGCTTTATAAAAATTACCAATCAGTATTAAGCTAGAAAACAATTGAATTAACTCCTTTGGAAAGTAGACTTATCAAGGGTTTCTTAAGCCTAATTAGAATCATTTTACTATTGGAATTAAATGCGTATATCTTGCGTGATTTAACTCTATTGGATGGAATTTCTAAAAATCCTAGTATAACCCCAATTAAGCCTACTTTCAGAGTAAGTTAAATAATTGATTTCTTACTTTATGTTTGTTTGTATAATTGAAATGATAAAGAAATCTACGCTATAAAATCGCTAGGTGTCGGGTAATTGCATTCTCCCTTTAGGAAAAAATTGCAGAAATGCTTTGACGGTTTCATTTTGAACTTTGTTTGGGAGTCGAGTATTAATTAAGTGTTGTATTTCGTTGTTTTGCTCAGAAACTTTAAATTTCTCGATGAAAACGAGCCCTCCGTTAAGCAGAGCCACTTCACCCTTACATCACGATCCGGAAGGCGGCTATAAATTATGGCATTTGGTAAAACATCACGATAACGAGAATAACAAAGAAGGCGAACGAGGAAACAAAATGGTTTCTGAAATTTACCTCACGCGCCTACTCGCCACAAAAGTAAGTACAGACATTGATAGCGAAGCTTCTTAGATATTTGGGAGTGGTGCATGAAACAGTGTTGGGGGAAATTGTAGAAATTTGAGGAAAACCCAGATTAATTGTGGAAATTGGTTTTTACTCGTCACAGGGAACTTTGCAGAAGTTTGTGGACGATTTATTCGAGACGATCTTCTCGACAGCTCATCGTGGAAGCGCGTTACCATTGGCCATAAAGTACATGTTTGATTTCCTGGATGATCAAGCTCTACAACACGGAATTACTGATCCCGAAGTTGTCCATACGTGGAAATCTAATAGGTATATAAAGCGAACAGCAATTTCATTTTTATTTCCGCTTATTGTAACACCGTTTTGTATTGGGTTTTAGTTTGCCACTTCGGTTTTGGGTGAACTTGATTAAGAATCCCAATTTCGTCTTCGATATTCACAAGTCGAACATCGTGGATTCTTGTCTGTCGGTTGTGGCTCAAACGTTCATGGACGCGTGCAGCACCTCCGATCACCGTCTAGGCAAAGATTCGCCCAGCAGCAAGCTTCTTTATGCAAAAGATATACCCATTTATAAAGATTGGGTCGAACGGTCAGTTACGTTTACTCTAATTTTAAATTAAAGATGAAGATTAAAATTTAATAAATTTTTTCATGTTTAATCTTGATTGGCAGATACTATCAGGATATCAAGATGATGCCTGCCATTAGTGATCAAGATATGAACGCCATGCTCGCTGAAGAGTCCAGGGTATGTTTTGCAAATAACCAAAACTTCAAATTTTTTTTAACAAAAATTAAGATTTTAATACATTGTATCTTTTCAGCTTCACGCTCACGAATTCAACACAAACGTAGCTCTCCTTGATTTGTACAGTTATGCCTTCAAGTATTACGATCAAGTAAGACTATTTCCTACTACTATCTTTAATTGAGCTTATTTTTAACATTAGTTTGTTACTTGATCATTATTAGTTTGTTACTTGATCATTATTAGTTTGTTACTTGATCATTATTAGTTTGTTACTTGATCATTATTACTTTGTTACTTGATCATTATTACTTTGTTAATTGATCATTATTAGTTTGTTACTTGATCATTATTAGTTTGTTACTTGATCATTATTAGTTTGTTACTTGATCATTATTAGTTTGTTACTTGATCATTATTAGTTTGTTACTTGATCATTATTAGTTTGTTACTTGATCATTATTAGTAGGGGTGTGCGAGTACTCGCAAATTGCGAGTACTCGGTCGCGAGTCCGAGTCCGAGTACTCGGACTCGGACTCGGACTCGCAACACGTTTTTCCAGGACTCGCGCGAGTACCCGAGTCCTCCACCAAGGCTAAAAATTACTCGCATAGGACTCGCAATAGGTATAAAAATCGGACGAGTCCTAATTTTTGGGGGGAGTTTATATTTTTACAAAAGTTTCTATACATTTAGTTAATTTACTTTACCTTTTAGCACTTTTACTACTTAAAAAATCCTTTATCACCGAAAATTCCAATACAATAGTAAATGGTATAGGTGGGTAAACTTCATCTTTGATTTGCCACAGCCAACTTTGATCCCTCTTATTTTGTGCCGCCCTGGCTTCAAAATATAGAAATAAAAGTTGGCTGTACATATAAATAGGCATTAAAGGCGGATGCACACTGATTAATCTAGGGAAATTTTAGATAATTTGCCCATATAGATCTATTGTAAAACGACCTTGAACCACAGAAGATTTTTCAGTGTGCCTCCAGCTTTAAATTTCCTCTTGGCGACGCCTTGTGATTGGCTATTTCAGTTTCAACAATCCATCCCAAAAAAAGTTCAATGTGTTCAAGCCGTAGTTGCGGTTTAGAAAACGTGAAAATCTAGGCTTCTCTATGGAATTTTAATACAGAGACTTCTCTCTACAAAATGTGATTGGCTGGTTCAAACTGAACCAGCCAATCACATTTTATGTAAATGTAGAGAGAGAAGCCTCTGTATTGTAATTCCATAGAGAAGCATTAACTAAAAAATTTAAAAATTTGGGACTCGTCTTGGACTCGGCTAGAAATTTTGGACTCGTATTGGACTCGAAACCATTTCTTAAGGACTCGAAGACTCGTCGAGTCCAGTTTTTCAGGACTCGGACTCGGACGAGTCCAGTTTTCCAGGACTCGGGACTCGACTCGAAACCAAAAAAACAGGACTCGCACACCACTAATTATTAGTTTGTTACTTGATCATTATTAGTTTGTTACTTGATCATTATTAGTTTGTTACTTGATCATTATTAGTTTGTTACTTGATCATTATTAGTTTGTTACTTGATCATTATTAGTTTGTTACTTGATCATTATTAGTTTGTTACTTGATCATTATTAGTTTGTTACTTGATCATTATTAGTTTGTTACTTGATCATTATTAGTTTGTTACTTGATCATTATTAGTTTGTTACTTGATCATTATTAGTTTGTTACTTGATCATTATTAGTTTGTTACTTGATCATTATTAGTTTGTTACTTGATCATTATTAGTTTGTTACTTGATCATTATTAGTTTGTTACTTGATCATTATTAGTTTGTTACTTGATCATTATTAGTTTGTTACTTGATCATTATTAGTTTGTTACTTGATCATTATTAGTTTGTTACTTGATCATTATTAGTTTGTTACTTGATCATTATTAGTTTGTTACTTGATCATTATTAGTTTACTTGATCATTATTAGTTTACTTGATCATTATTAGTTTACTTGATCATTATTAGTTTACTTGATCATTATTAGTTTACTTGATCATTATTAGTTTACTTGATCATTATTAGTTTACTTGATCATTATTAGTTTACTTGATCATTATTAGTTTACTTGATCATTATTAGTTTGTTACTTGATCATTATTAGTTTGTTACTTGATCATTATTAGTTTGTTACTTGATCATTATTAGTTTGTTACTTGATCATTATTAGTTTGTTACTTGATCATTATTAGTTTGTTACTTGATCATTATTAGTTTGTTACTTGATCATTATTAGTTTGTTACTTGATCATTATTAGTTTGTTACTTGATCATTATTAGTTTGTTACTTGATCATTATTAGTTTGTTACTTGATCATTATTAGTTTGTTACTTGATCATTATTAGTTTGTTACTTGATCATTATTAGTTTGTTACTTGATCATTATTAGTTTGTTACTTGATCATTATTAGTTTGTTACTTGATCATTATTAGTTTGTTACTTGATCATTATTAGTTTGTTACTTGATCATTATTAGTTTGTTACTTGATCATTATTAGTTTGTTACTTGATCATTATTAGTTTGTTACTTGATCATTATTAGTTTGTTACTTGATCATTATTAGTTTGTTACTTGATCATTATTAGTTTGTTACTTGATCATTATTAGTTTGTTACTTGATCATTATTAGTTTGTTACTTGATCATTGTTAAACATGGCCGGGTAATTGTTTGAACATTATTTATTTATACACTTAGTTAAATGTTTCAACATTTTCAGCTAATTATAGCTTGATCATTATTTATTTTATTATATCATCAGTTAATTATTTGAACACTATTAGTTAAAACTCAACTAATTGATTTTTTTTTTCCCTTGAACTTGCGTGTTTTTGCTTTCCCTTTAGCTGATGCAAACGTTAGAAGAGGATGAATTCTCGTGCAAGAACAAACTTCCAAATAAATTGGAACAAGTTAACGCCATCATGACGGGAGAAGCGGAAGCGTGACAATATGACAACTATACCGCCAATGTTTAAAAATAAAGAAATGCGCGTGCGTCCTCCGCTCGAGAGATAATCGAGAGAAACAAGTGGGGTTTTTTAATATTAAATCTACATTCAGTCACGCGAACGCGTTGGAAACCAAACTTAAGAGGAACGGTAAGAAATAATCTTTCTAAAACACAATCTTTTACATTTAACTCTTTGAAATCCCGTGGGACGTAACGTAATGTTAAAAAATTTAGAAAATAAACGAAAACGCGTTTAAATGAAACTTTACGCGTATGCGTGTGAAACAATTTTTTTAGATCACTGCACCTCTTTTTTTTATTTTTAGTACCGCAGTAAATTAAAATTTATCGAGAAGTTGTGCGAGTTTAAATGTTTTACAAAAAATTTTTTTTGCGTGCGAGCTTTTTTGGAAATTTTTGAAAATCCCCAAAAAAATAAGCGTTTTTTTAGGAAAATGTGCCATGAAGACTTATTTAAAACACTTAAAATACCCCGGAGGATGAGGGAGGGTTTTGAAAAAGTGTTTAAAACAAAATGGAACGGACCACGCAACGATTTACCGCAAGATGAACATGACCAGAAACTCCATAAATGTTTTTAATTTTCTAAAAAAAAAAAAACAAAAAACATTTAGAATAATGTAAATTTTAAGTTTTAACCGCCCATTTAAACAAATTTGGTTTAGATTTAATTTAAAATTAATTTTAAAAATAAATTGGATATTTGAAATAAATTTTGACATCAATTTAACGTGAATTGTAATTTCAAAGAACCAAGGCTTAAGAATAATATTTAAAGTTTAAATTTAATTTTAAATGAAAACAATATAAAAATTGGCTGCTTAAAATTAATTTTAATGCCAATTTAACGTAAAACAATTAATTTAAAAGAACCAAGGCTTAAGAATAATATTTCTTTTATCGCATGCTTTTTTTTTTTTAAATGGATATTATTATTAGTTTATTACGAGAGAAAAAAGTGTTTTAAATGTTCCTAGCAATATTTTTTTAAAAACTAATGAACTATAAATTATAATTTTTTGGTTCAAACAAAAAATAAAAGTAAAAACCTAAGGACTACGGTGTGTGTATGTAAAAAATAACCGACAAATTAAATATTAAAAAAAAAAACACAAAACGGAGAAAATATATTTGCGCCCGAACAAATTACAATACAAAGGTTTGGAATTTTTTAAAAAAAAAGAAAAAAAACCTTAAAAAACTTAAAAAATACAATTTTTTTTACGGTCAAAAAAGAAAACAATTTTTTTTTTCTTAATTACGTACGAAAAATCTAACAAGTAACAGTTTTTTCCGCGAAAAAACATAAAAAACCCAAAACATTATGGGATTATCAACAAGAAAACAAAACTACATTGTGGCGATGCTGTGCGTGAGTTTTTTATATAAAACAAATACATAGTGTGCTTTGATTATTTGAAAATGTGCGAAAGTTATTTGGGATTGGGTGGAAACCCGCAAAAACCTTAAAAAAAATATAACCTACGCTTTACAAATTTCTCGATCCGAAAAAAATTAAAGTTAACAGTTATAATGCGGTTAAACCTTGAAAATTGATCTAAGAATAAAGATAATATACGGATTTACGCGGTAAGTGGTGCTTGGAAAGAAAAATGATTGTTTAAAACTTCAAACATTCGGGGTAGAGAGAAAAAAAAAGAACCGCACGTGGAATTTGAACGCGAATTGGAACTTAAAAAATTCGAAATTAACCAGTGACCTTTTTAGATATATAATGAAAATACAACCAAAAAAACATTTTGACGTCAATGTTGAAATAATTTTAATGTGAATATATAAAAAAAAACAAAAAAAAAACAAAAAAAAAACAATGGCTTTAGCATTTAGTGTAATGGGGTAAATTAATACATTAGGCCTACATTATCGAAAAAATAATTTCCAAACACATTTTCTATGAAATTATGATAAAAACATTGACCCTTCCCTTTAAAGGAACCAACAAAACCAAATTCCCCCATCAACTATAAAGAAAAACTCTAAAAACTTAAATTTCACTATTCTATAGAAAAAAAAACAAAAAAAAACAATTCCAACGTAATGAACTATTAAAAAATAATAATAATAAAAAAAAGGTCTCGGGACAAATATAGCTTTAAGTTAGTTACGGATTGGGATTGAGCTTATTCCGGGCTTCGAAATGATAGAAATTAGGTCAAAATTGGACCAAAATTAACAAAGTTATTTAATTTTAAAGATGAATGAAATTTAATTCACAATTAATTAAAAAATTATATTTTTCAATCTAGAATTTGAGTCGATCTTTATCTTAAAATGACTTAATTACATCTATTTTTGGCCCATCGACTATCATGTGGGTCATCAAGCTCCGTCACAATCCGTGACTTCTTTGAAACTAATTTCAAACGAGATTGGTTCTTAAAAAAAAATAATATTTAATGAAACACCCAAAAAATATATTAAGAAAAAAAAAAAACCACGGTCTCGTCTGCATCTCAGCTATATTAAAATAAAATTTAAGATTTTGTGCCTACCTATTTTTAAAATTTAAATTTCGCGGGGAACAGGTTTTTAATTTTACTTAGTTAAAGATTTACGTTCAGTCCAAATTCTATTTTAAAAATAAGACATATTTGTCATAATTACGTTGAAATTAATAATTTATTAAAAATAATTTTACATCATATTGAAGATGAATAAATTATCATAATTACGCCTTTTTAAATAGTAATTTATTCGTAATTTTGTTGACAAATTTTGTCTTAATTTAAAGTTTTAATTTACCTCTTATCTAAATCTGTAAACTAATTAAATTTTAAACCCGCAATTTCCCACGATATTTTCCATTTAAATAGCCGTATTTTTAATCTGGGGAAAAATGAAAATATAAACATTTTTACGCGCACATTTAAAATTATTTTTAATTAAAAAAGAAAAAAAATAGCCTGAAAAATAATAATTTTTGATTGCGTGCCTTTTTAATTTATTAAAAATACTTAAAATAATTAAAAATTGTGACCAAAAAAAATATTATTCTCTAAAAACCCTATATGGTTAATTTCTTTGTCTTCCAAAATTTTTCGCTTCAATTTTAAATTTAAAAAAAATTCCATACGTCAAAAAAAAAAAAAATTAAAATTAAAAAAAAAACTCGCGATCCCTTTTTAGAATAAAATTTTTGCAAAATTATAAATTAACATAAAAAAATATAAAACTAAAAAAAACGTCCATTTTTAGGTAAAGGCGGGTTTTCAGAATAGAATTCGGCCCCTTTTTGAGAATTAAAAAAAAAAAGAGAAAAAAATATTAATTCTAATTTTGAAATAAATTATGGCTAACTTTTAAGCTGGTGCACAATCAGTAGAGTGTGAAGGTTTGAAAAAAAAAAAAAAAAAAATTAAAACATAATATTTAGTTAAATTTAAAATAAAAAAAATCTCCTCTGATCCCAGGGAAGCCCCATTGAATAGACAGTCTCGAATTTAGATTAAGCTTAATCTGATCTTCAAAATGACACCAATTAGGCCCAAATCGGACCATAAGTAACCAAATTATGATTAATTTTCAAAATTAATAAAATTGAGCGGACGACGGAATATCGCCATTTTGGGACAGAATTAAAACTTCTTTAATTATGGACCACTTTTGACGTAATTGGCATCATATTAAAGCTCTGATTAAGTACTATCCGAATCTACGAAACTATCTTTAAATAGTTCCACCTATTTCATAATAAATATGAAAAAAGTAGCTCAACATTTAAATATTACGATATTAAAAAAAATGTCCATAATATCATTATAATACCCTAAATATATCTGTGGTACCTTATTTTCTTTTTGAAAAAAAAAAACCCAAATATTATGTAACCATATTACTGCACTCCTTAAATCTAAAGAAATCATGCTTAATTTGCCATTTTAAATTCCAGTCCATTTTATTTTAATTATTATTTTCTAATATTTAAATTTTTTCGGTTGTAATTTTTTTATAATCACCGAAAAAGGGTTGTATTTAAGATAAAAAATACAAAACAAATACGGTTGCACGAAGCTCGAGATGTGACCAAAATTGAACTGTGATAATGTTTTTGTACAAAAAATGTTGCGTAAATTGGTCAGACAAAACAAAACAAAAAACATACAAAAAAAAACCTAGGTGTTTCTGTATACGTTGTCAAACTTGTGTCTATAATTATATATAAAAGTATCATACTAAAAACAATTATGCCACGTTTTTTACTAAAATGTAAAAATTAGCATTTTTAACATCACACGTTTTAGTATTTTCTTATTCAAATTTCCCTATCATAATCATGGACGAATATTATTGGAAAGTTCACGTTCTCAATTGATCCAGGCAACCATCCAATTGTATTCTCGGAATAAATAATTTTCAAAATTCCCTGAAACGGAAATAAGAAATTTACCTCCTCTCAAAAGTCGAAAATGAATGGTTTTATGCCTATGCCTAGACATAACTATAAAATTTAAGTTCTTATATATTATTTTTCTATGGTTAGGAATTGTGTGAAGTTAAAAGGAATGAACAATGTCTTGTTCTTATTTCCGTCCCTGAAGAATTAATCTGGAATCAGGATAATGGATTGTCATTTCGATCATGCAAATACATATGGGGTAATTATGTTCTTAAATCGTTTAGTTACGTTTATTTATCATCGAAATCAAATACTGTTAAGAGTTTATCTTTGTAATTGAATAGCGTTTGAACTTTCTGATAGTTAACAATGATTGTTAATTTGTTATCAAAGTTTTTTTTAATTGCATGAAGAAATTGAAGAATGTGTTTGCGATAAGCCTTGGCCTTTGACATAGATGAAGCTGATTGCCGATGATTTTTGTAGTTTTAGTTCTGGATTCAGTTATATTACATAATTTGGTTGCTGATTAATTAATATGACTCAAATTATAAACTTTATATCCTCCGTATTTGCACCGTCTAGATCCACATCGTCTACAACGGTGACAAGAGCGAGAAGCGACATCATGGTAAGTTTTAAATTTCTTATTTTAATAAGTTAATTGAGCCTGATTACAATATCACTCATGTTAACAGCCTGTTCAAAACTCGACTAACGAAAACCTTATAACATTCGTACTAACCTCTTTTTACGACCAAAATACGGAAATTAGTCTAAATAAACTACGCGATGATATGTTATCGTGTTTGAATGATTGTAAAAATTTAAAACTAATCGATGCTCAAACGTTAGAGATTGATGGCAAGAACAAGGCTTTACATTCGGATTATTATTTGCAAATTCTCTGCAAAGCTAAATCGTTCTTACAAACACGATCCGATTTAGAGGGTCATTTTGCCGTGTGTAAAGATTTTACTCAAGATGATTCAATATTTAATAAAAGAGGATTTGATCCAAACTATCGACCCTGGATGTCGGTTGAAGAATCCAAATACTTCTATAACGTCTGTAGAAGTATGCACGATCAAGTTGCTCTACGTAGTTTAAGTTTTGGAACTCTAATTCATCCGAGTCATGTGGAAATTCACAAAAGCATCAGCAATGAAGTGAATCGTAGCGAACGTAGAGTGCCAAATATTATTTCGAATTTTTATCATGATTCCAAATACGCTGAGATTGATTTCACAGCTTCCAAAATCAAGCTAGAAATTCAATATTCGAGTGTAAGAAGAATTTTTATGTCAGGAACTGACAATTCTTTGATTATCTATCTGGAAGTTACTCACCCGCCATTTGCGTTCAATACAAATCCTCCTAAAGATCGGAAAGGAAATCCAAACCAAAGTTACGAGTATAAAGAACGAATTTTAACACCTTGGTCAAATAGCGTCATAGAAGAGGAGGAAGCGAATTTCCTTAAACAGGTTTTTGGAAAATCAAACATGATCAAGTTAGAATTCGACATTGATCGGATTATTGGATACCAAATAGCTTCTCGTATGCATCAAAGATGTGGCAAAATAGCAGTTCATTGGGTTTTAATGGACGAAGGCTGGAAGTACACCAAAAATTCTAAGATGAACAATTTGAAATTAACAAATTTGTTGATTGATTTACCTTTCAACTTGGCTTACTTAGTGATCGCAATCATGGAACGTAATTTTGTACTCCAGATCCAAATTGGACCGAAGATGCTAAATAATTTCTTTCGAAACTTGGAGAACATGTGCTCGATAAATCCTCGATGTTTAGAAGCCGCTTTAACCAAAACTCTGTACCTCCTTTACGACGGAACTCTGCTCAATTATTTTGGAGTTTTAATCTTGCTCTTCGAATACTATTCCTCGGACGAATCCAAAATTGACGTTTTAAAAAAACCTCGCAACACTGAAATGATTCGTCGCGTCATGTTCACTCCTACGCAAACTATCTTCATGCCCCCGGAAATAATGTTTCAAAATAGAGTCCTTCGTATGGCGCGACCAGATTACGCTTTAAAAGTATCATTTCGCGATGAAAACATGCAGAAACTTTCTATGCCAAGTTCCTGTTCGAAAGCAATTCATGAATCCGCTATAAAAATTCCCATGACTGGAGAGTTTCACATATACGACAGGAAATATCAACTCCTAGGTTGGTCAAACTCTCAGCTTCATGATCACAGCGTTTGGATGTACGCTCCCGATGACGAAGATGATAATGTCGAGACCTTACGACAAATGATGGGGGATTTTAGTCAAATAAAAACTGGTAAGAGGAACATTTTTTATTTTATCTAAACATTGAAGAGGTTGAGAAAAAGGAAATGTATGGGTATACTTTTTTGGTCAATGACTCAGTTAACAAAATTTGTTCTATAAAGGTAGAAATTGCAGTCTATAAACAAGTGGTTAGAATCGTTATCATTTTAAATAGCCCTAAATCGCTAGTACAGGCCTTCCATCTGGTCCCTAGAATTCCGTAGAGTTTAGTTACTAGATCCCTAAATCTCCTAATTTTCCAAGTTGTGGGATAAATGTCTAACTTGTCTTGAAGGAGATCTAGTCTCTGGTTAATGGAATCCTCAGGAGTACGAAGAGTATAGAGGGGAGTGTCCACCTAGCTATGGTTTGACTACACATTCGGGGTTGCTACAGGTCAGGGAAAACAGGGAAAAGTCAGGGAATTTGAAAATGAACCAAAAAAAGTCAGGAAATTTAAAGATCTTTCAAGAAGCCAGGAAATTATACAATCATTATTTGCCAAAAAGATTTGAAGCTGACCGTATAGTTGTATAAATTACGTGTGCAAAAAGTTTACCGAATGCAATTGAAAAATTTGTAGCCCTTTTTATGAGGAAAATACAGACAAATTTAAGATCTTTTAGTATTAGCTCAAACGCTCAGGGAAAATCGTTGGAAAAGGTCAGGGAATTTGAATCTGAAAAAACTGTGGCAACCCTGACTTTGCTTATCTTCATTATCCCTTTAATGATTAACTACACATTTTCTTAAACTCTCAAATGTTTTATAATACATTTTTATTGTTTTAAGTATCGAAGTACATGGCGAGAATGGGACAATGTTTTACAAGCACCGAAGAAACCATTTTAGTACCTTTTAATTACAAATACGTCAAAACAATCCCTGATATTTATGGCGAAGATAAAAAAATCAAAGGAAAAATGTATTGCTTCTCGGATGGAATCGGTAAAATATCGCAAAAACTCCTGGATCAAGTTTGCGAAAAAATGAATATCCCGAAAGATAGACAACCGTGCGCTTTGCAAATTCGATACGCTGGATATAAAGGTATGTTGGTACTGGATAAGAATCTCTACAACGAGTATATAGTTTTCCGGGAGTCTATGAGAAAGTTTCCATGCACCGAAGATGAGAAATACTACTTGGAAGTCGTCAAACATAGTAGACCGTGTGAGTTTTCGTTTCAATTTTTAAGTTAAGAGAGAAACTTTGACTCTAAAATAGGAAGACCTTTAAAACATATTGTCAGAAACTGAATCGATAAAGATAATTTCCCCCATTGGTCAATTTATCTAAAAAAAAAAACTAGTAAATTCTGAAGAAGAAAACAAGGAAAAAATGTTTTATATTTTCTCACTCGCAGTTAAAGTCTTCCATTTCTAGTTACAAGTTTTTCTACAAAGGGAGAATGAAACTGAACCAAGTGATTATGTAATTATCACGCTTGTTGTCAGGCTTCATTCTCACTTTAAAAAAGGCACCATATTTAGAATAGAAGTTTAATATTTATACCCTTATTATTCAGCGCCCGTTTATTTAAATCGTCCAATGATATCAATCCTAGACCAGTTGGGGGTCCCGTATGACGAATTCGCTACCCTTCAAGATAAAATGTTGAAAAAAGCCACGATAATGTTACTCGACGAAGAGAAAGCTGCGAATTATTTAAATTCTCGGTGTCCATTACCTGGTTTAGAATATAATAAACTGGCCGAAGCTGGAGCCGGCTTAACAGTTGATCCATTTTTTAGGTCTATGCTTCTTACTTGCCATAAAAGCGTCATTAGTAAGTTATCAAGGAAATATCTCGAGTATCTTAAAGGTACAATGAAACTTTACCATGAGTAATTTTTCTTATCGTTGAAATAGACCTAATCGAGTTATCATCCTTATTCATCTATATCACAAAATTCTTTCTCCTTTTTTAACAAATAATAAATTATAACTGTCCACTTCATCAAGAGTCAAGGGTGGCTGACCATTGTTTTGTTACGAAATCTCATTAGATGGAGTTTTAAACAAGTTGGGAAAAACCGCTATATGGCCCCCTCCTAATGTTGTATCGGTAATTTAGAATATCGGTGCAATGCTGATATAGTATCAGTTTTTGTCCAACTTTTTTACTAGTGGTGAAGTACAATTTAAACGATAAGGGAATGTCTCGTTGTCAGGTTGCATTCTCCCTTTAATTAAAGTAAATTCGATAGATATTGATTTTAATTCTTTTAGATCGAATTAAGACGAAATGTAGTTACGAGATTGATATGTCGAAAGGTCGTACCATGTTTGGGGTTTTGGATGAATCCGGTAAACTAGAATATGGTCAAGTATTCTTTCAATTCTCGACCATCAATCCCGTGACCAATAAAAGAAAAATTGAGAGAGTACAAGGTGAAATTTTAAAATTGTCTTTTTTTTTTTTTTTTTTTTTTTTCTTATTTTATATAATTTTAAAAGCATTTGCAGGTAAAGTGATGGTGACAAAGAATCCTTGCATGCAAGCGGGCGATATTAGATTGTTCAAAGCGGTATATGTACAAGAATTGGAACACATCGTGGACTGCATTGTATTCCCTCATAAAGGTAAAAGACCTCATCCTGACGAAATGGCTGGATCCGATTTAGACGGAGATGAATACGCCGTTATTTGGGATGAAAATCTCTTCTTCAATCGCAATAAAGAACCTACCAACTTCCCATCCCCTCAAGGAAAAAATGTTGAAAGAAATATTACGGTAAATAAATTATATTTCGATTTTTTTTGACTAACAGGGTTGCCACAGGTCAGGGAAAAGTCAGGGAATTTGAAAATGAACCAGAAAAGTCAGGGGATTTTAAGATATTTTAAAAAATCGCGGAATTTAAAGATCTTTCAAGAAGCCAGGAAATTACAATCATTATCTGCAGAAAAGATTTGAAGCTGACCGTGTCAGTTGTATAGATTAGAACAAAGATACACATGCAAAAAGTTTGGCGAATGCAATTGCAAAATTTGTAGCAATGAGGAAAATTCAGACCGTATTAGCTGAAATTGTCAGGGAAAATCGTTAGAAAAAGGAATTTGAATCTGAAAAAACTGTGGCAACCCTGACCAATTTATCGCTTAGTTTAATCAAATTGTAGCAACCTTTAAAAAATTCTATTAAATTTGAACCAATTTGAATTAATTTATATTTTCAGGAAGACGATATTATCAACTTTTTAATACGATACATTAAAAACGATATTGTCGGTAGGATAGCCACCGCTCATCTGGCTATCACTGATAAAGAATCAATATTCTCACCTATCGCCGCCTCTTTGGCGCAAAAATACAGTTACGCTGTGGATTTTGCCAAATCGGGAGAGGTGAAACCTATGCAACCTAGCGAACGTCCTCGAGGCTATCCTGATTTCATGGCCAGACAAGGAAAGACTTATAAATCCAAAAGGGCCTTGGGATTTCTCTATCGAACGTGTTGCCAATTTGAGAAGATCAACGCGAATTATACCATTGCCTACCAAAATATTAAGGTCAGATTTTTTTAATACTGTTTTGCTAGGCTTGAGAGAGAGTATCGCTTATCAATTTGAGTCATGGAAAATGTTTTTTAATTGATTACCAAGTATTGAAAAAAACTCACTATCTTTTAATGAAACTGCTGATAGAATAATTAGTTCAAAAATTGTGAAGAAATTAAGTGAGTCATATTTTTACATAATTGGTTTAAAGGGACGCAAGCCTGAGGCAGCAGACCAAGTTGAAAAAAGTCACACCCATATGAGCGTGTTGTCATGTATGGTGGTTGAGTGTACTACGTAGTGGCCATTTAGGCCAAGAGAGAAACCAACATAGTAACCATAGTCAAGCTTCCCGTGACTTTTTTCTCAGCCTCTGTCCTTTTAAAACGATTGTTTGGCAATTTAAACCCATGATTCGTGAATTCGAATAACCATTTATGGAACCTGAATATACAGAAACGAATTTAGTTTTTGATTTACTATTTGATTTAGTAAATTTTCAATATTTGCACAGCCTATTTAATTTATCATTTACCAATTAGCATACTGTCAGTTTGTAATTGCCTCAGTTACTCGATTCAACCTAGTACTCACTCGGTCTTATTATTTCAAGCCATCGTCCTTTTGCGAAGTTCTGGGAAGAAACAATATTAGGTTTGAACCGTTTTTAAACTTTTTCAGATTGACGATGATTTTATCTACGAAGGCTGGGAAAAATATCTTGAATCGGCGCAACACGCTCGTAAACGTTACAACGCTCGTTTGATGAGTTTACTATCGTGGTACGGACTGAAGGACGAAGTTGAGGCTATAACTGGCAATATTACCAAAGTTAACGGTAGCCGTGGCCATCAAGATAGCGAAATATTCGTGATTCGTCAACTAGTAGCTCGATTTCTTGAAGAACTGTGGTCTGATTTTGCCGAAGAATTTGAAGAAGAGTTCCAAGATGACAATATCGTCGAATCCATGGCTAGACTTGACATTAACGATGATCATCAACTATACTCGAAAAATAAACTCAAAAAAGCTTCCGCTTGGTATTACGTCACATATGGTGATACCAATTCGACCATCTTAAGTTTCCCCTGGGTTGTTTCAAAATATTTGGCCGCTATTAAGAAAAACAGGATTGGATATGCCAAACCAGTCAATCCTATCATGGAGAAACTCAACTCCGATCTGATGACGACGTACGTCATGCGACAACTTCCTGAATGCTACGATATGGTTCCAAAATTGCAGGCCCAAATTAAAATTAATCTAGTTGATATTGAACACGTTCATTTAGCATATCGCGTACTTTATAAATGGGCCCAAACTCAACGATTATTAGAACATGGAAGTTATCTAAGCAGTATTAAAAGTTTAGATGAGACCTTCACTAGCTTCATCAATAAGAAGATTGATTATAGATTAGAGAATACCATGCAATTGATTATCGAATTCTTATCCTTTTGTTCGTATTTGCCATACGTTTGTGACAAGCCAAACTTGCAATTGCACGAGCGGGAACTTCTGAACGCACCCATTCGTCAATTTGGATACCGCGCTATGCAGGCTGTACATTCTATTTGCATATCGAATAATTTTGAAGAGTTTGGGATCACCACTCACGGAGTAGAGACAGATTTCACCTTGGAAATGGAACCCTTTAGAATTCCCATAGAGTTTATCGAGAAAGGAAAAGCTACGGGATTTATTCGAGAAAAGAAACAAATGAAGGAATTATCGGGAGTCAATGAAGTTCAAATTCGACTAGTCATAGATAAAAAAATCGCTATTGTTACGGCTGTGGGCTCCATAACAAATATCAGATTTCTAGAAGAATTTTTGACCAAGGAAGCTGAGAAATTAGAGGAGGAAGTTTGAATGAAACTTAAAGTGACCAGGAAACCTGTTTTCAAAATATTTAATTATTTTTAATTTAGTTTGACCAGGTCATTCGGAATATCAATATTTACTCATCAAAATCAAATCAAACCCCCAAAAATATTTAAATTTCAACACAATTCAATGGCCAATCACTGTTAAACCTGAATTTTCAGGCAATTAAAGAGTCGCGCACTAGGTGTTTGCTCCATAAAAGTGGAACCAAGGCAACACTCCATATAGCAACGCTTATTACATTATTAATCATCCAGAAAGAGCTTTTCCAAGTATGAGTAATAGCTAGAATACAGTTTTCACTTTGGCAAGTTATTTTACTATAGTTATTGTTGAAAATGTAATTGATTTTCAAAATGACAAATAGTGCCTTTATTTGGAAATCACATTTGGGCACCATAATTTGTGCTATCCATATTTTACATTATTTCCTGCCCTAAAAATTGTTCAATTATAAATTCTTGAACAGGTTTCATGGTCCCTTTAAATTATAATGGAAAACATGAAACAAAAAAAAAAAAAAAAAACAAAAAAAAAAAACAAAGTGAAATTTGTTGCTGTTTGTACAAAAAAATGTATTTTATTCTTATATGTACACGGATTAATTTTGCCAAATTTTATATTAAAATTAGTTTCTTTTAAGTTTTCATAATTGTTGGGTGAAGTTATTCACGCTGAGTCCCATCTTGTTTTACATCAAATTCTACTTCATCTCAAGAAAAAGTGCTATGATGGTAAGCTCTTAGAAAACCCAAGTTTCAACTTCCAAAGGTTTTAAAAGCTGTATTTTCTAGTTTGGATGAACCTAAGTCTGTGATTATGTGAAGTCGTCTGCTTCTGAATTTAGAGGTCAGTCACCCGCAATGAGGAAGTTCTTATCGATGAAATTACTTCAAATGGATTAAATAAAGAAATACGTTAAACAGGTAATTATCACTTAATTGAATAAGAATGTAACTTAAATTCAGAGATTTCTCTACTTTTTAACAAACAATAATTTTATTTAAACTAAATTGGAAATCGTTAAGCCTAATCATTAACTTAATATGGAAATGGTAGAAAGCTTACATTTAAATCAAGCAGAATAAAAAATATTAATATGTTTATTTAGTTATTAATGAATAAAACTATTCTTGTAAATTTTAGCCAATGGTAAGGTTAATATCTGGTTAAATTTCAGGTAAATTGCTAAGCCTAGCTCTTAAGCATGTCATGGCTAGTCCGTCGGAAAAGAAAGAACACCACTCGGAGCAGCGAGTTCAAAGCCCAGATTTAACTCCATTATTCTCGAAAAGATTCCTAACGCAAGAACCGCCTGATAGAGTTCCCGTAAGACTTAGTTTTAGCCCTAGCGGTATCTTGCAAAGTTTTGGTTTTCCCATTCCTTTCCGTAAACGAAACAAATCTAAAGAATCGCCTAGGCGAGCCAGTCAATTACTCCCGAGTCCTTTGGGTCTCGTAGCTTCTCAAACCTTAATACGACCGAGGGAATTAATCGAACTGGCAAATTTTGGGATTGTCGAGTTGGATCCCTTAGAACGAGGTATCGGACATGATTTCGTCGGTGCTCAGTTAAAAAATCCAACTTGGTGCGTATAAAAAGTGTGAATAAAGTTCTTTATGAAATGATTATTTTGTTAATAAATTCGTGGGGAAAATGTTTTTCACCTAGATTTTTTGTTTTCAGTCTAGCCATCACCTTTAGAGAGGTATTTTTGTTTTTATCCTTATGTTGGCTTCTCATAGGTGCGACCGGTGTGGTGATTTAATCTGGGGACTATATAAAACCAAGCATTATTTACGTTGTAAAAGTGAGTATCCAGACTTTTTTTTACCGATTTTTAATATTATTAATTTGAAGTTGATCTGCATATTTAACATTCAGATTGTCAGTTCACTTGTCACCAAGAATGTCATCATCTGGTCTCGTTAGATTGCCAAGGAATTGCAGAGACGAGAGACATTGAATTTCAAGAACCTGAAGAAGTTGAGTTCAAAAAGATTGAAATACCCGAAAGGCCTACGACTCCCCAATTCCTGGAATATTTCGCCGAAGATGAATTGAAACAAAGATTGCAAAAATACAACGAGATCTCTCAAGGATTAACCGTTTCTCTGGTAAATATTTTTCATTTATCTCAGAGTAAATTAAATTAAATTAATTAAATCATCAGGAAGAAGATGGTCAAACGTTTCGAGGTTTCGTTCGCGTTCATTTAAACTTGACGCGCCCTATCAACGTGGTATCCGGAACGCGTCCTCCTTCCATCTACGATATTCTTAAAGAAGAGGAAGACAATGGGAGAAAAACTCTCACCAGTTTCTATCTTCCCAGAGATACGATCAAAGCCTTGCACATTACCAGCGAAAATACTACCAGAGAAGTTATCGCGGTAATAAAAATTCTGTAAATTTTGAGCATAGAGCCAGTTTTATTCATTTAAATTTATGTTTGCAATGACAGGCGCTGCTTAGAAAGTTTAAAGTCATCGATAATCCTCATAAATTCGCCCTCTACGAACGTTACAGAGATAACGAGACTAACCAAAGTAAAAATTCAACATTTCAGGGTTAAAGGGATAATGAAGCGAGTAACGTTATATTTAAAACTCTGCAAATTCTTAAACTAATTTCAGAAAAATTTAGCAAATTCTTAAACTAGTTTTGAAAAACTCGTTATTTATTCATAAATTAATAAGAAATTTATGTTTAAAGTTTTAATATAATTTTTCTTCATATTTTAACTCTCCTAAGTGATAATCTTGTCTTCTTTATCCCTTTAAATTTAAAATTGGTTTCAAATTTAATGATTTAACAAACCTTTTACTCTTTTAGATTCCTTGAGACGAATTCAAGACCACGAAAAACCATTAATTTTGGCTTTAATATGGTGTGATCAAGATAAACAGTTTGTTTTACAAGAGAACGAATCTGACGGTATCGATTGGGAAGAATTTGCGATGCCCGAACTTCAAAATTTTATTAAAATATTAGAACGCGAAGAAGAAGAATACGTCAATCAGGTAAAACGCAAATATTTTCTCATGAAGGAGAAAATAACCGAGAGTTTGGCCATTTCCGAGTTGAACGAGAAACGTATTAACGGGGTTAATATTAAGCATTTGGGGTAGCTATAGTCTAGAATGAGGTAGAATCCGTCGATAATTGACTAAAAATCCGATAAAGGAAAGGATCGGGGAAAAAAATATTTAATTTATATAATGAATAAAAATCAGTATTTAATGGTAATTAATTTAATATACACGCGATATAATTAATAAATTAATTATTAATTTATTTAAAGGGGAAATGAAATGCTACGCAATTTTTAGGACGTTTCATTATCCCTTTTAAATGATATAAAAGTCCAAAAATTTAAGGATGAAATCAATAGGATTTTTGATTGTTTTTTAGTTCCTGGTGAGTTATTAATTATTAATATTTTAGAAATTTTATTTTTACTCCACCTTTAGAAATTAGGGTGTTTTTGTTATTTCTTCCTTTTTAATTTGCATTTTCCACTTTTTTTTTTTTTTCCTATTTAAAACTAGGAATGATTTAAGTTTTTCCTCTTTTTACCCTAGTCAAAAGTACCTGGTGTTCTTTTATTTATTTTAATCAAAAAAGCTCAATTTATTTCATATAAATCTTATTCCCAGGGCTCCCAGACCACCTATAATACCTATAATTACCTATAATTTGGGGAATTTGTTCAATTTCGGTGATAAAATTCGAAAGGAATGAACTATATAACTATAAAACTTATACTTTTGCTTGAAAAAGTGCAAATGATTGCAAAAAGCCAAAGCTGTGGCAGAAAGGTTTCCTCTCATAGGTCACTGGTAATTATTACTCTATTTTTAGAGATTAGGTAGACTATCGAGACTCGAGAGGGGGCGTGAGTAGCTAGTAGTGCTAAAGAAAACCAGAGGGACAGGTCTAGAGGCTATAGAACCTATATTGCATTACATGTCATGAAACCTACTTATAAAACCCCTATTTTCTGAACTAAAAACCTATAAAAAGTCCTATAAATTGATATTTTTTGGACCTATAAATTACCTATATTTTTGGCTTTTAAAACCTATAATACCCTATAATTTCTGGACTATGCGCTGGGAGCCCTGTATTCCTAGTTTAATTTGGATTGATAAGTTAGTTACATCCTAATTAGGCTTAATGGGAGAATCAACAACAAGTGATAGGCCTAATCCAATATTTACAAACAAATATTGAACTAGAAATAAATTTAACATACCAGGAAAATAGGCTTAGCTGGATTCTTGGAGATTCTGAATTTCTTCGCATTGAAGGGCCAGTCTTTAAGACGAGATCTCCATGAGATTTCCAATAACAGTTATTTGGTCGCTGACCTTTCAATGCAAAGAAATTCAGGAGCTCCATGAATCCAGGTAAGTTTAGAATTGATTTCTAGTTTAATATTTGTTTGTAACTTTTTTACGTGTGGATTAGGCCTATTTAAACAATAGGGAATCAATATAAAAATCACTTGTTTTTCGATTGCATTCTCCCTTTAAAGGGAACAGGAAGCCTGTTTTAAAATGGCTAATTCTTCTTTAGATCAGGTCATTTGAAACAAATCTACAAATATCTTTGGTATGAAATATCAATATTTATTATATTTATTATTTACCCATCAAAATTAATAAAAACAAAACTATTTAAATTTTAAAGCTATTCTATGGTCTATCACCATTAAAGAGTTTTGAGGCCATCAGTGTGTAACCATATGGCAACGCTCAGGCAAAAAACACTTGCTTCCAAAATTCTTTATTTCCAAAGAGAATAAGTCCCAAATTAGGCTTAGGGTAAAATCAACCAGAGAGATCATTTCCGAGTGTAAAAGTGAATTATTTTATCGTTAATAGCTAGAATAATTTCCTTTTTGCTTTGGTAAGTGTCGACTAATTTTATAAATGAAATTTTATATTAATTTTTGCCGGTACTTTTTACTGTTTAACTTTTCCTGTACCCTTTAAGGTTAATCCTAATTAGGTCCAAACCACATATTAAGAAATGTTAACACTTATTAGGTCTAATCAAATCTTTACCCTAATTAGGTCTAATAATATCTTAACACTAGACCTAATGAAATGTTAGAGCTAATGAGCTCTTTTGACTGATTAGGCCTGACCAAATGTCAAGCCTAATTACCACTTTCCACAGAATTTTAGGGAGGAATTTAAACTTTAAGCCTAGTTTTACAGTTAGCTAAGCCTAATTTCCTACCATCAAAGTTAGCCTAAATTATTATTCTTAAAGCCGGGGAATCTGGCCTATTTTGTGACCACAATTTAGTGTTCGAGTTTTATCAAACTCCTAAATTTATTGCCAGACTATTCCAAATACACAATATCATTGTACTCGAAACTTGTACCACTTTAATATATAATGTGATATAATAACTGAATTTATTTTAGGTGAAACTAAAAAAGTGTATAGTCTAGTTAGTATAATCTTTTTTATGTTTCCTATGTAAAGAAAATAATGAAAAAAAGTTTTTTACGCTTAGTTTGTAGCCGCAATTAATCAGAGTGAAAAAATGGTATTTTTTAATTTTATACCATTTTCCAGGAATTAAAAATGAAATGATAATGATTTAATAAATTAATTTAATGTCAAATTAATATTAAAAACACTTTGATTTTTTGAAATTTGTTTCCTTTTTAGGATTAAAGTAGACGCTCAACCTGGCTCAATTCATTCCTCGTCAAATTAATCTCAGACTAAACATGTTAATATCATTTTCAAGAATTGAAACCCATTGAGGAAAAATCTAATTTGGACAAAAATAACCTAAAGTGGAAAATTCTAACAGAAAGTGGTCAAAAAGACCAAACCAGCCGATTTCTTTCATTATTCTATAGGAGCGTATGGATTGAAATGAACAGCCTTGCAATTTTTTACAGTTCTGTAAAAGAAATTTATGTGCTTAGCGTGAGATCTGTACAATTTGACGAGACCGAATTGAGTCCGGATTGCATACATAAGGTTTGAAATTGGCCTAATCAAGAATCGCATGGCTTTCATTGGTTCGAATTTACGCGCCTTGTGGAAATTGATAATAACGCTGCGCAAACAGTGGATGACGTCATAAGTCTACGTGGCCAATCCCACGAAGCTTGACGGGTGCTTCTTCACGTCAACGATAGGGAGCCGTCGGTTTTTTGGATGACTTTTACCGTTAATTAATCAAATTTAATCTAGATTTCGAGTTAATTTAACTATTTGAGAACATAAATTATATCACTATACGCCTTATTCAATATGGGCTTAACCATTTCAAGTATTTTGACGCGTTTATTTGGTAAAAAACAAGTACGCATTTTGATGGGTAAGTTCTTGACCAAGGCCTAAACTTGAGAAAATTGAAAATTTCCACTTTTTAACCGAGGCTTAATTTTATTTTTGATTTGATGAATTTAAAATGGTTTTAATTAAATTTAAGCATAGTCTCATTGTTATAATTTATATTTTTAAATGAGGAAGGATTATTTTTAAGAAACAGATTTGAATTTTATTGATTTAGCACATGAGTATGATGAGTTTAATTTGCTTTATGTTAGAGTAGTAGGCCGTGACACTAAAGTAGTTGAGTCTGCGATTGGTTTTTCTTCAAACATTTAAGCTTAATCTTATTTTCAGTCGGTCTAGATGCTGCGGGAAAAACGACAATACTTTATAAATTAAAATTAGGAGAAATCGTTACGACTATTCCAACAATAGGTAAGTTAAATGTTTTAAAAACATTACGATTTAGAAATCTGATGTTGGTTTTTGTTAGGTTTCAATGTGGAAACTGTGGAATACAAAAATATTTGTTTTACGGTATGGGACGTAGGCGGGCAAGATAAAATTCGACCTTTATGGCGTCATTATTTCCAAAATACGCAAGGTCTTATCTTTGTAGTTGATAGTAATGACAGAGAACGTATTCCCGAAGCCCAAGATGAACTACAGAAAATGGTAAAAGCTAAATTATATCATTGTATGAATTTCTTAATTGACACGAATCAATTAGTTAAACGAAGATGAACTACGGGACGCTGTACTTCTCCTTTTCGCTAACAAGCAGGATCTTCCAAACGCAATGAATGCCGCTGAACTAACAGAAAAACTTGGACTGAATCAATTGAGAAATCGAAAGGTAAGTTTCTAAAACTAACGGTTTAGAAATGAAAATGAATGAAAAATACTAAATATTAACGACGATGTACAGTGGTATATTCAAGCTACGTGCGCCACGCAAGGTCAGGGACTTTACGAAGGACTAGATTGGTTGTCAAATGAACTAGCGAAGGTTAAATAAACTTATTTTTCATCGATCGAGCGTGAAAGAGAGAAGTGTTAGTTTTTCATTTCTACGATGTACAGACATTATTATTCTATTTCAATCTTATCAGGAATTAGTTTAAATTCTTTCCAAATTCCTTAAATATATGCGGCGCACTTTGGTTTATTTGATTATCTATCTTGTAAGTAAAAAAAAAACAAAGTTCACGATTGTTGTCCCATTTTTTAAAAATTACTCTTCAGTAAAATTTATTTAACCTCTTTGCTATTTATGGAAAGAACAAACAAACGGAAAAAGCTCGAAATTGACATTATCAGGATGAAAAAAAAAAGAAACAAAGAAACAAAACTAATATTTTCTTTAAATTTATACGATAAGCCTATATTATTATATTGATTAGTTATTCATTTTATTACGTAATTAAATGTGTGAATTCTAATCCAGTATCCCACGTTATCGCTTTTCTTTTCTTCAAAATAAATTTAATACTGAATTTATCTGAAAGTTAATATAAAAAAAATAATCATATTATAAACAAATTCGCCCACTTATAATCTATAGAAAAATTTCCATGAAACTTTTTTCCCCTTCAGTTAAATTATTTAAATGTCCATAACCTTAAGTTTAAGTTACTCTTATTGGATAAAAGTGACCACTCCCATTAGTTTACCAATTGTAAAGAGACTATCTAGTATCTACTATTTTTAAAGCCCCTTAAAATTCCCCTCCTTTTATTCATTTGCAGATTATATTGCCTTGGTAATAAGAAATTGTACATCAAAGCTAAGCTGTGTTTATAAGGGAAGATGTTTTTCAAGGAGCAATTTCTAGGGCAGATAAGGCCTTTAAAAGTAATTTTAGCTTCTATTGGCTGATTTGGACATGGCAATTTAGAAAGGTACACCCATTCTGAAAAACATGATTAAAGGGTCTAAAGATAATATTATATATTCATACTGTTATAAATTTATAAAATTGATTATCTTGGAATCTAAAGATTGAGTTAAAGGCCCTATCTGCTCTGAAATTTGCCCCTTTAAAATGCTCTTCCCTTTTGCATACTTCATAACTTTGGCTGTACAATTTATGGTCAATGTCGTCTGCTAAGCTAGAAAAGATTGCGACTTTAAGGGGGATTTAAAAGTCGCAGATAGCTCCTTTAAAGGGACTGCCAGTAGATGACTGTATCGTACTTCGTACATGTAGCATGCTAGATATACAGTTCCTGATTTCGTGAAGACAAACTCATGCGCAGAGACGTGAAGAGATGTATTGATTTGAGTGTAGTTGGTGTAAAGTAGGCCAAAAGTTGACATGTTTGCTAACTCTGGTTATATTGGAAATAATTGATCAATCTTATCGCGAGGGTGTATATCTTTTAAGTGGTTTTATCAGACTTGTTAGTCCTTGGCAGATTTTGTTTATATAATTATTCACGTTTTTTCATGACCAACGTCCCGTAGGCAGCTGGGATCAAAGGGGGAAAAACTAAAAATATCGTGGAAAACTTTCTCTTTTTTTCAGCCCCCAAATCACGCCTTTCTCATCAACCAATTATCGGCTTTCTTTGGTCATTTGCGAAGCTCCGATTGGTTAGTTGTTGCGTAGGCCTCTTCTTGGAAAAAATACGAAATTAGTAGGTCGTGTTATTTCATTCCTTTACGTAAGGAGGTAGGGAAAACGCATAGTTTTTAGGTTCGGAAAAATTGTTTAGGTTTATTAATTTTAGATATTTATTTTAATTTTCCCTAAAAATGGAATGCGTATTTCAAACTTTAATAGATTTAGATGATATATTTAACGCTAAAGAGAATAAAACTCGCCTTTTTGACAATGAAAGCTCTTGCTCGAACGGGAGCCGAGGCTTAGCGACGTCTCAAATTTTAACTGAGAAAAATAAGCCTGTCGAAACGGAAGATTTACCATGGACCCTTTTGAAAAAGTTAAATTCCTGTTTACCTTTGACAGCCAGATTTAAAATTTGCGAGAACACTGTACGCGAAACTGTGATAATTTATTACGAAAACTTACTACAACGGTTACTGAACGCCGTGCAACGCGATACCTTCGATGAGAAATGGAAGTACGAAGTCTACGAAGGTATTTTCACAAACGGTTGTCACGACCAAGCGATCGTAACGTTATGCAAAGCTCTCCAAATTACTGGGTAAGCAATTTTTACCTACCAAAATAAATATCAATTTCATTCCTTTCTCGCTATCGTAAATTTCGTTAGCGTTAATGTGCTCGATCTTAATTGTCATTTACAGGCCGAGCGAAAAACAAAATGTGATTGTCTCAATTTTAAAGATGTTTGTCACTGGTGGGAGTTTTGCCGAACTTATGTTTCACGAATGTTATTTCAATAACTCACCTTTATCATCAACAAACCAACGCAGTATTAGAAAAAAAATTCCTAATCCCCATTGGGATCAAGTTTTAAGTTATATAGTTCATTTACCCGATAAAATGGCCAACAAAGTGAAAGGAAAGCCTGAGTAAGTCTTAAAGAAATGATGTATTTCTAATCCAGTGGAAACTTTAATGTTAGATGACTTTTATCTTAGATTTCCTTTCGATAAATCAAGCTACGTTGTATTATTTTCTGAGGCTCTTCTCGTAGCACTAGCTCAATTATCCGAAGAGTTTCAACGAGGGAAAAAATTTAGTTTAGACTTCATGAGTCAGCTGTTGGGAAGAATGTGTCTAATTGGATACGGAGGTAAGAATTACAATTCAATTTGAAGCAAGAGTTATTTATTCTAGTGTTGGCTGATATCATAATTTAATCGATCCGATATTGCAAGAGTTTGATCCTATCTATCTTTCAAAAATTTCAGTATCGGTATTTAAAGTATTGGTATCGGTAATTTAGAAACTAATTCAGTATCTAGTTTATTCGCCTATTCAAGAGAGAATGTAACTGACCAACGAGTTACTTTCTGTCAATTCTTTATTGTTTAAATAGGCCTAATTCGTAATAGAGTTAAACCTTGTTATGTCGAATTTCTGGGACAAAAAAAAACATTACATTATATCTGCTAGGGCTGGGCTATGCAGACAACATAGTGGACATTTGTATTTGGTCCGGGTTATAAAAGGAAACTAGCATTTTCCTTATAACCAGGGTCAGTCCTCTAAAGCTAGGCCAGAAATTTTCCTCCTCTTTAAAAAACTCTGTTTATAAGGGAAAAGCCAAGAATTAGGCTAAATTCGTTAGAAGAAAAGTTTTGCCTGCTAAACTAGGACTATATCTAACTGGATATGACAAAATAAGAGTCAATGTTACATTATAACGTATTAAGTCGTTTACAATGAATTTTTTTGAATCGGCTGTGAAGCCATGGCTTAGTATCTATTATAAAATAATTTACAGGTATAACTAAAGGTTTTTTTTTTTTACTCCCGAATTTTGATATAACGATGCTTTACTGTCATTTTGTTATGACAAAGTTTCACCGTATTAATAGAAATGTTCTCGTTGTGGGGATGCATTCTCCCTTTAAAATTAAAATAATTTAAAAAATGTTGTAGAAGAGATCTTTAAAATCATCACACCAAAGATTTTGCGGCAATGTAAAATTAATAGCGATTGGAGACAAATAACAAGACTCTTGATTGTCGGGGTGCCTGATCGTTGTTTGGATAATGTTATAAAACCACTTTTAAGCAATATTCCTTGGTAATTACCTTTTATTTTAACCTTGGTATTCATCATGAATACTAATTTCAATTGTTATATAAACATCATTAGGTACGGCTATGTCAAGTACTTTTTCGGGGAACACATTTTCAAAAAAGATACTTTGTATTTTTTGTTGACCAGAAAATTTGTTTTGGTTCGTTTTTTCGAAGACGTAAGCATGAATTTATTCATTAATGTCGTAAGTTTTGCGCTTTCTTTTTATATTATATTTGAATTTCAATGCTTTAGTTAGTAGATTATATGTAGTTATATATATTAATTGAAATTTAAGTAAAATTTTACTAATTTAGTAATTTTATTGAAATTGAACTTCATTTTACTAGTTTTTTTGAAATTGAACTTAATTTTACCAATTTTATTGAAATTGAACTTAATTTTACTAAATTACTTGAAGTTTTCATAACATTTTATTAAATTAATTGAGATTTTGGGATTTATACCGGTTTGCGAGTCCTCCTCGAGTAATATTTAAGCCGTGGTGGAGAGGGTGGGTACTTGTTTGAGTACCCCTAGTTTAAATCCTGATTGCAAATTAATTAAGCCAAATTATTAATTAGTGTCGGTTAAATGTGAAAGAAAAATTGAAGAAATAAATTTTAATTTCAGCAAACAATTCTGAAAAATATCATTGGTTACTTAGCGAGAGACGTCGTTTCGGAGAACCACAATGTATTCTTGGAGGTAGGTACCAACGATTAAAATGAGTTAATTGAACTAAATTTTCATAACAAAGCAATAATTTCTCGTTGCGTAGTTGATTCGTCATATCTTTGAATCGTGGGCGGACCGTACGTCCCTTCATTACCTTTCGTACGAGCAGCATTTCAATTGGACATGCACCATCTGCATGGCTTATGGTTACTTGAAAAGCATGAATTTCGAGGCTTACAAGCCTGATTATTTAAGTCTCGTGATGGAAGGTGTTCAACTTCATATCAAAAATTCCTCCGAGAGAGTTCGCGTCCAAGGAATGGTCGTTGGTCAATTGTACACGGCTTTATTGCAGCCAGATATGCCCCAATTGAAGTTTGAATTCGAAGAAACACCTGACGTTATCAAATTAATGGCGTTCACTCTGCCACCTCCTGAACCGGATGAAATAACTTCGGAAGCGGCGTAAGTACTTCTATCTTTTAAACTGTTGATTAATATTAAATTTATTTTTTAATACATGTAGAACTAATGGTCACGCTGCTGCCGTACAAAGTCCTGCTGATATTGCCCAACTCTCATCTATGCAATTAAATGAAAATAAGACTAGAGGCTCTCAAGATGATATTGATAGGCAAGTTTTTTGTCATTAAATTATTTTGACAGTCAGTTGGTAAATTATTTTGACAGTCAGTTGGTAAATTATTTTGACAGTCAGTTGGTAAATTATTTTGACAGTCAGTTGGTAAATTATTTTGACAGTCAGTTGGTAAATTATTTTGACAGTCAGTTGGTAAATTATTTTGACAGTCAGTTGGTAAATTATTTTGACAGTCAGTTGGTAAATTATTTTGACAGTCAGTTGGTAAATTATTTTGACAGTCAGTTGGTAAATTATTTTGACAGTCAGTTGGTAAATTATTTTGACAGTCAGTTGGTAAATTATTTTGACAGTCAGTTGGTAAATTATTTTGACAGTCAGTTGGTAAATTATTTTGACAGTCAGTTGGTAAATTATTTTGACAGTCAGTTGGTAAATTATTTTGACAGTCAATTGGTAAATTATTTTGACAGTCAGTTGGTAAATTATTTTGACAGTCAGTTGGTAAATTATTTTGACAGTCAGTTGGTAAATTATTTTGACAGTCAGTTGGTAAATTATTTTGACAGTCAGTTGGTAAATTATTTTGACAGTCAGTTGGTAAATTATTTTGACAGTCAGTTGGTAAATTATTTTGACAGTCAGTTGGTAAATTATTTTGACAGTCAATTGGTAAAATATTTTGACAGTCAATTGGTAAAATATTTTGACAGTCAATTGGTAAAATATTTTGACAGTCAATTGGTAAAATATTTTGACAGTCAATTGGTAAAATATTTTTATGGTCAATTGGTAATTTGTTTCGACGGTCAATAGTTTTCATATCAATATATAATTTTATTTATTAAATATTAGTGACGATGATTTGGAAGCGTTTGATCTGAGCAACGATGTTGAATCCGCTGATTCTAAAACACCGTATTACATTCGAGATTGTATGAAAGGACTTATCGACCAGTCAGACCCTCTTTGGAGCAGATCCTGTTTGGATTGTGCTCACAAACTAATTGCTTCCCAACCCAAAGAAACCAAAGAGGTAATTTTGTCTAGATGTCTTCTGTTTCAGATTTTTTGTAGGACTTGATGTTAACATTAAGAAGGGATAGTTTTAACAGGCAACTAAATGTCACCTGCTTCAGATTTATTTTATGGCCAAGATTTACCCCTAAAATGGTGTAGTTTTTAGTTTTTACCCCAAAATGTCAACTAGATATCGTCTGCTTCTGATTTATTATATCGCCAAGGCTTAACTTTAATTATTAAATTATTTTCTTAAGATTGCGGAAGAATTGTGCAAAATTCTTTTGAGTCTGGATGACAATATGGGCCATGAGGATTTCATCCCGTTGCGTTTCAAAGCTTTAGTGGCAGTAGTCGTGAATAGTCCCGAAACAGTCTCAAAGTATCTGGCCACACAGTTTTATGATCGAAATTACAATATGCGACAACGATACGACGTTTTGGCTGTTTTAGCAGCGGCCAGTCAAGAATTATCAGGAATCCGAAACGTTTCCTCTAAACCGTTACAACGTCGGGAAGTTTTATATCGTAATATTCACGAAGTGGAACCACCCACTTGGCAAGAAATAGTGCGACGTCGAGTTGAAGCTAAAACTAAAATAATCAGCAAAGTAAGACCTCTATTATAATTAAATTAAGGTTAATTATAATTAAACTTAATTTCAGGGTAAAACCACTGAGCCTGTTACATTTGAAAACCAGTTTTCCAAAGTGGCCGGTTGTTTTTTCTTTCCACTTGTTAGTAATTACGATAAGTGAGTTTGAAGCTTAAAATTCAATTTTATTTTCATTATCGTTACTTAAGTTAATTTATTTTATTTTTTGTTTTCAGTAAACCAAACTCAATTGATCTCGTTGGCGAAGATAGTTATTTGTTAGGTAGACTCATTTACACTTTCGGCATTTTTATTAATTCTGCATCAAACTCTATGGTAATTTTAAAATAATCATAGTTAATTAAATTTAATTAAATATTAATAAACATTATTATTTTAGATTGTGACGAAAATGTCCAAAACTCTATTGGAGTTCTTATGGTTGTTTAGATACCACGTTGAAGTGTAAGTTTTACCTCAAAATGGCAATTTAATGTCGTCTGCTTCATTTTAATACATGGGCAAGGCTTAACTTAATATATGGCAAAGGCTTAACGTAGGAAGTGTTAATTTTTATCTGAAAATGGTACAGAGGTGGGGCTTAATTGAAGCTAGCTAAGCACTTTTGGCCAAAGTGCTTCCCTAGCCTTCCACAGTATTACATCCTGCGAACCCTATGACCCTTTAGAATTAACTTGGTGTCAAGTTTCTATCTAAAATGGCAATTTGATGTTTTCTATTTGAATGAAACATACGAAAAAGCTTAAATTATGAAAGTACTAGTTTTTACCTTAAATGGCTTCTGTTACCTTTAATGTATGGCCAAAGTTAAGGTAATATATATATATTTTTTCAGGTTCGTTCGTCAATCTTTGCTTTTTGCATTAGCCATGATTCTATTAAATGTTCCTCCCCCAATTTTATATTCTGAATTAGAAACTGATATCTTCGAATTTAAATCTTGGCTCGAAGGTTCGTTTTTTAAATTAATATTTAACTCTAACCCTTTACGTTTAATAAAGGATTGGAAATATTTCTTTTATTTAGACGTAATCCATCATGACGTAGATAATGAATGTCAAAGGGTAGGAGTTCAAGTTTTGAGTTTATTAGTCAAAACATATACCGAAGTTCATCAAGACGTGTTAGACTTAAGATATTAAATGTTAAATAAAAACTTTTAAACACTATTCAACGTTGGTTTCATTAGACCCAAACTATATTTTATTTACAAAGCCTACAATGTAAGTTACAACTTACGAATTTTAAGATTGTTTATTCTATATATTATAATCATAAGACCTAATCATGCCCGCTCAAAAACTTTGACATGAAATCTTTAGGTTTTGGATTCACCGTTTCCTGAAAGTAATTCATCACGTGGCAATTTTGTTTCCAATGTTTTACAGTTTCAACCAGCTCCATTTGACCCTGTAGGTAGGAATGTTTCGAATGACAGGCTTAATATGTTGGCATTTTATAACTCACTTTAATGACCAACATATCAATCGCTCTTATATCTCTAATGTACTTGTTTTTAACGAATTGTTCTCTCAATTTAGCTCTACCCTTTTCCACGGTGATTGGAATATCATATTCTTGAACTGTAAGGGAGAGAAATTCATAGCCGAGGCTTAGTGACTGGAAGGGTTTTACCACTACTTTTATCGGAATTGATGTAAAGTATTAATTACCAATGTACGGTACTTGACGATACCAAGCTTTGTATAAATTAAAAACTCTTCTTTTAGCGTCTAATTTGTCCGTAGACATTACTGGTTTCACTTGGCGAGGGATGGTTCTCATCACTTGGGATGCCATTTTCCGACTCAAGGTGAAAACAAAGCTGGAAAATTCATAATAGAGATATCGACCAATCAGCGAGCCTTTCTTAAAGTTCACCGCTAGATGCTTGCGAAAGGTTAGTCGGGATTTAAACTGGCAGACGAGACAATGATAGGATTTTTAAGTTATGTACAATGATAAATTCATAAATCCAAAGAAATCGTAGTTAATCGCTAATATAAAAACGTTTTATCTTTTAATAAGAGAATATTAATACTCGTGTATAAAAGTACTTTTATTATTTCGGCAAGTATAGTGTTATTTGTGCCATAACCAACATTTTATACATCATTGAAAACCTTACATGCTGGAGCCTCGGCTTGTGGAGTTTGGGCCAAGTCAAGTTACGAACTTACGGGGTATGTTTTATATTTATCTATAAAAGGTGTATTTAATAATTAAGTATCTTACACCAAATAATTTAAATTGTTGCTCGAAATGAAGGGCGTTTAATGACGGCTAAAAATTCAAGGGAGTATGTAAGAATAAATAATATTAAGTTTGAACTATTGATCTAAGATTTTTAAGTATCACACTTTGCATTTATATTTAATAATCCTCTTACTACGTTACTAACGTTTATAATTAAAAATAACACACATTATCAAAAGACATTCTATTCTTCCAACACTGCTAATACTAGAGCCTGATGGCTGTATTACTGGCTTCTTTTAAGAAAGTGTTAAATACAGGCAGCACTCATTTACATCACCATGTCATTGTTTTTCTTTAAAAGCGCCAAAGTAAGAAACAGTGACCTTGGTAAAGTTAGTCTGGCTTCAGAGTAGAAAGGGGGAGGGGGGAAAGTTCTCTAGTTGTATGTCCATCTATTTCAGTTGTCGTACTCCAACTAGGTTTAGTATTAAATGCTTCCAGTGTTGAGGGATCCAATAACATTGGGGAAAGTGATTGTTCACCATCCAAAGGCGTCAGGGCTTTATTTTTAGTAATCGTATTCGGGGATGAAGGATTGGAACCCGTCAATGACGTAGCCGTTGAACTATAACCAGAAGAACTTTGACACGCTAATTCCGCTTCAATGGCTTTTGCTTCTACGATTGGATCTTTCGCTAACGGTGGTAAGGTTCCTTGGCCACCTGCTCTTTTAGCCTTGTCCATACCACGCCATATTGGTAAAGCTTTAACTTTAAGCGTAGTATCCGTATTTGATTTTTTGGCAACGCGACCCCCCGCAAGATCATCGATAGCCACTTTTTTCTTTTTAATTATGATTTCTACTGATAGTAAAAGCACTAAGACTCCGATAACGATGCACGTCGGACCAGTTACCAGCCACGGTGTTGGATTACCTAAAATTCATATCGAAAAGTTAGAAACATTTGTCAAATTATTTTTATTACATACATCTAAGGTTGAAAATAGAATTAAGATAAAATCAATGTGAAAGATATGATATAACGTAACGTGAAAGTACATTCAAACTTAAACTTTAGTGCAGGTGGACTCAAATCAACGTGAAAGCTCAATTTAATGTTGATATAAAATCATCGGGAAAGCTCAATAATTTAAATGTTGATATAAAGTCAACGTGAAGGCTCAATATAAATATATGATATAAAGTACACGTGAAAGCTCAAGCCATTTTTTTAAGGTAAAGTCCACAAGAAAGCTCAATTTAAATATATGATATAAAGTCAATGTGAAAGCTCAAGGCATTTGTTTAAGATAAAGTCCACATGAAAGCTCAAATAAATTTTATTAAGATAAAGTCCATGTGAGAGCTCAAAGCATTTTTATTATGATAAAGTTCATTAGTCTACGTGAAAGCTCTAAGCCATTTTATTAGGATGATGTCCAACTTAGAGCTCAAAGCATTTTTATTAAGATAAAGTGCATTAGTCTACGTGCATTAGGATAAAGTTCTCGTGAACGTTCTAATCCATTTTATTAGGATTAAGTTCTCGTGAAAGTTCTAATCCATTTTATTAGGATAAAGTTCTCATGAAAGTTCTAATCCATTTTATTAGGCTAAAGTCCACATGCAAGCGCTAAGCCATTGTTATTAGCATAAAGTCCACTTGAAAGCTATAAGCCAAGTCCATGTGAAAGCTCAAGCCATTTTTGTTATGATAAAGTTCTCGTGAAAGTTCTAATCCATTTTATTAAGATAAAGCTCTCATGAAAGTTATATTCCATTTTATTATGTTAAAGTCTGAGTGAAAGTTCAAACCATATTATTAGGATAAAGTCCACATGCAAGCGCTAAGCCATTGTTATTAGCATAAAGTCCACTTGAAAGCTGTAAGCCATGTCCAAGTGAAAGCTCAAGCCATTTTTACTAGGATAAATCCTCGTGAAAGCTTATATATTGAATTCGGATGAAGCGCGAGTGAGGTTATTACCTTTTAGATTGGATACAAATATTCCGCTGCATACTAGAGCCACGCCCAAACCGACCAATAAGGATCCGCAGACGAGAATACAGACTAAGGTGGCGCAAGTGGCCGCGTGTTTCCTCTTGTCTTTTTGTTCCCTCCGCAAGACCATCTTGTACATTTTCAATTCCAGAGGGGAAATGTCTCTCTTCTGTCGACTCTCCTCGTTAAAATCCAAACGTCGGCGCCAATAATACGTAAACATTCCTGCATAAACCCCCCCAAGAAAATACAATAATGAGAAATGGCCCATTCCGTCCAAAAAACTACAAAAATTAAGTTTAGTTTTAGAATGAGAAATAAAGCAGCTGTCACCCTGATATTATTGGATCAAAATTCCTTTTCATATCTGAAACCTATATTTTCCTATAATTTCAATAGTAGTTCTCCTATAATTTCAATAGTAGTTCTCCTATAATTTCAATAGTAGTTCTCCTATAATTTCAATAGTAGTTCTCCTATAATTTCAATAGTAGTTCTCCTTAGTAATTCTTATATATTTCCTATAATTTCAATAGTAGTTCTCCTTAGTAATTCTTATATATTTCCTATAATTTCAATAATAGTTCTCCTATATTTTCCTATAATTTCAATAGTAGTTCTCCTATATTTTCCTATAATTTCCCATATTTTCAGTAGTAATTCTATATTTTCCTATAATTTCCCATATTTTCAGTAGTAATTCTATATTTTCCTATAATTTCAATAGTAATTCTATATTTCCTATAAGTTCAATAGTAATTCTATATTTCCTATAAGTTCAATAGTAATTCTATATTTCCTATAAGTTCAATAGTAATTCTATATTTTCCTATAATTTCATTAGTAATTCTCCTATATTTCCCATATTTTCAATAGTAATTCTATATTTTCTTATAATTTCAGTAGTAATTCTCCTATATTTTCCTATAATTTCAATAGTAATTCTCCTATATTTTCCTATAGTTTCATAGTAATTCATAGCCCCTTCCGTGTGGTACTAAACATTGTGTTTACGGGGAGTAAACCTGGGTCTAACAAGGCAATAACTATTTTCATATCACATGCTAGGTAGCGTGATATCCGGTTAAACCGGATATCCTTGTACACCCCAAAAGTCATTTCAAACACAAACACAGATGCGATCAGTGTAAAACCTACCCCTGAACTAAAGTTCAGTCTGGAAAGTAAAAACTGTATGCCAATTTAAAATTTACGAAAAATGTACATAATCAAAAGTTTATCACTTGATTCCATAAAAGTAAACAACGCCCCGTAGCTTTATACTATCTGCAAAGGTCCCGGTAAATGTACCGGTAAATTTTGATTCAAGACACTCTAGCGGCCACAGTCGGTGTAAATAGTGAACGGAGGAAGTCCCACTCTTTGGAGAAATTTCGGATTTTGGAGGGAGGACAATATAGCCAAAAATCGATGGAGAGTCCTAATCACTCGAGCCAGACAGGGGTGATGACTTTTTTGGCTAGTTTTAACAGGGTTCGTACACGACCTGGGAAACCTGGAAAAGTCAGGGAATTTGGAAATTGGCCCAAAAAGTCAGGGAATTTGGAAATTGGCCCAAAAAGTCAGGGAATTTGGAAAGTGGCTCCAAAGGTCAGGGAAAAGTCAGGGAATTTGAAAATTGCCCAAATGGTCAGAGAAAATAAATATTTTGGTACGTGTCAAGGAACTGTTTTTGATTGGTTAGACTTTTGACATAATTTAGTTATCAAATTATTTATTTAACGAAGAATTTAAATCCATTTCATTTCTAATTTGGTAATGTAATACTCTTTCAAATATTTTCAATAGGTGTTGCCAGAAAATTGTGTATGCCTGGATAAAATGATCACCATTATTTGACAAGCCAACGATAGAAGCGTACTCTTCGACTAAAGCCAAAGATAGAAGCGTACTCTTCGACTAAAGCCAACGAATTGAATTTCTCCCAGTATCGCTTCTTTTTTACACGTTTATTATCAAAAGCGCACGAAAAAGTGAATGTGTCGCGTTTCTCGCCAAAAATGGATACAATTACATGAAAAGATTTTAGTGCGGTGTTTAAAAAAAATTACTCGCCAATGGATTATAATTTCATCAACGCCTTATGTATACTTTACGCGTCCGATTTTCTCTTGGATTTAATCTCGTAATATTTGAACTCCTAAACTGCGGAATCATTCTTCAAGAACTTCCATACATCGTAAGCTATTTTTTTAATTATACTCATTGTGTTGTCCCAATTTGGAGGGTATTTTTAGGGGGTACAGACAAACCTGGAAAGCTAGCGAATTCAGGGAAATTTGATGTTTGCTCATACTCGGTCTAAATGGGCTGTTTCTTCAAACTAAAAAAAAATCCAGGGTGTTCCATTGTTATTTCTCCATTTTATTTATATTAGTTGGTAGTTTGGTCTTGGACCTGGAAATTTCGGGGAATATTTGTGAAAAAACCTGGAAATTTCAGGGCAATAGAGTAATATCGGTGTGACGTGACGCGATGTCACCCACGCTATTTCCTATAAGAAATAGGTTGCCGCCAAAATGGCCGCCATGGTCAATGCTATGGAGTGACACTACTCTATTGGTTTCGTATGAACCCTGATTTTTGCGCTCATTTTATGAGTATTTTGGTGATACGTAAACACTAAACACTGTTAACTACACTTGTTTTGTAAACCAAAGGCCTAAAATATATTGTAAAATTATAACTGAACTGCGAGACTTCTTCGTGCTAAGATTTGATAAAATCATCTTGAATTATCTATAGATTGTAAAATTTTCGCGGGGAATTTCATAAATAATTTAAGTAGGCGAGTAAACGGGGCTCTTTTAGGTTTAAATAGAAAATGTAGTTCTTTTATTTTAAAAAGGGAAACTAGTTTGACCCTATTTTGACCACGGTTTGACCCTATTTTGACCACGGTTTTACCCTAGTTTCACCACGGTTTGACCCTAGTTTCACCACGGTTTGACCCTAGTTTCACCACGGTTTGACCCTAGTTTCACCACGGTTTGACCCTAGTTTCACCACGGTTTGACCCTAGTTTCACCACGGTTTGACCCTAGTTTCACCACGGTTTGACCCTAGTATATATGACCACGGTTTGACCCTAGTATATATGACCACGGTTTGACCCTAGTATATATGACCACGGTTTGACCCTAGTATATATGACCACGGTTTGACCCTAGTATATATGACCACGGTTTGACCGTAGTATGACCACGGTTTGACCGTAGTATGACCACGGTTTGACCGTAGTATGACCACGGTTTGACCGTAGTATGACCACGGTTTGACCGTAGTATGACCACGGTTTGACCGTAGTATGACCACGGTTTGACCCTAGTATGACCACGGTTTGACCCTAGTTTGACCACGGTTTGACCCTAGTTTGACCACGGTTTGACCCTAGTTTGACCACGGTTTGACCCTAGTTTGACCACGGTTTGACCCTAGTTTGATCACGGTTTGACCCTAGTTTGACCACGGTTTGACCCTAGTTTGACCACGGTTTGACCCTAGTTTGACCACGGTTTGACCCTAGTTTGACCACGGTTTGACCCTAGTTTGACCACGGTTTGACCCTAGTTTGACCACGGTTTGACCCTAGTTTGACCACGGTTTGACCCTAGTTTGATCTCGGTTTGACCCTAGTTTGATCACGGTTTGACCCTAGTTTGATCACGGTTTGACCCTAGTTTGACCACGGTTTGATCCTAGTTTGACCCTAGTTTGACCACGGTTTGACCCTATTTTGACCACGGTTTGACCCTAGTTTGACCACGGTTTGACCCTAGTTTGACCACGGTTTGACCCTAGTTTGACCACGGTTTGACCACGGTTTGGCCCTAGTTTGACCACGGTTTGACCCTAGTTTGACCACGGTTTGACCCTAGTTTGACCACGGTTTGACCCTAGTTTGACCACGGTTTGACCCTAGTTTGACCACGGTTTGACCCTAGTTTGACCACGGTTTGACCCTAGTTTGACCACGGTTTGACCACGGTTTGACCCTAGTTTGACCACGGTTTGACCATAGTTTGACCACGGTTTGACCCTAGTTTGACCACGGTTTGACCCTATTTTGACCACGGTTTGACCCTATTTTGACCACGGTTTGACCCTATTTTGACCACGGTTTGACCCTATTTTGACCACGGTTTGACCCTATTTTGACCACGGTTTGACCCTATTTTGACCACGGTTTGACCCTATTTTGACCACGGTTTGACCCTATTTTGACCACGGTTTGACCCTATTTTGACCACGGTTTGACCCTATTTTGACCACGGTTGGACCCTATTTTGACCCTGTTTTGACCACGGTTTGACCCTATTTTGAAAACGGTTTGACCCTATTTTGACCACGGTTTGACCCTATTTTGACCACGGTTTGACCCTATTTTGACCACGGTTTGACCCTATTTTGACCACGGTTTGACCCTTGTTTGACTACGGTTTGACCCTATTTTTGACCACGGTTTGACAATAGTTTGACCAGTTTAAAAGATAGCACGCGGTAAAATTAAAAAAACCTGAAATTTTCTTTTCAAATCATTTGAAATTTCTATACTTTTATTACATTTTAAATTAATAATATATTATTATTATTATTATTATTATTGAATTACGAAACTAAAATTCATGATGACGTGATCGTTTGAAACACTGTTGAATGTCAGAAATTAATAGTTTCACTCTACCTTTAAATGCTCCAAATTAATACTACGATCACACTAGCATTTCTTAATCGGTTTGAAACGGTAAAATCAAACCGATATTTAAATCGCCAGGAATCGTTATAATCGTCACGGGTTCACGCATTATCTTTATAAATCGATTTATCGTAGCTTCATCTATCGGTACGAAAAAGCAATTGCGAGAAATCGGATCAAATCGATTCGAGAAAAGACGATTTCCCGTTAACAGGACTAAAGCGAAACGTTTTGAAACGGTTTAAATCGATTCCAAGATCTAGTATGAACGCGGTTTCGTACCGATTAGGTTTCAACAACCGATAGATGAAGCTATAGTAAAATAACGATAATGCGTTATAATACAGCTGCGTTCATACTAGGCCTCGGAATCGATTTAAACCGTTTCAAAACGTTTCGCTAGAGTAGTGTGAACAGGAAACCGCCTTTTCTCGAATCGATTTGATTCGATTTCTCGAAACCGCTTCGAGAACCAGTTTCATACCGATTCGGTTTCAGCAACCAATAGATGAAGCTACGATAAATCGATTTATTACAGATAATGCATGAACACGTGACGTTAAAACGATTCCTGGCGATTTGAATATCGGTTTGATTTTACCGTTTCAAATCGATTAAGAAATGCTAGTGTGACCGTAGCTAATCTGTACTCAAACAAATTGGAATAGTGTATAATATTGTCCCACAAATCGTTGCTATGACAACCGTCTTTTACACGAGTGAAAACATGAAAGCGGCAATGTTGTTCTTTTGGTTATTTTTGAAACTTTAATGCTGTGAAATTAATCGAAAATACCTCGAACCTTCATCGATACGACGCCATTTCCAAACTTAAAGGGAGAATGAACTAAATCGTGTGTAATATAACTTTATATTTAGATTTCTTAGACCTAAAATATGTTATTTAGTACATAAAATTATCCAAATTAGATAAATTGCGAAAAAACAGTATTTAAATTAGTACTTTTAAATTTCAAACCATTCGACCACCATTTTTAATTATACTCGGAGAGAAGGGGATATAAGCCAATCAAATTTCGTATTTTTTAAGCAACTATGATCTAATATATAAGAGGCAAGCCCTTAAGAGGTGGCTTTAAAGGCCCAGGATTTCTTCTGCCTGTCATCTGCCTGTTTCACTTGAAGTTGGCTCATCTTTTGAGCTTCCCCTTCGGTAGCGAGGCAAGAGAAAGCCAGGGTGACAGGCAGAAGTAATCCTAGGCCTTTAACTGAAAAATGACTAACCTTTTTAGCAAATTATATGGATTTAATAGATGAAAATGATAATTTTGTTTCTAAATATGACAAAGAGCAACAAAAGGAATTAGACAATCTTAAGTTAGCAAACGCCGAATGTTTCTAACAAGGACTATAGTCCGAAAATCAAGTTAAAATATATTTTTCGGAACACAGATGAAGATCTAAAAATGAGTGAACAAAACGCCTAATAAGATTTGCTCTCAGTAAAATCTGATTGGCTGGCATCCTTTTTTTCTTCAAGGATTCAAACGGTGGGGAGGGGGAATAAAAAATTGACTTAAAACATTAATTTTGGCATAATTAAGCGGAGTAAATAATATTTGACTGGAGGAAGTGACTTTAATAAATGTCATAAACCAAATATGGCTTTTGATTTATCCTTCAGGCTTCGTTTAAAGGGAGGGTGAAGAGGAAAATGATGTGATATTTTTTTTTTTTTTTTTTTTAACGATTCTTCTACTAATTCTAAGACCTATCCCCGTAGTTAATCATTCGGGAAATATATCCCGATTATTTTAAAAACCAAAATAGATCCAGATTTCGCTGTTCTTTTAAATTGACCCCCTCCAACCAATCTCGTAACGCCTTGACTTCCAGCGAACAAAATACTCGTGGCACGTTTGTCACATCGCGCGCGTTATTTATCGCATCAACGCTCTTTAAATTGCGGTCCACATAGCACGTGCCTCTAGTATTTTGTTCGCTGGAAGGGCGTTACGCGATTGGTTAATATAATTTAATAGAACAGTGAAATCTGGATCTATTTTCATTTTTGAAATCATTTTTATATATTTCCCGAATGATGAACTACGCGGATAGGTCTTATAATTAGTGCAAGAATCGATAAAAAACACTTGATTTTCCTCTTCACCCTCCCTTTAAGTCTTGTTCAAGCGACACAACTTTTGGATTCGAATACATTCTAGTTAGTTCAATAAAAATGAAAGACTAATCCAAACTACATTTTTTTGTGACTTTAAAACTTGGGTTGTGTAGTTTTAGGGTGGTTCAGTGACTCTAGAAAAAGTGATTTTAGTGAAAATAGTGACTTTTAGAGGCGAGGAAAATAAATAACATAAATTTCCGTTCATCTCAGCACCCGAAAACTATATTAATTATATTATTTGATTGGATAATAGTAATAATTATAATTACTGAAATTATTCTTACTTTGTTGTTCGAAACGTTGTTGTCCTTCACTTAAAGATAATTTAATTCACCAAACTTAACTTATTTAACTTAAAACGCTTGATAAACATTTTTTTAAACGGAACCCCTAAATTAATAAATTAATAAATTAGTAAATTCAATTTTAAGACGCTTGATTGCGATTAAAATTCGCTCTTCCCGAATAAAGTATCAATTCTCTTCAGCTTTTGACGTTTTTCTAACGTCACGCGTAAACTTTAGAGTTCCCTACCGACAGACGTTTGTAGTTAATTATATATTTTGATTTGTAAATAGACTATATCTCTTTTTAACAATACCTTAGAACGGTTATTAGTTTAAAAGGATTGTTTTCCGGAAGAGGTTTTGGGTTTTTTTTCTTACCGGTAGTCTACAAGAAAAGGTTTTTACTGCCGAGTATTCTTTTAAGGAAAGAATTAAGCCTGCTAGATATATAAAAATAATAAAATGATATTGGCCGCGTGGTGTCACGACGCGTGCTACCGGTATAATAAATATTCTTTTACGAAGATATTTCGCGATATACTTTGTCCAAAGTACGTGCACATTTACAGTCGTACTCGCTTAATCCTAATGTTTCTCTACGAGTTAATATGGATCGGCGTTGTTCGCTGACCCCTTTAAATTTTAATCCCCTTTCTTTCGCGTTTTTTAACTATATTATTTATTATTATTATTCATATTAATTGTATTCATTCCCAAGATACTAGGGAACTGAGCACGGAATTTGTATAACTTTGATTAATTGGATAGATCTTCTTAATTATATTCAGATATTATCCATTTGGATAAAACCTAGACTATTTATCAATCCAGTTAAGTTGTCCAAAGATAAAATAACACAATAATACTTGGATCTCTTTTCATCCGAAAATGGCAACTTATCCTAGAATATTGAACTTCTAATATCTAACTTTACTCAAAGCGTGCTTGCAAATCTGTAAAATTGAACTTCATCAAAAATCGAGTACATTGGAAAAATTAGCTTTTGTTGTAAAGGCTTGCTGTAAGAAGCGATCGATGCTCGTGAGCTCATTGGCTGATTTATACGAGATAGTCCCATTATACGGTTTCGAAAACGTAAAAAGAACCCACGTAACATTTTATCGATATATTTGTCGATGCTATATAGAAACAAATACGAAAAAGCTCGAAATATGGCTTTAAGTATGGTTCAACACGAAACAGGGTGTGTGAGGGGGTGCGTGGACAATTTCTTATACGGTCAATTGATTTCTAGGACAATGTTAAATAAAGAGTGGATCGAAACCCGAGGAAATAGCCCCGGTCGTGGATATTTGGTCACGTAATGTTTATATTTTAAAGTAATGCCATATATAGAGGACACTTTGAGGATCAGGAAATGTATGGTCAGAAGCCCCCAATTAGTCCGGTTTTATTTGCCCGTGGTATAGTTTTATTAACGACACTGACTGAAATGTTCATTTTTTCCATCATAGACATGAGTTGGAGTTTACAAAAAATACTCTGTCCAGAAATTTCCCATTTAAAATGCTCTTCCCTTACGCACACAACCTAGTTTTCACTGTACAATTTCTTATGATCAACGTCATCTGCTAAGCTAAAAAAGAAGGTAACTTTAAAGGGGATTTAAAAATCGCAGATAGTCCCTTTAAAGGCCATATCTGCTCCCTTATAAAATGCTCTTCCCTTATAGAAGGCTGCCAAATGAGAAAACTCGATGCCGGCTAACTCCAAAGGTTTTATAAACGCCACTGCCACCCTAACGCCAATGTTAATCTTTATAAAGCCTCCCGACTCCCATACTAAAAAAAATGTAATCCCTGCCAAAGCCAATTAATAAGTTTCGCGCGATTCCCACTCCCTGACAAAGCCAATTAATAAGTTTCGCGCGATTCCCACTCCCTGACAAAGCCAATTAATAAGTTTCACACGATTCCCACTCCCTGCCAAAGCCAATTGATTATTTTCAATTCCTCCCAAAGCCAAACACTTTGAACTCCAAATTCTAATTTCTAAAGCAATTCTATCAATTCAAATATCCGAAATTCCGAAGCCAGCAGTTCGTGTAAATAAACTTAACCGTTTTTCAAATTCCGTTTCTAAAAATGTTTCCCAGAACACCCCTCAGGCCCCGTCTCCTACAATGTAAAGGTTTTTCCAACGCCTTCGAATTCTAATTACAAAGTTACTACATACTTCGTCATCTACTTCCTTTGATACTAAATTTGGAGAACTTCCGAATTTCACACTTCCCTTTCTTTCGCATAAACATACTAAATGACTAAAGAGTTTTATTGGCAATTATAGTTACTAGAACGCATATGTATTCTGTCGACTCCGACAACTCATCACTCGGACTGTGACTGGCTCTTGAAAGTTACGTTTTAGTTTTGGTTTCCAAATGCATTGATTTTATCTATGGTTTTTTTTTATTTTTTCTGTATAGACTAATAGAGGGCCACACTAGCCCGGGAATATGTACCCAAACGCCCGCTTCCAACGCCCCCAACTACATTTTGAAATTATAAATGGCAAATGCACCAACAAAACTCCAACTAAATCCAGCAATGACCCAATCCCACCCAACTCCAGAATTAAATATAATAAAATTTCCACTCCCTTCCGACTCCCGTTCATTTCAGAGATAATATTCCCAAAGCCACCCAAACCCATTTTTTTTTTTTTTTAATTTAATCCAACTCCGCCCAAAAATGAGGGATTCCCTTGGCTTTCTGAGGCATTGGCGTTCTCTCAAAGCCTTTTCAATCATCTATTCCTTTAGGCACACAGCCTAGCTTTGACTGTACAATTTGTTATGGTCAACGTCGTCTGCTAAATTAGAAACTTCTTTTAGAAAGGATTTAAAAATCGAAGATAGTCCCTTTAAAGGCCCTATCTGCTCTGAATTTTACCCCTATAAAATGCCCTTCTCTTATGCACAGATCATTTTTGCTATGGTAAACGTCGTCTGCTAAGCTAAAAAAAAAGGCGACTTTAGAAGGGTTTTATATATCGCATTTGGGTTTCAAAGTACAACTCTAACCAGCCTAGTTTTATAAGAGCGGAACTTGTGTCATGAAACGCAGTGGCGTAAGAAGGGAGGGTGGTAAAAGGATACAATGTATCCCCTAAGTTTTTTGAAGGGCGCCAAATCGGTTCGAAACGGGTGACAATAGGTAAGAGCCCATTAACTTGGCTTTAAGACGAGCCAAAATGAAATTTATGCTGTACACTCAAAATCGAAAACGTTCCTATACGCGCTTACACGCGCTACGCACGTCGTGCTCAGATTCAATGTGTTAAAAGCGAAAAATACATTAGGACCAATCAGTGGACCTTTATTTTTGGAAGATCATCGCCAGAAAGATGATTTTTCGTTTTTGAAGTAGCAGACGATAATAGTTTTGTTCAGTTACATTTTTAGTGAACAATTTTATAACCCAAAGAAATCTTAATTAATCTCTAATTTTAAAACTTAAATAAGTGACTAATAAGCGTGTATAAAAGTACTTTTTTATTATTTCGGCAAACATAGTGTTATTTGTGCCATAACCAACATTTTAAACATGTTTGAGAACATCACGGGCTTCTAGTAGATGGAATATCCTAAGCCTCGTTTTTGGACCAAGTTACGAACTATACGTGTTATGTTTTATATTTATCCCTAAAAGGTGTAATTAAGTATTCTACACCTTTCGCGAAAAGGAGGGCGTTTAATGACCTCTACAAAGGTCAAGGGAGTGTGTAAAAATAATTAAGATCAATTTTTTTTTAAATTTTGATCTAATTTTGATCGAAGAGTTTCGAGTATCACAGTTCCTATTTACATTAACTGACCCTTCTAACTCCGATATATAATAATTTATAATCGTTTTTAAAAACAAACATACAAGCATTATATCAAAAAGCAGATTCCTTTGTTTCAATACTACTGGTACTAGGGCCGCTGCTATACAGTTCGCTAGTCGTTGTATGTCCGTCTATTTCGCTCGTCGTACTACGACTAGGTTTCATACTAATCGCGTCCAACGTGGAGGGATCCAATAACATGAGGGAAAGTGACCGTCCACTATCCAAAGGCGTCAGGGCTTTATTTTTACCAATCGTATTCGGGGACGAAGGATTTGAACCCGTCGATGACGTAGCCGTTGAACTATAACTAGAAGAACTTTGACACGGAAATTCCGCCACGATGGTTTGTTCTTCTACGATTGGATTTTCGGCTAACGGCGGTAAGGTTCCTTGTCTGCCGGTGCTTTTAGCCTTGTCCATACCGCGCCATATCGGTAAAGCTTTAACTTTAACCGTATTATCCGTATTTGTTTTTTTACTAACGCGACCCGCCGAAAGGTCATCGATAGCCACTTTTTTCTTTTTAATTATGATTTCTACTGATAGTAAAAGCACTAGGACTCCGATAACGATGCACGTCGGACCAGTTACCAGCCACGGTGTTGGATTACCTAAAATTCATATCGAAAAGTTAGAAATATTTGTCAAATTATTTTTATTACGCGCATAGAATTATCATAAAATCAATGTGAAAGATATGATATAAAGTAAACGTGACTTGAAAGTCCAAACAAACTTAAACTTTAGTGCAGGTGGACTAAGTCGCCTCATAAGCCATTGAAAAATGACGCAAGAGCGACATATTATTATACCTTTTAGATTGGGTACAAATATTCCGCTACATGTAAGAGCCGTGCCCAAACCGACCAATAAGGATCCGCAGACGAGAATACAGACTAAGGTGGCGCAAGTGGCAGCGTGTCTCCTCTTGTCTTGTAGTTCCCTCCGCAAGGCATGCTTGTACATTTCCAGTTCCAAAGGTGTAATGTCTCTCCTCTGTCGACTCGCCTCGTCAAAATCCAAACGTCGCCGAAATAATAACGAAAACATTCCTGCAGAAACCAAAAATAATCATTTAATTTTGAGTAGAAAACAGGAAATAATATTCACAGTCAGTAAAAAGTATTGAGAGACGGTCTGAAAAACGTTTGGTTAAAGCAATGCAGTTACAGGGTTTGTACACGACCTGGAAAAGTCAGGAAATTTGGAAATTGCCCCAAAAGGCCCGGGAAAAGTCAGAGAATTTGTAAATTGGTCTAAGAGGTCGGGGAAAGTCGAGGAATTTGGAAACTGGCCCGAAAGGCCAGGGAAAAGTTTGGGAATTTGAAAATTGCCCCAAAAGGCCAGGGAAAAGTCAGGGAATTTGAAAATTGCTCCAAAAGGCCAGGGAAAAGTCAGGGAATTTGAAAATTGCCCCAAAAGGCCAGGGAAAAGTCAGGGAATTTGAAAATTGGCCCGAAAGGCCAAGAAAAAGTCAGGGAATTTGGAAATGCCCCAAAAGGCCAGGGAAAAGTCTGGGAATTTGAAAATTGGCCCGAAAGGCCAGGGAAGAGTCAGGGGATTTGGAAATTGCCCCAAAAGGCCAAGAAAAAGTCAGGGAATTTGGAAATTGCCCCTAAAGGCCAGGGAAAAGTCTGGGAATTTGAAAATTAGCCCAAAAGGTCGGTTAATTGGGAAATTGGCCCAGAAGGTCGGAGAAAAATCAGGGAATTTGAAAATGGCCCAAAAGATCGGGGAAAAGTCAGGGAATTTGAAAAAGGCCCAAAAGATTGGGGAAAAGTCACGAAATTTGAAAATGAGCCCAAGTGATCAGAGAAATGAAATATTTTGGTACTTGTCAAGGAACTGTTTATGATTGGTTGACCAGTTAATTGTAACATAATTATTGTAAACTGAAAATATTTGCCTAAAGATTAATTTTTTTCTCTGAAATTCCGAGTAAACCATCTACCCTGATTGATAAACTATGTCAAATAAAAAGTAGGAATTGCCTAGAGCTCGCTCGTAAGAATAAAGTCACAAAAAAAGATTGAAAATGGTTAGGAATATTATTTAGAAATTGTCTGAGTTATGTAGTTTATAAAAGGTCTCTACAAAAATACACAAAAACATAAATTAATATTTTTTACGCAATGCGAGGAATTAAACTTCATTAACGATAAGCTTCAAATGATCTTTCTTTAAATACATTCGCGGAAAAGAACGTATCACTTGTAGCTGAACGCGAGAGAATTAAAGGGAGAATGAAAGGCCAAAACAACCTAATATTAATCGATTAAGAATGCCAAAATAATGAGAAAAACAATAATATAACTCACCAAATATATTTCGTTATTTTATAATCAATTTCCAAAGTTCCGATGCTAAGCCTAGCTCGGTGAACTAGGCGAACACGACCTGCATTTTTTTAATATTCGCGGCTGTTCTTGTCGCCAATCACGAGCGAGTACGCGTATTTTAAAAATACGCGTGCTCGCTCGTGATTGGCGACTAGATCAGACGGGAATATTAAAAAAAAATACGGCTCGTGCTCGCCTAGTTCGCCGAGCAAGGCAGCCAAGGCTTAGCATCCGCAAGTTTTGGAACTTTGGAAATTGATTATAAAATAACGAAATATTTTTGGTGAGTTATATTATTGTTTTTCTCATTATTTTAACATTCTTAATCGATTAAAAATAGGTTGTTTCGGCCTTTCATTCTCCCTTTAACTGTAGGCTCTATACCAAAGTGATGACGTAGTTTTCAAAAACTTCGAAACCACTCATTATATTGGGGGGGGGGGGCGTTGTTTAAAAGTTTAGTAAAGTTTGAATGTAAGTATAAATTCCGGCCAATCATATTATTTCAGCCTTAATTCAACCGTGCTTGTAATGCCCTAACATTAAAAGAATAGCCCATAAGGTCATGGGCCTCAAACGCCGGGGTTTTCTTTTAATGTTACAACATTACAAGCACTATTGAAGGCAAACTTATTGGAAGCGTAAAAGATTTTAATATTAATATCTTTTATAATTTAATTAAGGTTATTAATTTGAGTCGCGTTTCGAAAATGATATTATTTCGGGGAAGGGAAATGGTCCTGTTTTGAAACGTGATTTTTAGGAAAACTTGCCTCATGAATTTTTCTTAATTACAATAAAACTGATTTTGACTGGGGTGTCATAGGTTAATCTGGTTTACAAAATTAAGTTTCATCATTATAATAGTCATAAAAGTTTATGAAATTAGTTATTAATCGTAAGATCAAGTAAAGAAATTCAACCCGTTTGAAATTCCGAATAGTTTTAATGTATAACCTATGTATTTAACTTAAGTGATAGTTAATTAGTTAAATTAATTCAGAGCTCCGAAGTTCGGCAGTTGAAACATTTTTACAGGGGCCCGTAGGGTTAACCCGGGGAAGTTTTCATCCTAAATGTGGGCTTCTTTCTGTACGTAGAAGCTGTGCAGTTGAAACATTCCTACAGGGGCCTGTAGGACTAGCGTTGCAAGTTTTCATTATTCTTTATTCAAAATATTATACCTCTGAACTGACACGTTCTTAAGAAACTTCTAAATTAAAATGTCAAAAATATATAGGCAATTTTTTTTTCCAATATATGACGTAATTAATTTCTGGAATGTAATTAACGATAATTTTCATACGAAAGGAAGGACTTTCTAGGTTAAGTACTTTTACGAATATGACCGCGCGAAAGCGGCCTTATCACTGGTCCCAGACCGCGCGAGAATCAATTGTAGGCTCTATGTACAATAGCCTCGTTACCATAGTGCAATAACGTAGTATTGCGGGGAATTTTTATATTTAAAAATGTCGAAAATGGCGACTATAAAATATGTTACTGTTGAAGTAATTTCTTCTACGACATATGTAAATATATTTTGAATCAATTTTTAACGATCTTTTCGAAAATTCTTCGAAATTTCCAATTTAATTTCATTAAAAATCCGTCACAGCCTCACGTTAATCCTGATTATTAATTATTGGTATTAAACCTATCGCCTTCGAGCCTTCAAGTTAATTATATTCGTTTTATTTACTGACCTTCGTATAGAAATAATTGTAACTTTAATTAACTTCATTAAATTATTTTTTTCATGTTGTCGTGAACACTTTAAAGGTTCCGCCTTGTTAATCGGGAGCGAATAAAAATACATTCATTCGAGTCAATTTTACCAAAAAATTGAAACAATAACCCAATTTGACTTAAATAGAAATCAAATCATTTGAAAGATTTTAATTTACCTTTCTTCCGAATTTTTTCATCTTCCAACTTGAAATCATCCTCATACATATCACAAAAGCATTAAAATTAATCCAGATTAGTAGGATTAGTTTAACTTTACGACGATACTTAGTTAGCCAAGTTTTTAAGTTGGAAATGAAATCCAAAAATTTTCTTCTGAATTAGTTTTAAATCGAATTAATATATTAGGATCCGATTAGTATTAATCTATGTATTTAATCCTTGAATATAACCAGCTATTGATGATTAATTTAATTATTAATCAACGAGGTCTGAAATTGAGTAAATTTTATAACTCTGGTTTTAAAAATGCTCCAAGTTTTCATTCGCGTTTTCAGGCTATAGAATTTTGTATTTTCAAATTGTTGAGTCCGCTTCACCGGAGATTGAAGTAAATGTTTGTACAAGATGCCGATGCCATTTGGAAGTGCGCGACTGTAGGCTTGCGCTAATGCGAGCCGAAATGCAAAAGGGTCTAGTATTTCGTTTCCCTAAACACCTAAATCCCCTTGTCACGCCGAGACACAATCAAATCATGTTTTTCTATAGTGTTGAGAAAGACGCGCACGCGAAGCTAGGCTGACTTCTTCCCGCTAAATTACGTTTATTAAAGAGATGATGAAACCTTACAACCATATTTATTTAAAATAGTCTATTATTCCTATAAAATCCTATCTTATCCTGTATTCCCATGAAATATAAAGTCCATTAATTTCGCGATCTAAAAATATCGCCGCGCCTGCATGGATAAACTTCAATGTTTTGCGTAACCTGGACATTGTTAGCCAATATTTGTATTTATTGCTTCGCGCAATTCGAGTTGCGGTAATCCTAAAGAGGTGGGAAGCTCCAACAAACTTTTAAAAGTTCAACTGAGACGCAAACGCGTCTATTATTATTCCATTGCTGTATAACTTAAATATAATTTATTTTTAAAGGGTATTTTTGCATGAATTTGCACTTTATTAGTTTATTTAATAAAAAAATACTATAACCTTTTTGAAAGTGGCCTTTATAATACTATAATCCTATAATTTCACAAATAGTCCCGTAATATCCCAAATAGTCCCGTAATATCCCAAATAGTCCCGTAATATCCCAAATAGTCCCGTAATTTCCCAAATAGTCCCGTAATTTCCCAAATAGTCCCGTAACTTCCCAAATAGTCCCGTAACTTCCCAAATAGTCCCGTAACTTCCCAAATAGTCCCGTAACTTCCCAAATAGTCCCGTAACTTCCCAAATAGTCCCGTAACTTCCCAAATAGTCCAGTAACTTCCTAAATAGTCCCGTAACTTCCCAAATAGTTCATAAATAGTTCGATAATTTCATAAATAATCTTATAAAATCCTATATTTTTGGACTTTATCTGTAATTTTCCAGAACCACGAGGCAAACGTTGAAATTGTAGCATTTTTTTAAGCTAGACCATGAATGTTGTAGTTAATTCTTAAGGCTAATTTTAGTAAAATTAAAAAAATAATTACACGGGGAAGCTATTAAATTTTTTTTTTTTTTTTTTTTTTTTTTCTACCACGCTCCTTTAAATTACGGTCTAAAATCTAGTGAAATATAATATGATTAACTCTCCTATATAATCCTATAATGTCCTATAAAACACTATAATTTTGCCAGAGGAATCATATTTTTCCTATTAAAATTTCTATAAACGGCTTGAGGTCCTGAAATATACGTTTAAGGTAAATTCAAACAATATTTTGTCACGTAATAGAGTAATATCGGTACGCGATAAAAGAGAAATGGATGAAAACTAAGCTTCCATTTTGCAGAGAAACTGCCGTTTAAAATTTGTTTGGAAAAGGCAATAAACAAATAATAATCGTATTTCATTCTCTTTTTAAAAAAAATAATTCTTCATCGCGACCGTTTAAAATAATTACGCGGGCTCGAGGATTGGTTGGTCTTATTTCAACCGAACCGGTAAATTTTTAATTGCTTCCAATGGTCAGCACGCGATTCTCTTGATTAGAAAAGTTCTCCGAAACAAAATGTGTTTTAATTTTCAGTACGTTTGTACCCAGTTAGTTTCCCCACTCTTGAGTCGGATATCTTATAATCCAACCTGAATTTGATCATCACATCCACTGTAAACACAATTTGGCGCGGAGTACTTAGTATTCCACACTATTTCTTGCTAATGGAGCTGTTTTACGTAAATTTTAAATAAAAACAGTTTCGATTTAAGGGAGGGTGAAGAGGAAAATCAAGATTTCTTTTAAATTGACTCCCTTCAACCAATCGCTTAACGCCCTGCCTTCCAGCGAACGAAATGCTCGTGACACGCGCTATTTCGGGAGGCGCGTTTGTCACATCGCTCGCATTATTTATCACATCTCGCGCCACGAGCATTTTGTTCGCTGGAAGGCAGGGTGTTACACGATTGGTTGGAGGGGTCAATTTAAAAGAACAGTGAAATCTGGTTCTATTTTTATTTTTAAAATCATTGGGATATATTTTCCGGATGTTTAAAGGCCTAGGATTTCTTCTGCCTGTAATCTGCCTGTTTCACTGGAAATGGGCTCACCTTCTGAGCTTCCCTTTGGATAGGCAAGGCAAGAGAAAACCTGGAGGATGAGTTTGTTTCCAGGGTGACAGGCAGAAGTAATCCTAGGCCTTTAACTACGGGGATAAGTCTTATAATTAGTAGATGAATCGATAAAAAATCACTTTATTTCCTTTTCACCCTACCTTTAACTACACTTACAAAACACGTTAGCCAACCTACCACCAATAATGCCACGAGTTATAACCTTTGTTAATTGCGTATATCGACCCGAAATATATTCAGATATTATCCGTTTGCTTTATAATAGACACGCAACTGCTGACTTGATTCGAGCAGCTTGTCAACATTGCGATTTTATCGCATCATCGACCGATTGTTGTGAAATTTTTGTCCATTTTCTAACTGACCAATTATAGGAAAGCAACGTATTTAACAGATAAATTATTAGAGTTGTTTTTCACAAGCATCCCTTAACGCGTGGAGTTTTCTTAATTCTTTAGTCATTAAATCGCCGTCTACTACTCTTCTCTAGTCAGATAACAATTGTTGATATCGTGAATATATAATGTTTTAGTTTATGATAATATTATTACAACTAAAAGACTTATAATTCCGTTGTATATAATAAATAACAATGAACTGTCACATTAGCTACGTTCACACTAGCATTTCTTAATCGGTTTGAAACAGTAAAATCAAACCAGGAATTGATTTAAGCTTCACGTGTTCACGCATTATTTTTATAAATCGATTTATCCTAGCTTCATCTATCTGTTGTTGAAACCAAATCGGTATGAAACTGGTTCCCGAAGCAGTTTCGAGATATCGAATCAAAACGATTCGATAAAAGACGGTTTCAAGTTCACACGACTCCATCGAAACGTTTTGAAACGGTTTAAATCGATTCCAAGGCCTAATATGACCGCAGTCAAGCGATTTTTATGAAATTTCACAAACTATCATTTGTCGGAATAAAAGTAGACATAGCGCGTGCCACGAGTATTTTTTTCGCTGGAAGGCAAGGCGTTACGCGATTGGTTGGAGGGGTCAATTTTAAAGAACATCGAAATCTATTTTGGTTTTTAAAATCATTGGAATATATTTCCTGAAAGATTAACTACGCTGATAGGTCTTTGAATTAGTAGAAGAATCGATAAAAAATCACTTGATTTTCCTTTTCACCCTCCCTTTAAAGATAAAAAGGGATTTTTACAAAGAAATTTAGAATATATTTACCGGTATTGATTTTTCATAATTTTTAAATCCATAACTACTCATAACTTTTAACTTCCGCAAAGTTTTTTAAACGCGAGTTAATTAAGCGACCTTTCTATTGTGTGTTCTTTTTGGGCCAAATTATTCCAAACTTTAGTTTCGGAAACAAAGGCGAACGCGAATGCTAACTATCTAAACACCCGCTTCGCTTTAACCAAACTTAACTCGGTTTCGCGGTGACAGTATGATATGTTTCGATTTTTCTCTCGTACACCAAATGAACATCTCATTAACCTCACGCTTTTAGATAATTTAAATATATTCGCAGTTTCAATCTTGGAAGGTATTAAATATTCATTGGAAAACATCCTTTTACAATAGGAATTTAATTCCTTGCTGCAGTGCATGAGACTGGAACTCAATTATGCATATGTAGAGTAATACAGAAAGTTTGGATTACATGTATTACTTTTTATTTGAACCTAACAACAAGTAATTTTTATCCATTCCTTATCGTTTAAATATACTTTAAGGCAAGGTTTCCGATAACCGACCCCCCCCCCCACCATATAACGATGGTTTTGGACTAATTAGAACCTGTGGAGTTCAGAAAAAATACTAAAAAAAATCTTCAACCATCGGAAGTTTGAGAAAAACGCATTTCAAAATTTGAAGTTTGCATGTTAATTCAACCCAATGTTAACCCAACCCAACCTAAAATATACCTAACCCAACCCAACCTAACATAACCCAACCTATGGCGCATTTTATGCGATTTTAGCATGGGAATTTCAAATTTTCAAATACGTTTTTCCCAAATTTCCGGTGGTCGGAGATTTTTTTTATTATTTTTTCTGAACTCCCCAGGTCCTAAATAGTCTATAACCATCGTTATTTAGTGGGTTAACGGAAATCTCCCCTACTTGAGTCCACCGGTAAAATTTTTTACAAACCAGTATTAAACTAGAAATCAATTTAAAACTTACGCGCGGTCCTTTTCGCAAAATCACTTAATCTAGAAAGTCAACTACCCTTCGCATTAAGTTTATCGTTAATTACGTTCCAGAAATAAAACACGTCATTTATCGGAAATATATATTTTTGACATTTTCATTTTTGAAGTTTCTTCAAGGGAGAATACAGCCTAACAACAAGTTAGTTTTTATCGATTCCCTATCGTTTATATAGTCCTAATCCATCAGTAAAAAAATTACAAAACAAATATTAAACTTGAAATAAATTTAAAACTTGCCGATCAAAATAGACTTGGAGATATCCTGAGCTCCCCGTATAATTAAGGACTACCGACCAATGACATCGATCATGGAGATCCTGCATTCCATATATATAGAGTAATCGATCAATGGTCGCTACTCCATATATGGGGAATTCAGGTAATCTCCATGAAACTAGCTAAGCCTAATTTTCAGGTAAGTTTTAAATTTATTTCTAGTTTAATATTTGTTTGTAATTTTTTTACTGTTGGATTAGGCCTACTTAAAGTATAAGGAATCGATAAAAAATAACTTGTTTTTAGGTTGCATTCTCCCTTTAAGAACGCTTCAACAAAGATATAATTTTTTGAATTTGGCGTTTTAATAGTATTATAAAACTAAAAATATAATTCATATGCATTCGAAAAGAATGGTGACCGCCACACTCGAAAGATTTTATAGGATTTCAATTCTATTACAATATACATGTGACGTCACGCTTTATAAAACCGCTTGCCACTGGAAATAACAAATTCCAAACATTTAAGAGTGTGACTTTACAATGACATGAGCATTAAAATTTGGGTGATGGATAATATCGTGTGCTGATAAGTTTTCTGGTTACAAAAATAATAAAAATAAAATAGTTTTACTCGATTGGGATGGACGAAACGTAAATTTAAATCGGGTGATGAAGACTATTACCGTTTATTCTTAAGCAAGTAGATAGTTATTATAAAAGAACTTTTGGGTTTGGCCTCTTGTTCGAATGTTGCTAACTACGTCACGAAATCACGTGGCGTTAAGGTTATACAGGGCAGTTATTTCTGGTTTCATAAAACGCTAAGGGTCAGACGCCTTAGAGGTCACTCGGGAGAGACACGACCTTGAGAGCTGGCAGCCTGGCATCTGGATACAAAAAAAAAATAAGCTTAAGAAATACTCGGTGCTCACGAGCGCTATAAGCTTTACAAGCTAATTACGTAGCTTATGACGTCCCTGAGTAACCTCCTCCTCTTTTATTGGTTCAATCGAGGGTTCAACAAACTTAAATATTCTATCTGGTTTAACATTGCGTATAAATGCGCCACAGATTTGTGCTTGCAAAAAGAGCCTGCCGCTAATAACAAAATAAATATTTCCCGCTTCTAATTAAGAATGCTAGCTATATCAATACCAAAAAGTACGTTAACTTCTAATATACTTGTTGCGTTTAAAGGGAGACTGACACGTAATAGTTCAATTTAATCGATTCCTTATAAAGGGAGAATGAATGAATATTAAATCAGAAATTAATTTAAAACTGACCCGGAAAATATTCTTAGCTGGATTCAAGGAGATCTTGAATTTTTTCCCATTGAAGGATCAGCGACCAATCGAATGGAGATCTCACCTTAACGAAGGGCCTTTGCTCATTGGTCGCTGACAATATTCAGGATATCCATGAATCCAACTAAGCCTAATTTCAGGGTAAGTGTTAAATTTATTTTTCCAAAGAATTAAGCCTATTTAAATTATAAGGAATCGATTGATAAACATTTGTTGTTAGGTTGCATTCTCCCTTTAATTTTTTTATTTTCTCTCGTGTTTTCTTTTAATAATATTTAATCCTAATATTAAATATGTATCATTTATTGTTAATATTAATACTATAATTATTATTATTATAATTATTGAAAAATGTCCAATTACGAAACTGAAATATATGCGAGAACGTAAAACTTTGAAACGATGTCGAATATCAGGAATTAATAACTTCATTATCTCTTTAAATGTCCCAAATTGTGATTTGCTAATATAAGTGTCACGTGGTGTTTCGGTTATATTATAGTATTAAGCTCTTTTGCTTTATTTCCCCTCTCTTTTTTCGTGAAAATAAAGTTTTGTTCGTTTTAAGGAAACTATTTAGGGTTAAAAGGGAGAATGAAATGGTGAAACAACCTATTTTTTAACGATTCAGAATGAGAAAATAATGAGGAAAAACAATATTTCGTTATTTTATAATCAATTTCCAAAATTAAAAAGTTCAAGATGCTAAAGCAAACACTTGAGGCTTAGCATGTCTTAAAGTTTCTAACTTTGTTTCAGTTTTTTTTATGTTTTTCTCATTATTTTATAATTCTTAATCGATAGCATGGTTCGTACACGATCTAAAAAACCTGAAAAGTCAGGGAATTTGTAAATTGGCCCAAAAGCTCGGGGAAAAGTCAGGGAATTTGTAAATTACCTCAAAAGTCAGGAATTTGTAAATTGGCCCTAAAGCTCGGGGAAAAGTCAGGGAATTTGTAAATTACCTCAAAAGTCAGGAATTTGTAAATTGGCCCAAAAGCTCGGGGAAAAGTCAGGGAATTTGTAAATTACCTCAAAAGTCAGGAATTTGTAAATTACCTCAAAAGTCAGGAATTTGTAAATTGGCCCTAAAGCTCGGGGAAAAGTCAGGGAATTTGTAAATTACCTCAAAAGTCAGGGAATTTGTAAATTGGCCCAAAAGCTCGGGGAAAAGTCAGGGAATTTGTAAATTACCTCAAAAGTCAGGAATTTGTAAATTGGCCCTAAAGCTCGGGGAAAAGTCAGGGAATTTGTAAATTACCTCAAAAGTCAGGGAATTTGTAAATTGGCCCAAAAGCTCGGGGAAAAGTCAGGGAATTTGTAAATTACCTCAAAAGTCGGGAATTTGTAAATTGGCCCAAAAGCTCGGAGAAAAGTCAGGGAATTTGAGCCTCAAAAGTCAGGGAATTTGGAAATTACCTGAAAAGGTCAGGGAAAAGTCAGGGAATTTGGAAATTACATCAAAAGCTCGGGGAAAGTCAGGGAATTTGGAAATTACATCAAAAGCTCGGGGAAAGTCAGGGAATTTGGAAACTAGCTCAAAGGTCAGGGAAAATCAGGGAATTTGGAAATTACCTGAAAATCACAGGGAAAGTCAAGGGAATTTGGAAGTTACCTCAAAAGCTCAGGGAATTTGGAAGTTGGCCCAAAAGGTCAGGGAAAAGTCAGGGGATTTGGAAGTTGGGCCAAAAGACAAGGGAAAAGTCAGGGAATTTGGAAATTGGCCCAAAAAGTCAGGGAATTTGGAAATTGGCTAAAAAGCTTAGGGAAAAGTCAAGGAATTTGGAAATGGCCCAAAAGTTGAGGAAAAATTGAGGAAATTTGTAATTAGCCCAAAAGCTCTGGAAAAAGTCAGGGAATTTGTAAATTAGCCCAAAAGTCACGTAAAAGAGGAAAATTAAATATTTTGATAAGTGTCAAGAAACTGTTTATGATTGGCAGGGTTGCCACAGGTCAGGGAAAACAGGGAAAAGTCATGGAATTTGAAAATGAACCAAAAAAGTCAGGGAAAAGTCAGGGAATTTTAAAATATTTTAAAAAGTCAGGAAAAGTCAGGGAATTTAAAAATATTTTAAAAAGTCAGGGAAAAGTCAGGGAATTTAAAAATCTTTCAAGAAGCCAATAATTATCTGCGGAAAAGATTTTAAGCTGACTGTGACAGTTGTATAGATTAGAACAAAAATATGCGTGCAAAAAGTTTGGCGAACACAATTGCAAAATTTGTAGCGCTTTTTATGAAAAAAATATCGGCCGAGGAAAATACAGACAAATTAGAATTAGCTGAAACGGTCAGGGAAAATCGTTGGAAAAGGTCAGGGAAAAACCTGGAAAAGTCAGGGAATTTGAATCTGAAAAAACTGTGGCAACCCTGATTGGTCGACCAATTAATTGTAACATAATTATTTCAAATTGAAAATATTTGCCTAAAGATTCAAATTGTTTCTCGTATTGCGAGTAAACTATCCTGACCCTGATTGATAGATTATGTCAAATAAAAAGTAGAAAAAGCCTAGAGCTTGCTTGTAAGAATAAATTCATGTAAATTATTAAAATATTTCATGGAAATTATTTGGAAATGGCCAAAGAAAACCTGAAAAGGTCAGGGAAATTAACTTCCAAAATTTTGTACGAATTACCCTGGGAATAAGTAGGTTGTTTCACTCTTTTAATCTCCCTTTAACAATGTATATTAATCCACATATTGAGCTCTTTCTCAAACTATACCCGAACAAACTTGTATAGTGTACAATGTAGATCTCAAAAAGTTGTTGCTATGACAACCGTCTTTTATTCGATTGAAAACATAGAGCGCTAATGTTGTTGTTCTTTTGGTTATTTTTGAAACTTTAATGCTATGAGATTGATCGAAAATACATCGTACCTTCATCGATAATCTTAAGCCTAGTTTGACTCGTCGAAAATTAAAAATTTAAGCTTAGTGCAGTGAGATATTTTGATCATTTAGGCTTAACTTTAGTACAAAATTGGTCATTAGGCTTAACTTTAGTACAAAATTGGTCATTAGGCTTAACTTCAGCCGGAAATTGATAATAAGGTCTTGATTTAGCGGGAAAGTGGTCATTTTGCTTAACTTTTGCCGAAAAAAGATAATTACGCTTGATTTTAGAAGAAAAATTAATTTGTTCATGCTCAAAAATAGTAAGAAATTAATTTTATTTTTAAGTTTACCCAGTATTTAGTCGTTGAATTGAACGGGTTATAAAAAATTCAGGCTTAAATTTTGAGTCTGAAATTAATCATTGGGGCTTAAATTTAGAGCCCGAAATTAATCATTTAGGCTTAAATTTAGAGCTGCAAATTAATCATTGAGCTTAATTTTAATAATAATCCTGGGGCTTAAATTTAATAATAATCATTGAGGTTTAAATTTAGAGAACGAAAATAATCATTGAGGTTTAAATTTAGAGCCGGAAATTAATCATTGAGGTTTAAATTTATAGCCGGAAATTAATCATTTAGGCTTAATCAAGAGTCTTAAATTTAGAGCCGAAAATTAATCATTGGTCTTAAATTTGGAGAGGTAAATTAATCATTGAGTCTTAAATTTAGAGTTGTAAATTAATCATTGGGGCTTAAATTTAGAGTTGTAAATTAATCAATGGGGCTTAAATTTAATAATAATCATGAGGCTTAAAAGAGCCGGAAATTAATCATTGAGTTTAAGTTTAGAGCATAAGTTAGTCATTGAGGTTTAAGTTTAGAGCCGGATGTTAATCATTTAGGCTCAAATTTAGAACTGGAAATTAATCATTTCAAGAGGCTTAAGTTTAGAGTCGTAAATTAATAATTTCAAGAGGCTTAAGTTTAGAGTCGTAAATTAATCATTTAGGCTTAAATTTAAAGCCGGAAATTAATCATTTAGGCTTAAATTTAAAGCCGGAAATTAATCATTTAGGCTTAAAATAATAATCACGAGGCTTCAAATTAGAGCCGGAAATTAATCATTGAGAAACATCAAGATACTATGCCAATATATATTATTGCCATTCTGTGGTTAAACCGTCCCTTTAAAGGCCCTATCTGCTCAGATATTTGCCCCTTTAAAATGCTCATCCCTTACGCACGCAGCCTAGCTTTGACTGTACAATTTGTTTTGTACAACGACGTCTGCTAAGCTAGAAAAGAAGGCGACTTTAAAGGGGGATTTGAAAATTGCAGATAGTCCCCTTTAACCAAAAAAAAAAAAAAAAAAAAAAAAAGAATTTTGGTCAAAAATATTCCAAACCTGAATTCAACCTAATTTTGGAATTGAAGAAATTGAAAGAGAACGCGAGCCATAATCGACATAATCGCGCGACAACTCATGATATTTATATTAGAAACCAAATAATCACTCAACTGTCTAGAGGTCGGGGTTTGGATAAGATAATTTCTGTTTGTTTTATCTTTATTCATATTTTGAAATTATTCACGGGAAGTCTATGATAAATGCAATGTAATCGCAAATTATTTTTTATGATTAACTGATTAACCAAATATTTGTGGATAATCTTGTTCAAACCCCGACCTCTACAACTGTCTTTTTAACGCGACTGCTGACTGGACGAAAAGTCACTGTAGCGAAATTCAAACGCGTTTAAGATATCTTTTCTAATAGAATAACTACTTCAAAAATTTATGAGAAAATTCAGTGGGGCATATTTTTACACAAGTAATCATGTAGAAGAAAAAATACTTCATTTCAGCTAATAGTGTCCCTTTAAGTAATTAAGTACGTATACCCAAAGAATGTAACCGGTTTACAAATTTTAAACCCCTCGTATTATAAATCTTATAATTAATTAGTAATAACAAGTTACTCTTCTTCATTGGATCTCTTTTAAACGCCGAATGAAATATATTAAAGGGAAACTTGGAGCTAAAAATGCAACAGCTTTATTTATTTTCCCAATCGTGCACCATGCCAAAAAATGTGTTCGTGTCTAAAAGATTTTTTTTTTATTTAAATTAATTTCCGAAGTTTGTTAAAGTTTGAATAAAAGTAAATATAAATTTGGGCCAATCATATTATTTCCGATTTCAACAGCGCTTGTAATGTCCTAACATTAAAAAAATACACCGGCATCTGATGCCTTAAGACCTTGGACATCAACCGCCGGCCTATTCTCTTCATGTTAGGACATTACAAGCGCTGTTGAAGACCGAAATTATATAATTGGCCCGATTTATATTTACTTTTATCCAAACTTTATACCCAACTTTAGAATTTAATTTAAACGCCGAAACTAATACGTTTTTTGGCATGATGATTCCGAAAATAAAAACAAAAGCTGTTCCCTTTAAATTATTATTAGCTTTGGAACTAGAAGCTGTATATAAAATTCGACTTGAAATGCTAATAAAATTACTTTTCTTTATATGGATTTTTGAGATGAAAATCCCTGACCAATCACGTGCGGCGTTTTGATAATAGACACGCTATTGTATCTCTATTCGTGCGAAATATTAAACATATATTCAAAGCGTTTAATTCTTGCACGTGCGCAGGAACGCAAGAATAGTTGCACATTTTATCATAACCTCGTGATTGGTCACCGAGTTTAATCTCAAATTTAATCCAAATAAAGATCAAACTTTAAAACTTGATATCTTATTACTTAAGAAAGTGATTTGTTGAAAACCTCGTGTGTAGTATTAAGTAATTAAATTATTATAAAAGAATTAGTCGCAACTTCATGGATATTAAAATCTGGCTTATTTTAATTTAAAACCGCGCTAATATATTTAGAAACTTATTTCGGGTCGTGACCCTTCCGCAGCTAAAATTTGTACAATTATGAATTTTTGATCACTTCGCAATTAACAATTCATTTTTTAATCTAAAACATCCCCATCCATTTACATTTATTTGCCCCTTTCTATCAAAAATTCATTATTGTAAAAATTGTAGCGGTGGAAAGGTCAGGACTCGAAGGCTTCTAAAAATATTAGTGTGGCTTTATATAGAGCTCGGAATCGGATAATGAATAACTTAGGATATCCATTGATAACTAAGCTATTTTTCAGATATTTTAATCTCGAATAAATTGTTAGTTAATATAAAGCCACATATTATGTCAAATGGGTACGAATTATCCGGAGATAAAATTTAAGCTTGGATTAATAAACAAATTACACGTTTATTCAAACGGAAAATGCGAAGATAAAAGTACGACGTTTCTCGAAATCCGTGGAAAACGAAATATATTAATTATATTTTAATCTAAATTGAAAGGAACAGCGACTAAAGAACTACATTCTAACTTTGAGATCTCAATTTGGGTTAAAATCGGCGAAGAAAATCGAATTTCAAATTGTTCTTATCGGCGAATGAATAACTCGTATAACTTGTATCAATTTCCTATAACAATGAGTACGAATTAAAGGTTTGTCTTAACATTCGAAAAAGAAATGGATGCGTTTTTCGCGAACGGATAATATCTGATTGACATTCACGATGGTCTTAATCAATTAACAAAAGTTATGCGAATTCCGAGCTCTAGGTTTTAAAATTAAAATTAAAATAAACCAGTAATGCCAGTTCTTAAATTATAAATAAGTTCTAATTATTCAAAACTGTGGATATTTATAATTTATATTAAATAGTTTATACGCTTGTAACGATCAAAATTAAAAATACTTAGACATGATATAGTGGCAGCTAGAGGTAGTTCTATTAATGCCGTATTGTTTTAAAATTTGTTCTTCTTACCTAAACCGGGCAAATATATCAATTCGGTATTTTGAAACTGTCTTATTTCTTCTTCGCGTGTGGCTTCGGTAATTACCGCTTCTACTGTCAAAGTCGGATGACAAAATGGTATCTCGTAAATTTTTTGTCGTCCATTACCGAACGTAGGCATAATATAATCCTAATTGCCACGATGACGCCGATAACAAAGTCCCGTTTTTCACATGGCGACCGCGAAATAAAACTTTGTCTCGAATTGAACGAAGCATCTTTCACCTTCGATTCCGAATCTCTTTCTGTCACTCGCCAAGATTCTCAAGATTCGAGACGAGCTCCGATGAATTCGACGCTCAAAGTGATAGTATCGGATAAACATTAATTTATAATATCATCATTTTTGTCGACTTTTCGTAGATTCGTATTTTCGAGCATTTTCATATTTTAATTTGTTAAGCCTTTTTAAAGTCACCCTTTTCTCGCTTAGCGGACGACGTGGGTCATCCGTTGCTACATATTTAGGCTTAACGCGCGAAGAAAGATTGTTTACGAGAGACGCGCGAAGAAAGATTGTTTACGAGAGACGCGCGAAGAAAGATTGTTTACGAGAGACGCGCGAAGAAAGATTGTTTACGAGAGACGCGCGAAGAAAGATTGTTTACGAGAGACGCGCGAAGAAAGATTGTTTACGAGAGACGCGCGAAGAAAGATTGTTTACGAGAGACGCGCGAAGAAAGATTGTTTACGAGAGACGCGCGAAGAAAGATTGTTTACGAGAGACGCGCGAAGAAAGATTGTTTACGAGAGACGCGCGAAGAACTAACCTTGAAAAATATAAATTTTCCGCTTCATGACGTAAAAACGTTTAAAATAAAAGGTTTTTAATATCATAGCTATTAATTTTAACCATAAATTTTTAACTAATCTAGAATTTTAAAAAGCATAGTGTCCACTCTTTTTAACTATACTTAAATGCTTTAATTACTTCGGAAAGATTATTTTCTGAGAAGGTTGTGGGTTTTTACTGGGAGTCTAAGAAAAGGTATTGACCGTTGAATATTCTTTCAAGTAAAGACTTAAAACGGTTAGAAATAAATAAAAAAATGATATTGACCGCGCGGAGTCTCGGCTCGTGCTACCTGTGTAATAAATATTCCTGTAACGAAGCTATAGTACACGATACTTTGTCCGAAGTACGTGCAACTTTAAGACCTTACCTTCCTATAATGCTACGAGTTATTATGGATCGCCGTTGTTACCTGACCCCTTTTGAATTTTAGTCCCCCTTTCGCGTTGAACCTTCAAATATATGGATGTGTATTTAAACGCTATATATTTTATAGTTTATATATACATAGTTTTCACTAAAGGGGGGTAAATTTCGTACCCCCAGTGTTGCCAGCCACTTGTGAACGGAAAACTAAAGCGGGTAGAAAGGTTAGCAGTTTTGAACTGCGCTCACAAGTTCCTGTCCACCCTGCATTGAAAGGAAAGCTGTGTGAATCGGGTGGGATTTTCCTTTTACCTCCTATTTTTTACATAGATTAAATTTGTTTGCGAAATACTACTACTATTATCAAGAAATAATTTTTTCAAGTTCTCTCCTCCGTAGAGACAAATTTCTAGTCGTGAGAAGTTTATCGCGTGTTTTTCACACCATTTTTCATTTTCTTATTTTGTTGTCAAACTCTAATAAATATATTAAATATAGATAGTACCATGTTTCCACACTACCAGAATACAAATCCTCTCTTAGAATAATAATTCCCACAGCTAACTGGTTTTATTCCGTGTAAAATACGCAAAGTGAGGCTGTCACGGATGAATATAATTTGAGTAGCATTGCTTGGAAGATCGTTAAAAATATATATAGCCAATGTACCGGTATCAGTAAAAATTAATATTTTATTATAATCTTTTAAAATAAAAATTCACCGCAATACCACGTCATCATGGACCCGTGACTGTGGTAGAGCCTATCGTTGATTATCGCGCATTCTGGCTCGTGGTAAGGTCGCTTTCGCGCGGTCTTTAAAAAAAAAAAAAAAAAAAAAAAAAAAAAATGGTGACAGCCTCGCCTCAAAAAGAGTTAAATCTGGAAAACCAAAGAAGTAATATTGAGCTTTTAAAATATCGAGGGAACGGCCAGGAAATTTAAAAATTGGTCAAGGAATTGATAATTGAACAAGAAGGTCAAGGAATTGATAATTGAACAAGAAGGTCAAGGAATTGATAATTGAACAAGAAGGTCAAGGAATTGATAATTGAACAAGAAGGTCAAGGAATTGATAATTGAACAAGAAGGTCAAGGAATTGATAATTGGACAATGAAGGTCAAGGAATTGATAATTGGACAATGAAGGTCAAGGAATTGAAAATTGGACAATGAAGGTCAAGGAATTGAAAATTGGACAATGAAGGTCAAGGAATTGAAAATTGGACAATGAAGGTCAAGGAATTGAAAATTGGACAATGAAGGTCAAGGAATTGAAAATTGGACAATGAAGGTCAAGGAATTGAAAATTGGACAATGAAGGTCAAGGAATTGAAAATTGTACAATGAAGGTCAAGGAATTGAAAATTGGACAATGAAGGTCAAGGAATTGAAAATTGGACAATGAAGGTCAAGGAATTGAAAATTGGACAATGAAGGTCAAGGAATTGAAAATTGGACAATGAAGGTCAAGGAATTGAAAATTGGACAATGAAGGTCAAGGAATTGAAAATTGGACAATGAAGGTCAAGGAATTGAAAATTGAACAAGAAGGTCAAGGATTTGAAAATTGGACAATGAAGGTCAAGGAATTGAAAATTGAACAACAAGGTCAAGGATTTGAAAATTGGACAATGAAGGTCAAGGAATTGAAAATTGGACAATGAAGGTCAAGGAACTGAAAATTGGACTATGAAGGTCAAGGAATTGGAAATTGGACAATGAAGGTCAAGGAATTGAAAATTGGACATGAAGGTCAAGGAATTGAAAATTGGACAATGAAGGTCAAGGAATTGAAAATTGGACAATGAAGGTCAAGGAATTGAAAATTGGACAATGAAGGTCAAGGAATTGAAAATTGGACAATGAAGGTCAAGGAATTGAAAATTGAACAAGAAGGTCAAGGATTTGAAAATTGGACAACGAAGGTCAAGGAATTGAAAATTGGACAATGAAGTCGAGGAATGGAAAATTTAACAAGAAAGTGAAGGAATTTAAAATTTAACAATCTTGAAGGTGAAGGAATGGGAAATTGAACAATGAGTCGATGGAGAGATCGAAAAATTAAGACGGAATGGTCAAGAAATTTGAAAATGGTATAAGATTGTTTAGGGAGTGGTCGATGAATTGTAAAATTGAACGTCCTCCGTAGTTGAGTTCATACCATGAAGTAGAGGTCTCCTAAATAATTAATTTAATAATATTAAAAATGTGTTTCTCGAACATTGTTAAAAGCCCTAGTCAGCTTAGACCACCGACTGATTTGTTTCTCGGGTTTCGATCGACTCTTTACTTAACATTGTCCTTGAAATCAATTGACCGTATAAGAAAATGACCAAGCAAACTCCCCACCCTCTCTCCCACACACACAGTTTCGTGTTGAACCATACTTAAAACAATATTTCGAGCTTCTTCATATTTGTTTCTATACATCATCGACAAATATATCGATAAAATGATACGGGGCTCTTACGATTTGCGAAAAACGTTTAAAAGTGACCCTCTTGTAAATCACCCAATGAGCTTCAGAAAATCGATCCTTTCATACAACAAACTGTTATAACTGTTATTATTATTGTTATTTTTATTATAAAATAATCGCTGCTTTTCCCTTTATTTTCCGTGAAAATTTTGCTTGTTAATTTATAAACTAAAATTAACAAGCAAAACTCTCACGGAAAATAAATTTTACACCAACCCCATGGAAGTATAGTCTCTTTAATCAAGAATCCATTCAGGTTCCATAAGAATAAAGAAGGGCCGCGATTCAATAACCATCCTCCCAAACTTTGTAGCAAAAGTTCGTCCGCTTCGAATCGATTTTTCAAGTAAATCGCTCCTGACAGCTATTATTAACCCGCGCCACTAACGACCTTGACATAATATTTTGGGCAATAAAAATGGAGCCGACCGAAAAAAGATCTAAGCGTACGTTGCGAAAATTGCAGACGAACTTTTGTTACAAAGTTTGGGAGGATGGTACCAGAGACTAAAGCTATGCTCCCATATTCTTATGGAACCTGAATGGATTCTTGCTTTAATTAATTTAATAATATTATAAAACTTTATAAGTAAATTTTGTGTGAAGAAATACAACTTTTAATTTTATTCTTTCCATTTTTCGGTTTAGCCAAAAATTTCCCATAAAATTTTGACCGTTTTAGAAAGGTCAAGCTGTAAAATTTTGGGGTCAACTGTAAAGATTCTTTACCTTTTCCAAAAATTGTATTCTTAGCTTCTTAAGTTGATTTGAATGTGGTTTTAGTTTCCGCTTGGTCTTGAACAGTCGGAAAAAAATAGGTTTTCGGGCCAAAATTATGGACACATATCTTAAAGGGAGATTGAAACCTAACAACCAGTGATTTTTTTTATCGATTCCTTATCGTTTAAATAGCCCTAATCCAACAGCTCCATGAATCGAGCTAAGCCTGTTTTCTGGGTAAACTTTAAATTTATTTCTAGTTTAATATTTGTTTGTAATTTTTTTTCCTGGTGGATTAGACCTGTTTAAACGATAAGGAATCGAAAAAAATCACTTGTTGTTAGGTTGCATTCTCCCTTTAAGGCTGTTGGTCACTCGGTGCCAATAGGAGAGCTACCGGAAGTAGAGATACCACAGCTCGACTAAATCCGTCCTCAAAAAATTGTACAAGCTTCTATTCCATTTACTGATTTTTCTTTGGTCATTGACTGTAATGGTCATTCTGTTCTATTTTTTTTACTTATCGTTTCCGTCCCTGTGTCTTTCTACAATGATAGTTCGATTCTGATCGAGTGTATGTTGGTCACGCCATTTGATGCTCCTCAAATACTTAACCTTCACCGTAAAGGGTGAATTTATTTAGGCATCAAACACCGGCCTATTCTTTTAATGTTAGGACATAAGCACTGTTGAAGGTTGAAATAAAAATGATTGGTCCGATTTTATATTTACTTTTTTAAAATTTTACCAAACTTCAGAAATTAATTTTAACACCAAAATCGTGTTTAAAATTGTGAATATACGTTTTTTGGCATCCGGTGATTCCATATTCATATTTTGAAATTATTCACGGGAAGTCTAGTCTATGATAAATGCGATGTAATCGCGAATAATTAACCGATTATTTTTATGATTAACTGATTAACCAACTATTTGTGGATAATCTTGTTCAAACTCCGACCTTTACATTCCGCGTTTAAAAGAGATCGAATAAAGAAGAGTAACTTGTTATTAATAATTAATTATAAGGTTTGTAATACGAGGAGTTTAAAATCTGTACACAAATTACAGTCTTTGGGTATACGTAATTGCTATAAGCCGAGAATATTTAAAGCATTCTTTATATTATCCACTCAATAATCCCTCGGGTTTAGGGTTTTTGATGTTTCACCCTCCTTTTAAATTCAGTTCTTTATTCCGTGATCGATTGCAAATCGACAAATATTAGATCTAGGCTAAAAATAATAATCTAAAAAATATTGAGGGTAAAAAAACAATTCCATTGAAGGTTCAGCCATTTATTTCTCGAAATCCGATTAACGAATTCGAAGCGAACTTGGATTTGAATTTTATGGTTATATGACGCCAAATATTTATATATCTTTGTTTTAATATAAATTTTCCACGCAACATTCAGATAAGACCAAAATTGAAATATAAATACTCGTGTTCAAGTTCAATTTGCAAAGACGACCTCATTATCCTCCCATACTCATTCGCCCATACAGACAAATCAACGTGGAATTGAAATTTCATAAGAATTTTTTTTTTTTTTTTTTTTGAACGTAACCAAAAAATTGACTTACCGACAATGATCCTATACGCCCGATGAATTGTAATCCACGTAATAATCTTTGAAATCGCGCAAAAAGCGACGGTTCTTGGTAAAAGCTACGAGTTAGACTTCTTATTAAGAAAGTTTATCGAAAGGTTTTCAAAAAGCTTCTTTTGTCCATCTTATGTTTAACCAGACTAGTTATTTGCGAGGTTTTTCACTGATTGTTTATTCAGGCGCTTTTCTCTCTTGTTTATTTATTCTCCCCCAATTTTTCGTTGTTAATTTATTCTTACGTTTTGTATCACTTAATTTATTCACACGTTTTGTCTCCTTGTTAATTTATTGACACATTTTGTCTCCAAGTTAATTGATTGACACGTTTTGTCTTACAGTTAATTTATTCCAAAATTTGTCTCGCAGTTAATTTATTCCAAAATTTGTCTCGCAGTTAATTTATTCCAAAATTTGTCACGCAGTTAATTTATTCCAAAATTTGTCTCGCGGTTAATTTATTCCAAAATTTGTCTCGCGGTTAATTTATTCCAAAATTTGTCTCGCGGTTAATTTGTCTAACAATTAATTTGTCTCACGGTTAATTCATTCACGCAATCTTCCCCTTTTTGGTTAATTAACGTTCGTTTTCCCCTTACTAATTAAATCTCGGGCTATTTTCAATTTCTGCTAAAACACGAGCACTTATTTTTCAACACTCTTAGCGGAACAAATTTATTACGAGAAATGTGAATTGCGCCTTTCCCAGTAATGCGCCCCTTTTTAACTGGTTTTGTAAGAGTATTGATTAGTGACTGAGCTCTTTCTTCGCCAATCGTTATTTTAATGTTATTTCCAGAAAAGGTAAACCTCGCGAATAATAGAGATATCTCCAAACTTAATGGTACTGCCGTTAAACTCTAAAGTGTATACACATAGCTTGAAGTACTTAATGTAATAAAGAAAGAGAAATAGAGATTAGAAAGACGCACTCGTGGATTTAATGGCTTCGGTATTCAGTCTATTTAATCTCATTTCACGAATATATATGGATACAGTGTAATAAGAAGAAAAAAAAAGACCATTATTATTCTTACATTCTCATTGGATGTTGCATAATTTTTAATGTCAGGATAAATTTATTCAAAAATCAATATAATAAGATACGTAACTAATATATATTCATGAGCTATTGTTTCGTCGCTCGATCTAAAGTTCTAGAGAGAACCTTAATTATCTTAGAATGACCAAATTTGTCGCATGGACTGAATTAAAATAGTCCAGAAATGTGTTTTATTACATTTTCCAGACATCGTATTACGTAAAACCAGAGGTATATAATAACCCCCTTCGGGGGGAAGTATGAAAGGTAGGCAAAATCGACGAACAACAAGTGCCCGGCGTAAATCGCGGCGGATCGACACACCGCTTTACACCCAAAAAATAGTTACACCATTTTGAACCTCACTAAAATTTCCCTACGCACACTTCCGGAACTTGCGAGCTGAAGTCAACCTTCGACTCCATTTTAACAGACAGCCTGACTCCTGAGACAGGAAGTTCTAAACACAAATCAAACCGTCTTGTTTATACAAAGACCATTTACTAGAGTAGCGACATTGAGAAGTCCAGCGCGAGCTAGCGGCCTAGATAGTCAGCCTGTTGTTCGTGATTTTTAGCATTGGTAGTATAGGGGCTTTCATACTCCCCCCCCGAAGGGGGTTATTATATACCTCTGGTAAAACTTAAAGTAGGGTTGTAAGCCGGAAAATTTTCCGGAAAATGCAGACCGAGGCATATTTTTCCGGAAAATTTTCCGTATTTTTAAGCTACCGAATTTTTAGTTTAGTCCAGTTTTTTTTTTTTTTTTTTTTTTTTTTTTTTGTGGACTCCAACACGCTAGTGTGTTTCTTTTAGGACCTCATGCCCATTTAAAATTACAGTAAAAGCGAGGATGGGTCGTAGGCCTTGTGAATTCCAAAGAACGACGTTCGCTAGGTTCACTCTTCTCATTTGAAGGGAGTTAGAAACAGTTTTTAATTTTACTTTAGGCTACAGTTACAATAACTAGGTAGATCGTGGGAAAGGATAAGGTAATTCATCGCTTCGCTTTTGCCTCTTTTAACACGAAGTTCCATGAAATCTATCTATATAGGTTCTATAATTTGAAATTGAATCGATAACCCAATAATAAAATCAGTAGACTTTCCTCTTCATTCTCCCTTTATGAATTAGGTATTACACCGGATATCCGTGTACACCGTGACACACACAGACAAACCCATAGACCGACCAGTGTAATACCTCCCACCGAACTAAAGTTCAGTCGGGGAGGTAAAAATATATGAAAATATAATTTTGTTCCGTTTCAATTAAATTTAATCCACGTGTTTCTTAATAGGATCGTTGGAAGTTGTCTTTATGAGTTTCCGCTTAATCCTTGGCAAGGGACTACGACTCATCATTTACAATTACAAAGGATTTGGCTAAGAATACTTTTCAAAGGTAATTGATATTTTATACTTCACTCGCATTCAAACTTAACCAAACTTTAGAAACACCAAAAACGTGTCCAGTATTTGTTTTGAAAACTCGACTTTTTTTGGCATCCGGTGATTCCGAAAATAAATTCAAAATCTGTTCCATTTTTAGCCCCAAGTTTCCCTTTAAAGTTAATTGATTAGATTATAATTAACTTTTAAATCATGTTTAATTAATGTCGTGCGTAAAACGAAAAAGTTAAAATTACTTTTAACCCCGTGTTATAGCCTTTTCAGACGAGGCGCAACTAGCCGGTTTAATCAGATTTAACCGTGGCTTAATCACAATTAACCTTGGATTTATTGAACTGAAAAGGCTACGTAAACCTCGGTTAAAACCGATTAAACCACGGCTAATTACGCCTCGTCTGGAGAGGGTATTAGAGTGTAAAGAAAGTGTCCACCCTGCATTTGCCTCTCCAATTGAACTCGAATCGCCCTTATTGATACTGATTTAGGCTTAACGATAATGATTTAGGTTTAACGCTTTTAGAGAAGTTATAAGATTTTTGTGATGTTTAACATTTTACTTAACTTAATTGTGAATTATCTTTAACTGAAGGATGGAATATCAAGGGTAATTTTGTTAAAAAACTGAAAGTAATATGAATATATTAAGAAAACCACGTTACTATTTTCATTTTTTCGAACCCAAGGAATGATAATGATTGTTGCTATTATAAAATAACCTTGGAACGATCAAAAAAGCCGTTAAAAAGCACCTGTTTCTATTGAAAACGTTTCCTTTTTTCAAGGCTGGGAAGAAGTATAGGATTAACTATACTTTTACCAACCTTGAAACCAGCCAAAATAACCGTTAAAAAGAAACTGTTTCTATATAAGATGTTGCCTTTTTCAAGGCTAGCTCGGGTATAGGACGAACTATACCTTTTGCCAACCTTGAAACCAATAAAAAGAGCCGTTAAAAACACCTGTTTCTCAGGGTTGGGACGAAGTGAAGTTTTATAATACCAAATATAATCGGACCTTAATTAAAGAAATCGTAATTAATAGCTAACGTGTACAAAAGTACTTTTATTATTATTTCGACAAACATAGTGTTATTTATGACATTAACCAACATTTTATACAACATTGAAATTAATACCTCGGACTTCTTTTTATCTCCAAAAGGCGTAATTTATACACCATATAATTTAAATTGTTTCGCGAAGTGGAGGGCGTTTACTGACCTACGCGAAGGTCAAGGAAGCGTATAAAAATAATTAAGATCAATCTAGAAATTTTAGATCGAAATATCACGGTTCCTATTTATATTTACTGACCCTTCTAACTCCGTTATAACATTTTTAATCATTTTTAAAAACAAACAAACAAGCAAGCATTATATCAAAAGACATATTTCTTTTTTCCGAAAGTAGTTAATGGTATTAGGGCGGCTCATTAGTCATATGTTCGTCTAATTCGATCGTCGTAATCGAACTATGTTTCAGCGTGGAGGGATCCAATAACACGAGGGAAAGTGACCGTCCACCATCCAACCATGGACTAATTAGAGTATACTCTAATTAGTCCATGATCCAACTACGTCATGGCTCTAATTTTACTATTCTTAATCGGGGACGAAGGATTTGAACCCGTCGGTGACATAGCCTTTGAACTATTATAACCCGAAGAACTTTGACACGCGAATTCCGCCACGGTGGTTTGTACTTCTACGATTTTATCTTTGGCTAAGGGTGGTAAGGTTCCTTGTTTGCCGGTGCTTTTATCCTTTTCCGTACCGTGACATATAATACTCATCCAAGCTTTAACTTTAACCGTAATATCTATATTAGGCTTTTTTCCAACGGGACTAGCCTCCACTTTTTTCTTTTTAATTATGATTTCCACGGATAGTAAAAGCACTAGGACTCCGATAACTAAGCATGTCGAGCCAGTTACCAGCCACGGTGTTGGATTTCCTAAAATTCATATCGTAGAGTTAGAAACAAAAGAATAAAATACGCGTAAGCTTGAAAATAGTTTGGAAAATGTTCAAAACCATTTTTTAAGTCCACTTGAAAACTCAAATATTGAATACACCATTTAGCCATTACTTGGGGCGCTATAGCGGCATAGAGCGAACTTTCGCTTGGTGAAAATGGCAGGGAAAAAAACCTGCATGGGGTAATACGTGGGGTACTTCGCGCGCCTCACCGAGCGAAGGTTTTATTTGTCGCCACTAGTAAGCGTTTCGAGCGCGGGCATGCGCACAGTGGAATAGCAAAGTGGTGTATTAGAATCAAATTGGCGGACGAGCGTCGTATTATCTAGGAGGATATATGGGTGAAGGAGAGATGGACTCATTGTTCTTAGATGTCAAGTTTGGGGCAGGCAGAGATGTTCATGCGCATCTAGTTGCCTTGGCGCCAAATTAGTTGCGCGTGAATGTACCAACAGAACGAGGGGAAAACGGGTGGGGGGAAGCTTGTAGCTAGAGGCTGGTAAGTTGTAAGCGCGTTTCAATAGGAAAACAGGCAGTTCAACTCTCCTTCAACCCTATATCCTCCTAGGTATTATCACCTTTTAGATTAGGTACAAATATTCCGCAGCATGTTAGAGCCGCGCCCAAACCGACCAATAAGGATCCGCAGATGAAAATACATATTAAGGTGGCACGAGTGGCCGCGTGTTTCCTCTTGTTTCGTAGTTCCCTCCCAAGGGGCCGCTTGTCTCTGAAAAGGGTTATTTCCCTGCTATTTCGAGTCTCCTCGTCAAGAGCTTGAATTCGCCAATAATGATAAAACATTCCTGCATAAACAAAACAAAATTTTTTTAACTGAATTTAAATTTAATTTACGAATGATGAGATCTTGAAGAATTTACTTGAAAACATATTTTTTTAACTTGAAAAATTGAAATAACACCGTAATCAAGCCCCCACTTCGATTTATTGTAGCTTCATCTATCGATTGTTGAAACCGAATCGCTATGAAACTGGTTCCCGAAGCAGTTTCGAGAAATCGAATCAAATCGTTTCGAGAAAAGACTGTTTCCCGTTCACACGACTTCAGCGAAACGTTTTGAAACGGTTTAAGTCGATTCCAATGCCTAGTATGAACGCGGCTTTATTGAACTGTTTGTCTAAAAAGCGCCCGTACAAAATCTCACTCACAAATATTTAACCGTTTTCTCTAAAAGAGGATTGAAAATTAGAGAAATTGAAATATCCAAGAAAAGGGGAGTGGCCAATTTTCGCGCGAATTAAAGTTCCTGCCAGAATTGTAGCTATTTTCGAGAAAAGCGCGCGACAATCTCGATTAAATTCATTTTTACGAAAGCGCGCGAAAAATATTTTGATATTTTTTATCCGTATGATGGCGCCACTTGTGGGGGTCTATTTTAAATGTCGTGTTCACACTAGATACTTTGAAACCGTTTTTAACCGTTTTAGAAAGGTCAAATTGCAAAATTTTGGGGTCAACTGTAAAGATCATTTTTCAAAATATATAATTATTCTTTTGAAAAGTTGATTTGAAGATTCAAAACGGTTTGAAAACGGTTTCAAAGTCTGTAGTGTGAACGTACACACAGAATTTCACGGAGTTTTCAATTTGTTAAATTTTTGTTTTGTGACTTTGAGAGTAGAAAACGTGTTTTAAATGTACTAACATTTTCGGATCTATTTCGAGCATAATAATCTTGGTTTGGTTTTGGATTAAGGTTTTGTCGCGTTTAACCCTTTAAATATATATTGCCATATAAATCCCATACAATGTTATTTGATAAATAATACGAACAACATTTATTCTATTAATCTTCTTCTACTTTATTAAATCTTTAAAATTTCCCGCTCCAAATCAAAAAAAATTATTTTAATTTCGATTCCGTTGCTGTTTTCAAAGACGGCCTGTTATTTCGCTTTTATCCCCTCGCCCGGCGCGGCCATTAAAACCCATATCGACCCTCCTAATATGAAACAATCCAACCAAGAAATAAGCTGAACCGCTGCGTTTACTCTTGCCATTAACAAATTTGATAGCCAATTTAAACCTCCCGTTACGTGTTATTTACTCTACGAGAGCGTAGGTTAATAATAATTTATAATAAAGAATATCTTTACCCGAATCTCGGAATTTACATCTATCCCGAAGATGTTTTGGAAGCCATTTTTAAATAAATGATAATCTCTCGAAGGACGTCTCGCTACTACCTTTGTTTATCACTCTCTCTCTCTCGTTGTTCAACTCTACATTGTAGAGGAGTCTGTAACGCCATCCGCGGCCAAGAAAGATAACTTACATCTGCGCGAATATTAAAATAGTTTTGGGGATTAAAGAGGGGCCTTCTACTTGTATTATCCAATTAAAATCATTCTAAAGAACCTCGAAAGGCGCGCGTATCTTACAATTTTGATATGAACTTTTTAAAATTTGAAATGAATCCAAGTTTATAAATATAGAATCTGTAGCAGAAAATACGTTTTTTCAAACAGAGTTTTAATTTTTTTTTTCTCGTACGATGAATCCGAGGCTCGTTAAACCTGGTTAATGGGATTAACCCGTGAAGTTTTGATCCTACGTATCGGCTTCACTCCGCTTCGTTCATGCTCAATAGTTGAAACATTTTTACAGGGGCCCGTAGGATTAACCCGGGGAAATTTTCATCCTAAATGTGGGCTTATCCCTGAACGTAGAAGCTCGACCGTTGAAACACTTTTACAGAGGCTGGTAGGATTAACATGGGCAAGTTTAAACACTTCATTCTGAGTAGTTATTCTTTATAATTATGAACCATACCACAAGAAAATTTTCCTTCAAGTTTATAAGACGACATACTACGGGTGACAATGAGGTGTCTGATTTTTCTCTGTCCATGGTTTCACCCTAACTATTCCGACATTTGTACAAAAAGACGACCAGTATATTCTTTCATAGAGTAAATCGGACACGAAATCGTGACCACCGGGCGAGACACGCTCCTTCGTTTCGCAAGAGAAATGGGAGAGTGGTTTTCCGTCGATACAATTTTAGCCCCCTGTAAACGACTAGTAAAGTTCGACGCGATATTAGCACCGCCTACTTAGTTCCAATCTCAACAGCTAGAGAGGGCAACTTAGAATTCCGTATATCGACGACAAAACTTTCAGAACCACATACCAATCATAATATATCTTCTTGTAAACTTGAAGCGTGATTTACCCATGACCTTACCCTCTTGGCCATTTCACCTAGCCTTCGAGTTCATTATATTAATATTTATTTACCGACCTATGTATTTCTATTTACGTATGTAAATAAATGTAACTGTTAACTTGTAATTTTATAAATATTTATTGTAGGATATGGTAGGATCGTGAACCCTATAAAGGTTCCTCCCTGTCTCAAAATAAGTATTACCTAATTCATTCGAGAATTTTGCCAATTTTAGTTCCTATAAATGATTAACCCGACTTTACCATATAGTAGTGCCATTTTAACAAAAATTGAAAAAATAGTCAAATTTGAGAATATTTTGATTTAATTTATGCAAAATTATTTTTCTACCAGGAAACACTGCACTTTGAGGCTCAATAAAATTGACTATTTTATTTCCATGACGTTTCGACGCTACATCTTTATTTTTTACAGTGTTTCCATGTATTAAAGGGAAACTTTGAGCTAAAAATGGAACAGCTTTTGAATTTATTTGCGGAATCACCGGATGCCAAAAACGTATTCGAGACAATTCAAACAATTTGTAGACACGTTTTCGGTGTTTAAAATAATTTCTAAAGTTTGGTTAAATTTGAATAAAAGTAATATAAATTTGGGCCAATCATATTATTTCAGCCTTCAACAGCCTTCCTAACGTATAAATAATATGCCGACGTTGAACCACCAAGGTCTTGGACATCAAGCGCCGGCCTCATCTCTTAATGTTAGAACATTACAAGCGCTGTTGAAGGCTAAAATTATATGATTGTCCCGAATTCAAACTTTATATATTTCGATGCCCTGGGCTACGTTCAGTAACGCTCAACGGATTCGGCGCTGATCTCATCGGAGAGCGATTCTTCAATGAACTTTATTTTAGCATTTCCGGTTTCAACGTCACGTTGTTCATCGGGCAGTCATCAACGAACTCTCTTGAAGAGCGGTTTTTTCGATGAGCAACGGAATGATGGGAGTTCTGATATATTGATCTCAAATTTAATGAATTCTATTTAAGTGGGATAGATTATAACCAAAATTATAAAATATTTTGACGAGTGCGATTTAGTTGTTTTAAATTAGTGATATCGAAAGCTTTATTTATATTTTCTGGTTAAAATAGATCGCTATTAGCTATAATTACTTAAGCCTTTGCCACGGCTCCACGAGGTTATAACCGCCTTTTTACAATAGTATCAAAAACGTCCTTCAACAATTTCTGACGTAATGTTGCCAAAAAATATCAACGGAAACTTATTTTCTAAAAACAGGATTCTTGCATTTGAGAGTTACTGAACGCAGCTCTGGTTACGACCCGATTTTGCTTAAGGAAAATAAGACCCATTTTCTCTTTCGTACGCACCTTAATAGTTTATTGTAATTTTTGTTACTAAGGGATTAGTATGATTTAAAGTAGACCTGACTCGATTCGAGCCTTGTGAAATTTCCGAGGCTCTTTTTACATACGCGTGCTGATGACGTCGTTTTACTTTTCATTTCAGTATGCTATAATAGAATAACGAAGAAATCGGATTATTGACGAAAAATCGCCTAATTTGGGGAAAAAAATGGTTCAAATTGGAAAATTCCAACAGAATTTGACCAAGATGACCATGCAATCAAATAAGATAGGTAATTCCATAAGAGAAACCACACTCCGAAGCCCATTGTGACGCTAAGTGTTATGACTATTAGATGCTAAGCCAGGTGAGTTAAAAAAAAAATTATATTATACTTGTAGTAAACGTTAATTAATGAGACAGATACTTCATGGTTTAAACACCTCAAAATTTTAATATTTGGGGAGCTTTCGAGCACACAACGCTCCTTTTCAGACCCAGTATTAGCTGGGTCTGAAAAGGAGCGTTGTGTGCTCGAAAGCTCCCCAAATATTAAAATTTTGAGGTGTTTAAACCATGAAGTATCTGTCTCATTAATTAACGTTTACTACATTTATAATTCACCATGGTTAATAAGTTTAATGTTAAAGATTATATTATACTTGTCATTTAAGTAGAAATTATAAGGGTGTTTTGGAAGATCCATGAAATATTCTTCACCAGGGCCATTATTCCCTTAAAATGTTACTAATGACGTCACTATTTTAACCTCTTCATTATATATTTAATCAATATATATTTTATGACGTTTTTGAAAAGGAATCAAAAATAATTTTGAAGTTTTTATTAATTATTGGGAGACTTGACCTTTGTCTTTTTCTAGATGATTTAGTTTTTTATGAATGTATGTGAGACTTGACCTTTTTGTAAATTTCCGAATTTTTTGAGAGAGTTGACCTTTTTCGTCCTTTCCAGATTTGTTTTGCGAGCTTAACCTATATCCCCCTTATTATCTCCTTCGCGACTACTTGTTTGCTGTTATCGAGTTTTCATTACTGACAATCTAGAGTTTGATGACGTAGGGAAGTTTAAAATGAAAGGTTTAATATCTTGGTTATTAGCCTTTAGTCATCAATTTTGAACTAATCTCGAATTATTTTCGACGATTATAAAAGTAAAACTACTATTTATTACCTGAATTCTATAATTAGTTTTTAAAGCTATTTTAAATTTTGCGCAACTTATATCCCATAATCCCATTTCCCAAATCTCGGCAAATAGCGACATCCAATAGAAACCGGTGTTCTTGTAAACCCCTAAAGTCAGTCGCCATGTCACGTCCATGTGGTTTCTAAAGTGATTACACTCGTAGTTTTAACTAAAGTTTATTGATTAGATTATAATTAACTTTCAAATTATGTTTAATTGATGTCGGGTGAAAAACGATATAGTTAATATTACTATAGTTAATCCCATGTCAAAAGAAACGGAGCGTGTGCTCTCTAATTAAAAAAGGTATGAAGTTTATAAACCGAAAGATAGTTAAGCCTTGGCTTCCAAATTATCAGTTGAATTTTCTGGATCATTTTTTTTTTTTTTTTTAAGTTTAAAAAAATCTCTTTGGTTCTTATCAATTATCCTACTGAAATCGTAGATTATTGAGGAATTGATTACAAACTGGATCTTAACATTTTCAGATTATAATTTTAATCGGGACAACCAAATATATTGTTAGAACGGCAACGACCGTAAATGTTAAACATGGTAAGTTTTTAATACAGTACAATTTTCAACTTACATTTACTCAACTATTCTAATTAAACACAACCATTTTTAGGCATCGGATGAGGAGCTTCTCAAAGCTTTGGAAAACTTAATGACAGAGTTTTTCGATATGGGTACATCAAACGAACGTAAACGGGAGATAGGTGGGATTTCGTAGTTTTTAAGTTTCAGTTTCGATGTTTTAAAGTAATGAAGGAGTTAAAACTATTTTATATTTTTGTCTACAGAGAATCAAGTTAATAATTTCAGCCAACAACAAGGTGCCTGGAAACATTGTTTATTTTTCTTATCTCGTACGAATAATGAGTTCGTTATGATGTATTGCCTAACCGTTCTAGAGGTAAGTTGTTGGACTTAATTAGATTTAAAACTAAGGTTCGACTAATTTTTGGTAATTAATTTAGACTTTAATTAACAAACAATGGATCAGCATGTTAGGGGAAGAAAAATCTGAGATTCGCACGACATTATATAAGTTTTTATTGACTCATCATTTGCGAGTGCCAAATTTCATTCGGAACAAGTTGGGAAAGTTGGTGGTGGATATTGGGCGCAATGATTGGCCACATTTCTACCCAGATTTCTTCGCAAATATTATCCAATTGATACAAAATGGGGAGACAACCTCGTTAGGCTTAATGTTGTTACAAACGGCTGCTGAAGAATTAGCTTTTCCCAGAGAGAATTTGTCAAATTCCAGAAAGGAAGAACTGCAAAAGTTGCTCTCCGATCAAGTTCCAACTGTTTTGGCTATCATCGCAAGTAAGAATGTCTTTTCTTTATTTACATTATTATTTAGTGAAACCATGTTATAACAAAATACACATTTAAATGTTTATTGCTGACAAATGTTAGTCTTACTCTTAATAGAAAAACCATTTGTTAAAAATAACAAAATTTTCATTATTGCAAAATCTCTTAGAAGTTAGATCGTAACATTTGCTGGCTCATATTTCCCTTATATCCAATTCAGATTTAGACTGAGTTTTAGTGGAAAGACTCAGGTTTCAACGAATATCCTTTGAATCCATTACCTTATATCCATTTAGAATTAGGCCTAATTTGAGGCTAGTTTCAGCAGACAAACTCTGGTTATAACAAATCTCTTTTCAAATTTTACCTCATATCCTTTTAGAATTTGGCCTAGTTTTGGCAGACACACTCTGATTATAATGAATTTATTTTCAATCTTTACCTTGTATCCCTTAGAATTAGGGCTACTTTGGGACTAGTTTTAGCAGACGAACTCCTATTATTTTTGTTCAATCTACCTTTGCCTTAAATCCATTTAGAATCATAGATATATGAAAAATAAACTAGATCCACAAAAATGTCAGGAATAGAAAATATTTTCACGCGGTAATGCTCGCCTTTGAATCTACAAATGTCATGCGCCACTTGGGGAAATTTTTACAGTCAAAGGCAGAGAAAAAAGCTTCTATATTGTACATCGACGTTAAAAATAATTGTGGATCTAGTTCATTTTTCATATATCTATGTTTAGAATTAGGCTTAATTTGCAGGCCTGGAAGTAGCACATGTCAACTGGTCCAAAACCAGTTTATTAATTGATTGGACCAGTTTTTTAATTAAAAAAAACTAGAGATAACTGATCCATTGGACCAGTTTAATAATAAAGTTTTTTGATGGGAATTGAGGCAAGACCAGTTTAAAAATTCAAGTTTTCCAATTTCTACTCCCAAGGCTTTTTCTTTCAAACACAATAAACGTCAATCTTGAGCCTAGACCAAGTTACCAGCCTTTGGTAGTGGTATTAACTTGTTATGTTACAATGAATATTGTCGTAAAAACTATGCAGCAGAGTATATCACGATTCAAAGTTTTCACACCTCTTTGACCGAGGTACGACCAAAAAGTCTAAAACTGCGAGAGCCTGAGCTGAGCCCAGCAATTTTTTAAGAAAATCTGAGCTTGAGCCTGACCTCAAATTTTTTTATGGCAAAATGAGCTTGAGCTTGAGCTTGAGGTGAGGTTTATAAACGGACGAATAAATTTGTGAGCCAGAGGCGAGATACTATTTCAAATTTGCTTTCTGTGAGCCTGAATTTGAGCTCCAGCTTATATATTTTTATTTCTTGAGACCGAGGTGAGCCCAACATTGTCCAAATAATGTAAAGGAGCCCGGACACACGTGAGCCCTGGCTCTTTCCATTACAAATGTGTATAATACCAGGGCTCCCCTCCCTTTCCCCCTAGTGCTGACCTGAGACCAGCTATATTCGGGTAATATATTCGAAAAAGCTGCGAGGCTTTACCATAATACCTAGGAAAGGATTCTAACCTTTATCCCCTGTTATATAATTATTATATTGGAAATGCTGTCCAAAAAACTAAACATAGATGATCCTCTATGCTTTAAAATAAAAGTTTACAGGCTCCAAAATGGCATGGGGTAGGTATCTTTGTAGAATATTCGAGAGGCTGAGAATAAAACTAAAGATATGTAGTTACGTATGTAACCCGCAGGACACTCCTCTTTCAAGTTTCGTTACAACTTGACTAGTTATTTTAATACAAATTTTTTCGTATCAACTCTGCTTATTATTGCTCTTCTATCATAGTATCATATTTAAATTTAATTATATTTTGTGAATAAATATGCTGTAAACGTTCTACCTTAACCCGAGGTGAGCTGTAGTAAAAAATATATTTTTTGGAGCACGAAATTAATAAAACTATCAGCCTGAGACTGAGGTGGGACTGCTTAAAAAATTGTAAGCGGCGAGCCCGAGGTGAGCTCTCCAAATGCAAAATAAACATCATGAACTTGAGGTAAGGTACAAGTAAAACGTGGTAATCTTTTGAGTTCTAGGTGAGCTCGATACCAATGTGAGCTGAGCCTGACCCTCGGCGCACAGCTATGCTGGTTATCATGAAATTGCATTAATCATTCAATGAATCAACTCTGGCTATAATGAAATTTAAATTCAATCTTCCCTTTTTTTCTTAAAACTTATGACATTGACTTCTGTCGAAAATTTAAAATACACTACAAATATACAAGACTATTATTCTGTCGTCTACAAAGGCAAGGCTTAGCTACTAAATGGATATAAGGAAAAAGGTTACTTCCCCTCTGGAATCATGTTATTAGATAATATTTTAAATTAAATTTTTTTTTTTTTTTTTTTCTCAATAGGTTTATTAGAAAACATTCTGGACAAACATCGTCATTTAGTGACAGCCACTCCTCCTCCGTCTCCGACTCACGGTACAGTCGGATCTCCACAGCTATCTCTTTTTAGCACGTCCCCTTTGGACACGGGTGATTTCCTGCACAGTATGTTCAAATCTACGAACAAGAGTCCTTTCGAGACGTTACCCCCTCTCGATCAGGAGTCTCATCAGCTTTGCGTTCAAGCTCTGAACGCGTTGGCCCAACTCTTCAGTTGGATCTCTCTAACGACCAGTTTGGCTCCATCTCTCCTCACGACCGTTTTCCATTTTGCTAGTTTTGGTTGCGATCCTGTTGCCGCTCATCACGAAGTAAGATTTTTATAATGTTTGTGTTTGATCTTTTCTGAGTTTAACAAACCACCCCTTTTATTTATCTCTATAGGTGACGAATAAATCTCAGTTAGGAATTCTGGCAATGGGTTGCGTTAACGAAATCATGTCAAAAAACTGTGTTCCATTGGAATTTGAAGAATTTATGCTTCAAATGTTTCAATATACATTCCATTTGTTGCGACGAGTGACAAAAGATCTACCTTCAGCCACTTGCGGAGCTTCCGTCGCTTCTAATGCTTCCAATTCCTTGGCTTCTCTCGATGAAAGTTACGTCGAGAAGTTCACAGATTTCTTGCGATTGTTCGTCAATAATCATTTGCCAAGATTCGTTAACAATACGCAATTTCCCTCTCTCGATTTCTTGGAGCTTTTATTTCATTATACCTTCCATCAAGTGAGTTGGAAATTATTTTTGAAAGGACCAAGGCTTAGATTGGTTTTTTGAAAGGACCAAGGCTTAGATTGGTTTTTTGAAAGGACCAAGGCTTAGATTGGTTTTTTGAAAGGACCAAGGCTTAGATTGGTTTTTTGAAAGGACCAAGGCTTAGATTGGTTTTTTGAAAGGAACAAGGCTTAGATTGGTTTTTTGAAAGGACCAAGGCTTAGATTGGTTTTTTGAAAGGACCAAGGCTTAGACTGGTTTTTTGAAAGGACCAAGGCTTAGATTGGTTTTTTGAAAGAACCAAGGCTTAGATGAGTTTTTTGAAAGAACCAAGGCTTAGATGAGGTTTTTGAAGGAATCAAGGCTTAGATGAGTTTTTGAAAGAACCAAGGCTTGGATGAGGTTTTTGAAAGAACCAAGGCTTGGATGAGGTTTTTGAAAGAACCAAGGCTTGGATGAGGTTTTTGAAAGAACCAAGGCTTAGATGAGGTTTTTGAAAGAACCAAGGCTTAGATGAGTTTTTTGAAAGAGCTAGCCGAGGCTTGGATGAGTTTTTTGAAAGAACCAAGGCTTAGATGCAGTGCTGGTTAATTCGCGAGTGACTCTGTACAGCCAAGCCTGATCATTCGTATTCGTAAGAAATTTCGTGAATTTGCCCAACATTGCTTAGATAAGTTTTTGAAAGGCCCAAGGCTTAGATGCGTTTTTTGAAAGGACCAAGGCCCAGATAACCATTTGAAAAGACCAAGGATTAAATAATAATTAAAAAAAAAACCAAGGAAATGGAATAGTTGTCTGTTTTAAACAAACAAGGCTTAGGGGATTATTTTTAACAACTGAGGCTTAAGGAAATATTTTTAACAACCGAAGCTTAAGGAATTATTTTTAACAACCGAGACTTAGGTAATTTTTAAACAACAAAAACTATGTTTAGTTAATCTCTAAATATGCAATAATTAAATAAACTTTAATTTTTCATTTATTTTCAGCCAACGCAACATGGTTTCTATTCTTGTTTGGAAATATGGGGAACATTTCTAGATTACTTATCGAGCCAATCTAAGAATGGAAATAGCTTGGTGGATCGATATCAGCCTGCTTTACACCTTTTAGTCACTGAAATTTTGACAAAAATGCAATTTAAATACAATCAAACCAGTCTAGAGGAACTCGATGATGAAAGCTTAGACGATGATGTAAGCGGTGATTATTTTATTTTAATTTGATCATTTTAGGGTTAAGTTAACTCTAGTGTTTTTTGTAATTTTAGGCTGAAACGGAGTGGCAGCGATTTTTGCGTCATTCTTTGGAAACGATCGCCAAAGTGGCAGAATTGTTGCCCGTTGAAACTTTTGGGATTTTGTTATCGTTATTTCAAACCAATTTGGACATTTATTTGGGTTTGGAGAACTTTGTGAGTGGCGGTGGAGGCGAAAATAGTGAAAATAAAGTTCGTCATTTGAGAGTAACGGCTGAAAATGAATGCCGGCGATTGCATTGTTCGCTGCGCGATCTGTCTTCGATTTTGCAAGGGATTGGTCGTCTCGCTAATCTCTTTATCGGAGAAGAATTCTTCAAGAATTTCACCACAATACGAGATACTTTGAAAAGGTTATGCCACGTTGCTACCTATAGCGGAAAGATGAAATTGTACAGCGTCGAAACGGCTGCTAATTCCGTACTTAAAGTCGATTTTATTGAAGCGTATGTAACGATCCATGAACTTTTAATAGAATTCATCCTTTTTACATAATTCGAAATATCAAATGAAATCACTAATTAGGATATTAACATTTGACTACAATCAAAATTAAAGGAAACAAGTTTGATCAAAATCGAGGAAATAATCAAAATTTGACAGAAGGGTCATTCCATATGGTTTCACCAAGAAGGATCAGATAAGGAGAGGAAAAGTGGGGCTGCGTTGAGTTAGAGAGAGAAGAGCCAACCTCCCACTCGGGTGGAAAGGGGGGATAGGAAATTCTCGAGGTAAACTGTTGTCACGTGGTCGCTAGCTAGCGCGTCTCATAAAGGATTCGTTTTACCCACGTGACAACAATTTACCACGAAGCATCTCTACCCCCCGGTCTCCCAGAGTGGGAGTTTAGGCCGACGCAGTAGGAGCCGCGCCGTTCCCACTTTTCCTCTCCTTATCTGATCCTTCTTGGTTTCTCCTAGGCATGCAACCATGGGTCGGCAGATCTTAATGAAATTTGGTACACTAGTAAGATATTGGTATTTTCGCAAAAGCATAATTTTTTCTCTGACGTTCTAAAAATCTTGGGGGTTTACTCTAAATTTCGCCAAAAATTCAATTATTTTTATTTTCATCTTAAAATCTGGGAATCCTAGTTTTTGAAGCATAGAAACAAGTGTACCAAAACTTCATCAAGATCTGCCGACCCATGGTTGCATGCCTTGGTGAAACCATATGGAATCACCCAGAAATCAAAATTAGTCAGAAATCACAAATCAAAGAGTTGTGATATGTCCATGAAACAATAAAATGTAGGCAGAAATCATATAGAAACAAGGGAATTAACAAAGGAAACATTGAAAATTATTCAGAAATCAATCAAGGAAAGCTCTACGAAACAGAGATGTTGGGGAAATAAGAAATATATAGGAAAAACCATCACATTTGGTCAGAAATCAGGAAATATCAAGCAAAATATGAAAACAATGAAAATTAGGCAGAGATCAGGGAACTAATAACTATCAAAATCAGGGAAATGTCCATGAAACATAAATTATGCAGAAATCAGGGCTATCTCAAGAAAAAATATGAATATTACCATAGGCGGATTATTTTCTCTAAGTAACCAAAACGCTATGCTACCTATGACAACAGTCGTTTTCGGACTGAGTTTTGCAGCCCTTCACAATTGCCCTATACCGTATATCTCCTTAACTTCATTCTGAAGTTATACTGTCAAACCTAATGTTTCTTTAATCTCCTATGGTATGTTTCAGGTTTGAAACGTATCTCTGAGAGAGAGAGAACTTTTCGGGGAAAACTCCCTATCACTCCACGATTCCTTCCCCCAAAAAATCTATACCATGCCTCTGCGGTTTTAATTTTTTAATTAGGCCCGGATTGGGCCAGTTTTCTTTAGTTGCTCTCTTGATCGCTACCTGGCACTTCAACCGAAATATTTTCAAAAATTTTTTTCGTGTTTTCTCTCTATACAAGCTCTGATGTCATGAGACCCAACTGAGATACCTGACTGGGACTAACAATCTGGTTACTTAGAGAAAATAATCCGATTATGATATTACTAGTTAGAAGAGGTTTGAATATTTAATTTTTGCTTCCATTTTCAGGCACGCTCAAACTTTGGCAACGATCAAGGCATTCTGCCATTGGTTGTTTCAGTATTATTGCGAAACGTTACAAAATGATAGCGAAAAGGACGATTTTTCGTCTTCAATTACTTCCCTAGTGGAAGCTACAGTTCCTAATTTCAGCCTCGAAACTCCAGATAAAGTGCGACACAGTGCCGCTCATTTGTTCCTCTCACTGACTGCCACCGTTCGACCTTCGTTTCTTTTCAATTTGGGACCAGTTCATCATCTTTATGAAACCTCCACTCAGGGTCAACTTCATAATCTTCCATTAGAGGTATAATATTTTTCAAAACACCCCAATATCTACACCAATTCTCCCCCAATTCTTACCCCTAGATAAAAAATATTAGTAAAATCTTCTTCCAATTAATTTCAGAATCAGTTGTTAATTTATCGTTCTTTGCAAAACATTCTAATCGTTCCTTGGCCGAGCGTCGGTGATTCTGAGCAAGAATGGGCCAAACGATCCGAGCATTACTCTGTGTTTATTCATTCATTATCAGCGCCCATGAAGAGAGTTTGCGAGACGGCTGGGCTGTCAGATCACAAGGAGATGCGTGATCAAGCCAAACCCATCATTAAATGGACCATGGCTGTTTTGACGGATCAAATTGTTAATCTCCAAGAAGCCAGTGTCAGATCGAAACAAATTGCCTATCAATCCTTGCAAGACATCATCTATAATGTCACTTCCTTGTTTCCACTTTATCTAAGTCAACCTGGTAAGTTTGCTTATGTTTGCAAGTTTTGTTGTTTAATTTAATTGGGTTTGGGAATTTGTTTAAATTTGGTTTTACTGGAACTTTGGTTTAGATTTGGATTTATGGGGACTTTGTTTGGAATTGATTTTATGGGGACTTAGTTTAAAATTGGTTTTATGGGAACCTTTGCTTAAAATTAGCTGCGTTTATACTAGGCCTTGGAATCGATTTAAACTGTTTCAAAATGTTGCGCTAGACTTGTGTGAACTGGAAACCGTCTTTTCATGAATCAATTTGATTAGAATTCTCGAAACTTATTCCTGAACCAATTTCATACTGATTCGGTTTTAGCAACTGCTGAGGACTAGTTTAGTCCCCTTGTATACCTATGATTTTTTTTAAAGAGATAAAGAAGGCGTGCGCTGACAATACAAGATGAAATATTCTTTTTTTTTTTTTTTGTGATAAGGTCGTCTTTCTTCAGAAATACTAAAGAAAAACAGGTGCCTCAAAAAAATCTTTCACTTTCATTTGTCACTAGGTCTAAACCTATCTCCCCATTATACCTATGATTTTTTTGAAGAGATAAAGAAGGCAATTCAAGATGAATTATTCTTTTTTTTTTGTGTGATAAGGTCGACTTTGTTCAGGGCTCGCCTGGCTTTTATCGAGCTCGAACCCTGACGAGCTTTTGAAAACTCTTATCGAGCTTCGAGCCGAGCGCTCGGCTCGAAGCTCGATAAGAGTTTTCAGAAGTTAGGTGTGTTAGCGCTCGAAAAATTGAGCGCTCACACACCTAACTTCTGTTTAAATTTGTATTTGCTTGTACCTTTGATTAATTTGATGGCTTGTATTTTACTATTTTAGACATTGGTGAAGTGATGATGGACTTTTTCTTGTCATTGTTTGACGTTCTGAAAGGTCAAATGGGAATTCAATTCGCGGAACAAACTGTGCAGAATTTTTTAAACTTGTTCACCAGAGATCAATTAGTTCAGTGCATTCTTCACGAAGGTAGCGCCGGAGCGAGATTAGTTGAAAAATTTCTTAAATTACTACAACAAGTTGTTCAAGAAACTGGTTCGGCCTTCAAATCATTTTTACCCAGCACAATTGATTTTTGCATGAATCATATTTATCCAATCATCGCCGAGCGCTCGTCTCCCGAAGTAAAACTGCCTCTTTTCGAACTTTTGTACCATTTAATGTTACACAATTGGAAACATTTCTTCAAAAATCGAGTTCTTGATACGTTGGGTCCGAGTTCCAACGAAATCGTCGAAAATGGCGAAGAATTGACTAAAATAATGCAGGCGTACGGTCAATCATTTCTGCAACCAGATATCAACGTTTATCGACATAATTTGAAAGCGCTGGAGAATCTCAACAATAAGTGGAAACTTTATCATAAGGTTAGTTTCAATGTTATTTTATTAATAAAATAATTAGCTTACTAATTTAAATCTAAGTAATCCTACTGTTAGTAATAATTCAATTCTTGCCTGAATTATATTATATTTGAATTATTAATCTAATTAGCTTACTAATTTAAATCTAATTAATCCAACTATTAAGTAATAATCCAAGAATTTAAATTTAATTAATCAAATCTCATGAATTCCAACTTAATCTCTTCAATTTAATCCAACAAATATCCTAATTATCTCTCAAATTTTAATTTAATTCAATTAACAACCTAATTATTTCTTAAATTTCTATTTAATCCAATTAATAACCTAATTTCTCTATTTTAAGTGTAATATATTCAACAAATAACCAAATTATCCGTAAATTTGATGAGGTTTTGCTTTGTTGTTTGCTTTTGTCAGAGTTTATTCAAGACGTTGATGTTAAACCAATTCCTGAACGTGTTGCTTCAAACCATGGTGTGTCGTTCTCACGATCTCCTTCAAGACGAAATCAGCGTGACCATTTTCAACATGGCTTCTGTGGACTTTGAGAACTTTTACGCTGTCTTTTTGCCCCATTTTTTGGGCGTCTGTAATGGATTGGACGATAATCAACGGACTATACTCGTACGTAATTTTAAACTGGAAATGGTAAGTCCTTTAGCTTTATTTTTCAATCCAAATAAGGCCACTATCTTGCAATTGTTGCTTCAATGTTCTCGCATGCCTTTTGCCTTTGGGGTATTTTTCAATTTGTTTTTGGGGTATTTTTCAATTTGTTTTTGGGGTATTTTTCAATTTGTTTTTGGGGTATTTTGCAGTTTGGTTTTTGGGGTATTTTGCAATTTGGTTTTTGGGGTATTTTGCAGTTTGGTTTTTGGGGTATTTTGCAATTTGGTTTTTGGGGTATTTTGCAATTTGGTTTTTGGGGTATTTTGCAATTTGGTTTTTGGGGTATTTTGCAATTTGGTTTTTGGGGTATTTTGCAATTTGGTTTTTGGGGTATTTTGCAATTTGGTTTTTGGGGTATTTTGCAATTTGGTTTTTGGGGTATCTTGCAATTTGGTTTTTGGGGTATTTTGCAATTTGGTTTTTGGGGTATTTTGCAATTTGGTTTTTGGGGTATTTTGCAGTTTGTTTCTCAGAGTCAGGGTATTTTTTAGAGCCTATTACTTGGAATATGTTCACTTTGCACTTGGGTAATTGATAATTTTCAGATTATATTTTTGAGGTCTTGCCTTAGTTGTAGGACTTTAACCATTGCATTGGTGTAGCTAAGTCCATTCGTATTTGCGTGATTGCGCTTTTGGTGTTTTTACCTCAAACTGGGCTTTACCTTTTCGTTATATTATTTTGAATTTTGCTTACGTTTGCTAAGCCTTTGCCCCGCATTTAATTTAATCTCACTACAAATTTCCTTTTCCCCCGAAAATTAATTACCAAAATTTTTGGTTTCAACATAAGGACTTGCCTTCATTCACGCAAAGCGTGCGTAGGTTCGTGAATGATTTGCGCTATTATCAAGTGTGCAACAACAGTTTACCGGCTGGTTCGGTTAGATTGTGACTAAAGCAAAATCGTTCGCGATTGTACGCTCGTAACGCGATCAACTTTCCATTTAACATTGGAGATCCAAAAAAACTAGGGCGAAATTTACTATAAAATAGTTATTTTGCCCTAAACTGCCTAAGTTTAAAAGCCGATTGCGCTTAAAACGATATTTAAATGATAAAAATCAAAAAGTGCCTCGGAGAAACATATACGACAAATACGAACAATGTTTACGTTCTAAAAATGACAACAGTGCCAAGAACAATACAAACAAATGAAAGTGTTTTTTCGCTGTAAAATTTAAAATTCATTTAGCCTATAAGAAGTAAAATCTCGTTAAAACGAAATTTTGGGGGGTGGATGGAAGAATCCTTTTCGTTATATCCAAATTCAGTTTTAATTGCTGAGCCTTGGCTTTTGCGGATGTCGGGAGTGATATCCTATAAGGAAAAGGGTAAGATTTTAGGCAAATTTCGTTGTAACCAGAGTTTGGCTGCTAAAACAAGATAATAATTCTAGTTAGATATGATGAAAATGGTTGAAATTTCGTTATCTGTTGTCTGCTGAAACTAGGCCTAAAATAGGCTTAATTCCAGCTGAATAGGAAGATGTAGATTTAAGGCAAATTTCGGTATAATCAGAGTCAATCCACTAAAACCAGGCTTAAAATAGGCCTAATTTTAACTTATTTTGAATGGTAAATGTTTTATGCATAATTTTGTAAGTGGAAACTGCCCTCCTCAATTTTGTTGTAAGCGGAATTTTTTCGGCTTAGTTTCAATATAAGCAAAGTTTGTCTGATAAAACTATGCTTGATTCTAACCAGGGAAGGAATATGTCCGATAACTTGGAATTTGGGAAAGGGGGGTTGCTGGATGTTAAGATATTATTTCTGTCCCTGATTCTAACTGGTTATAATGAAAAGGTTTTAATTTTTGGGTACTTTTGTAACATGGATTAATCAACCTCACAGGGATAATTCACTCAGGTAAAATGATAGTTCGAATCGCACCCTGGTGACAAAAACCGGAAGTTTTTAGCTACCGATACACGGGATGAAGTATTGAAGTGGAAAAAACTCTAAAGCAGACGAGAGTAATCTCATGGATTACTTCCGGATTTGTATCGGTAAGGGGGTAAATTGAGGGGCCGGATAAAATGTCTGGCAGCCATGTTTGAAACAAACATCTTCAACTACTAGTATAGCAAATCATACCAGAGTGAATTATCCCTGTGAGGTTGATTAATCCATGTTTGTAATAACTGGAACTCGTCAGCTAAAACTAGACCTAAATCTAACTGGATATAACGAAATAGGAGACAGAATATGTGACTCTATAGTAGCGATATTTCGTTACAAATTATAGCCAAATTTCTTTAATTTTTTTGGACTAATGTATGTTTAGTGGGAATTTTTAAAAAGTTCGTTATAAACGATATTTTGTTGTAGCGAGGTTTTTCCGTAATAAGCTATTCTACGCTGTTAGCCCGTAACTCCGGATTATTTTTAGATAAAATTAGGCTAGAAAATTCTTTGGAAAAGTTGATGCTGTAAATAATCTTCAATTTTTAAGGACGCGACAGTCCTTTTTGTTACGTATTTATATATAAATACTCTACCGGTATCGATACGCGAGAATATATATTATTGTAGTTTGCAATGTATATAAAAATGAAATTGAGAAGGTTAGGACTTTAAGAGCGAGCTTAACAATGGGCTGGAAATATCATTTCACCCACTGTGGTAAATAACATTTTTTTTATTAAAAGATTGTATTGATTTTGTACTTAAAAATTTTCTAAGCTTAATATATCGACAAGTTCCTTCAAATATCGAAGATTTTTTATTTACTAATTTACATTTCCTAGTGAGATTTATTCGTGTCTGTTAGTAATAACAAATTCCACTGAACACTCTTGAGTACTCCGAATCTCGCTTGCTATAGAGCATCGCGTGGTGGAAGGTAAAATTTTAAAAATATTGCATTATCCAATCAAATAAGTGGAAAAAAGTGCTCTCAATCTGTTACTTTCTTGAAAATGATAGATCCAAAAAGCTTGGCTCGCGAGGGTTTCATTTTCCTAGTGAGTGGAATACTAAAAAGTTGATCTTTACTGCTCTGACTCACTCAGTGTATTATATAACTTGCTCTTATGTTGGGTTTTTAAAGGAGCATATAGCATACCAAAATCTATCATAAAAAACGCTTTGATGAAAACTGTTTTTTTGCGAAGCGGGCGTGATAAATTTATATTTTTTCTCGCACAGCTTTATTTTTTTGCCTGCTACATGCTCCTTTGAAAACCCATTTTTAGAGTGATTTCTCTTGCTCTAGAGCACCCACTAACAGACAGAAAGACCATTGCAAAACCTCACTCGGTGAACACGGTCCATATCTGGGTTCATGCACAACCTGGATAAGTCAGGGAATTTGGCCCTAAAGGTCAGGGAAAAGTCAGGGAATTTGGAAATTGACCAAAATGGTCAGGGGAAAGTCAGGGAATTTGGAAATTGACCAAAATGGTCAGGGGAAAGTCAGGGAATTTGGAAATTGACCCTAAAGGTCAGGGAAAAGTTAGGAAATTTGAAAATGAGCCCAAATGGTCAGAAAAATGTTATATTTTGGTACATGTGAAGGAACTGTTTAAGATTGGTTGACCAATTATAACATAATTATTTTAAACTGAAATTATGCCTTAAGTTTCGAGTTGTTTCTCATATTCCGAGTAAACTATCAAGCCCGATTGATAAACTATGACAAATAAAAAGTGGAAATCGAAAGAATAAGTTCAGGCAAAATATTAAAAGCTCAGGTAAATTATTTAGAAATGGTCAGGGAAAATCTAGAAAAGTCAGGGAAATTATCTTCGAAAATTTTGTACGAACACTGTATATGTAGGCGGAGGTAAATAGTAATAGTGTGAGGCGTCCCTTGCACCTAAAAAACAAGCTTTACCCTCAAAATTGTTTAACTTACTTGGAAAATATGCTTAACACCTATCCGTGAAGATGTTGATATTAAGATATCCAATTAGGATTTATTCACACGTTGTTAGGAAGAAATACAACATTGTTAAAAATAAACCTCATTTTATTGATACTGCTTGGAAGAAAATTTGTAAATTTACAACAAAAAAAAATTATAATATCCAAAAATAACTAATTTTCTTAAAACTATTTTAAAACTAATTTTAATTCCTAGCACATCAATAAACACAAAAAAATACACGACAAAAAAATTTGTAAAGGAAAAAAAAAATCTCAAAAAATGGCACTTATCCACGTCATATATACAATTTTTCCAATTTCCAAAATCTCAATTTTTCCAATAAACGATAGTTTAATTTTAACATCAAAATTTAACCATGGAACAATCAACGAGGGAATGGCAGACTTGGCCAAATTTCCTTAGTCAAAACTTGGTTGTAACCAAATGTTTTTGCCACTCCCGTTAGTGACATCAATTCAAGAGAGCCAATAATATATATATAAGGTTTTGATAAGCGTTGAGGGGTGAGGCTCTTGGACTATGAGTTGGAATACGCTAAAGGCAATAAGTCAAATATTTCTTTTATATTTATTTATGAATTTCTGATACTACTTTATCAGAAGCATATGTCATTGAGATGTTTATTAACAGCCCCTCCTCCTGACAAATTTTACCAGTTAGGTTACATTCCACATTAATGTAATCTATATTACCTCTGGTCAGATACGGGGTAAATATTATAGGAAAGTTTGCCACTTCGAAATCACGCCTTTAATTTTTCTCAATGTTTCCTTCCCTTGTTTATTGTTCCATGATTAAACCACTTCATTTATATTAGAGATCGAACTTGCGTTATTTTGGCCAAATTTAGGCCCCCCTTTATATCAATATCAAATCGAGAACAAATTTACGAAGACTGAGAATAAGATGGCGTTCAAAAATATTTAATTTTTATTTATATCACTTAGACTTAACTGTGCCATCAAATCCATAATATCAATCAATGATAATCTTATCATTTGGCCTATTTTCAAAGGGGGGGTTGTAGAATTTTAATTATCCTTAGTATCTGTAGTAGTAGATTTAGTCGACCTCTTGGCCTTGCAAGGTGTCTTAGCCGCTAATTCCGTACATCCGAAAACTCCCTCGTCAAAAGCTAACCTGATTGGACACTCGAACATATGAAGGGTGAACTTATTCAACCATTTGTCGTAGAAGCATTCGTAGAATTTATTGCAATTATCTGGATGTCTGAATAATCCTGGTCTGGTACACGCCGTGTCCGGCAAAGCGTCCTTACCACCCTTTCTAGACCTGGATCTTTTATTTGACTTGGGCTTAACCGTTTCCGCTACCCCTTGGTCCTGACCTATAGATTTTCCCTCGGAGTCTTTATCCTGTTGGATTTGCTCGTTGTTGCCCGAATTGTCAAATAGACGTCGTCTGTCGATTGGTTGTCTCAGTTTTTGACTTTGTCGTAGTTCTTGCCTCCTTCTAGATGACCGGTTGCGTTGACCGGTTTTAGTCCCTCGTTGGCTCGATTTGGCTACATCAGAGTCTAAGTCGTCATTCCTAGATTGTTCTAGATTTCCGCCACCATTTCCTTGGTCGATGGATTTAAGACCAACTTTTGAAGAATCAAGTTGAACCGATTTGGATCCATATTCCGTTTCGTCAGTGTTTGTGACCCTTAAAGTTCCCTGTTGGATTGATTTCCCTTGAGCTTCAATCGACTTCTGATTAGCTTTTGACCCTCGCTGACCGTAATCTGATTGGTCAATGGATTTGTATCCGATTGTTTCTCTTTGGATTGATTTTCCTTCAGTATCGATGGACTTTAGGCCTCCGGTTTGGTCGATGGATTTAACTGCTATGTTTTCACGTTGGATTGATTTTCTTCCAGCATCGATAGACTCGCGACCTCGGGACTGGTCAATTGACTTGACACCGTATTGCGATTGGTCAATGGATTTTACTTCCAAGGTTTCACGTTGTAATGATTTTCCATCGGCATCAATAGACTTTCGACCACCTGATTGATCTATGGACTTGACACCGTACTGCGACTGGTCTATGGACTTGGCACCGTACTGTGATTGATCTATGGACTTAACTCCTAAGTTTTCACGTTGGATGGATTTGCCATCTGCATCTACCGACTTCACCCCATCCAAATTACCTCTCTGTCGCTCTTGCCTGAAACCCAAGTCATCCTCGAATCGATGTTCAGCGGGCAGTAATTGACTCTTTATCAGTTCCGGATCAACTCTGGGTCTGTTCCTCAACCTTTTACGATTCCTCTGGGCGGTTTTTACTTGCCCTGCCTCAGTTATTCTTCCCGTAACATCCGGTATTGTTTTGGTTACGACAGTAGCGACAGGTACTTGAATAGGTACGGTCTTGATGGATTTTACAACTACGTCGGGGTTGGCCTTAATCCTTTCTTGACCTTGGTTTAACGATCCCCTCGGTACTTGTACCCTTACGATCTTTTTACCATCAGAAGTGGTCGAGGAACTAGGTTCTGCTTGTAATCTTTGTCCGTATTTAACCACGATTTTCGGACCAGAACCATTGTCGTCGTTCGATGGTTTTCTTCTGCGAGCTTCTCCAAACAATAGTGATCCAGAGGCCGGTCGTACTCTTGAACCTCCGTCTATATTGGGTAGTGGCGCTGGAATATTGTCGAATTCACCAGGGGCTGGAATGGGAGCTTCGGGTGGAGCTTGAGTATAAGCGGATTTCGGTCCAGATGGCGGCTGCCTGAAGATATAGCTTGTTGACTGTGGCCTTTCTCTAAGTCGCTGTCTAGGTTCTTGAGGTCCAGCGGTTAAGGGCGCCGGTGGTGTTGGTCTGGGTCTTCTTTCCCTCGCCGGCGCGAAATTGATTCTACCAGAAGGTGGGGGAGTAACCGGAGGATCTATTTGAACCGTTTTCACTTGTTCAACAATTACTGGTTTCTGAATTTCAATTATAGTCGGTTTCGTTTTCGGTAATCTTTGAAAATCAACTACTTTGGTTTTTGGAGGTGGCGCTGGTTCTCTGACTTGCGCGATTTCGATGTCAGGTTGGGGATTTTGGATTCGGATTGGTTCTTGAATTATTTGCACTGGTCTGGGTTCTGGTCGGGCTATTTTAATTGGCGGTGGTGGTAATTCTCGTATTCTGATTGGTTCTTCGATTACGTGTATTGTTTTGGGCTTCGGTTGCGGCTGGACTACTTTAATTTGTTTCGGCGGTGGAGGTATTTCCTGAATTCTGATTGGCTCCTGAATGATTTGGACCGATTTAGGCCTTGGTTGCGGCTGGACTATTATTTGTTTCGGTAGTGGTGGTGGCGAAGGTATTGGTTCCTGAATTATTTGCACGGATTTGGGTCGTTCTGGTTGACGTAATTCAATTACCGGTTGTACGACGGGTCTAATACGCTGAGGCTCTTGAATTTTAATTTGTCTGGGAGGAAGTGGTGGTAATTCTTGAAATCTAATGGGTTCTTGTATAATTTGTACCGATTTCGGGCGTTCTGGTTGACGGACTACGACAACCGGTTGTACGATCTTCACCGGCGGTGGAGGTGGTGGTAACGGCTGTACTGCAACCGCAACTTCAATTGGTTGAGGAGGAAGTGGTCTAGCTTGATGAATACTCTTTACTTCAACCGGTACCTGAACTTGTTGAATCACCGATTTAACTGGTGCTGGCCTAATTCTTACGGGTTGGTACACTTCGACTTGAGGAGGTGGGGGTAATTCTTGGAATTGAATTTCTTGTTTGTAAACTTGTTGTACCGGTTGAACGTTGATTGCTTGGGGTTGTTTTTGAACTATGATTTGTTGTCTAGGAGGAGGGGGAGGGGGTACTTCAAAACGCACCGGCTGGACCGGAATCACTTGAGGCTGTTTTTGTACTATAATCTGTTGTCTGGGAGGCGGAGGTAAGTCTAAACGTACTGGTTGTACCGGTCGTTGAATCGTCTTCACGGCTACAACGGGCTGTGGTTGCCTTTGAATAAATACTTGTTGTCTCGGTGGCGTTTCGATATGCACTTGCACGATCGACTTTGGTGGAGGAGGAGGGGGTGGAAGTGGTATTTTATGTACCGGTACTCGAACTTCCACCGGTTCTGGTCTTCGTTGTACTTGAACAATTTGTTTTTGAACTGGTTTAACTACTGGAACCAAAACTGGCCTTGGTTGCTGTATTTGTACTTGTGGTTGAACGGATTTAACTTCAGTGTAAACCTTAGGTCTAGGTTGTTCGACGTATTGGACCGGTCTGGGCTGTTCAACGATTTGGCGTATTGGCTCGTATTGAACCCTAATCGGTGTCACCTCTTGCTCAATCTGAATCGATTTTGGTGGAGGTGGTGGTCTTGGTTGCGCCCTAATCGGTATCGTGATGGGTCTAAGTTCCACCGTCTTCTGCGGTATTCTGGGTTGTTCAACGACCACTTGCGGCTGCACGACATTGTATTCCCTCTGCTCGTAAACTTGGCTGATGGGTTCCTTGTGAATCGATTTGATTCTGATCGGTTCGATTCTGATCGGTTCTTGGTGAATGCTCTTAACTTCGGTTACTGGAGTAATTGGTTGAGTTGGAATTTTAATTCCGTACGACTGTTGTTCGATCTGTCCACCCGAGATGTATTGAACACTCTTGGGTCGTTCAACGATGGGTTGTCTGGCCTGTAATGGATCATTGATGAAGACGGTTTTAGATTCGCAATTTACGCAAGGCGGTATTATTTCTTGGTTTAATCTTACCTCTCCATAATTGGTTCTACCAGGTTGTCTCGGTCCTGGTAGGTTAATAGTAGAATGAACCGAACTGTAATAAGTATTTGGAGCGATGTTCGGTGGGAACGGACTTGGTTGAGGTAAGGAATGGATTGATTTTACCGCTATTGGTAACTCTCTGAAGTTAATGCTAACCCTGGGTTTAGGTAGACCTTCGTCGCCTTTAGGAGGTCTCGGTTCTATTACCGGTTGAAGTACGGGACGAGTCTGAGTTCTGATTGGTTGAATCGGGGCTCGCGGGAATGCCGGTTCACCGAAGTTAAGACGGCCATAAGTTGGATGCGCCTGTTGTCTCATATAATATTCTTGTCTTAGTCCCACGTCTAAAGCCATGCTCGGCACGTAAGGCTGGAATAAATCAATTTGGGGTTGTACTTGTTCGACGCTCTTCGGTTGAGGGAAATGTACCGTTTGGTAAGAGGTTGATTTTACTCCAACTGGTCTAATTTGTTGAACAACTTGAGGTTGAGGCTGTTGAACGGCAACTTGTTGAACTGGTCTAATTTGTTGAACAACTTGAGGTTGAGGTTGTTGAACGACAACTTGTTGAATTGGTCGAATCTCTTGTACAACTTGAGGTTGTTGAACGACAATTTGTCGTTGAATTGGTCGAATTTCTTGAACAACTTTGGGTTGTTCTTGAACGTAGGTTGTTTGATAGGCTGTAGATTTTACTCCGACTGGTCTGACTTCTTGAAGAACTTGAGGTTGCTGTTGGTGGACGACTATTTTAGGTTTCTGTTGGTGAACGACAACTTGGGGCTGGTGTTGATGAACGACTACTTGAGGCTGTTCCTGTTGATTAACGATGAGTCTGGGTTGTTCTTGAATATACGTTTTTTGATAAGACGTAGATTTTATTCCGACTGGTCTGACTTCTTGAACTACTTGTGGTTGTTGATTGACAACTACTTGAGGCTGTTGATGAACAATTACTTGGGGCTGTTGCTGTACAACAACTGGTCTGATTTCTTGAACAACTTGAGGTTGTTCTTGTACGTAAGTTTGTCGCTGTTCTTGTAAATGAACTGATTTGACACCAACCGGTTGTTGATGATAAGCCGTTTGATATACCGTTGATTTTGGCGGTTGTACTTGTTGTAATTCCAACGGAGGTTGTTTATTTATGGATTTTGCTTCTTGAATCTGAATTGGTTGCTGGAAATGAACTTGTTCTTTATGAATTGATTTGACCTCTTGTTCTAGCTCTAAGCCTTGCTCTAATGGTGTCCCGTGACCCCGAATCGGTTCGTCGAATTGAACTTGTTCTACTTTCTCTTGTACTATTTTCGGGTTTAGTCGTATTCTACCTTGCCCATACAACGCCGTTCCACCGATTACTCCTAACGTAGGCACTGGTAAAGTAGCCGGGTTCAAAGGTCGCGCGGCGCCTCTCGCGTTAGCTTGTAGGGCCGCTACTGCATTCTGTAAACGGTTAGCCAATACACCGGTTGCCAACGGTGGTTCTGGGATACCTTTGGTTTGAGGTACCAGTTTTATGAAGTGAGAATAAGAGGTACCGGGTCTTCCAAATGGTCGGAGGCCGCCGATGGGAGAGATTGGTGGAGGAGGTACTTGCCCACCGGTACTGACGAGCACACCTTCGTCGCCTCTGGGACCACCCGTTCTCGCGGGGCCGTAATTAGATCTACCTTGTTGGAATTGGTTTTCAATAACCAAGTTGCTCTGACCTTGACTAATTCCTCTGATTTCTCCAAGATTTCTGGGCACATTTTGACCCGTGATTAAACCGCCGCTTAGTCCAATACCGTACACTTGTCCTTGACCAGAAAGACCTTGATGTCCATCATCCAATCTGATGGATCCTCCTTGTTGACCTTGCTGCAAATCGATCAGGCTGCTTATTTGTCCTTGACCGGAATGATCTTGACTAATCGCGTAGCCCGTTTGTTTTTGTAAACCGATAAAACTTCCACCCGGTTGACCTTGACCCCCATTTATCAACTCAATCGAACCACCTTGTTGTCCTTGACCAATAGCGTATCCTCCGTTCAAAACTCCCTGTCCTTGACCTCCGTTAACCAATCCGATTGATTTTCCTTCCTGGTGTCCTTGACCAATAGCGTAGCCTCTCTCTTCTTGTAAACGGACTAAACTTCCACCCGATTGACCTTGACCCCCATTTATCAACTCAATCGAACCACCTTGTTGTCCTTGACCAATAGCGTATCCTCCGTTCAAAACTCCCTGTCCTTGACCTCCGTTAACCAATCCGATTGATTTTCCTTCCTGGTGTCCTTGACCAATAGCGTAGCCTCTCTCTTCTTGTAAACGGACTAAACTTCCACCCGATTGACCTTGACCCCCATTTATCAACTCAATCGAGCCACCTTGTTGTCCTTGACCAATAGCGTACCCTCCGTTCAAAACTCCCTGTCCTTGACCTCCGTTAACCAATCCGATTGATTTTCCTTCCTGGTGTCCTTGACCAATAGCGTAGCCTCTCTCTTCTTGTAAACGGATTAAACTTCCACCCGATTGACCTTGACGCGCATTTATTAATCCAATTGATCCTCCTTGTTGCGCTTGACCAATACCGTGTCCTCTTTGTTCTTGTAATCCAATCAAACTTCCTTGACCTTGACCACCGTGCCCTTGACCAATGACGTATCCTCTTTGTTCTTGTAATCCAATCAAACTTCCTTGACCACCGATTGATTTTCCTTCTTGGTGCCCTTGATCAATGAGATATCCTCTTGGTTCTTGTAAACCAATCAAACCTCCTTGTTGATGAGATCCTCCAACCAATCCGACGGATCCTCCTTGATATTCTTGACGGACATCGTATCCAGTTTCAATCAGACGTCCTTGTCCGTGAACTCCGTGACCTTGTTGAACAACACCAATTACTTGTCCTTGATCTCCGTGACCTTGCCCAACAGTACCAATTAGTTGCCCTTGATCTCCGTGTCTATGTCCAACTCTACCAACCAATTGACCTTGGTCTACAACACCGACTAGTTGTTCTTGATTGTGACCATGAGAACCTTGTTGTTGTCTAGCTTGACCATAAAGAGCGTAGCCTCCGGTGTTACCATCGTCATAGACTATTCCCTGATTTTCACCGTGTCCCAGAATGGCCCTGTTTAATTGTAGAGTAGCTCTGGAACCTTCTAGAGTAGGTTGCGCTATCCTCGCATCACCGTATAATTCCGTACCGCCGATTAAACCCGGTTGGGTATCGTAGGAAGCGTATCCTTGATAACCATTAAGCGGTTTGATTCTAAAGCCACGTCTGGCTTGGTTATCCCTCAGCGTATGAACCAATCCGCTACCGCCGAAGAGGCCGCCGTGTTGTATGACTCCGCTTGCGAAACCGTTTTGTACTCCAATTACTCCCACTTTCTCGGCACATCCGGAAACTAATAACGGCCAGTCGCAAACCAACCTTTCTTCGTCGAAAGCCAAGTTATAAGGACATTTAAACTCGTAAGCTGACAAAGTACCGTTTCCGAAGACATCGTTACAATAGAAGAAAATACGACAGTTCTCAGGGTCTCGGTAGTAACCCAAGTCGGGACAGTAGAAATCGTTTCTCGAACGCGGTAAAATCTCGCCCGAACCGTCGCAAGGCGGCGACCACGATGGCCAATTACACACCTCGTGTCTTTCGTCGAAAACTAATCCGCTCGGACAATCATATTGGAAGATTGAGAAGGCGTCCGTTAATTGGTTGAATTTGACGCAACGATAGAATCGAGTACAATCGGCCGGATGACGGTAGTATCCTTGACGAGTGCAAGACATTCCTTCGACGGTGTCGGTACTAGCGTAATCCGTTTTGAATAAGTTTCCGAGTTGGTCGGTAACTTCGACCACTCTCGATTCGGAATAATCTAAGTATTCTTCTAATTCGTCGGTTCCGTTGACACCAGTTCTTGATTTACTGTTGGATAGGACATCTCGAATACTACGAAGCAAAGGGAAACGTCCGTTTCCGCACATTCCCCGGTAGTCGTCCTGATTGGCTGTAAAGACCATGACTCCACCCAGGTTTCTTAATAGGATGTATTTGCTCTGGAATTAATTATTATATCCGTTACTATCTGGAATGAATCTAAATTTAAACCCTAATGAAGTAAAAAAAAAAAAAAAGTTAAAGGGACTCTGACATGAAATTATATGAGACTAAAGAGAAGTTGCGAGACCATCTTGGGTATGACCGATTAACCCCGCGGCTTAAATTATTAATTATTGTATTAAAAATAAGAATCATAGGAGGGGTGGTAAATATTTTAACCTTTAAGGGGGACTAAGAAACGTCTGGGGCTGTTCCGTTTACTGGAAAAAAATTACCTTTAATTTAAAACTAATTTCGTCGTCAAATCCAATCCACGTTTTTCCTTTATAAACGTAAGGGGCCGTTTGATCTTTTTCTCTGACCAATGTCCAGTTACCACTTTGTCTCGCCACGCAAATCTAAACAAAAATGTGATTTTAGTTCTATAAAGCCATACTAAATGATTTCGAAGTATTTAAACAAACTTCAGAATGGGTCATGATCATTGGCTTTCCATATTCAACTGGTGAACCCGGTTTTGTTTCACTCTCATTGGTCAGTTTGTAACTGATTCCGAAGGTCGGTATTCCAATGACTATTTTCTCCTTATTCGTACCCATAGTTAGTAGTAAATCCACCATAGAATCCTATTGATAATTATAATAAATATATATTTCGAATTAATCGTATTTAACGGGAGATTGATAGGTTTATTAGATTTCATTCTCCATTTTAATTAGAGCTATTGTATTTAAATTTACCATATTTTCCATATCGGCTACGCCGTGTAATCTGCCGTGATGTTGAGCGATTGATTTGTTACATAAATCAAATTGAAAAGCTGGGATGTTGATAAAATCAACGTACCTGAAATAACATTTAATGAAATTTTAATTTAATTTCCATTTTAAAAGTTTATTAAAAGGCTGCTTGAATCAATTTTTTTTTTTTTTTTTTTTTTTTTTTTTTTTAAATTTGATATTAACCACCTTGACCAATCACTGGGCGTTTAGATATTGAGATTACGCTCGTTGTACGTGAAGAAAAAGCGCTTCAAATCTTGATTAAATAACTCGCGCTTACAATTTGTTAGTACGAGATGTTTCTCAATAGCGCGTGATTGGTCATTAATTATACGCAATATATTCGTTAGTTAATTTTAAATAGCTCTCCAAGCAGTCCATACTTTTCTAACGCGTCGTAGGTCACGTTAAAAGACTCCTAGAGGTCGCGAATCTATCGTACAGACGAGTAGCGCGTTTCACAAGCGCTAAGATATTTCCATTGAACTTGTCGAACTAAATTAAGTTAATCATCAAAATATATCGGTAATAGTTAATTTAGGTTATATATTATCTAATTTGATCAAAAATTGGTGCGTGTATCCTGAATTTTAATTCCGAAAAGTTAAAACTATTTTTCGCATCGTGGTTGCGCTAACCCTCGGCCTATAGTTGCCATCGTTTATCAAGCGCGGGAAAAGCGGGCGATATCGCCAAGTGCAAAATTCGATGGATTACTTTATTTACCCATCTAGTGGTGAGTTTTCCTTATTATATTACTGTGATATACATATTTTTTAATTATTTGTTGGTATTTTAACCAAAATGTGTATTATAATACACGTAATATAAAATATATTAGTCTTTCTGAGCTAAGCCGAAATGAAAATATGACCTGAAATTAATATACTGGGATGGCAGGCCCTTGTCTTAGGCTGTATTATTTTTTAAATAAGCTATTTTATTGTGATTCTTATTGGAATCTATGCAGATTCATTTTAAAATAATCTTCACGGCAATCAACTTTTAAGCGTGTTTTTCCTCTGGACCACATAATTTTTACTTGCTACACGGTATACCTGCCATCATAGCTTTTATTGTTTAGTGGAAAATAACAACGCATCATAGGGGTCAAGCGATGACCTCTGCCAGTTTTATGACTCAAGGATTGTACAGTACATTAGAATTCTAACTTTATTGTCAGGGTTCGTACAAACCTGGAAATATCAGGGAAATAAATTAACGATTAAAAATTTCGGGGAAATAAGATATCAATCCTATGCCCATATTTTATGACTGGGGGCCCTGGGTTAGGTTAGTTATTAAAGGGAGAATGCAACCTAACAAGTGATTTTCTATCGATTCCTTGTCGTTTAAATAGGCCTTATCTACCAGGAAAAAAATAGTTACCAACAATTACTGATCTAGAAATAAATTTTAAAACTTATCCGGAAAATAGGAAATAGGCTTAGCTGGATTCATGGAGATCCTGCATTCCCCATATAAGGGCCATCGATCAATGTCATTGGTCGATAGTCCTTATACGTGGAGTTCAGAATATCTCCATGAATCCAGCTAAGCCTATTTTGTTGGTAAGTTTTAAATTTATTTCTAGTTTATTGTTTGTTTATAATTTTTTTTTCTGATAAGGAATCGATTGAAAATCACTTGTAAGGGTTACATACTCCTGATTTTACAAAGGGAAAGTGTGTTTCTCTATACTTTTTAAATTCTTTTTTCATTAGAAAACCAAGTAAAAACATTTAAAATTAAAAATACAGCGTATTTGTTAGTTAACTCATTTTTTATAAGGGAACTTGGAAACCCATTCACTTTAGGCTTAGCTAATTCTATGGGTTTCATAATCTCATTATTTTTCTAGAAGCCCTGCTTTAGTTAATTTATCCAAGGCTTACGCATCCCTTCAAACATTCTTACTTTGAGATATTTTTGAAATCGTATCCATTTATTAAAGCGCTTGGGTTTTTCGATGTTGTTATGGTTAACGTTACGTCATCGAGAGCTGTTCTCAATCTCTGTTAAAACAAATTTAACACGAAGTTTAGTTAAGGTTCAATTTAAAGTTTGTATGTAGGAAATTGATATACCTTAAAAAAGTTGGTTAAGACGAGTTTTTCGGTCGTGGTATTAGTGTTATTGGAATATTCGTAGACCCATTCAATGTCGATACCGTTAGTGTTAGTCTCTCGAACTAATTTTCTTAATTTTTTCCCCAATTGGTCAGTAGTGGTCGAATTTGAGGCGAAATTCCTTAACGGAGTCGAACCCAAGACGCTGGTGTCTTTTATCGATATGATAGTCTTCAAATCGGGATTCTTTATCTTTAAGCTCTTCATTGATTTGAAGTTTTCTAAATTGATTATAAATGAAAAATAATTTTAAAACAGACATTAATTTCCCCGGGGATTAGATTTTAGCCATTTCTTTCTCCCTTTAGAACCCCCCTGAATAGCCCCCGAATCGCCTCGATTAGCAGGCCCCAATTGCCCAGATTAACCCCCCAATTTGAAGATCCTAGCGACGCCCCTGTTGCGTTGGCAACTGTTCCTAATCAAATGGCTTTAATATAGTTTTGAAAAACGAGTCCATAGCCCTTTTAAAGGGAGCTTAAATTTGAAAATTAGGTAATGTTATGGTATGTTACCATTTCTCCCAGTGTTATCAGTTTTACCAAAAAAATAGTCACTTTTCACCCAATCCGTAGGTTAGATTGTGAGAGCCTTTTTTTGGGCAAAATAGGGGGGGTAAACATTTTTTTATTCTGATTCTAAAAGTGACTCAGATTCAGATTTTGGCATTCATTAAAAAAACCTTGCCTAATTAAAATATGTTCCACTAGCTACGTTCACACTTAACACTTTGAAATCGTTTTCAAACCGTTTCGAATGTTCAAATCGACTTTTAAAGATATTAATTTTGTTTCTCAATCAAAGGTCTATACGGGTGACCCCAAAATTTTATAATTTGACCTTTCAAAAACGGTTAAAAACGGCTTCAAAGTCTGTAGTGTGAACACAGCTACTGTGACACTCACGATTGTGTACGTGAAAATAATCAAACACGACATTTGCTCGTTTCAAGAGAGACATGCCGCAACGCGTGTCACGGGGATTTTATAAAGCTTGTTCTGCCAAATTCAGGTTTCCGATTTTTCGTACAAATCAAAGCTACACGTAAATTGTCTTATTTTTAAAAGCAGAATTAAATCAACCTTAATTAATTTTTCTCTTCGCCCTCCCTTTAAGATCGCCATATTTTTCTGTCAAAAAAAATTAGCTCCATAAACTAGCGACGCGATAAATTATTCTTTGTAATAATTTTTAACTTTTCAATTTCCGTAACCATTAATTTAAGTCAAAAATGAAAGCCACTCTATAATATGGCCAGGTATATACCGTCGTCCATTTCGTGCGGGGTCAACTCGGTTTAGTTGGGGGTCAAGTGGGCAGCTTCAAAAATTTTAAAAGCTTTAAAATTTTTTCCTCTTTTTAAATTTTAAAAAATGGTTACCGCCTTTTACGCGCCGAATAACGTGTCAACAAATATGAGTTTATAGCGAATACGAAACCAGGATTATGTTATATTTTAAGTTTGATAAATATGAAATGGTTGAAGTTTTAAACTTGGTGCAATTTTAACTTGATTCCGGTTGAATTAATCTTTCGAAATAATATATACATCGTGAAAGGTGAAATGTTGGTCTAGATATTTCAAACACTCTCACACGCACAACGAGGATAGTAGTTTAACGTTCTGACCATTTTTGGGGTCGTGTTTTAAAATATAATCTCAGCTAGATCTCTTTTGTACCCTTGTCATGATTGTTAAGTATTTGAAAAAAATAATTATGTTTTACATTTCAGTCAGACTGATGTTTTTTCTATAGATCTCTATATAGTGTTAGTTAATCTATATTGTAATTTAAAGATATAGTAACACGATCTGGTAAATTTTGAAGGAGTAGTAACACGAGCTAGGTCTAATCTTGAAGGGCTAGTAACACGATCTGGGTCAATTTTTGAAGGGGTAGTAACACGATCTGGTCAATATTTTGGGATAGTAACCCGATCTGGTCAATATTTTGGGATAGTAACACGATGTTGTCAAATTTTGAAGGGTAGTAACACGATGTTGTCAAATTTTGAAGGAGTAGTAACACTTTGACAAAGTTTGAGGGGATAGTAACATGATCTGGGTCAAATTTTGAAGGGGTAGTAACACGATCTGGTCAAATTTTGAAGGGTAGTAACACGATGTTGTCAAATTTTGAAGGAGTAGTAACACTTTGACAAAGTTTGAGGGGATAGTAACATGATCTGGGTCAAATTTTGAAGGGGTAGTAACACGATCTGGTCAAATTTTGAAGGGTAGTAACACGATGTTGTCAAATTTTGAAGGAGTAGTAACACTTTGACAAAGTTCGAAGGGATAGTAACATGATCTGGGTCAAATTTTGAAGGGATAGTAACACGATCTGGTCAAATTTTGAAGGGATAGTAACACGATCTGGTCAAATTTTGAAGGGGTAGTAACACGATCTGGTCAAATTTTGAAGGGGTAGTAACACGATCTGGTCAAATTTTGAAGGGGTAGTAACACGATCTGGTCAAATTTTGAAGGGGTAGTAACACGATCTGGTCAAATTTTGAAGGGGTAGTAACACGATCTGGTCAAATTTTGAAGGGGTAGTAACACGATCTGGTCAAATTTTGAAGGGGTAGTAACACGATCTGGTCAAATTTTGAAGGGGTAGTAACACGATCTGGTCAAATTTTGAAGGGGTAGTAACACGATCTGGTCAAATTTTGAAGGGGTAGTAACACGATCTGGTCAAATTTTGAAGGGGTAGTAACACGATCTGGTCAAATTTTGAAGGGGTAGTAACACGATCTGGGTCAGATTTTGTAGGGATACGCGATACTCTACTCTCCCTTTAAGTAAATTGACTGAGGATGAAACGTACCTTCATTTTGATCAGTAAAAAGCATATCAGAATCCAAGCCAATTGAGCCGTAGACCAAATGAGTACATAAGCACGGATTCAAATCTTCGATTTGGAATTCGTTGTTTTCGCTTTGATAGTAGCAGACGATGTGTTTTTGAGGAGCCGGGCCGCATGCTTCTGAAAATAAAAATAAAAAAAATAACATCAAAACATAATTTGATACATTTTAAAGTATAATTCTATATAGAATTGAGTTAAGCTGTAGTGTTATATATGTCGTGTTTCTCCCCAACCAACCACCCTATACTTTCATCACTCCTCCCTAGAGAAAAAGATTATAACAACAAATCTATCTTATCTTTCCATAAATTTAATTTCAATTACTATTCGAGTATTTTATTTTAAAATTCAGGCGATATGGTTTTTGATAATTAACAGTTAAAGTAGACAGGCAACCTGACTCGATTCGGGCTTTGCCAAATTAATCTCGCGCCATGCTCGCGAATTTAATGATTTTAATCACAATTGAAGATATCGCGGGCTCTTTTTACATCCGCGTGACGTCCGTTTTACTTCTCATTTTATTGTGCTCCCATCAGGGTTGCCACAGGTCAGGGAAAAGTCAGGAAATTTGAAAATGAACCAGAAAGTCAGGGAATTTGAAAATGAACCAAAAAGTCAGGGAATTTGAAAATGAACCAAAAAAGTCAGGGAATTTTAAGCTATTTTAAAAGTTTCAATAAGCCAGGAAATTACAATCATTATCTGCAGAAAAGATTTGAACCTGACCGTGTCAGTTGTATAGATTAGAGCAAAGATACGCGTGCAAATGTTATTGAAAATATTTATTTTTAAGTTATATAAAAATAAAAGGTTAAAAATTGGGTAGTATTAGCTGAAATGGTCCGGAAAAATCGTTGGAAAAGGTCAGAGAAAACCTGGGAAAAATCAGGGAATTTGAATCTGAAAAAACTGTGGCAACCCTGTTCCATAGAATAATTAATGATATTGACTTTCCCAATAAGGAACAATCTTCTAATTTGATCAAAAATGATCCAAATTAGAAAATCGCAACAGAATTCGAATAAAGAGATCAAAAATTAAAAAAAATTGGAATTCAACTAAAGAGGACCAAAGGCATTATAAATTTTGATCCACTTTTGTTGAATTAGAATTATTTCATTTAGTCATTTAATTTCTTCTAATACAGAAAGAATTTTCTAATTTGGATCATTTTTTAACAATATTAGTTTTTTTTTCCTCATTGGGAAGTAGTTATCTTTCGTTATTCATATTTCTTCATGATAGAAATTAAAATACATGTATAATTATAGCGTGTACGTTTAAGTTATAATGTTACTTTAATTGGCCTAAGGGTTAATGATGGGTTAAACATTTGTTTTGTTTAATATTATTATAATTAACATAATAAGGTGTTATGACTAGAATAACGCAAACAACGACACGAGGCCGGAATTACGTACAATATGTATGTATGTGTATATAATTAGTAATATTTTCAAAATATATATAATGAACTATAATAAATTAACGTCAGAGCCTTAGGTGCAGACCTGTTAAGGGATACTATAGACTGAAAGAAAAAGAGTTGTTAAAGTGACGATGTCACCATTTTTTCGAATGCCTACGAATTACGTTTTAAGTTTTATCTTACTATTAAAACGCAAAATTGCAAATAATACCTCTCGGTTTATGGATTCGTCAAAATGAAAATGTCAAAAATACAGGGTGTATCGAAAATGGGGGTAGAACCGAGCTACAGTTGGTTCTATGGGTCATTTTAAGACGAAACTGTTCTGTGATGTTTTGTCGCCGTTTAAGAGTTACGAAATGAACCATGCGCGGATGACCCATTAATTAACGTATTTTCCTAATTTGATAATTGTAAATTACCGCGAAACCTTTGTCTCGAGTTTTGAGGCGAATTTTAACAGTACAAGTCGATTAAAAATAACTCCTTATCAAAGTCTTGTCGATCCCTTTAAGGTACACGTATATGGCCGGATTATTTCTATTTCCTGATATGAATATTCGTGACTGTAAATTTCGAATTTCAGCCCAAAAATATCACCGCGTTTTTTTTTTTCTAAACGATTAAATGATTAACTATACTTCAATTATATCACCTTTTCGCGGGATTAAAAATTATATTTTTGATTCTAGTTATAGATTAAATAATATCCGAGTACGTCTTCCTTGTTGCGAGGACGTGTTTTCTAAGGGATACTGACACTATCCTTAAATATTTGTTTAAACCTAACTTGTTTTCTCTATGTCTTTTTAGGGTATTACACTTAGATTCCTTTCGTTTCCAACTTTAAAATGACGTCAGTTACGTTAAAATCGGTTAATAAATAACGAAGTTTGAAATTTTCAAACGCTGATGTTAAAAATATGACGTCACGTGAAAGTTTGAAAATTTCAAACCTATTTTTGGATTGATATGGACGTAGTTAGTTTTATTTGAAAGCTCTTAGTGAGATCTATTCAAATATTTAATCATGCCAAATATGCATCCTATAATCATTAAATAAACAATATTTTTATCGTGACGTCACGTGGAAGTTGGAAAATTTCAAACTTCTTTAATTATGGATCGATTTTTACGTAATTGGTTTTATTTGAAAGCTCTTGGTGAGATTTATTCAAATATTTAATCATGCCAAATATTAATTCTATAATCTTTATATAAAAAATATTTTTATCGTGACGTCACGTGAAGTTGGAAAATTTCAAACTTCTTTAATTATGGATCGATTTTAACGTAATTGGTTTTATTTGAAAGCTCTTAGTGAGATCTATTCAAATATCTAAGGATACAAAACCTTTATTCTATAAATTTTGAACAAAATATATATATATCGTGACGCCAGATTTTCAACTTCCTTAATTCTGGTTCGATTTTGATTTAGTTCGTTTTATTTCAAAGATCCCAGTGAGATGTATGTGAATAGTTATAAACATTAAACATCCGATACTTATTATTATAATTATTATTAAAACTGATAAGAGTTATTTTAAGATTGATCTTGCTATCCCTTTAGTAAATTAGCTGGAAATGGGCCCCCAGTAATTAGGTTCAATATTTTACACTTCCAAATGTTTTAGCGATATAAAAAAATAATCTGGGGGAAAAAAATTGTCGTTTGAATTTTTTTTTTTGCGAACTTAAACAGCTTATTAGCCCAACCAAATGATAGCCAATTATTTATAATTTCACCATTTTGAAAGTACACGTATTCTCCACCAGCCCTAGGGCCTTTTTTCGTGAAATATATGTGACGAATAGTTTAAAATGTTATTTACTAAAATTACTCCGAGCAATCTTTTCCCTTTCGGTCATTTCGGGATATTTAGTGGGTGTTGGTAAAGAGGTGTGTAAAAAATACTTTACCGGTTTTGTTTTCCGGTTCCGCCGACGCTGATTGGCCCAATGACGATGCCAGCAACGTCACCAAGAGGCCAACAAACCAGGGCATGTTGGGTCCTAGGGGGAAAAAAATATACAAAAAAAATTATTTTCTACGAAAAAATTATATATTTCATATACAATTAAGATTGAAATCAATTTTTCTTGGCGTGTACGGAAATTTCGCTTTAAAAGGAAAGTGAAAATGATTCGAAATCGAGTCGTGATGATTTAAATTAACCTTAATGACACGTGAATTAATTTATAAAATCGTTTGAACCACTTAAATAAATTTATGACTGTTACAATCATTTAACATTATAGTTGCAACACGTATCGGAGACATTTCTATTGTGTTTTAATACACGATCGAGTAGTAGAATCTTTGTTAATTACAAAATCACTTATATTTTAAGAAATATCGGGAATATTTTAAGGGAAAGCATTAGAAATATCGGGAATATTAAGAGAAATCATATGAAATAACCAACTATTAAGGGAAATCCTGAGAAATTCGGTAATATTAAGGGAAATCCAGAAATATTGGAAACATTAAGGGAAATCATTAAAAATATCGAGAATATATTAAGGGAAATCCTAAGAAATATCGGGAATATATTAGGGGAAATCGTAAGAAATATCGGGAATATATTAAGGGAAATCATAAGAAATATCGGAAATATTAGGGAAAATCATAAGAAATACCGGAAATATTAAGGGAAATCATAAGAAAATCGAGTAAGGGAAATCATAAGAAAATCGAGAATATATTAAGGGAAATCATAAGAAAATCGAGAATATATTAAGGGAAATCGTAAGAAATATCGGAAATATTAAGGAAAATCATATGAAATAACCAACTATTAAGGGAAATCCTGAGAAATTTGTTAATATTAAGGGAAATCATAATTAAGAAATATCGGTAATATTAAGGTAAATAAATAGAAATATCGGGAATATATAAAGGGATATCATAAGAAGTAACTGAAATATTAAGGGAAATCATAAAAAATATCGGAAATATTAAGGGAAATCATAAAAATATCGGAAATATTAAGGGAAATCATAAAAAATATCGGAAATATTAAGGGAAATCATAAAAAATATCGGAAATATGAAGGGAAATGATAAAAATATCGGAAATATTAAGGGAAATTATTAGAAATTCCGGAAATATATAAAGGGATATCATAAGAAATATCTGAAATATAAAGGGATATCATAAGAAATATCTGAAATATTAAGGGACATCATAAGAAATATCGGAAATATTAAGGGAAATCATAATAACGGAATTAACTTAAGGGAAATCGTAATAACGGAATTAACTTAAGGGAAATCGTAATAACGGAATTAACTTAAGGGAAATCGTAATAACGGAATTTACATAAGGGAAATCGTAATAACGGATTTAACTTAAGGGAAATCGTAATAACGGATTTAACTTCAGGGAAATCGTAATAACGGATTTAACTTCAGGGAAATCTTAATAACGGATTTAACTTCAGGGAAATCGTAATAACGGATTTAACTTAAGGGAAATCGTAATAACGGATTTAACTTAAGGGAAATCGTAATAACGGATTTAACTTAAGGGAAATCGTAATAACGGATTTAACTTAAGGGAAATCGTAATAACGGATTTAACTTAAGGGAAATCGTAATAACGGATTTAACTTAAGGGAAATCGTAATAACGGATTTAACTTCAGGGAAATCGTAATAACGGATTTAACTTAAGGGAAATCGTAATAACGGATTTAACTTAAGGGAAATCGTAATAACGGATTTAACTTAAGGGAAATCGTAATAACGGATTTAACTTAAGGGAAATCGTAATAACGGATTTAACTTAAGGGAAATCGTAATAACGGATTTAACTTAAGGGAAATCGTAATAACGGATTTAACTTAAGGGAAATCGTAATAACGGATTTAACTTAAGGGAAATCGTAATAACGGATTTAACTTAAGGGAAATCGTAATAACGGATTTAACTTAAGGGAAATCGTAATAACGGATTTAACTTCAGGGAAATCGTAATAACGGATTTAACTTCAGGGAAATCGTAATAACGGATTTAACTTCAGGGAAATCGTAATAACGGATTTAACTTCAGGGAAATCGTAATAACGGATTTAACTTCAGGGAAATCGTAATAACGGATTTAACTTAAGGGAAATCGTAATAACGGATTTAACTTCAGGGAAATCGTAATAACGGATTTAACTTCAGGGAAATCGTAATAACGGATTTAACTTCAGGGAAATCGTAATAACGGATTTAACTTCAGGGAAATCGTAATAACGGATTTAACTTCAGGGAAATCGTAATAACGGATTTAACTTCAGGGAAATCGTAATAACGGATTTAACTTCAGGGAAATCGTAATAACGGATTTAACTTCAGGGAAATCGTAATAACGGATTTAACTTAAGGGAAATCGTAATAACGGATTTAACTTCAGGGAAATCGTAATAACGGATTTAACTTCAGGGAAATCGTAATAACGGATTTAACTTCAGGGAAATCGTAATAACGGATTTAACTTCAGGGAAATCGTAATAACGGATTTAACTTCAGGGAAATCGTAATAACGGATTTAACTTCAGGGAAATCGTAATAACGGATTTAACTTCAGGGAAATAGTAATAACGGATTTAACTTCAGGGAAATCGTAATAACGGATTTAACTTCAGGGAAATCGTAATAACGGATTTAACTTCAGGGAAATCGTAATAACGGATTTAACTTCAGGGAAATCGTAATAACGGATTTAACTTCAGGGAAATCGTAATAACGGATTTAACTTAAGGGAAATCGTAATAACGGATTTAACTTCAGGGAAATCGTAATAACGGATTTAACTTCAGGGAAATCGTAATAACGGATTTAACTTCAGGGAAATCGTAATAACGGATTTAACTTAAGGGAAATCGTAATAACGGATTTAACTTAAGGGAAATCGTAATAACGGATTTAACTTAAGGGAAATCGTAATAACGGATTTAACTTAAGGGAAATCGTAATAACGGATTTAACTTAAGGGAAATCCTAAGAAAAATTGGCAATATTAATAGAAATCATAAGAACTTCAATAAACCGAAGAAATATCTTGAGTATAACTTTCATCGTTGATAATAAAAATTGATTAAGGACTCTTATAGCTGTAGAGGTTTACTTCTAATGACGTCGTTAGTTTTCGTTGCCGAATTAATGTCGATTAAATGAAAATATGAATTTTATTTTCTTTGTTATAAATATATATATTATTTCTGGCCGTTATACTCTCTCGGGATGAATTATATTTTTTGAACATAATTGATAATTAAAAATTAGTATATTAGCCCTTTATTTTTAAAAGCGGAATCAATAAAAAAAAAAAAAAAAAAAAAAAAAAAAAAAAAAACACTACACTATCTTCATCCTCCCTTTAAAGTCAGGACTATGAAGTGTCAATCAAATTGAGGGTAAAATTTGGTTTAAAAATAGTAATATGGCGCAACATGACACGGTGTGCCTTTAATACAATTCTGCCTAAAGTGAGCACCACGGTTTCTATGTTATTTAAAATCAGCTTTATTGCTAAGACAATATTTGAACTTTAGATTTTAGGTGTCAAGATATAACTTTTCCTTTTGACAATGAATATAATTAATTCAATTCATAGTAACACCTTTTAAAGCCAATTTCAACCAAAGAATATTTATTTTTTTGTAAGGCTTTTTTAACCGATATCACACGCGAAAACACCCAAAATTGCGTAGGTTTATAAAAAGGCTATTTATTTATTTATTTTTTGTTTCTTCTAGATTTGGCGCCAAATTGTCTCACATAAAGTTACTTCTTTATATCTATTGTATAGTTTTTACTTACTTTTTTCGTGTAAGCCCCGTGGCCAAATTTTAAAAAGCAGTTAACATTTAATGCTCCTCCTAAAACCTTTCGTGAATTCTAATTGACCAAGACTCGATATATTGGACTTAAAAAGGCATAAATTTACTTCGATGGTCATAAGAATATTTTAAAAACCCCCTTGAAACGCGTGGTTTAATATTCTATAAATGTGTATATATACAAAATTTCACTTAAAACGTTAAGCCTAATTTCAAACGTCGTTTAAGCCTAATTACCAACGTCGTTTAAGCCTAATTTCCAACGTCGGTTAAGCCAAATTCCAAACGCCGATTAAGCCAAATTCCAAACGCCGATTAAGCCAAATTAGAAACGCCGATTAAGCCTAATTCCAAACGTCGTTTAAGCCTAATTTCCAAACGTCGTTTAAGCCTAATTTCCAAACGTCGTTTAAGCCTAATTTCCAAACGTCGTTTAAGCCTAATTTCCAAACGTCGTTTAAGCCTAATTTCCAAACGTCGTTTAAGCCTAATTTCCAAACGTCGTTTAAGCCTAATTTCCAAACGTCGTTTAAGCCTAATTTCCAAACGTCGTTTAAGCCTAATTTCCAAACGTCGTTTAAGCCTAATTTCCAAACGTCGTTTAAGCCTAATTTCCAAACGTCGTTTAAGCCTAATTTCCAAACGTCGTTTAAGCCTAATTTCCAAACGTCGTTTAAGCCTAATTTCCAACGTCGTTTAAGCCTAATTTCCAACGTCGTTTAAGCCTAATTTCCAACGTCGTTTAAGCCTAATTTCCAACGTCGTTTAAGCCTAATTTCCAACGTCGTTTAAGCCTAATTTCCAACGTCGTTTAAGCCTAATTTCCAACGTCGTTTAAGCCTAATTTCCAACGTCGTTTAAGCCTAATTTCCAACGTCGTTTAAGCCTAATTTCCAACGTCGTTTAAGCCTAATTTCCAACGTCGTTTAAGCCTAATTTCCAACGTCGTTTAAGCCTAATTTCCAACGTCGTTTAAGCCTAATTTCCAACGTCGTTTAAGCCTAATTTCCAACGTCGTTTAAGCCTAATTTCCAACGTCGTTTAAGCCTAATTTCCAACGTCGTTTAAGCCTAATTTCCAACGTCGTTTAAGCCTAATTTCCAACGTCGTTTAAGCCTAATTTCCAACGTCGTTTAAGCCTAATTTCCAACGTCGTTTAAGCCTAATTTCCAACGTCGTTTAAGCCTAATTTCCAACGTCGTTTAAGCCTAATTTCCAACGTCGTTTAAGCCTAATTTCCAACGTCGTTTAAGCCTAATTTCCAACGTCGTTTAAGCCTAATTTCCAACGTCGTTTAAGCCTAATTTTCAACGTCGTTTAAGCCTAATTTTCAACGTCGTTTAAGCCTAATTACCAACGTCGATTAAGCCAAATTACCAACGTCGATTAAGCCAAATTTCCAACGTCGGTTAAGCCTAATTACCAACGTCGGTTAAGCCTAATTACCAACGTCGGTTAAGCCTAATTACCAACGTCGGTTAAGCCTAATTTGAAACGCCGATTAAGCCAAATTCCAAACGCCGATTAAGCCAAATTCCAAACGCCGATTAAGCCAAATTCCAAACGCCGATTAAGCCTAATTCCAAACGTCGATTAAGCCAAATTCCAAACGCCGATTAAGCCAAATTACAAACGTCGAATAAGCCTAATTACAAACGACGTTTAAGCCTAATTACAAACGACGTTTAAGCCTAATTATCAACGTCGATTGAGCCTAATTTCCAACGTCGATTAAGCCTAACAAAATTATCACGACCTGAAACAAAGCGAGAGAAAAGTCAGTACTTTTAATACAATACGTATATGATTATACCATGTAACTAATTATGATAACAAAAACCGTCATTTGTTTTTATTTTGCGGGATATTAGCTAGTTTCTATAAATCTTTTTGTTAACGATCTTTCCTTGTATGCTACTCTAATTCCATTCAGTATCAGGGACCTTAAGTACAGTTACTTTTGCAAGCGGTCAGCCTACAAGACTAGTTAAACTCTGAAAAAGAATCCATCAACCAAACTAGCTTGATATAACGATCGTTACCGACTCGGAAACAAATCCCAAAAAATCAACTCTAAACATCGTTATACAATGGGAACCTAATTAAACCTGATCAAGTCTTATACGAAATCACACTACAATCCATCACTCGAACGGGGAGTCTCAAATAGCCCCGTTATTTCATTGAAGGCACATATATCTAGAGGAAGGCGAAACGTTTTGTAAGAGATTTGTTTTCTCTAGCTATACCTATTTACCCAATGAGTCTTCTCGTGATTCGCCCACAATCCGTTTCATTATCTATAGGTGTTTCGCTCACTACACCCGATATCTCCCGCTGGGTGACGTACCAGATACCCAAATGATTCTCCGTTAAGTATCTTTCACGCTTCAAACGTTAAATATCACGCCAGTTTGAGATTTCATTTCGATAATTAGGCTTATCGTTTTAAGAGAGATTATAATATTTGTTTTGTCGTGTTTAACAATCGTTTTAATTTTAATTAATTTAGATTTGTGAATTAAATTATCTTTAAGTAATATTGTATTTTAGTTCTGTAATATATACCCAACCATATGGAGAATACTTAAGGGTTCGTTTAGACTAAACTCTCGCCCAACTTTTGCTGTACAGTTTTAGTTGTACAACATCGTGTTCACACAGAAGCGCAAAGATTGCGCAATACCTAATGTAATTTTCTAGTTTTCACACCAACTATGAAGTCATAATTCGTTTTCTAGTTATAAATATTCAGTTAATGGGGGTAATTCTCAAATAAAAAGGTTTCCCCTTTGAAGGAAACTAAACTGAACTTAACATTTAAAGGCCTAGGATTACTTCTGCCTGTCACCCTGGAAACACACTCGTCCTCCATGCTTTCTCTTGCCTTGCTACCCAAGGGGAAGCTCGGAAGGTGAACCCACTTCCAGTGAAACAGGCAGGTGACAGTCAGAAGATATCATCCATTGTTATCTTAGTAAATAATTGTTGTAGAATGAGTACTAACTAGATTATAAAGAAAACTCAATCCGCGAAGAGTTAGGCCTAGGCTCGCCAATCATTTATCTGCTAAAATACGTCTCTTTCCTATAGACCTCCTTCGTTTATTTTGACCCCCTCAAAAGGGGGTAGGCAACCCGCTGAATCAGTTGTAAAGGGGCATGATTAGCTCATGCGCAGTGACGGCGATGGTTCATCCCCCTTTGCTTCTCTGATTCTGTGGATGTCTACGCCTTTGGAAGGGGTCAGAATAAACGCAAGTCAGTTTGAAAGTAGACGAAAAGTTACTAAACAAAGATTGGTCGATGATACGATAAAAGCTGCAATAATGAATCAGCAAAATCGTTTAACGTTGGTTTTGACTTTTCGGAATTAATTGTACAATAAAAGTTGGAAACCAAGTTTTTGAGCAAAAATCGCCTTGTCTAATGTGAACGTACCTTTAACTTTAGATTCCCAAGATAAAAACCTTTCCTTGTCCTAAATATAATATCTTAAAACCCTTAGTCCGTCCAATATCTTCGAAACAATACAGTGACGGGCCTGAGGATTGAAAAACCGCGGCTTAATAATTATATACTTCGTCATTGTTATCCTTTTATCTCCCCGTCTTTTACTCTCTCTCTTCCTCTTCTAAGTTAATGGACGGAATTTTAACCGATTTCCCATCAAACGTGGGATTATATTACTGACACGTGTGGTTTTATACCCAAATAAAACAAATTTTGTTTCGTAACATTGTGGAAGGGGTTTTTGAAGGGATAATGAAGACGCACGGTAATTTATTTTTTTTATTATTCGATTATTCGCGTTAAAAAATTAGTAATCCATCAAAACATAATGAAATGCGATGTGTGTCCGTCCCCCCTCCCCCAGAATAGTCTTGAGAGGTCTAGAAAATTCTGGAAAGTACTTGAAAGTTCTAGAAGATTCTGGAAAAATCACGTGTTTTTGCTTCTACAATATTAAAACTCAATCAAATGTTTCTAGGTTCACTTTTCGGTTTCAATATGCCTTTATTACCGATTGTTAAATCTATTTTTCAATGGGAATTTTAATCTCTTTTATGAATGTTACTGAATATTACATAGAATCAGTTCAAGTTGTCAATAATTTCGAAATTACAGTCACCATAGGTTTTGTTTTGTAACTGTTGTAAACTGAGCTTGTCACGTAGTCAGTTCATTAGTTATCTTTCATTGGTGTAACGGAAACACCCTCAGATTTTTTATTTTTAACTTTCCGGATTTTGATATTACCAACGTTACTTAACTCTTCTAAATAGGGTTTAAGATTATGACACCCTTTTCAGTAAAACCCAAAATGATTAACAAATCCATATACCTACGTCATTTTAACTGATCTTAGTCATCTTTCGCGATTCGATAATGATTTGTATTTTAAACAAAGGGATAATGAAGACAATTATAATTAAAATATTGAAACTAACTCAAAGTTAGAATGTCAAACTTTGTACAGTTAAAGCGAAGCTGTCGCCGATTTTTTACGAGCTAGTGCTACAAATGTAATTTGAGTAACTAATTTAATGATATATATGCATATGCCACTATGTAAACTTTTGCTATTTGACCTTTCCAAAGCGGTATCAATGTCGTCTTTAGTGTGAACGTGGCTTAATTATGTGAGGCATGATTAATTTATAGTTGCCCTAAGAATAGACAACGCAGTAACATCTCTACAGTGAATATGCTATTAAACCTAGGGTACACATGTATTAGAAACAAACTCCTAAGCGTCTATTAACTCTAGCGGCGGCAGTCGGTGTAAATATTGTACGAAGGAAGCGTCACTCTTTGGAAAAATTCCGGAGTTGGGGGGAAACAATATATCCAAGCGCGGCCCGCCTAAATTCCGTCCCTCTCTCCCGAGTCAAAATATCGAGGAAGAGTCCAAATTATTCGAGCCAGACAGGGGTGATGACTTTTTTGGCTATTTTTAAGTGGTGGGCTATGACGTAAAACTGTACCTTTCCTGATAGTATTAAGCTATTTAGCGCTGTTTACTTTTATGGATAGACTAAGTGATATTATCTATTGTGGTGGGAAGTATTAAGGATAAATCGAGAAAAATTGATCACTTCTCTTCTCTGAAAATTTAATTTCTCTCGAAAAACACAGGATAGAAACATTAATTTGCAATATTTGATATTGTGAAAGAACTTGTGGGTGCGACATCTTGTTCGAATGTTGCAAACTACGTCACGAAATCACGTGGCGTTACGGTTATACAGGGCAGTTATTTCCGTTTTCATAAAACTCTAGGGGTCAGACAGCTAAGAAATCATTCGGAAGAGACCCGACATTGAAATCTGACACTGATATAGGAAAAATAGGCTTAAGAAATGCTCGGTGCTCACGAACGCTATGAGCTTTACAAGCTATTACGTAGCTGTTGACGTAGAAGGCAACATTCCCTAAGTAAGCTCCCCCTCTTTTATGATAGCAACTATTCCTCTTTACGAGAAAACTCTTCAATATTTTTTTGAGTGCAATTTTGGATTATAGACAAAACCCATTTCAATCTTTTTGGACGAAATTAATTTAGGCGCTTGTCACCCTTTAAATCTAGATAAAGGTGTGGTCAAAAGTTGGAACCAAATCAAGCATTTTACGTAATACCGTTGTTAACACTTTTACTCGGTACGCCTTTGAAATTTGTAATAAAAAAAAATGCTAAGATTCTAGAAAAGATTAAAAATGACTTGATTTTTTTCGATTTGGGATAGATGGACCTACGCTGTAGTTAACAATCTTGGAATGGACTTAAATATTTATTATAAAACAGGTTGTTTTAATTGAATTTCTATCCTTTTATTAAAGAACGGATAACCTTTAACGAAAGCTAGAAAAATATTTGGGTCTCTTGGTAACTCTATCGAGATTTTTTTTAGTCCAAAAAAAAATGTTTCTGGTCTCTTATATTTTTTGGGGCTATCAGATGAACCTCTTTGATCGAGTTTACGTATTTTTCCGAAGAGTCGAAATGTTTCTTTTAAGTTTTAAAAAAGTTTGAAATGGGTGCGGTTATAAAACCGGAATTTTTTTTCTTCTCGGGGATCGGTTTCGTGGTTCGATATATTTTTTAGATTTTTTAACTAGATTTATTAAGAAAGTTTCTCATAAAGTTTCGTAATTCTTAATTTTATTCAACTTATTAAAGATCTGATTTGAAATATTTATCTTATAATTGAATTTTTTTAGCAATAGATTTATTTAGTAGTACTTAGTTAATAATAGTTTGAATTTAAACCGTTGTAATTGAATTTTGGAAAAACAGTAAAAATGTTAGATTTAGTTTAGCAAATATAACATTTTTTTAATTACAAATGGTTGAAAGATCACTTATACATCCTAAAATCTTGTATTTTTGCAAAATAGCAATCAGAATCTTAAACTCTTGCAAATAGCTAATTAAAATCTTTATTCACTTTTGCAAATAGCTAATCAATTTTTTATTTCCTTTTTGTAATCAACTTTTATTTCCTTAAATTGAAAATAGCTAGAAAATTTATTTTCTTTTGCAAATAACTAGTCAATCTTTACTCAATTTTGCAAATAACTAGTCAATCTTTACTCAATTTTGCAAATAATTAGTCAATCTTTACTCAATTTTGCAAATAACTAGTCAATCTTTACTCAATTTTGCAAATAACTAGTCGATCTTTACTCAATTTTGCAAATAACTAGTCGATCTTTACTCAATTTTGCAAATATCTAGTCAATCTTTACTCAATTTTGCAAATAACTAGTCAATCTTTACTCAATTTTGCAAATAACTAGTCAATCTTTACTCAATTTTGCAAATAACTAGTCAATCTTTAATCAATTTTGCAAATAACTAGTCAATCTTTACTCAATTTTGCAAATAACTAGTCAATCTTTACTCAATTTTGCAAATAACTAGTCAATCTTTACTCAATTTTGCAAATAACTAGTCAATCTTTACTCAATTTTGCAAATAACTAGTCAATCTTTACTCAATTTTGCAAATAACTAGTCAATCTTTACTCAATTTTGCAAATAACTAGTCAATCTTTACTCAATTTTGCAAATAACTAGTCAAAATCATTCTTTAGTTTTGCAAATAACTAGTCGAAATCATTCTTTAGTTTTGCAAATAACCAGTCAAATGTTTTTCTTTTGCAAAAAACTAGTAAAATTTTTTTACTTTTGCAAATAACTACTCGAAATCTTTTTACTTTTGCCAATAACTAGTCAAAATATTTATTTACTTTTGCAAATAACTAGTCAAAATATTTATTTACTTTTGCAAATAACTAGTCGAAATCTTTACTTTTGCAAATAACCCGTCAAAATATTTATTTACTTTCGCAAATAACTAGTCAACATATTTATTTACGTTCGCGAATTACGATTCAAAATCAAAATACTCCTTCGCAAAAGCAAATCAAAAGTTGAAATCAATTTTCCGAAAGCTGATAAAAGCTTAATTTATTTTACAAATAAGTTCTAAATAAATCAAATCTGTTCAATTTACATTTGCAAACAACGAACCCAAAGTTGAATTTGCTTTTACAAATAACGATTCTAAAGATGAATCAAACTTAATTTAAATTGCAAAATACAAAATCAAAGCGGAACTTAGTAAATAGTAAAATTTTGACTACATAAAATTATTAAGTTGTTTCGCAAATCAAACTTGAGAAAAATTTAAATAATGAACCCCAATTAATAAAATATTCCCTTATCGTAAATAATTTGAATATCAATTCGAATATTTTATTTTCAAAAGTCGAAAAAAAAAAAACCCTAATTACTTCAAGAGATCTTTATTCCCAAACAATTAAATGACTTTTAATTGGCATCGTCGAAGATCTAGTTTATTTTATCGCGCTGCAATAGAAGGGCGGGATTTTGTTATTGAAACTAATTAAGAATAATTATCTATCCAAAAGCGACGAAATTTTATTTAAAGGGAAAATGCAACCTCGACAACACAAACAAAATATTAAACTAGAAATCAATTGTTTGACTTAGAAAAGTAGGCTTAACGGGTATCCATCGATAGTTTGATCCAAAGATAATATAGCTAAGGATTGGAATATTTCCCGAGCCATGCCTTTCTGCGCAAACATACGTTAATGATTTAATTACTAATTTTATAACGTTCATATAGATTCAATTTTTAACTGTAACAGACATATTCATAATTCCTGTCTTCATTTTTAAACTAAAAACTACCAAAAACCTGTAAAACATCACAGGAGTTTTCCAGAGTTTTTCCAGACCTTCCTAGATCACTCCCGACTTTTCTGCAACCTTCTAGAACTTTCTGGAAAAAGTCGGACGTACGGACATTGTAAATTAATAGAGTTTGATTAGCCTAATCCCACGATAAGGAAATTACTACTTCAAATCACTCTCTCCCATTCCATTCTCTATTTAAGAAAAAGCGAAAAATATTTGGTCGGAAATATATTTAATTTATTTTTTAAATGTCACTGTCCTAATTAAACGTTTCGATATTTTCAAAACTCCGTGAACGCCCTGAGAAATCAATATTTTTCCTCCCCAATACTCCCCTTGTCAAAATTTATCGAATTTACCCCGTACCCCCACCTTAAAGTATATCGGCTCATTATTATGCAAGAGTTTTAAATTTTGGGTGTCAAAAATTATAACATTTTTTTTACGTAACTGTCTCAAGGTCTGACTCACCATTATTTAAGTTTTTTTATTATTTATTGAAAAACTTTATTTTAAAATTCATTACTCGTTCAATATATGTTACATTATATATTTAATATAATAAACCCTGTCATTATTTTTAGGTTAATTTTAAATTATTATATTAAATTTTTCAAAGGAAGGCAGAAAAATATTTTTTTGGGGTTAATTTTTAAATTATAATTTTGGTTTTAATTTTAATTTCAAAAATTATATTATGAAGAACTCATGGTACATATTCACTACTCTAAAAGGTTTTGCGTGTACTTTGGCGTTTCAATTTTCTTCCGAGGCTAATTCAATAGATAGATCTTGCAACAATACGTTATAGAGATATGCCTATTCCCTGGATAAATTAACAGCATCTGTTAATCAGGCACTATCACAAGTAAATCATCCTTCAAGTTTATAAGACGACATATTGCGGGTGACAATAAAGCGAACCCGATTTTCTCAGTCCATGGATTCACCCTAAGTATTCCAAAATTTGTACATAAAGGCGGCCAGGCCCAGTATATTATTTCTAGAGTAAATCGGGCTCGAAATCGCGACGACCTGACGAGATACGCTCCTCCGTTTCGCGAGAGGGGAGAGTTTTTTCCGTCGATACATTTTCACCCCCGTAAACGTCTAGACAGTTCAGCGCCGTATTCGCACCGTCTATTTAGTTCCAATCTCAACCACTAGAGAGGGCAATTTCGAATTCCGTATCTCGACCGTTTAGAGATTTTGGATTTTCCCTCTCTCCTCGGGCGAAAGCTCTGACGACAAAACTTTCTGAACCACATTCCAATCATAATATGCCTTGTTGTAAACTTGAAGTATGATTTATCTGTGGTAACACTCAACGGACTAGGCGAAGAGCTCATCGGAGAGCGATTTTTCTTTGAACTGTATTTTTGCATTTACTGTATGTTCAATTAAATTTTCGCTATCGCTATTAGCTATAATTAAGCCTTTGCTACAAGGTTGAAACCGAGGGGTAGACACTTGGTTTTTTGGTGTACACCTGAGTTCGCCAGAGTTTATGTGAGTTCCTCTAATTCGTTCCATTTCGCTTTGAGTTTGCACAAATTTCTAAGAATTCTCACAGATTCGAAAGAGTTCGTGCGAGTTCTTCTGAATTCGAGAGAGTTCTCCCGAGTTGAATTCGGGAGAGTTTTCGAGAGTTCGGGAGAGTTTTCGAGAGTTCGGGAGAGTTTTCGAGAGTTCGTGAGAGTTCTCGAAAATTTGCTAGATTTCACATAAAATTTATGAGAGTTCGCATAAGTTCCAGAGAGTTCTCTTAGGATTCCAAGAGTTCGCGGAGTTCTGTCGAATTCGTGAGAGTTCATTTCTACTTGTACACCGAGTTACTCAAGTGTCAGCTACCTCGGTTGAAACCCCCTTTATTCAACGTACCAAACAACGCGTTCAACAACTTCTGAAGTAGTTGCCAAAAAAATCGGATTCTTCCCGTTGAGAGTTACTGAACGTAGCCATAATACCCGAGGGGGCAGACACTCACAAACTCAGGTGTACAAAATTTTAGAACTCTTTGCACTATCAAAGCTGAACTCAGAGTTCGTCTGAGTTCGAATTCAATGCACTGTCAAAGCTGAACTCTGTGAACTCAGGTGTACAGCGAATTCAAAAGTGTCTGACCCCTCGATAATACCCTCGCGAACATAAAGATGACGTACAATATTTTTTTAAAAATCTAAATTCGTTCTTAAGAAATCAGGAAAATAGTTTCCCTTTAGGCGATTAAGTAAATATAAATTTCTCGTATCTCTTTAATATCGATGTTTTGAACTAGTTTAATAGAATTAAGATTTAATTTGATTGATCTAAATATATATTTAGATGTTAAATTTAAAACTAGGTTAACCGGGATGGCGAATCGAGCTTTGAATATTGAAACGCGATTTCTCTAAAGTTCTAGGTGACTACAATGAAATATTTCTTCAACGCGCGTCTGCGCTGACGGGTTTTGCCGCCTGAAACAATCAATTATTACATAAATGGGGTGGTGGGTTTATTTTAAATTTAGGGGGAATAGAGGCTTTTGAATATCTCTCTTTAAAGTCGACCATGACTTTCTCACTATATTACGCGATATTTAATGATTACGTAAAAATGAAATTGTAACAATGATTAAGTTTTAATACCGCTTTTAACGAGTCTATATGTGAACTATTTAAAAAGGGAAGGGTGTAATGCTGCGCTACTTAAAATATAGACACGCAATTTGACACGATTCGGGCCTTGTCAAATCGCCAGGCTTTTTTTATATACGCGTGATTTTACTATTCATTTCAATACACTCTCATAGAATAACCAAAGAAATTAGCTTTCCCAATGAGGAAACCATTTCTAATTTGGTTAAAAATGGACCAAATTTGAAAATTCCAACATAATTCGACCAAATAAGCTGTGTTAATACTTGGGCAATGCTAAGCCTTAGTATGAGATTAAAGTAGATCCCGCATCACAGTCTGGAATTTATAGTTAGGAGCCATAGAGCGAAAAGGGACAATACTATAACGTAACCGGAACACCATGTAACACATCTATAACTGCGTTCACACTACAGGCTTTGAAACCGTTTTTAACCGTTTTGGAAAGATCAAATTATAAAATTTTGGGGTCCCACGTATGGACCTCTGATCAAGAAATAAAATTAATATCTTAAAAAGTCGATTTGAACATTCGAAACGGTTTGAAAACGGTACCAAAGTGTCAAGTGTGAACGTAGCTTTTAAGTCGCGTTCATACTAGGCATTGGAATAGATTTAAAACGTTTCTTTGTAGTCGTGTCAACGGGAAACCGTCTTTTCTCGAATCGATTTGATTCGATTTGTCGAAACTGCTTCGGGAACCAGTTTCGTACCGATTCGGTTTCGACAACCGATAGATGAAGCTACAATAAATCGATTTATAAAGATAATGCGTGAACGCGTGACGCTTAAGATGATTCCATGCGCTTTGAATATTGGTTTGATTTTACCGTTTCAAATCGATTAAGAAACTCTAGTGTGACGGTAGGCTATTGTCTATAGATGAAGCTACAATTAACAAATCGAATTCAACAAAAGTTTAGCAAAGGCATTTTCCATTTTGGTCCAATCTTGTTGAATCGTTATTTCATTTGATCAATTTGGTCGAATTCAGTAAGAATTATCCATCTCATATTTTTTTTTACAAAACACATCCTTTCTTTCCCCTTAAAGTGATCCTGTCACCCTTTTTTCGAATGCCTATGGATTATATTTTTAGTTTTATCATACAAAATACATATTAAAACTTTTATACCTCTGGGTTGACGCGTTCGAAAGAAACATCAAAATAAAAATGTCAAAAATATTTAGGTCATTTATTTCTGGAATGTAATTAACGATCATTTTCCTATAAAAGATAGTTGACTTTCTGGATTAAGTACTTTTACAAAAAAGACCGCGAGAAAGCCACATTATCACGAGCAAGAATCGATTGAGGGTTCTACAATAAATAGCCACGCGACTTGATTTCCATTACGAGTTCATGAAACATCCGTGGCAGCCTCACTATAGCTAGCATTTCTTAATCGAGTTGAAACGGTAAAATCAAACCGATCGTTTTAAGCGTCTTATGTTCACACTTTATCTTTAAAAATGGATTTATCGAAGCTTCATCTATCGGTTGTTGAAACCAAATCGGTATGAAACTGGTTCCCGAAGCAGTTTCGAGAAATACCGATTCAAATCGATTCGAGAAAAGACCGTTTCCCGTTCACACGACTCCAGCAAAACGTTTGAAATGTTTAAATCGATTGCAAGGCCTAGTATGCACGTAGTTTATGTCTCAATGAGTGCAATCTAAGCTCCATTTTAATCTAGTAGATAAAATATCCGTAATATTTTCCCTTTAAATCTGATTAGTTTGGGGAGGAGATATAATGTTTTACCTTGGCGTTTTTGACCTACTTGCGAGGCAAGTTCCGACTTAGGAAAGCTTTTTTTTTTTTTGGGCAGATCGCCCTAAGGGGTCTAAACTCCGTTTATTAACTTTCACTGGTCAATCAACTTCGGTTTTATTTTCTCTTTTTAATCTTTTTATAGCCTTATGGCAGCCGTACGTCTTTATCTCCATTAATTTAGATTGAAAACTCATGTTAGGTGCCACTAGTTTATTTATAATTTAAAACATTTCTTATTTAATGATGAATTTTTTGAAGAAAAAGGAAGAAAAATTAAAATTTAGGTAATATAATCTTTTGACATTATTTTGCGGTTTAATCTTAGAAGTGGATTCCTTTAAATTTTAGTTAATTAGTCTAATCCGAATGGAAGTTTATTAAAAAATAAATAATTGGGGGATGGAAACGTTTTTTTTTTATTACCCATATTATTTTGTAAATTTATTTATAAGGTTATCAATATTTTAATATTTGCACGGCACGCGATTTAAAATTTTAATTGATTCACTGATTTAATTAAACTTAAGTATAGGATGATATACCGAAAGTTAATTAAGTCACGAACACTTTAATATCAATGAGAGAAAGACAGAAACACAGCAAACTTTATGGCTAATTTTCAAAGTGGAAAAATTATTGGTTTTAAGCGTCGGAAAATCGAAATTTTTAATTTATTTCAATTTACCGCGATATTTAAAAAATTAAACTTGATTAGTTTAGCTCAAAAATTCGTTTAAAAGTTTCGATTGCTTTAAATATTTAATTGCAATTAAGAACAATAAATCCTGGCCCCTTGCAATATAAATTGTTGTCAAGGTACAAAACAAAAAGTTATGTTTGCAGAAATATGATCCAAATGCATTAAAAAAAAACCGAAAATGGTGACAGTTTCACTTTAAATTATTGAATCTTCATTCAATGAAACGATTAAGATAATTTTGCCTCCTTATAACCTTGACTATAATTTAAAAAAGTGGTTCTTAGACAATCAGTCAAAATCGCGTCTTGTACTTATTCTAATATAAATCTAACAATAGCCAACTGTTTCTGGGTCAATTTCCCATTGAAAATATTCCTAACTTTAGCTATAGTTGAAGCAGTTATTGGTAAACAATGCATGGTCTTAAATTCATAAATGGGCTAAACTCGAGAAAGTTAAAAAAAAAAAAAGTTAATTGAAAACTAAAAGGGTAATATATTTTGATTGACACCCGAAATAATTGGGTACCTTTAAAGAAAAATTATGAGGAAAAGAAAAATTATTTTAAAAAAATTACGCGCGCTCGCGTTATTATATGGCGCGTGCCTTTTTAAAAATTAATAAATTATTATTAAAATCTGACCCCTATTCCTATGACGTCATATTTTTTACGAAATATTTATCCGACAGCACGCGCTCTTAAAGGGAAGGTGAAGAGGAAACTCAAGTATATTTTTTATTCCCATTCTCCTAATTATTATAAGACCCTATTAGCATAGTTAAACATTCAGGAAAAATACCACAATTATTTTAAAAATCAAAATAGATCCAGATTTCACTGTTAAATTTATCCCCTCCAACCAATCACGTAACACCCTGCCTTCCAGGGAACAAAATACTCGTGGCACGCGCTATGTCGAGCGCAATTATAGCGCGAGATGTGATAACGCGAGCGATGTGACACACGTGGCGCTCGACATTGCGCGTGTCACGAGGATTTTGTTCGCTGGAAGGCAAGGCGTTACGCGATTGGTTGATGGGGGTCAATTTTAAAGAATTATGAAATCTGGATCTATTTTGATTTTTAAAATCATTGGGATATATTTCCCTCGGTGATTAACTACGCGAATTGGTCTTGTAATTAGTAGAAGAATCGTTTAAAATAATCACTTGATTTTCTTCTTCACCCTCCCTTTAAGTAATTTTTGAATGTTTTTATGCCAATATTTTGGAGAATGGTAATATCTCTGTGGTTTTATAATTCGCGAATGATTATACTGCCATTTTATTAATCTCCCCGTGTTAGTTTAACCTCAATTTTTAAAGGGAAACTTACAATCACCGGTATTTTAATTTTCAAAGATGATGAATTAATTTATCGGTATTGTAATATTTCTCGATGCATTCTATTTTTAGGCTAAACCTTTATGTTAGTGTCTTTCTAATTTTAAGTTTAAACCTTTACCGGTAATTTTGGGCAATTTTATTTAAGTTATCGGCAATTTAGAGCCATTTTACTTTTTATCTGTGTTTAAGAGAGCTGTTTAAGTTACAGGTAACTTAGAGCATTTTTATTCGGGTTAACCTGTAATTTAAAGCAATTTTATTTAAGTTACCGGTAATTTATATCAATTCATTTTATCTAAGTGTAATTTCGATTAATCATCTGAACGTGTAATTTCGATTAATCATCTGAACGTGTAATTTCGATTAATCATCTGAACGTGTAATTTCGATTAATCATCTGAACGTGTAATTTCGATTAATCATCTGAACGTGTAATTTCGATTAATCATCTGAACGTGTAATTTCGATTAATCATCTGAACGTGTAATTTCGATTAATCATCTGAACGTGTAATTTCGATTAATCATCTGAACGTGTAATTTCGATTAATCATCTGAACGTGTAATTTCGATTAATCATCTGAACGTGTAATTTCGATTAATCATCTGAACGTGTAATTTCGATTAATCATCTGAACGTGTAATTTAGATAAATTACCTGAACGTGTAATTTAGATAAATTACCTGAACGTGTAATTTAGATAAATTACCTGAACGTGTAATTTAGATAAATTACCTGAACGTGTAATTTAGATAAATTACCTGAACGTGTAATTTAGATAAATTACCTGAACGTGTAATTTAGATAAATTACCTGAACGTGTAATTTAGATAAATTACCTGAACGTGTAATTTAGATAAATTACCTGAACGTGTAATTTAGATAAATTACCTGAACGTGTAATTTAGATAAATTACCTGAACGTGTAATTTAGATAAATTACCTGAACGTGTAATTTAGATAAATTACCTGAACGTGTAATTTAGATAAATTACCTGAACGTGTAATTTAGATAAATTACCTGAACGTGTAATTTAGATAAATTACCTGAACGTGTAATTTAGATAAATTACCTGAACGTGTAATTTAGATAAATTACCTGAACGTGTAACTTAGATAAATTACCTGAACGTGTAACTTAGATAAATTACCTGAACGTGTAATTTAGATAAATTACCTGAACGTGTAATTTAGATAAATTACCTGAACGTGTAATTTAGATAAATTACCTGAACGTGTAATTTAGATAAATTACCTGAACGTGTAATTTAGATAAATTACCTGAACGTGTAATTTAGATAGGTTAGCTGAAAGATACCGGTAATTTAATTAAATTAATTAGGATAACTAAAATTTATTCCCGAACATGAAATTTAACTTCATTTTAATTTTAGATTGTAATCAAAATTGGGTACGATAGCTTAAAATTTTGACTTCAGTCATTAAATTTAATTCAATTTTCTATTTAATTTAATAATATGATTTAAATTAAGTCGGATACGTTAATCGTAATTTAATTCAAACTTTAGCTGTTTTTGATATGAATTTTTTATAATTATAAAATATATAAAAACTTATTTATTTTCTTGAAATTGAAAAATTTCAATTATAATCAATTGAAAAATAAAACTTCCAGCTTTTAGATTTTGTCACTGGCGCTTAAATACTTCTGTCCAGGTATTTATTTTATGTAATTTATATTGGTGGTATAGAACTAGGTATAAATTACATTTTTCTGTCGAACGTAGCTTTGGCGTACGTAGATGACTTTCTAAAAAAACTTGAGAACGTTTTCTAAACATAAATTAGCGTTTCATAAACATTTTCCGTTTAATCCCGGAGACCTCGGATAAGGAAATACATCGTAAATTATTTAAATGGGCAAAAGTAACGCCGAACAAAAAATCACGTACGATCCTCAAATTTAAAAAAATATCACTCTTAATCTTACGATATCAAATAGGATTTAAAAAAAACATTCTGAAGAAACCAAACTTCTTTGCTTAAACGTAACTTGAATATTGAATTTTCTCTACATTCATTGAAAGGGCTCAAAGTAGGGCTTCATAATGATATCTGATTTGACCATATATACGTGTATATTATTCATATCCGACCAAATTGACTGAATTAAATTCAGATATTATCCGTTTGCTTAAAAATAGACTATTTTTAATACAGATACATTATGGATATCTGACCAAATTAACGGTGATTTGTTTTAATTATGCATTTTGTTTTATTTAACAATTGGTGCTTGAAGTTTAACTCAAATTATTGGATAGATTGATCGAATTAAATTCAGATATATTATGGATATTTGACCAAAATAACAGGGATTTATTTATACTTTAAATATGCAATCTGTTTATTTAACAATTAGTGTTGCATTTTAACTTAAATGATTAATTGGATAGATTTACTGAATTAAATTCAGATGCTATCCTTAGGCTTATAAAAAACTATGTATCAATCCAGTTAACTTATCCAAAGTAAAAATAAAACGACCATACTATTAAGTACTTATCCGAGAAAGACCGCGCGAAAGTCAATAGTCACGTGACCATAGTGATAAAGTAGTATTGCAGGGAATTTTAAACTTATAAGATAAATTTTTACTGTTATCGGAATTTTTCTCTGACACATGTATATATATTTTCAATCGGTTTTTAGCGATCTTTCCGAAAATGCTACTCAATTTCCATTTTAAAGTTCTTAAAAAATTCCGTCACAGCCTTACATTAATATATATCGGCTCCCTGCCTTTGGGTGTCTTGGAGTTTATAGGAAACTTACACGGGGCGATATTTCTATATATAGGTTAGCTTTCCTGCGATACTTTCCGCTCTTAGATTCAAAAAGAAATGACGATTTAATAACTATCTCGTTTTACGTGATTGGTCAGCTTCCCGGACTCCCCTCTCTTATTCAAGCCTTGCATAATTTCACCTTATTTTGATAACGAGTACAAAACTAGTCTCCTTTATAATCACTAAAAAACGACGTAGAATTAATGAGTAGCCTAGCTTTGTACGTGGTATCAAATTAAAATGAAATATAGTTTGCTGTAAAAATTCCAGACATTCATATTTCCGTGACTAAAAATGCCAGAAGGCGTGAAATCTTTAATGCTGCTTTTTAAAACTGGGTGAATTTTTCGAAAAATAAATATTACTTCAAAATAAAGTTGTTTTAATGAAATTATATTAAGAGACAATTAGTTTTGATTTAGAGCTAAATTTCACTCAAATATAAATTAGATTTAATTTATATCTAAATTTCACTCAAATATAAATTAGATTTAATTTATATCTAAATTTCACTCAAATATAAATTAGATTTAATTTATAACTAAATTTCACTCAAATATAAATTAGATTTAATTTATAACTAAATTTCACTCAAATATAAATTAGATTTAATTTATAACTAAATTTCACTCAAATATAAATTAAATTAAATTTAAAACTAAATTCACTCAAATATAAATTAGATTTAAAACTAAATTCACTCAAATATAAATTAGATTTAATTTAAAACTAAATTTCACTCAAATATAAATTAATTAGAACGAAATTTGACTCAATTATAATTTCACTCAATTATAAATTAATTTAGAACGAAATTTCACTCGTATATAAATTTAGAACGAAATTTCACTCATTTATAAATTAATTTAGAACGAAATTTCACTCAAATATAAATTAATTTAGAAATTTCACTCGTATATAAATTAATTTAGAACGAAATTTCACTCAAATATAAATTAATTTAGAACGAAATTTCACTCGTATATAAATTAATTTAGAACGAAATTTCACTCAATTATAAATTAATTTAGAACGAAATTTCACTCAAATATAAATTAATTTAGAACGAAATTTCACTCAATTATAAAATTATAAATTAATTTAGAACGAAATTTCACTCAAATATAAATTAATTTAGAACGAAATTTCACTCAAATATAAATTAATTTAGAACGAAATTTCACTCGTATATAAATTGATTTAGAACGAAATTTCACTCAAATATAAATTTAGATCGAAAGTTCACTCAAATATAAATTAAATTAAATTTAGAACGAAATTTCACTCAAATATAAATTAAATTAAATTTAGAACGAAATTTCACTCAAATAAAAATTAATTTAGAACGAAATTTTACTCAAATATAAACTAATTTAGAACGAAATTTCACTCAAATATAAACTAATTTAGAATGAAATTTCACTCAAATATAAACTAATTTAGAATGAAATTTCACTCTTATATAAATTAGATACAATTTATAGTTAAATTTTAAGAAAATTAAATTTCATTTTGAATTGCACGAAAATGATTTTAATTCGAACTAAAATTTATGAAAATTTGATTTCAATTTAAATTTTCAAATAAACTTCCTTGAAATAATGAATATAATTATAATTTATGCTAATAATTTCAAATATATTAATTATCGCTTAATATTGAATTCTTAAACATTGAATCATGACATAATTAAAATAATATTACTTACTTTGACGGTATTTCATTAAAGAAGTTAATCCTTGTTGTTTTATGACGAAGAAAAAATATTTCCTCCAAAAATTGATATATATATTTATATATATAAAATTCTAATTATAATATTATAACTAATTAAATAAATTAAAAATTAAATAAATGTCGTTAGAGCGCAACATATCCTCTCTGCTAAAAAACCACAAACTATTCCCGGCGCTAGCTCATTTCCGTTTAGTTATAAATTTGAACAATTACGGTTTCAAAACTAGAGAGAGCTCGACTGTCCGAATCTTGGCGATCTTAACCGATCTAGCTAATTCGACTGTCTCGTGATCTTTAAATTTTCCAAACCTTAAAAGACCAGAGAGAAAGTTTTTTGGGGATCCGAAAAAACCGCAAACTAGTTCCAACAGAGACGCTAGAACACTTTCGAAATAATTTGACCTTATTTTAACAAAATTATTTTTTCTCAAAATTTTATAATTTTTATTCCCCCCCCCCCCCCACACTTTTTTTGGGAAATATTTTCATAAGTCCAGCTAGTACTAATATGAAATTAAAGCTTAGTTATATAGGGGTGTACAGAAAGGATTGGGTGACCTCCTTTATATAACGGTATCCTTTTACGTTGAAATTTGTTACGTTAATTGGATTTGTTAAAGGGAGAATGCAACCTAGCAAGTGTTTTTTATCGATTCCTTATCGTGTAAATAGGCCTAATCCAACAGTAAAATCAAATTAAAAACAAATATTAAACTAGAAATAAATCAAAATAGGCTTAGCTGGATTCATGGGATATCCTGAACTAGCAACCAATCCTACATTCCCCATTTAAGAGCCATCGATCAATATCATTGGTCGCGACGATAGTCCTTATATGTGGAGTTCAGGTGATCTCCATGAATCCACCTAAGCCTATTTTTCCGGTAAATTTTAAATTTATTTCTAGTTTAATATTTGTTTTTAATTTTTTTAATGTTGGATTAGACCTATTTAAATGATATTGAATCGAATAATTTTTAGGTTGCATTCTCCCTTTAAGACAAAATGTAGATATCAAGTTAATATCATATTTATACTTAAATTTATTTGGAATGTTTTCTAGAAATTACTGTGAATTTTTCAATTTTGTTTATTTTAAAAATAATATTAGTTTTGTTAAGTATTGAGTTTAAAATGGTGGGATGAAACAAATGATGGGCTTAAACAAATGATGGGCTGTTTAATATTAATTAGTTTCGTAATTAATTCTCTAAATCGGATCGAACCATTATCTTCTGTTATTCATATTTTTTATTTATTTTATTTTCGGATTGTTTGTGACTAAAAAATGCAATTCGTAAATTTATATAAAAGTTAAATGGATGTTGGGTTTATCCAAAGATAAACAAGTTTCAAGCTTTATCTATTAACGAGTTACGAGTTACTCGAATTAAACCGTATAACAATGGATAAGAAAATTAGCATTCTTAGAATTTGTGGAAAATGAAAGAAATATATTTCAAATTTACTTACAATTCGAATAAAATAAATCAAACAATAAAATCAAGCATTTAGGTTTAAATTTGATTATTTTTGGATAACATTTGAATATTGCGTTTCAATAGAATGATGAAACCCAACAATATAATCCATATGAATTGCAAAAAAGAGTTGTTACAGCTATCCCACTTTATATATTGAAATAGATTAAACTATTTCCCAAGATAGCTAATTTTGAATATTAATTAAAATTGACGCCTCAAATTAAATAACCTAATTTTTCAAGTGGAATTGATACTATAAGAAACATATATTCCTAGAAAAAAAAATGAACTGGGTGATAAGTATTAAACCTAATTAAATTTAAATTTTAATTTCGAAGAAAAAAAAAATTATCTTATGTCTTAGTGAACTTATTTAGTATGATGGATTAGTGGAGTTAAAATAGGATATAGTTTGCAGCGAATACGAAGTTAGGAAAGCTTTAATATTTACTAATGATGCGTGTAAACTCAGCTGATTTCTCCGAATGATTTTATTCAACCAAAAGTTTAAAAATACAATTTTTTTCTACATGATTTAACATCACGTGTTAATCCGCTTCGAGGTTTAACCTAATGCGAACTAATCTTGATTAAAATTAAATCGTTATTATCTGAGCGGGAAATGGGGAGAATATTTTCAACTTGTTTTTGATTTTAATTTTAATTGACAGTTGATGCTTGTTAAGTGTCAAAAATTAAATAAGAAATTAAAATGGCATTTCCGACTCTTAGTTAAAAGTTAAATTTGGAACTAGTTTTTAAAGTATTTTAAAGAAAGATTAACTTGGGTCTTGTCATTCGTTCTTAGAAAGTTAACGAGATATCAACGAGACATTCCAGAGAAACAAAATTTGAAATTTCTAAGAAGATATATCGCAACTGTAAAATGATTTCAAAATTGGAGTTTTTATGATATTATTGAAACTGAGGCCCAAAAAAATAAATCACGCGAGTTATATAATATAAATTTACACCCTAAATGACCCACTAATATGTTTTGTCGTGAATGCTAAAAGGAATTGATGTTCATTTTAATTGAAGTGAGGTTGTCACCATTTTTGCGAATGCATATGGATTATATTTTTAGTTTTATCATACTATTAAAACGCCATGTTAAAAATTTTATACCTCTGCCGTTTGACGCGTTCTTAAGAAACATCAAAATGAAAATGTCAAAAATATATGACTTAGTTTATATATATTACGTAATTAACGATAATTTTCATTCGAAAGGTAGTTAACTTTAAGTACTTTTGTGAAAAAGGCCGCGCGAAAGCGACCTTATTACTTATGCCAGAACGCGAGAGAATCAACTGTAGGCTTTACATTAGCGAAATCACGCTACCATAGTGATGACGTAGTATCAAGAATTCATTCAGGTTCCATAAGAATATGGGAGGGCCGCGATTCAATAACCATCCTCCCAAACTTTGTAGCAAAAGTTCGTTTGCTTCGAATCAATTTTTCAAGTAAATCGCTCCTGACATCTATTATTAACCCGCGCCACTAACGACCTTGACATAATATTTTGGGTAATAAAATTGAAGACGACCGAAAAAAGATCTAAGCGTACAAATGTTGGGAAAATTGCAGACGAACTTTTGTTACAAAGTTTGGGAGGATGGTACCAGAGGCTAAAGCTATACTCCCATATTCTTATGGAACCTGAATGGATTCTTGGTAGTATTACTGTTGCGGTAATGAAATATATCTGTATATATTTAAAATAATATCTGTATATATTTAAAATAGTTTTTTAAACACTCTCTACATTTTTTGATATCTTTTTGTCGGGAGTAATTAAGAATTTAGAATTAGTTTTAATGTTAATTATACAATAAATTGAAAAATTTCGAGAACTATTAGAGATAATCAAAACGAACAACACCATCAATTCTACCCTCTAAAAATATGATTTTTACAATTTACTAACCGTTCTAAGAAAAAACGAAAAAACTAGCCAATAATGGGTTAGAACAATTAGACACCTTAATCCCTAATTTTATTCTTATGATACAGTGAGCACTCCTAACTGAGGCCAGATATCTGCTCGTTCAACAGATAAAACTGATAGTTTATTTAACTGGTTCTAAATCGGATAAACGAATTTTTTAATCCAAATACAAGAAACGGATACCGGTTAAGCGCTTATCTGAAGTCAATTTATTTGCATAATGTTTTTATCTTTTAACCGCGCCTTGTATCTGCCAGCCAACTGCGAAACAATATTTTAAGCATACTTTAATCGGAATTACAACTAATTTGTCAAGTAATTACGCATTATTTCGCTAAAAAAATAATAGAATTAGAGTTAAATTGACAGTTATCGTATCTAGAGCTCGGGGTTTGGATAAGATAATCCATAACGGTTTGGTTAATCATTTATTTGTGAATAATAATCGATAATAATCTTAATTATTCGCGATTACATTGCATTTATCATAGACTCCCCGTGGATAATTTCAAATTATGAATAAAGATAAAACAAACGGATGAGCATTTTCGTGTCCAAACGCTGAACTCTAATTAACCCGTAAATATCTGGGTAAAGAAAAATGGAATTTGTTCGAATAGATAATGCAGATAAAAAATAATTTAAAAAGAGTAATTTGTACAATATCTGATACACGAAACAGATAAGTATTCAGTTAATGGTTATTGTTATAATATTTGAAACCATTTTGATAAATTTTTCTTAGGCCTTAGGATTTATCTTATAATATTTTTTAATAATAATAAATGTGTCATTTAGTTGGGGATCATAATATTATACATTATAACGAGACATCGGCTATATTATTTTAAATAATAACGATATCAGAAAATTAAGTACAGCCTATATCTTGTAAAATAAAAAAATAAAAAAAAGAATTAAGCCTTTATACTAACCTTAATCTTAAATTCTTTTAAAGTACAATCCCAGAAGCACGTTTTTTTGGATAAAAACCTAGAAAAATATCGTAAAACCATTGCTTTATAGTCTTGATAAAAAATGGTAATAAAAATTATCCAAACAGACGTATTAGTGTCTTTGAAGTTAGGTAGGATATGATATTATACTATCCAGTTCTCAACACTTGACTCTAATTCCTTAGAGATTGAAGCCAGCTAAATAGATGCTCATTCGCTGAAAAGTCACAACAGCGATGAAGTTCGTTATCTTAGAAAAAAGATCGGTTACTCACGATTTTGGATGATATGTAGAAAAATCCCTCCCTGCTCGTAAAAATATAAACCAAATTTATTTTTTTTCCAATTCGTTTTGGTACTTTATAGGAACCAAAGGAAAGTTCAACATTATTATAATAACGGATAAGATTAATTATTGTGGTAGAATTCGTACGGAAGCTAAGAAGCAAACCATCTCGTGTTGGAAATTAAAATTATTAGGGTCTCTTAAAATGATTAATTTATAATTTAATTACTTAAAGGGAAACTTGGAGATAAAAATGGAACAGATATTAAATTAAAATATTTAAAAGAAGGGTCTCATGGATAAGATATTAAATTTATTTTCGGAATAACCGTATCAAAATCCACTGTAGGCTCTACTATAGTGATGACGTAGTAATGCGGATAAATTTTATTTTAAAATTAGCCAAAAAATAGTAAATTTTTCTATTTCGGTTATTTTTTACTGACAAATGTATATATTTTTTTAATCGTTTTTTAATTATCTTTCCGAAAATGCTACTCATTTTCCATTTTGGACAGCTTCGCTTTAAGAACAATCCGTGAACATAATAGTTACTACATTTACATATAAATGATTAAATTTGAATTAGTGTCACTGCCACTTTGTAAGATATAAGATATAGTCAAAGGTTATTATTCCCGAGACCCTATTTCTTCCTCGTTTTCGTTTCTAAAAAGATGACACCCTGTCTATAACCCGACTGACCTTTCGCCTAAAGGTCAGGGCGGCTTTTTTTTTCGTAAAAGGGTGACAAAAAACTAGAACTACGTAGCTATTAAAACGGTCTTGTAACGAACGAGACGAGACGGTAGCTTCTTCAACCTAAATGGGTTATCTACATTTCAACAGTAATGTTCTTTATTTTTTCCGATATGAGCTGTCGTAGTGATACATTTCGGTAATAAATTCATATAGTAACAGTTAATTCTCCCCTTGCTTGCCCAATTTCGGGATAAAGTTTTTTAGGGAGACGCTGGGTCATAATGGGTGGATCCTTAAGATCTTCCGAGATTTTTTAATCATTAATCCTAAGTTATCTGTAATTTTGAAATCAAACCCTAGTGATTAATCCATTTGAATTCTTTAAATTCTAACGATACTATTAGTTTTATAGTACAAGGTAAATTAGAACCAACCCGAGTTTTAAGATCTAGGTAAACACATTCCAAATTGAAATTCCTAACATTTTCACGACCGTTGCAATTTTACATCGAACATAAATTCGTACGAAATCGTAATCTCATTTAAAGGGAGAATGCAACCTAACATCAAGTTATTCTTTATCGGTGACTTATAGTTTAAATAGGCCTAATCCAACAGTAAAAAATTACAAACAAATATTAAACTAAAAATAAATTAAAATTAACTTGTGAAATATAGGCCAAAGGGAGAATGAAAGGCCGAAACAACCTATTTTCAATCGATTAAGAATGCTAAAATAATGAGAAAAACACACCGAGAATATTTCGTTATTTTATAATTAATTTCCAAAGTTCCGATGCTAAGTCTAGGCTGCCTAACTCGGTGAACTAGGCTAGCACGATCTGTATTTTTTTTAATATTCGCGGCTGTTCTTGTCGCCAATCACGAGCGAGTACGCGTATTTTAAAAATACGCGTACTCGCTCGTGATTGGCGACTAGATCAGACGGGAATATTAAAAAAAATACGACTCGTGCTCGCATATTTCGCCGAGCTAGGCAGCCAAGGCTTAGAATCTGCAAGTTTCGGAACTTTGGAAATTTATTATAAAATAACGAAATATTTTTGTTGAGTTTTTCTCATTATTTTAGCATTCTTTATCGATTAAAAATAGGTTGTTTTGGCCTTTCATTCTCCCTTTAACTGGATTCATGGAGATCCCAACATTCTAAGGGTCAACGACCAATCGAATGTTATTGGATATCTCATGGAGATCTCGTCTTAACGACGGGACTACGCTCATTGGTCGAATAAATTCAGGGTCTTCATGAATCCAGCTTAGCCTAGATTCCGGATAAGTTTTAAATTTATTTCTAGTTAAAATTTGTTTGCCGTTTTTTCACTGGTAGATTAGGCCTACTGAAACGATAAGGACTCGATAAAATAATCACATTGTTGAGTTAAATTTTTCCTTGAAAATGCGGCAGCCAAGAACGATTTATTTTCTACCGCGTAAATAGGCTTAATCCACTATTAAGAAAATTAACAAATAAATATTAAGCTGGAATAATATTAACTGCTTCTGAATTCATTGTTAAGAAAAAATAAACTCAAAGGAGACTATTAGACTAGAAATTAATTGTTTAATATACTCTGAAACTGAAAGTAGGCTTAACTGTGATTCATGGGGATTTTAATATCTCGCCCTTGACGTGTCTTAAGCCAACTTTGAAACGTTTTAATGTCGCGTGATTGGTCGGAGACTCGTTAACGACGAGATACCTAACTCTGGGTTAAGCCTAATTTCCGAGTAAGTTAAAACGATTGATTACTAGCTTAATATTTTCGTTGATAACTTGGACCCAAATCCCGACTTAAATGAACAATCAAAGTAAATCACGATATAATCAATTCTTAATCACGGAAGAGTGTTACCTGATAGGAAACTTCTTCATTGTGCCCCTAGTACTAGCGAGCCTCCCTTGAATCAAAAGGGACCTCTAAAGGAGTGCAAAATGAACTGAAGTGTCTTTAGTATTTCGGGTCACTTATATGAATATCCAACAAAAAAAAAAACAAATTCTCTAAAAAATTCGCCAAACCAAATTTATTTCACATCTTATGTAAAATACACTAAGAATTACCAGAATTGCTGGATTTCGAGTAAACGTCTTCGCGCAAAACCTGACAATCTTCTCAATATAAAAGAGAGAGTGAAGAAGAAAATGAACTGGTTTTTTTAAGACTTATTTGCGTATAAGTTCTGAGAACCTCCGGATAATCAAAATACTCCTTTCTACCCAGTGGCGGTGGACGGTTCTAATTTTGGGGGGGACATTTTTCGCTAAAGAACTTGGAAACAAGTTGCTCAAGACCAATATACCTGATACCACGCTGAGTGAAGAGTATTGTTGGAAATTAAAAACGTCACCTAGTTTATGAAATGAAGAATAATGTGCCTTTTTTTTTTTTTTTTTTCTTGCTAAAGTTCAGCCTGGTAATGTATTGTAAGAAAACTCCAAACAGGTTGAGATTATCGACTGATTTTTCTTATAATTCATTGAATTCAATTATATTCTGAGATTAATCGGAGTATTGACTGAACAATTTGGGGAGGGACACGTATATTGGTTGTCCCCACCTGGTTTAATTGAGGGTGGACAATGTCCCCCTGTCCCCACCCGTTCCGCCGCCACTGTTTCTACCTTTGGCATCGTAAAATATCCTCATTGCAGTGTTGCGCGCGAGACTGTGCGCAGGTGAAAATAATCATGAGATTTAACACAGTTCAATTGAGTGCATTAAAGCCGGATGCCCACAGAACTATTTTCTCTCGTTTCACGCTCGTCTGCTATAGAAGTACCATTAGCAAGCGAGCGTGAAACGCGTGAAAATAGGTCTTGTGTGAATCCGTCTTTAGACCTATAAGAAATGATACAGTAGTTACTTTGAGAGGGCCAAATCGGATATGGACTTATAGACCATTTTTCAAAGAGTTTGTCGCAGCGCGAGTCGCGGGGATTTTTATCAATACAAAGGTGCGGAATCTGAGTTCCACCATGTTTTTCGGCGCAAATGGGTTTTATTTTGATAAGAAAATATCACTTCATGTTCATCTTGACCCTCCCTTCAAAGAAAATTAAAAAAAAAAAGTTAAATCTTTTCAAAAAATTAATATTGAGTTATTTAGACTGGAAATGGTTTTTGTATCCTTTAAACCAATGGTAGGTTTTAAAAAAAAACGAGATTGTGACGTAACGAAAGGTCATCGAAAGCCTCCTTCTTATTGGCCCTTTACACCCGTACCTCGTACGTAATTATTAATGTTCGTACAACTTGTTGCGAAAAGTGTGATGTCATTCGCCGCTTTTAAGTTTAAATACCGGTATATGATCTTTTAAATATTATGATTTTAAATATATACTTTATATATATTGTTATTAGGTATATCCACTTCGTGAGGTTATAATGTTTTTATTCGGGGTTTTTTTTGGGGAGGTTAAAATTCTATTGTTGAAATGCACGCGAGATTTAAATTTAATTTAACCTTATTCACGTATATTCACTTACATTCACGTTTGCCCCCAAGTTAGTTAGGTGAACTTTTAAAGGGAGAATGCAACCTAATAACAAGTGATTCTTAGCGATTCCTGTTCGTTAAAATAGGCCTAATCCACCAGTAAAGAAATTTACAAACAAATATTTAACTAGAAATAAATTTAAAACTTACCATCAAAATAGGCTTAGCTGGATTCATGGAGATAGCATGAACTTTCTGTATAAGGACAAGTGACCAATGGCATTGATCATGGTGATCCTGCATTCCCCATATAAGAGTCGTCGATCAATGTCGTTGGTCGCTAATCCTTATACAGGGAGGTGATCTCCATGAATCCAGCTAAGCCTATTTTCCGGGTAAGTTTTAAATTTATTTCTAGTTTTAAATTTGTTTTTAAAAAGGTAACCCGGAAAATAGGCTTAGCTGGATTTGTGGACATCATTAATTTCTTCGGATTGATGGGTCAGTGACCAATGGAATGTTATAGGGAATCTCGCGGAGATCTCGCCTTAATGAGAGGTTCCTTTGCTCATTGGTTCCTGAACCATCAATGTGAAGAAATTCAGAATCTCCGTGATTTCAGCTAAGCCTATTTTCCTGGTAAGGTTTAAATTCATTTTTAGTTTAATATTGGTTTTGCTGATGAATTAGGCCTTTTGTAGAGCCTAATTCTTGCGCAATCTGGTATAAGTGATCAGGTCTTTTTCGCGCGGTGTTTTTCGTAAAAGTACTTAATCTAGAAATTCCTACCTTTCGTATAAAAATTATCATTAATTACGTTTCAGAACTAAATTACGACGTCATCAATTTTATATGTATTTCGTAATTTTTAATTCAATCGCGTTAACTCATAGGTATGAAATTTTAAATATGTCGTTTTAATAGTATGATTAAACTAAAAATTGTAATTCATAAGAATTATTAATTAATTAGAATTTTTGCCCTATTTCGTAAACTAATAAAAAATCAATCTAGCCAATATTCCCAAAATAGTAAGTATTATATACCCTATCTGATGGGATATAAGAATACATTTATGGATCCTCGAAGTGTCACCTACACTACAAGTTAAAATAAAATACTAATTTCTTGAAAATGTAGTGTACAAACTTCAATTTAAATAAGAGTTATTTTCCAAGGAATTTATTGGATAAAAATCTATTTAGTTTTATCTTCCCTTGGAAATATTTTAAGAATTTGTACAAGTTATATACTTCGTTTTATTTTTGCTTCGCCCGGCTTTAAATATTTTGGTCCATATTTTTGGATTTCTTTTATGTGCTTTACATTTAATTGGGTTAATAATGGGTTAGCTTACATATATTATATATATATAATATTATTTGCTTACAATAGATAGATAGCGATAATTAGATCCTGTAGCTTTTATTTTAAATATTTCCTTTACGATTTTTACCGACTCAATTTAAAAATATTTAACAATTTAAAGCCCTGATGCTTAGGCTTAAATGCTAAAAATGTACTGATGTATATTTTCAGATGACTGAGTTTATTACTGGAACATTATTAACGATAATTTTTATACGAAAGGTAGTTGGCTTAAGTACTTTTACGAAAAAGACCGCGCGAAAGCGACCTGAACGCGATAGAATCAATTGAAGGCTAGAGCCTTACGTCATCACTATGATCGCCTGGCTATCGTAGACGATAGCCAGGCGATCATAGTGATGACGTAGTATGAAAATTTTACTCAATTTCCAATTGGAGTTCATGAAAAATCCTTGACAGCCTTATACCCTTTTCAGACGAGGCGTAACTAGCCTGTTTAATCAGATTTAACCGAGGTTTAATCACGATTAACCGAGGTTTATTGAACTGAGAAGGCTATGTAAACCACAGCTAATTTTGCCTCGTCTGAAGAGGGTATCACTAATTTTAAATTTTATCATTTAAATTGGTCTAATCCAACAGTATTTTAGAAACAAACATTAAACTAGAAAAAAATTTAAAATTTACGATCAAAATAGGCTTAGCTGGATTGATGGAGACCACCAGAACTCCCCATATAAGGACTAGTAACCAATGGCATTGATCCTTGGCTTTTATAATGGAAATTTAGAATCTCCGTGATCAATGTCATTGGTCGTTAGTCCTTATACAGGGTGTTCAGATGATCTCCATGAACCCAGCTAAGCCTATTTTCCTGGTAAGTTAATAAGTTTTAAATTTGTTTTTAGTTTAATATTTGTAATTTTTTTAGTGTTGGATTAGGACTATTTAAACGATAAGGAATCGATAAAAAATTCACTTGTTATAATCTTAAAATAATTAAAATTCCGGCGCATCCCAATACTTGTTAATTATCCGATTGATTTAATTAAACAAGTTTTAATATAATTAATATTAATTACGATGTTGGCAGGGCCTATATAGGCATACCATTTTTTTGTTTATAATTCCTTACATCAAAACACGAATTTTAAATCGATTAATTTTACTTTTAATTTGGTGTTAATTATTGTTTACAATTTCAACTTGAAAACCCGGTTTAAAACTAAAAATTTCTCATTTGATTTTTTTTTTTTTTTTTTTTTTTTTTTTTTCAAAATTATTTCAATATTTTCTTAAGGGCGAAATATTGGATTACATAATGTTCTGGTTCACATTCAATTTAAACCCAAAACCAAAAAATTTCTGGTTTTTTTTAACATGTTTTCATAAGGAAATAACTAGAAATTTAAACGATGTAATGAAATTGAAGTAGTAATTAATTTTAATTATACTAAATAATTTTAATTATTATACCGGAAACTTAAACCTAAACTTTAAAGTATCATTTTCATTTATCTTGTTTGTCCGACTTAAATTTGAATTGTCGTTGAATAGCTATTTAAATTAGATATCTCTTGGTATTGCACAAACGGTCAATTTTAATTGGGTATCTGTTGGTCAGTAGCACAAACGGTCTATTTTAATTGGATATCTATTTGTCAGTAGCACAAACGGTCAATTTTAATTGGATATCTGTTGGTCAGTAGCACAAACGGTCTATTTTAATTGGATATCTATTTGTCAGTAGCACAAACGGTCAATTTTAATTGGATATCTGTTTGTCAGTAGCACAAACGGTCAATTTTAATTATGTATGTGTTTGTCAATAGCACAAACGGTCAATTTAAATTACATATCTGTTTGTCAATAGCACAAACGGTCAATTTAAATTAGATGTCAGTTGGTCAGTAGCACAAACGGCCAATTTTAATCAGATATCAGTTGGTCAGTAGCACAAACGGTCAATTTTAATCAGATATCAGTTGGTCAGTAGCACAAACGGTCAATTTTAATTAGATATCAGTTGCTCAGTAGCACAAAGGGTCAATTTTAATTGGATATCTGTTGGTCAATATTGTCCAATTGCTCGACATGAGATTTGGTCCAATTGATCGACTTTCAAATGATTAACAAGGGGTTTTGTCTAATTGATCAACTTTCAAATGATTGACTATGGGTTTTGTCCAATTACTTTACTTTGAAAGGATTGATGATTGGTTTTGTCCAATTGATCGACTTTCAAATGACAAAGGGTTTTGGCCAATTGCTCGGCTTTCAAATTATCGGCTAGGGGTTTTGTGAAACTGATCAACTTCAATGATCTACAACGTTTTAGGTAAGGTTAGCAGGGCTCCCAGTGATCCGAAAATTCCTATAATCTATATTTTCAAGGTAATCGTAAAATATCCTATTTTTTTCAAAATTTATCCTATAATTCCTGCATTTTCACCAAGTTTGGTTTAAGTCTTGAGTTTTGTCAAATGAAATTCAAAAACTATGAACAAATAGTTGTCATGCGGGAAAAAGATCTTGCTGGTTGCTTCGGTTTATTGACGCGAAAACGCTGGAAGTTTCTGTTCCAATCTATTATTTATACTCTATTATACTCTTAATCGCAGGGAAATAAATTAAAAAAGGTTAAAATATTCAGATAAATTTCAGGGAAATTTAAAAATATCAGTGAAATTCATGGAATATGTTATTACTCCATGTTATTATTCCATTTTATTGACAGAAGTGAGCGTAGTTTAGTGGGACCATGTTTTAATGTTTAAAACTTGAAGCAGACGAATTTAAGAGGGATCACCAAAGGTTAACAATAGATGGCGAGTTCTATTTCCGGAATTAAATCACAAGGGGTGAAATAGAGGGGGAATCTATGAAATCTGGCAGCCATGTTACCACCAAACGTCCACCCAATGTTTTGTAAATTTGTACGTTATTTAGTCGTAAGAGAGGCGTCTTTGTGCTATAATGTGTCGTGGTGGGACCATCTTTCTTGGTTTATTGTAATATAATCGGTGGTCTTCGACCTGGAAGTTTCGGGGAAATCGGTTTTTCAAAAGTTGTACGTACCGTGAATATTAATATGATTATATTTTTTTGATTATCATTTATTACTAAGTTTCAATTCGTTTCATTAATTATACACAATATATTCGTTAGTTTTTCTAAATGGCTCTACAAGAAGTCCATACTTTTTTAACGCTTCGTACTGGGTTAAAAATCTCGTAGAGGTCGCGAATCAATCGTTCAGACGTGTCGCGCGTTTCATCAGCGCGAAGATTATTTCCCTTGAACTTGTCGAAATATTTCGAGTTAATCATCCAAATTTATCGGTAAAAGTTAGTTTAGGTTATATACTACCTAATTTGATCAAAAATAGCCGTGTGTATCGTGACTTTTAATTCCGAAAAGTTAAAACTCTTTGATGCATCGTCGTTGCGCTAACCCTCGGCGGCTCCATATATAGCGGATTTTTTACTAGCCTTGTGGGGCTCGGGCTATAGTTGCCATCATTTATCAAGCGCGGGAAAAGCGGGCGATATCGCCAAGTGCAAAATTCGATGGATTACTTCATTTACGCGTCTAGTTGCTGAGTTTTCCTTATTATATTTCTGTGATATATTTTTTTATTGGTATTTGTACCAAAACGTGTATTATTATTACACATTATCTGAGCTAAGCCAAAATGAAAATATGGCCTAAAATTAATATATTGGGGTGACAGGCCTCTGTCTTAGGCTGTATTATTTTTAAATAAGCTATTTTGTGGTAGTCCTTATTGGAATCAGATTCATTTTAAAATAACCTCCACGACAATCAACTTGTAATTGTGTTTTTCTTCGGGGACCCCGTTATTTTTACTTGCTACACGGTATACCTTCAATCATAGTTTTTTTATTGTTTAGTGGAAAATATCAACGCATCATAGGGGTCACGCGATGACCTCTGCCAGTTTTATTTATGACTCAAGGTCGTTGATTGTACAGTACATTAGAATTGTCACGTTTCGTAAAAACCTGGAAATCTCAGGGACATAAATTAAAGATTAAAAATTTTAGGGGAATTCGGGGGAATTGAGGTCTGGGTATTGGTCTAAATGTGTTATTTCATCAGATAGGCTAAAAGAACTCCAAGGGTGTTGTTACTACATTTTATTGACAGAAATGCTGCTATAGTTTGAGACCATCTCCTTTGGTTTATCTTAAAATAATCTGGTCTTGGACCTGGAAATATTCGTGAAAAAACCACGAACCCTGATAATCTAGATTATCTCCATTTTGAAACCAATAAGAAAGCGCGTTAATTCAAAAATCTCATCCTATAAAATCCTATTATTTTACGATTTTAATCCTATAAAACTCCTATAATTTTAAGACATTAATACTATTATTGCTTTATTTTTGGGAATTACTGTGGGCCCTGGGTTAAGTTAGTTATTAAATTGAGAATGCAACCTAACAAGTTATTTTTATAGATTCATTATCGTTAGAATAGGCCTAATCTACCAGTAAAAACAATTACCAACAAATATTAAACTAAGAGTAAATTTAAAACTTACCTGGAAATAGGCTTAGCTGGATTTATGGAGGTCCTGCTTTCCCCTTATAAGGACCATCGATCAATGTCATTGGTCGCTATCTCCATGAATCCAGGTATGCCTATTTTGATGGTAAATTTTAAATTTATTTCTAGTTTAATATTTGTTTGTAATTTTTTTTCACTAGTGGATTAGGTCTATTTAAACGATCAGGAATCGATAAAAAAATCACTTGTTAGTTAACTTAGGTTGCATTCTACTTTTAAACTCATTAAGTCTATTATTTCAAAGTCGATCACGTGGACCCAAATATATTTATCATATGACAAATACCACTTCGTAACCATGGTGATTCCATTCTTCTTTATTATCTCGTATACTGATAAAAATGATTGACTCCCACGTACAATATATTGAAAACCATATTTTTTTAATCCAGATCTTATACCCTTAAGTGAACAAATAACGGAATAACATACAAAAAGAGGTTAAAAATGTAAATTTCTTCATTACGCAAGCTAAAAGAATTCTTAAGGGGGTATATCAAAATCTCAAAAAAAAGTGTTTTTTTTTTTGATACAAGAACTTTTTTCCTCATTGTCTAATTGTCTTAGACTCCCTTCTTTCTCTGCGTGTCAAATTTATAGTTTTCGCAGTAGGAGCTCAACGTTACGTTTCAACTTGAGATTAGAGTGGTCACGGTACTTGGCTTCCATCTCTATGGTTAAAGGGAGAATAAAATTATCGATAACTATCGATTTTTCTATCGAACATTACATATCGTTTTAAATTCATCGGCCAAACAACTAATTTCCTCCTGAAAGTAGGCTTAACATCGCGCTTTCAAAGAGCCAAAGGATAAAGAACGAAAGCTTTAAATTAATTTAAACGTTTTATCGTCTGATCATTGGCCGCAGACTTTTTAAACTATAGAAACACAACTTGATTCGATTCGGACTTAGTTAAATTAATCTCGCACCAAGCTCGCCAATTTAATCACAAGAAATTTAAGAAAACCACGTGCCTGTTTTTCCATACGCGTGACGTCGGTATTACTTTCAATTTTAATGTGTTTCCATTGAATAACGAAAGAAATCGTCTTACGCAGTGAGGAAATATCTACAAATTTCCTCAAAAACCGTCTAAATTAGAAAATAACCCGAGTTCGACCCCCATTTTTGAGTAAATTGATATTTTTTCATTGGTAAGACGATTTCTTTGGTTATTATACGGAAGCAAATTAAAATGAAAAGTAAAAGTGACGTCACGCGTGAATGTAAAAACAGCCTCGCGATTTTTTTAATTTCTTGTGATAAATTGGTATCACGAGATAAATTTGACAAGGCCCGATTGGTGTCCATTAATTTTAATAACCGAAAAGATATCAAACTCTCTATAGATTCTCGTTAAGCCTACTAGTTCAATATTTGTATATTTTTTAACTAAAAATTGGATAATTTAAACGATAAAAAAGCCATTTTTAAAGTAATTTCATTCTCCCTTTAGCGTAACGGAACCATATATCGAGTGCGAAGATAGATTTTGCGCACGCTATAGAATCAATTTGATCCGAGTAAAAATAATGTCTGATTAGCCAAGACTAATCGGACAATAGTCTTTTGAGAACAAGAATCTCGAACAAAAAGCTACTCATTTTGACTTCTGTACAAGTTATATACGTCGTACTTGTCTTATAGCTTTCTTTTTAAATCTTACGTGACCCCGTAAGCGATATCTGGTTTAGGGTCAAATACCTGCAGTTTCAAAACTATATATCCCTCTGTTATGTAAAATATATTTCAGGAAAAAAAAAAAAAAAAAAATAGAAAATAGAACTGAATTTTTCAATAAATATGATATATATTACATGACGATAAAGGGAGAATAAACTGCGATAATGAATTATTTTCTAACGATTCAGTGCGATATTTTAAAGTAAGACTAGCACCATAGACTAAGAAAGGGTTTCACCCTGGACACGCGACGTGCTCCCTACGTCATTAGTAACTGTTATTGCCGATAGAACCGGTACTAGTACGTTTCGATCAATGTAAAGAAAGGATTTTACTAATGGATTAGGTCTTTTGTAGAGTATACAATTTTTTCTCGCGCTTTCGTGGAGATCTCGCCTTAACGATGGGCCTTGCTCATTGGTCGTTAACCCATCAATGGGAAGAAATCCAGCTAAGCCTTTTCTTCCGGCTAGTTTAATATTTGTTTGTAATTTTTTACTGGTGGATTAGGCCTATTTAAACGATAAGAAATAGATAAAAAATAATTGTTGTTAGGTTTCATTCTCCCTTTAAGCAATTCCGTTATCTTGAGACTTTCTAGTTAAAATTTTCTTTGAAACGGATTTAGGCTTAGCGAGGATTGTTCAGCAATTTCAATAATTAACTGTAAATTACAGCGAAACCTTTTTCGCAAGTTTCAATAAACAATTTTGACATTAGTTAATTATTATTAATAAATAGCTCGTAATTATATCTTTGATAAAAATATTAATTTTATGCAAATTTATTGAAATTATGCTTCAACGTAGAAATATTCGTAACTTAATTATTATTAACAGGTTCTAAAATTTATGAAAAGATTACAACATTTTTGCTTTTTAAATCGTAGCAGGTGTTAGTCTAAATTTTATTTTTAATCTTAATCTTACTAGATTTTTTAATTCATAATTCTTTTTTTTTTTAAAGACCCAAAATAAGGGAATCCTCGTTATAAAAGCGAGCGTTAAAATGAGGTCTTAACGTGGGTTGAATCTTATTCAAAATATTCCGGTTGGAACAGATTTCACTACATTTATTTTATTTTGGTTTTTACGTGAACTATGAGATCATGACGATTCAGGCTTTAATCCCACGTTACTCGGATTTTATTTTTGGATTAGATGTCGCGCTTAATTCGTGGGTTTTATATATTTCACTATACATTTACAAAGGTTTTTTTTTGGTTATTTTAAACTTTTAATTGCCCACGTGATAAATTTATGTTTTTAAATATAATCGTCTATAGAGTTGTGAAGATTATGTGCTACAACTATACAACCAATTTTTTTTATCGATTTCTTATCGTTTAAATAGGCCTAATCCACCAATAAAAAATTGTACAAACAAATATTGAACTAGAAATAAATTTTGAACTTATCCGGAAAATAGGCTTAATTAGCTGGATTCATGAAGATCCTGAATTTCTTCGCGTTAATGGATCAGCGACCAATGAGCGAAGGCCGATAGTCAGACACTATTGAATTTGCTGTATACCTGAGTTCACTGAGTTCGAACTCTTATGAACTCTGAGTGAAGCTTTGATAGTGCAAACAGTTCAAAAATTTTGTACACCGGAGTTCGCAAGTGTCTGCCCCCTCGGCGAAGGCCCCTTGTTAAGGCGAGATCTCCATGACACTTCCAATACCATTTGATTGGTCGTTGATCTTTCAAAGGAAAGAAATTCAGGATTCCCGTGAATCCAACTAATCAAACTTTAGAAATTTATTTAAACACTTAAATTGAAACTTGGAGCTAAAAATGTATGGGGCGCCAAACAGGACATAATTCAGGTTTTATCTTCATATATTTCTAGTTTAACAAATATATTTCTAGTTTATCAAGTTTAGGTTCGTATATATCAAGTTTAGGTTCGTATATATCAAGTTTAGGTTCGTATATATCAAATTTAGCTTCGTATATATCAAGTTTAGCTTCGTATATTTCAAGTTTAGATTCGTGTATTTCTAGTTTAGATTCGTATATTTCTAGTTTAGCTTCGTATATTTCAAGTTTAGCTTCGTGTATTTCTAGTTTAGATTCGTATATTTCTAGTTTAGATTCGTATATTTCTAGTTTAGCTTCGTATATTTCTAGTTTAGATTCGTATATATCAATTGCGTTCGCCAAACCTTTTGCACGCTTGTCTTTGTTTTAATCTATACAACTGACACGGTCGGCTTCAAATCTTTTTCACAGATGATTGGAATTTCCTGGCTTCTTGAAAGATCTTTAAATTCCTTGACTTTTCCCTGACTTTTTAAAATATCTTAAAATTTCCTGATTTTTCCCTGACTTTTTTGGTTCTTTTCAAATTCCCTGACTTTTCCCTGTTTTCCCTGACCTGTGGCAACCCTGCGTGGTGTCTGCATAAGACAACACATTCTGTTCTACAATTAATGTAAATCTGTTGTTTTCGGCACCAATAAAATTAATTACACTTTCCTTTTTCTATTTCGTTATATTATAAACTGTTTAAACTAGTAATATACGAAGTTAAACTAGAAATATACGAAGCTAAACTAGAAATACACGAAGTTAAACTAGAAATACACGAATCTAAACTTGAAATATACGAACCTAAACTAGAAATATAAGAAGCTAAACTTGATATATACGAAGCTAAACTTGATATATACGAAGGTAAACTTGATATATACGAATCTAAACTAGAAATATACGAAGCTAAACTAGAAATATACGAATCTAAACTAGAAATACACGAATCTAAACTTGAAATATACGAACCTAAACTAGAAATACACGAATCTAAACTTGAAATATACGAACCTAAACTAGAAATATACGAACCTAAACTAGAAATATACGAAGCTAAACTTGATATATACGAAGCTAAACTTGATATATACGAATCTAAACTAGAAATATACGAATCTAAACTAGAAATATACGAATCTAAACTAGAAATATACGAATCTAAACTAGAAATATACGAACCTAAACTAGAAATATACGAACCTAAACTAGAAATATACGAACCTAAACTAGAAATATACGAATCTAAACTAGAAATATACGAAGCTAAACTAGAAATATACGAAGCTAAACTAGAAATATACGAAGCTAAACTAGAAATATACGAAGCTAAACTAGAAATACACGAATCTAAACTTGAAATATACGAACCTAAACTAGAAATACACGAATCTAAACTTGAAATATACGAACCTAAACTAGAAATATACGAACCTAAACTAGAAATATACGAAGCTAAACTTGATATATACGAAGCTAAACTTGATATATACGAAGCTAAACTTGATATATACGAAGCTAAACTTGATATATACGAATCTAAACTAGAAATATACGAACCTAAACTAGAAATATACGAACCTAAACTAGAAATATACGAATCTAAACTAGAAATATACGAATCTAAACTAGAAATATACGAAGCTAAACTAGAAATATACGAAGCTAAACTAGAAATATACGAAGCTAAACTAGAAATATACGAAGCTAAACTAGAAATATACGAAGCTAAACTTGATATATACGAAGGTAAACTTGATATATACGAAGCTAAACTTGATATATACGAAGGTAAACTTGATATATACGAAGGTAAACTTGATATATACGAAGGTAAACTTGATATATACGAAGGTAAACTTGATATATACGAAGGTAAACTTGATATATACGAAGGTAAACTTGATATATACGAAGGTAAACTTGATATATACGAAGGTAAACTTGATATATACGAAGGTAAACTTGATATATACGAAGGTAAACTTGATATATACGAACCTAAACTTGATATATACGAAGGTAAACTTGATATATACGAAGCTAAACTTGATATATACGAAGCTAAACTTGAAATATACGAACCTAAACTTGATATATACGAAGCTAAACTTGATATATACGAACCTAAACTTGATATATACGAAGCTAAACTTGATATATACGAAGGTAAACTTGAAATATACGAACCTAAACTTGATAAACTAGAAATATACTTGTTAAACTAGAAATATATTTGTTAAACTAGAAATATATTTGTTAAACTAGAAATATATTTGTTAAACTAGAAATATATTTGTTAAACTAGAAATATATTTGTTAAACTAGAAATATATTTGTTAAACTAGAAATATATTTGTTAAACTAGAAATATATTTGTTAAACTAGAAATATATGATGATAAAACCTGAATTATGTCCTGTTTGGCGCCCCATAATACAATTATTATGACGTCATTTATTTAAAAGTTTTATGCAAATGAATCGAACTTAAAATTTTATTTTTTATTTTATTATTTTTTCGTTTTGCCCTTGTTATTATTTTCTCAGGAGTCGAAATTTTGCATAAATTATGCCGGATGTTTGAATGACGGTTAAAACGGGTTTCGTAATCATTTCGATAAGAGATCAAGAAAGCTAGCTGAGAAAGAGATTAAAGATTTTAAATAGAGGCTCAAAACTTTAAATATTATCAAAAACAAGGTGATTTTATTTTAATAGCGCTAATTTGATCATTTTAATAGCGCTAATTTGATCATTTTAATAGCGCTAATTTGATCATTTTAATAGCGCTAATTTGATCATTTTAACAGCGCTAATTTGATCATTTTAACAGCGCTAATTTGATCATTTTAATAGCGCTAATTTGATCATTTTAATAGCGCTAATTTGATCATTTTAATAGCGCTAATTTGATCATTTTAATAGGGCTAATTTGATCATTTTAATAGGGCTAATTTGATCATTTTAATAGGGCTAATTTGATCATTTTAATAGGGCTAATTTGATCATTTTAATAGGGCTAATTTGATCATTTTAATAGGGCTAATTTGATCATTTTAATAGCGCTAATTTGATCATTTTAATAGCGCTAATTTGATCATTTTAATAGGGCTAATTTGATCATTTTAATAGGGCTAATTTGATCATTTTAATAGGGCTAATTTGATCATTTTAATAGGGCTAATTTGATCATTTTAATAGGGCTAATTTGATCATTTTAATAGGGCTAATTTGATCATTTTAATAGGGCTAATTTGATCATTTTAATAGGGCCAATTTGATCATTTTAATAGCGCCAATTTGATCATTTTAATAGCGCCAATTTGATCATTTTAATAGCGCCAATTTGATCATTTTAATAGCGCCAATTTGATCATTTTAATAGCGCCAATTTGATCATTTTAATAGGGCTAATTTGATCATTTTAATAGGGCTAATTTGATCATTTTAATAGGGCTAATTTGATCATTTTAATAGCGCCAATTTGATCATTTTAATAGCGCCAATTTGATCATTTTAATAGCGCCAATTTGATCATTTTAATAGCGCCAATTTGATCATTTTAATAGCGCTAATTTGATCATTTTAATAGCGCTAATTTGATCATTTTAATAGCGCTAATTTGATCATTTTAATAGCGCTAATTTGATCATTTTAATAGCGCTAATTTGATCATTTTAATAGCGCTAATTTGATCATTTTAATAGCGCTAATTTGATCATTTTAATAGCGCTAATTTGATCATTTTAATAGCGCTAATTTGATCATTTTAATAGCGCTAATTTGATCATTTTAATAGCGCTAATTTGATCATTTTAATAGCGCTAATTTGATCATTTTAATAGCGCTAATTTGATCATTTTAATAGCGCTAATTTGATCATTTTAATAGCGCTAATTTGATCATTTTAATAGCGCTAATTTGATCATTTTAATAGCGCTAATTTGATCATTTTAATAGCGCTAATTTGATCATTTTAATAGCGCTAATTTGATCATTTTAATAGCGCTAATTTGATCATTTTAATAGCGCTAATTTGATCATTTTAATAGCGCTAATTTGATCATTTTAATAGCGCTAATTTGATCATTTTAATAGCGCTAATTTGATCATTTTAATAGCGCTAATTTGATCATTTTAATAGCGCTAATTTGATCATTTTAATAGCGCTAATTTGATCATTTTAATAGCGCTAATTTGATCATTTTAATAGCGCTAATTTGATCATTTTAATAGCGCTAATTTGATCATTTTAATAGCGCTAATTTGATCATTTTAATAGCGCTAATTTGATCATTTTAATAGCGCTAATTTGATCATTTTAATAGCGCTAATTTGATCATTTTAATAGCGCTAATTTGATCATTTTAATAGCGCTAATTTGATCATTTTAATAGCGCTAATTTGATCATTTTAATAGCGCTAATTTGATCATTTTAATAGCGCTAATTTGATCATTTTAATAGCGCTAATTTGATCATTTTAATAGCGCTAATTTGATCATTGTAATAGCGCTAATTTGATCATTGTAATAGCGCTAATTTGATCATTGTAATAGCGCTAATTTGATCATTGTAATAGCGCTAATTTGATCATTGTAATAGCGCTAATTTGATCAATGTAATAGCGCTAATTTGATCAATGTAATAGCGCTAATTTGATCAATGTAATAGCGCTAATTTGATCAATGTAATAGCGCTAATTTGATCAATGTAATAGCGCTAATTTGATCAATGTAATAGCGCTAATTTGATCAATGTAATAGCGCTAATTTGTCATAGTTCGATCCATTTCGGTAGCCCCAGTTCGATCAATTTCGGTAGCGCCAGTTCGGTTGTTTTAATAATGTCAGTTCGATCAATTTCAATAGCGCCAGTTCGGTCGTTTTAATACCGCTAATTCGGTCGTTTTAATAATGTCAGTTCGATCAATTTCAATAGCGCCAATTCGATCAATTTCAATAGCGCCAATTCGGTCAATTTGATAATCGCTTCAATCTCTCTTTAGGGTTTTACCGTTTTACGGTTGATTCTAAATTTTGTTTTTGTTCTTACTTTACATTATTTGAGTGTCGAATTCTTTAGGCTCGATTTATTGGCGTGATTCGATTCTCGCGGAAGATAAACTGCCATAATTTTATTCCAGTTTGATTTGACATCGCGTGCGAACCTATACTCTTCCGGTTATCTCAGCCAATCGTTTGCGTGCCTGTAGTTTCACTTTCACTGGCGAATGAAAGTGAAATATCGAGTACCAGTATTGGAAATTTTAACTTTCTTTTATCAAAACATTATAAAAACACAATATCCTGGCGAGTCAAAATTTGGGTCAATTTTGACTTGATGTATTGGTGCTTAGTCAAACACTAGTTCACATTCATTTATTGATTCGTGTCTTATTCTAAAATCTACACGTTTTAATTTATAATCCTGGAAGTAACTTCAAGAGACTCTGTCATGTAGTGGTTTCGAAAAGAAAAAATGGTAACAGAGTCACTTGAACGAAAATATAGCCCGGGAGAGCTTAAGAGAAAAATAAAGTTTTGTTTTATTGATCAGATCTAATATTAAAAATAAATCTCGTTATACCCGTTTCAGACGAGGCGCGGAATTATCCTGTTTAATCAGATTTAATCGATTTTTAATCAAGTTTATTCAGATTTAATTGATTTTTAATCAGGTTTATTCAGATTTAACCGATTTTTAATCAATTTTATTCAGATTTAACCGATTTTTAGTCAGGTTTAACCAATGTTTAATCAGGTTTAACCAATGTTTAATCAGGTTTAATCAGATTTAACCACGGTTTAATCACAATTAACCGAGGTTTATTGAACTGTGAAGGCTATGTAAACCTCAGTTAAATCTGATTAAACCATTGGATAATTACGCCTCATCTGAAGAAAGGTATTAATCAGGACGGTTATGCTCTAATTGGCAGTATAGTTCTAAAAGTCAAATTTGACAGTTTTGAATTGAGTTTTGGACACTGGGTTTTGACGCTTTGTTGAAATGTTTTTTAAACACTACCTATTTAATTATAGTAACTTCTCTTTTAAGGCCTAGGATTTCTTCTGCCAGTTTCTGGAAGTGGGCTCACCTTCTGAGCTTCACCTTGGGTAGTAAGGCAAGAGAAAGCCTGGTGGGTGAGTTTGTTTCCAGGGTGACAGGCAGAAGTAATCCTAGGCCTATCAAAGATTTAAACCTAGCCCTTCACGATAACCTGCCAGCTCAGTTTTGGTTGATTAATCTCGGCTAAGACTCGCCATTCTCGATAGTTTCCCTTTAAATCCAAAATAATCAACCTATTTTATGTCGCCAGGGTGTCATTCGCTCAATATCAATTTTATTCTTCCATAAAAGCTAAGTAGCTTGGGTAAATTCCTTCGCGGATCAAAGTTTAAGATTAACATGTTTTGCCATTTTCCCATAGACTCTAATATAATGATAGATATACCCCCTAAGAAATCTAATTTACTTTTGATGACATATTGCGAGTTTTGTTACTTGATCCGTAATTAATTCTATTAGTCACTGACAATCTTTACTAAACCTTGAAGAATCCGATGCCTGACATTGTTTTCTTAAAAAAAATTGACATCTTCTATCGGATTTATAATAAACTAGTTCGAGTTTCGAGTTTGGTGTTGAAATCAAGGTAAACTTCTTAACTTCGCTTTATAGTCCAGTAGGTTTTTCCACTCGTGTCATCAGTTATCTAAATAACCTTCTAAATTTTATTGGTTTACACTGATATCACCTTCAATATTTGATGCGCAAACGGTCATGGTTCCTAGTTGTAAATATATATTTTTATGAAGTAAAACGCCCCAAGTGGTAAATTATGTTAAATTAAAATTATTTTATCGATCAATATTAAATTGAAATTCATGTTTATCGACTTGAAACTCGTTCTTTCGCGAAATAAGTCTTCAATTGTACTGAGTTATAATTTTTCATGTAATTTTGTTTCAAATAATTATTATTTTAGATAATATTTATTTTAGATACCGTATTTCATATCTAATTTACCACTTTTTACTGTTATTTTCCAATATCTACCAGTTCAGTTATTCGTAGAAATTCGTGGAAATTGGTTAAAAGATATTCGTAGAATTTCATGGAAAATAATTGGTATCGAGTATTCGTAGAATTTCATGGAAAATAATTGGTATCGAGTATTGGTAGAGTTTCATGGACATTGGAATCGAGTATTGGTAGAGTTTAATGGAAATTGGAATCGAGTATTCGTAGAGTTTCATGGAAATTGGAATCGAGTATTCGTAGAGTTTCATGGAAATTGGAATCGAGTATTCGTAGAGTTTCATGGAAATTGGAATCGAGTATTCGTAGAATTTCATGGAAATTGGAATCGAGTATTCGTAGAATTTCATGGAAAATAATTGGTATCGAGTATTCGTAGAGTTTCATGGAAATTGGAATCGAGTATTCGTAGAATTTCATTGAAATTGGTATAATGTATTCGTAGAATTTCATGGAAATTGGTATAATGTATTCGTAGAATTTCATGGAAATTGGTATAATGTATTCGTAGAATTTCATGGAAATTGGTATGTATTCGTAGAATTTCATGGAAATTGTTATAAAAATATTCGTAGAATTGCATTGAAATTGATTCCAAATAATATATTTAGTAGAATTTCATGGAAATTGATTCCAATAAAGATATTAGTAGAATTTCATGGAAATTGGTTTGAGATATTCTTAGAATATCATATAAATTGGTTAGAGATTAGTAGAATTTCATATAAATTGGTTAGAGATATTAGAATTTCATGGGAATTGATTCCAATAAATTGGTTAGAGATATTAGAATTTCATGGGAATTGATTCCAATAAATTGGTTAGAGATATTAGAATTTCATGGGAATTGATTCCGATAAAAATATTAGTAGAATTTGACGGAAATTGTTCTCATTAAGAAAATAGTAGAAATTCATGCAAGTGGTATTTTTAGCAAGATTCTTCCAAAAATTCTGATATTTTTGGAACTCTTGGAGTATATTATATGGTCTATTGAGGATCGTTTTTGATCCATAGTTGTGGTTTCTTAGGCCCAGTTGCTTAAATTTAAATATTTGAAATAAATACAAACTCAATATTCTAATTATTTTAAAATTTATGTAAATATTTCTAGCTTATGATATAGTTAATGGCTAAGTGGATAAAGTTTTCTGTAAGGGAGGGTCAGTGGAAAATAATAACGCTAGTGTATCTTTTCTGGGTTAATGCTTGAAACTTTTAACCGGTCGTAATTGTGATCTATATTATATTATTTACTATACGGAACCCTAATACCTTTTGTTTTTTCAAAAATATATAATAATGATTATGGCGAATTTCGCCTGGGTCATTATTACCGGTTTTAAAAAGTCCTATAGCTGACTCTCTTGATGCCACTACACAATGCCATTCAGCAAATATGGCTTTGAAGTTTAAGCTTAAACTCCAATAATAATAATTAAGTTGATAATTTAAAACTTGACCATATATATTGTGTCTAGTTCGTATAGAAAATATTCGCTAATTAAAATTAATGTTTCCTACGCTTTGTAGGGCCTCTATTGTAGCAATTACCTCTAATTTCTAACGATTAAATTGTCGAGCTTAGTGCGAGATCAATTTAGCCGCGTTCATATTAAGCCTTGGAATCGATTTAAATCGTTTCAAAACGTTTATCTGGAGTCGTGTGAACGGGAAACCGTCTTTTATGAAATCGATTTGATTCCATTTCTCGAAACTGCTTCGGGAACCAGTTTCATACCGATTCGGTTTCAACAACCGATAGATGAAGCTACAATAAATCGATTTATAAAGATTATTCTTGAGCACATGACGCCTAAAACGAATCCTGACGATTTGAATATCGGTTTGATTTTACCGTTTCAAACCGGTTAAGAAATGCTAGTGTGACTGTAGCTTTTGACAATTCTCGAATCGAGTCAAGTTGCGTGAACATCTTCTTCAAGCTCTAATAATGAGTTTTTAATTATATTTTATATTATATATCATATAGTCCTTTAATTAAAATATGAAAATGAATTAACCTTCAAAAATATCGGTAGTTTACTCGTAATCATCTAATAAGTCTGAAGCTGCGTTCACACTAGGCCTTGGAACCGATTTAAATCGTTTCAAAACGTTTCCCTAGAGTCGTGTGAACAGGAAATTGTCAGGAAATTTCTTGAAACTGCTTCGGGAACCAGTTTCATACCGATTCGGTTTCAACAGCCAGTAGATGAAGCTGCAATAAATCGATTTATGAAGATAATGCGTGAAAGCCTGACGCTTAAAACGATTCCTGATGATTTGAATGTCGGCTTGATTATACCAAATCGATTAAGAAATCCTAAGCTACGGTCACACTAGCATTTCTTGATCGACACACTATATTCTTGATCGATTTTAAACGGTCAAACTGATATTAAAATCACCAAGAATCGTTTTAAGCGTCGAGTTATTGTAGCTTCATCTATCCGTATGAAACTGTTTCCCGAAGCAGTTTAGAGAAATCGAATCAAATCGATTCGAGTAAAGACGGTTTCCCGTTCACACGACTCCAACGAAACGTTTTGAAGCGGTTTAAATCGATTCCAAGGCCTAGTATGAACGCGGCTTTATTGTTATGAAAACTATTCGAGCACATCCTGGATAACCAGATCCATAAAACAATTGAATAATAAAAGTTCCCCAAATTAATACGCATTAAAAATAAATGGAACCAACTTTGAAATAACGCTACAAATTAGTCTCAAGGTCAGTTTGGTCAGATGAAAAAGATATAACCATAACAATTCAAAACAAATAGACATAAAACACGATTTTTTCTCAAATTGAGATTAAAAGTTAAACTTGGAGATGATGATATTAGTATAGAAAAAATATATTTTTTTTATAGTTCATCTCGTATTCAATTTTCAGTAAGTAGAAAGCTATCATTACGCGTGAATTCTTTACAATAATAACCTTGTTCTCACTGCCAATTCTAAGTGATGATTGGTACTATAATGGGAAAATCCCGTTATGGTTCAAGAGCGCCCACTTTTCCGACATTCTTTTAAACCAGATGACTTAAGATTTAATCCAAAGAAAAAAAAATCAATTCAAGTTTTCATTTTTATCTTAGTTAAACATCATTCTATTTCATTGTAAAAACATTCTTAGAGTTTAGCTTAATACTCGGTGCAAACTAACGATGTAACTTAATATTAATTAATTGAGTTCGCGCGCTTTTTCAAGGTCTCGCGCGCTCTGCACGTGAATTAAAATTGCATTATTATAATGGACGTTTTTATTGAATTTCACGAGCTAGTTTTTTCCACGGCCTTGTTAATACAAAATTTATAATTATTTAACAGCGTTAACAAAGGCAGGATTGAAATAACTAGCACTTCTGACTGAAAATGTTCGTATTAAATTTAATTTTAATATTTCATGATAATTATTTTGATATAATTAACAATACAGGGTTGATAATACGCTTAGGATTGCGATTAAATCTGTATTATATTGCCTATTTATTATAGAATTAATTATTATTCAATTATAATTAATTACGGCCCCATTATACTTAATTTAATTTCTAGAACCACAATTAATTTTAAATATAAAGAATATTATTTTGAAAATTATTTCAATACGTTTTATTTCAAATGGTTTTTGTTTAGTAATTTAGTAAAGGTTTTTCTCAAGGATTTAAGGTGAATTATATATTTTCCATCATTTTTTTTATTAAAGTGATGCTGAAACTTATATTTCATGAACTTCAAAGGAAAATTGAGTATCATTTTCGGAAAGATAGTTAAAAACGATTCAAAATATATGTCATAGAAAATATTGCAACGACGGTAAAAATACATATTTTATAATCGAAGTAAAATGTCCCGTAATTATTAAATAAATACGTCCCCTGACTATTGTAGAGCCTACAGTTGATTCTCACGCGTTATGACACCAGTGATAAGGTCGCTTTCGCGCGGTCTTTTTAGTAAAAGTACTTAATTCAGAAAGTCAACTACCTTTCGTAGGAAAATGATCGTATATTACGTTTCAGAAACAATCTACGTCATTTAACGAAAAGAAGCTATCTATATATTTTCGACATTTTCATTTTGAAGTTTCTTAAGAAAGCCTTAAAGGGAGAATGCAGCCCAACAAGTGATTTTTTTATCGATTCCTTGTAGTTTAAATAGGCCTAATACAACAGTAAAAAACAATTACAAACAAATATTAAACTAGAAATAAATTTAAAACTAATCCGTAAAATAGGCTTAGCTGGATTCATGGAGATCCTGATTTCCTCGCGTTATAAGGTCTAGCGAGGAATCGAACACGATTTTAAGTCTCGTGGAGATCTCGCCTTAACGACGTTTCTCTTCTCATTGGTCGTTAAACCTTACACGGAGGCAATTCAGGATCTAAATGAATCGCGCTAAGCCTATTTCCTGGGTAAGTGTTAAATTTATTTATAGTTTAATATTTGTTTTGTTAACTTTTTATTAGTGGATTAGGCCTATTTAAACGATAAGGAATCGATAAAAAATCACTTGTTATTAGTTGCATTCTCCCTTTAACTCAGAGGTATGGCGTTTTAATAGTATGATAAAACCAAAAGTATAATCCATAGGCAATAGGAAAAAAAAATTACGACAGCTTCACTTTAATTTTAAATCAATTAATTTAAGGAAGAAAGGTTTTTTTACAAATAGTATTCATTTTACGGTAAACTTTATTTCGAGTTAAGTCGTAAAGATTAGTTAATATTCTCGAATTAATTGTAATATGAATTTCGCAAGACTCTTTAAAAACTTCAAAAACCTAGTTTTTATTGAAATCCATTATGTTTTATCGTGGTATTATTATTGGTGTATTGTTCTTTGAAATCAATTTCAACACAATTTGTATTAATATATTTTGAAACATCTGGGTTTGGTTTCTCGAAATTTAAAAAAAGGCGTTGTATTAGCGAATGATTCGCACGTCCGAAGCTAGATAGGCCGTGTATTATATTCGAAAAATTCCTTAAAGGTAGAATGCAGCCTAAACACAAGTGACTTTTTAATCGATTGCTTTTCGTCTAAATAGGCCTGTTAAAAATTCACAATGTTTATTTTTATTTTATTTACTTTTTAATGTTGTATTAGGCCTATTTCAACGATTAAATAATCGATAAAAAAAAGCACTTTAAATTTCATTCTCCATTTAAAGATGTTTTAATACAAAATAACTCGTAAGACAAAATATTAACGCAATCATACTTTTCAAATTTTTAAATAACGAAAGAAACCTTGTGCTATTAGACTATATTTACCTTCAAATTTAAAATGGAATTAAATATCCATAGGAAAACCGGTTTTTCAAAATGAATTTTTAATCCTTTTAAGATTCCAAATATATCGTAATGGTAGCGCATTCCCTTATTTGATTAGCCTTAAGTGAGACCAGAAGTAGATGAAACCCTCCTTTGAAGTCTACTACTTTAATGTTCCATATAGCGCTCTTCTCTGTATGGGTAAAATTCCCAATTTTACGAGATCGGAGGGGTCCTACTTCATACCCCTGTCTACGGAAAATTGGAAATTCTCTCTCCACAAACGATGACTTTTTTTTTTTTTTTTTTTTTTTTTGACGAAATCCAAGGCTGCTAGAGATATTCGCTAGACGAACTCCCGCTCCGAAAATATCTACCGTTAGGAGGCGTACGAATCGCGCTTTTTGAAACTAACCCATACAGAGAGGGGTAGACAAGACCCGGGAGTAATAGACTTCAAAGAAGGGTTTCATCGGCTTCTGGTGAGACTCTCACCATTTTTTTAATGGCTCAATTTATCATACTATTGAAACGCCATATTCAAAGTTTGATACCTCTGGATTTACTCTTTACAGGAAATGTTACATTTCGTATGAAAAATTATCGTTAATTGCGTTCTAGAAATATACTACGTCATATATCGTAAAAAATAACCGTAAACATTTTCTGAAAATTTTATATTTACCAAAGTAATATCGATGGGATTCATTTTTACCGGTAATCTAAGGCGTTTTAATTACCCATATGTTCAGATTACTGTGAATTTATGAAATATTAGCTAACTTTAAAATGATTTAATTAAATTTAGGCAGCCACAATAAATTTAATATAAAGAATATACCGGAAATACTTATTAAATTTAAATATAGTTTTTATAACCCCTATAATAAAACACGCTTCAAGTAAAATCCATTATAAAAATATTTCTATCAAAACAGTATACTCGTAAACTAGTTTGAAAAATTGTTCAATTCAGATTTAAAATGAGATTTTTTTGAATAACAATTTCATTTAGAGAAAAAATTACATTATTTGAAAATTAAATTAAATTTTCAGTGATTGCCCATTGAATATTTTTGAAATTTAAATCGTAAGAAATTAGTTTTTGATTTAGAGGAGTACTATAAGTATTTATGAGCAATTTTATTTGAAAATGGCGATTATAAAATAAGTATTTTTACTGTCGCTGTAATTTTTTTCTAGTTTGCATATATTGTGAATCTTTATTTAACGATCTTTCCGAAAATGTTACTCAATTTCCTCTTGGACTTCATGAAAAATCCGTAAATAGTTCACTCTTAGCCTAGCCCGACGAGAAACCCTTTTCGAGGTTTTCAATAAACGTTTTAATGATATTAATTTTAAGTAACATATAATTTGATATGCTTAAAGGGAAACTTGGAGCTAAAAATGAAACGGCCTTTGAATTTATTTTCAGAATCACCGGATGCCAAAAAAAAACGTATTCGAGAATTTGAAGACACGTATTTCGGCCAATCATATTATTTCAGCCTTCAACGTTAAGAGCATAGGCCGGCGTTTGATGACAAAGACCTTGGGCGTCAAAGACCTATATATTATTTTAATGTCAGGACATTGCAAGCGCCGTTGAAGGCTGAAATAATATGATTGGCCAGAATTTATATATACTTTATTTCAAAGTTTACCAAACTTCAGAAATTAATTTAAAAACGTGTCTAAAAATTGTTTGAAAAATCTTGAATACGTTATTTGGCACGGTGATTCCGAAAATAAATTCAAAAGCTGTTCAAATTTTAGCTCACTTTAAGATGACACGTGCATTTAGACAAAGAAAAAACTTTGTCTTGCTCCATTCAGAGCGTGAGAAATTATTCAAAATATTAAGAATAACCTCCTCTAAAAAAGATAATTTCTACTACCGGAACTACTTATCTCGACTTATCCAAATTATAAATACCGAAATAAATACATTTTAACACGTAGGCCCTACAACTTTAAATTAATACATTATGCAAACAATATTTTAAGAGAAACGTTTAGAAACAAGTTTAGAAATCTCTCGCGTTAAAAACTTAAAATTGAAGTTTTTATTCAACAATCTCATTTAATATTTTTTTATTTAAAAATATATATATTTAAAGGGATAATGGGGCAGCAGACAAATAGGAATTTTCGATACAGTCGTTATTGTTGCTTAAAGGGACTAGGAACCTAGAATTTGAGTTAAATTGTTTTAAGACCTTAGAAAATATCGTAAAAAAAAATAAATTTTGGTCTTAAATGAACTTGTTCAAAAATGATTTCCAAATAAAGCAAGAGTGCTGACACTCGCGAAGTTAGCTGTACAAATTTTTTGAACTCTTTACACTATTAAAGCTGAACTCAGACTTCATAAGAGTTCGATTTCAATGCACTGTCAAAGCTGAACTCGGTGAACTCACACAGGTGTGCGGCGAATTCAATGTTTAACCCCTCGAAATGAAGGTATTTTTTGTCATTTAGAAAAGCAATTCAATAGCCAATGACTACATGAATAAGGCTAGTCACGTGAACTTAACGAGTTATCAAATGGCGACACTTATAGACTTGTTAATTTCTAGTTATTTAATTTAAAATGAACTATAACTCTAATAAAATGACTTACCGAAGCGAAGACATTATTGTTCTATGTATTACCGGTAAAATTAACCACTTTTACACACGGAAAAGATAATTCTGGTTGATTTTACGCTAAGCCTAATTCGGGACTAATTCCGTTTGAAAGTAAAAGAAAGTTGGAGACGCTCGTTTTCGGCGCGAGCGTTGTCATGGTTACACTCTAGCTTCGATCACACTAGGATATCTTAATCGATTTGAAACGATAAAATCAAGCCGATATTCAAATCGCCAGGAATCGTTTTAAGCGTCACGTGTTCACGCATTAGCTTCATCTATCGGTTGTTGAAACCGAATCGGTACGAAACTGGTTCCCGAAGCAGTTTCGAGAAATCGGATCAATTCGATTCGAGAAAAGACGGTTTCCCGTTCACACGACTCTTGCGAAACGTTTTGAAACGGTTTAAATCGATTCCAAGGCCAAGTATGAACGCAGCTTTTGATTAAGCGGGCGCCTCTAGTGCGCGTGAATCTTTAATTGGGTGACTTCAAACTCGGTTTTAATTGTGATTGGACATTTAATTGCTTTGAAATTTAAATAGTTTTGAAGTTTGTTTTTATTGATTTGAAGGGGTAAATATTGTTACTTGGAACTAACATATATTTAAAAATTTCTTTGAAATGACCTGATCTAACTAATCCATTTAAATACGATTTCTTTGAAAGTTGATAACATCCATTTGAAAGTGTTTAGTGCGAATGGAGCTTAATAAAACTTCAAATCGAATTTATTTTAGTTGGTTGTAAAATAAGCTTGAACCCAAACCTTAAGGGCTTTTTCATTCAAAAATAATATTAAAAGTTATAATTTTTTTTTATAAATATATAATTCTTGCTTTTAAAATCTTATCAGTGGTTAAATGGGTACAAAATAACGCAATTATACGCCATGGCTATATAATAAAAGACCCTTAATGGTGTGAAAAAAATAGTGTGAAAACTCCACCCACAAATCGCGAAAAATAAAAAAAGAAATAAGAAAAAATTTGGAATTCAAAAGATTTGATTATTTTTAAGGGTTTGACTTAAAGGGAGACTAACAGTCAATTTTAAAGTAAAAAAATTGTGTTGGAATTCCTTAAAATTCGATAAATCAGTATTTGGTCCACCAGATATCCCTAAATATTTTTTAATTATTAGAATGCCCTGTTTCTGGGCTCTGTAATGCTATTAATATCGATGGGTATATTACCCGAATGCATCACTTACCAGAGCTCCAAATGTACCCCCCCCCACCCCAATATTACTTCACTTTACGCAGTATAAAAATGGAAACGATTCGATTTTTTAGTTTCAATCTCCCTTTAAAGGTTTAATTTCGCGCGCACCGATAGTTTTAATATACCACGTGCTTTCTAATGTTTGTTTAAGCACGTGCCTTAAAAATATTTTAGTTTTCTTCGAAACTTAATTAACCTAAATATTAAATATTCCATTTTAAAGTTCGCGTCTCCTATTTCAGAGGTTAATTGTCGTTTAACCCTATTGTTGAATTTATTTTGACGAAATGATAAAAAATACCGTACATTTAGAAACACTACCCACTTTAATTTAAATTTAAATAGGGGTGGAATTAAATTATAAAAAATATAATTATTATTATTTAAGTTTTGGGTTTTAATGGAATTGATCGAATTCGAATTACATTTTTCGTGTAATTGGACTTAATCGCTTATAATTACGATGAACAAGGTCAGTTTTAATTATTTCACCCCAAAAATTTTCATTTTTTTAATAAATTACTAAATTTTCTTAGATTTATTTTTTATTTTTATTTAGTTAATTTCGTTAATTATTTAAACAAACGGATAACATCTGATTGTAAGTCAGGAGAGTATAATACGAACTAAAACTACTAGTTTATTTCACCATGTACCTTTGTTCATATTACGATTTTTAGTTTAAACTTTAAAGGGGGAATGAAATGAAAAGTGATTCATTATCCCTTTAAATCAAATAAATGACGTTAAACCCGCCGTGTTTATATTAGATAATCTCGAGTGAATTATTTTAATTTGTTTCTCAAACGAAAGAAAAATAGATTAAAAAATAAAATTAAGTTTAAAAAAATGAAATTTTTCATTTTTCGTTCGTAACTCATTTATAATATCTTGACACTAAAAAAACATTCGCACCCTGTTAGGTTTAGTTACGCTCTAAGTAGAGGGTGTATTTAAAACGTAATGAGTATTAAGATCCAAGTATAATTGGGTGCTTTCTTAGCTGGTAACATTTTATAGGAGACAACCATTTTTCTATTTTTTTTTTTTTTTTCTTCTTTAATTTTCTTTCCAAGATAATAAATAAATTTTGCCAAGATGTGTCGGAAGTGAAATCGTAATGTTGGTATCAGTTTTAACGTTCTATACTTGCCAAAGGAGTTTCCCAATTACGGGTTAATTTTTGTGTTGGAAAGAAATACTACGAAGAAATGGTTTTGTCGCGTTGAAAGAATTTGTGGAACCCGCACCCTTAGGCACCCTTTGAAATTTTAAAGATTCAATCTATATTTTTGGTTAACGAGCTTCGGTCGATTCTTCCCTTTACGACAAGAAGTTAATGAGTTTTAAAGGCGTAGTTTAAGTAAAAATTAATTTTAATTAAATTAATATAATTTACTGGCAAGCAGTGTAGGGTTTGTTTGGACTGTTTGCGAAAAACATCAAATTTAAATCTAGAACAGGGTTCGTACACGACTTGGAAAACCTGGAAAAGTCAGGGAATTTGTAAATTGACCCCAAAGGTCAGGTAATGTCAGGGGATTTGGAAGGTGGCCTAAAAGGTCAGGGAAACGTCGGGGAATTTGGAAGGTGGCCTAAAAGGTCAGGGAAACGTCGGGGAATTTGGAAGGTGACCTAAAAGAGTCAGGGAAACGCCGGGGAATTTGGAAGTTGGCCTAAAAGCGTCAGGGAATTTGGAAGTTGACACAAAAGGTCAGGGAAAAGGCGTGGAATTTGGAAAGGGGCCCAATGGGTCAGGGAAACGTCAGGGAATTTGTAAATTGACCCAAAAGGTCAGGGAAAAGTCGGGGAATTAGGAAGGTGGCCTAAAAGGTCAGGGAAACGTCAGAGAATTTGGAAGTTGGCCTAAAAGGGTCAGGGAAAAGTCAGGGTGTTTGGAAGTTGATCCAAAAGGTCAGGGTTAAGTTAGGGAATCTGAAAATGAACCCAAATGGTCTGGGAAATTGAATATTTTGGTACATATCAAGGAACTGTCTATGATTTAATTGACCAATTAATTGTAACATTATTATTTTAAATTGAAAATATTTGCCTAAAGATTTAAATTTTTTCTCATATTATTAGTAAACTATCGACTCTGATAAAATACGATAAATAAAAAGTGGTAATTGCCAAGAACTCTTTCGTAAGAAAAAAATGTCAGGAAAATTATTAAGAAACCGAGAAAACCTGGAAAAGTCAGGGAAATTAACTTCCAAAATTTTGTAGATTTTTTATTGTTTTATTTATTTTCTTCGAATTGTAAATGAATTTGAATTAGATTTCCTTTATTTTCCACGAATTCTAAGAAATGTCAATTTTCTTATCCCACGTTCTATGTTTTAATACGAATATCTTGTTAATAGATAAAGCTTCAAACTTGTTTATCTTCGGATAAAAATTACATTTAAAGTAATAATAATTAATCCGCGGATAACATATCTGATTAACGGAAGATCCAATTCCGAACCTTAGTCTCGAACACAAATATATAATGATAATTAAAATGAAAACTATTCCTTTGGCGTTTTTGTTAGACTGAGGAAAAAAATGAAACTAATTCTTAATTATCTTTCAAAAATACGACGAGATTAACTTTTTAATACTTCATCATGAGTTTTAGGGTGAAATTTAGTTGGAGGGGCCCAAATGACATACATTTCTGTCGAATCTTGTAATCTAAGTCAATATAGGAAATTATAATTATTTTGATTTATTTCGTATTTGAACTACACTCCAGGAAATAATTAATCGCGACGTCATTTCAAATCATCCGAGCTATTTTGGTTTTCTTATTACTGTAACCAGATTTAATCAAAATATATAATTCTGTCTGTCCGGGGGAAACGCTAAAATGTACGAGCAAAGTTAGGTGTAGTATGTTAAACTTAATTGCAAACTCCACTTCAAAAACGCATCTAATTATTCTGTGGTAAACATTTGGAGATTATAACGGTTTTGTAAGCCACGCGATCATAGTGATGACGCAGTATTGCGGGAAATTTTTATCTTAAAAAAATTACGATTATAAAATGTGCATTTTTCCTGTTGTAGTAATTGACATATTTATATATATTTTGAATCATTTTTTAACGATTTTGCCGAAAATGCAACTCAATTTCCATTTTTAAGTTCATAAAAATCCATGACAGTCTCACTTTAAGACTTGTCCTTTGTATAATTATTAAACAAGCGCGTGTCTTTATTCTTTAATCTTCAAAACATTTGAAACAATGTCGTATAAAGCGGTTAATCTTTTCACCCAATCGCGTGATTGATTTGTAAAAAGAAAAAAAAAAAATTGATCGGCAAATCACGATTTTAAAATTCATTAAAGAATCGGAAGATTATTGAAAAATAATACCATTATAGTTTGAACCAATATTTCGTTACTTCCTTAAGTCTTTTTTTTTAACAAATTACCCGAATTCCGAAGATAATTAAGAATAATTAAATTTTCATTTCCTAGTTATTTCACGAATTATTTTTTTATATATATTTGTTCTTGTACCAGAAAAAAATTGAAAATTAGACTAGGGTGAAAATATATCGGGGTCATTTTTAAAAACGTCTTGGCATTTTATTCTCGTATTGATCGGAAGAAAAATTACACGTAGTCGGACGGCTTGCTTAAGGCAAATATTCGAAAATTATCATTTTAATCGACTCTCTAGTTAAATAATTAAACGCGTTTTTTTATTTAATTTTTGTTTGAACATTCGACTAGTAGCTAAATTATATGACTTCAATAATAATAATATCATAATGAGTCTCGTTTAAATTATTTACTGGGAAACCCCCCTTAATTAATGTCTATTTAAAGTGAGACTGTCACTATTCAATTTTTTTTTTTTTTTTTTTCGAGTTCCTATGGATTATATTTTGGGTTTAATTAAACCAATTAAATTAAACCAATTAAAACTACATACTCAATATTTTATACCTCTGTGTTGACATAATCTTAAACGGAGACCCTAATATCAACTTTTTATCGATTCCTTATCGTTTAAATAGGCCGAATCCACCAATATAGGCTTAGCGAGATTCATGGAGATCCTGAATTGCCTCCGTGTAAGGTCTAGCGAGAATTGAGTGAAGGCTAGATCTCTACGAGACTTACAATCGCGTTGGGGAAATCAGGATCTCCATGAATCCCGCTAAGCCTATTTTCCTGGTAAGTTTTAAATTTATTTCTAGTTTAATATTGGTTCGTAATTTTTTTCACTAGTAGATTAGGCCTATTTTAACAATAAGGAATTGATAAAAAATCACTTGTTGTTAGGTTGCATTCTCCCTTTAAGTAGGCCTAATCCAACTGTAAAAGATCTAAAAACAAATATGAAACTAGAGCTTTTAAAACGTACCCGGAAAATAGGCTTAGCTGGATTCATGGAGATGAACTGAACTCACCATATATTTGGAATGTCTTTTACGATAATTTTGATAAGAAAGGTAGTTGACTTTCTGAATTAAGTACTTTTACGAAAAAAGACCGCGCGAAAGCGACCTTATCACGTGACAGAACGCGCGAGAATTTGAATATATTAAAAAGTAATATTTTCATAAAGTATTATATAAATTATGGTACTTAATTCTCCCTTTAAACACGCCTTAACTAAGAATTAATCAGAGTGGTCGTATTAGGGTTAATCTCGTGATTAATATCTTTAAATATTTTCCTTTTTATTCGAGATTATTTAATTTTAATTCGCAAATAAATACGAAATCTGTAATATCTTTATTATTCAAAACACAGTTTCATTTTTGGGGGGTAGGGGGGGGATTGGTGTAAAATTTGGTGGGAGTTTTCGCGAATGTAATGTTTCAAACCCGTAAATTAGTTTTGTCTCAAAAAACCTCACGATTTGACTTTTGAGAATGAAAGTTATTCTGAAGCATTTTTTTTTCTTTTTTATCTGTTCTAAATGACAGCTTTTTTTCTTTTGACCAAATATAATGTCTAGAAAAATAACTAATATCTTTTTTTTTTTTTTATTTAAGCCACAACTTTTGACATAAAGATATCTAAGGAGGGTGTTTTTAAGGGCGCACCACACCCAAAGGTGGATCATAAATTTTATAATACGATTTATAAATAGCTATCAATTAACCGAACGTTCCTAGATTTAGGTTTGCGGGAATAAAGAGTTGAGAAATTGTACGAAGAACGCGTACGCCTACGTCAAGCTATTTTTAAGGCCTTCCCTTTCATTTAAAGCTACGGTCATATTAGCATTTCTTAATCGATTTGAAATGGTGAAATCAAACTGATATTCAAATCGTCATTAATTGTTTTAAGCGTCATGTGTTCACCCATTAGCCGCGTTCATAATCTGTTGTAGTTTCATCTATCGGTTGTTGAAACCGAATCGGTATGAATCTGGTTCCCGAAGCAGTTTCGAGAAATCGAATCAAATCGATTCGAGAAAAGACAGTTTCCCGTTCACACGGCTCTAGCGAAACGTTTTGAAACGGTTTAAATCGATTCCAAGGCCTAGTATGAACGTAGATATTGTCTCATAACGTATTCTGTTCAATAATATCGTCGGGTTAATTGACGAAATATATTTATGAAGCAGACTAGCCCTTTAATTTGTTTGATTTCCGTCAGGACCCACCGTTTGAAATTGCCAAAAAAACAAACCTGACCAGACGTTAAGATTGTTATACATATAGAAAGAAGTCGCCAGAAAGGGCGAAAAAATCTTAACTTTTAGTTGAAATATTTTTCAACTTGGTTTTTTGATATTTCGCCATCTTTTTTCGTTATTTAGGTCAATTTTTTTTTTTCTCTCGTAGTATCTATTCGTATGGGTGAATTAATATATTAAAACTGTCACATAACTAACCTAGCTAGCTTGTAATTCATTATTTATAAGTCACGTGGCAAAAAAACCTTTTGTGTTCTTTTAAATTCAAACTTGAGTGTTATCATCGGAAATGAAGTCATTCCGAAATAAACTTCTTAAATATTTTTTTGGTATTAAAATGACGTTGCTACAACCTTTTTTTAATGTTAATCATATTTTTAGCTTTTCAATCCTGTTAAAAATTAATATTCCAATTTTGACATCACTAAGTTCGGTTGACGTTTTTTAAGAAAATGTAAAATTAATATATGGCAAAAATATATAAATTTAAACTTTATTTTTCCTGAAGGAGCTAATTTTCTCAATGATAAAATTGATTTCTAACGATAATCCAATAGATCGACTGTTAAATTATAGTTAAGGGGCTTTTCCTTATCGACAATAGCTTAGATTAGGTTAGTTTTGCAACACAACTTGCGTTCATCACTTGGACAAAGATCTATTGTCCGCAATTCTACGTCATCATCACTATGGTCACGTGGATATTGTAGAAAGCCTACAGTTGGTTCTGGTGCAAGTAATAAGGTCGCTTTCGCGCGGTCTTTTTCGTGAAAGTACTAAGTTCTACATTTTATATGAAAATTATCGTCATGTATCGGAAAAAATACTTAAATATTTTTCGAACCCGTCAACCCAGAGGTATAGAATTTTGAATATAGTGTTTTAATCGCTTTGAATAGTGTGATTAAGCCAAAAATATTATCCATAGATAGTTGAAAAAAATCATGACAACCAAACTTTAAAGATAAAAAAAAAAAAAAAAACAAAAAAAAATATTTAATCCAAAACTATACCCTTTTTTAATTTTGTTAAAAAAATTATTATTCAATATAAATTTAGTTTATGCGTAAACTGTCAAGATATCTGGCTAGTTTAATATATTATTTAGCCTTAATTTAAGGAGATCATCCGTCACTGTAAGGATAAGTTGTCGGTGACACCCATTACTGGTTTAAGATTATTATTAAGACGTTGTTCTACCATCGGGTGTCCCCCGCCTTTGGTAACGCTGAACAGTTAACGTTTTTTTAGGAGTAAAATTAACGAGCAATAATCAAGAATTTTTATTAATCTAGATGTACCACATATTTTGTACTGGAATTTTTAAAAAGTTTCAAAAAATGTTCTTTTTAAGCTTAAAAAACTAGTGTTTTTATAGCCGCTGGCCACAAAAACTTTAAATTTTCAATACCTTTAATTTTCGGTTTACTCTGGGAAGCAGGCTACTTTCATGATAGAATTTTAAAGGGATAATGAAATGTACGTAGTCGGTGAAGGGTTGAAGACCTCTTTAAAGACTTTTTCCCGCGCCTTATGAAGGGGCTACCACAGTGGCGGCGGAGGGTTCTTATTTTGGGGGTGACATTTTTCGTTAAAGAACTTGGAAACAAGTTGCTCAAGACCAATATACCTGAAGGCTATGGTTGTACTATCGCTCTTCTACAGACGGACTCGCGTAGAAATAAATCATATACCTTATTTAAAGACAGTCTCTTTATAATTTTTTTATTATATTATATTATTTTCTTAAAAGCTCCAAACAGATTGAGATTATAGACTGATTTTTCTTATAATTCATTGAATTCAATTATATTCTGAGATTAATCAGCGTATTGACTGAACAATTTGGGGAGGGACACGTATATTGGTTGTCCCCACCTGGTTTAATTGAGGGGGGACAATGTCCCCCTGTCCCCACCCGTTCCGCCGCCACTGGGCTACCATTTTGCCCGTTCCCCTTAAGCCTCGTTCATACATAGGCCTAAATGCGCTTCGTTGCGGTTCGATTTCTATAACTGGTTATCAAACCAACGTGATAAATCAGTTCGTGTTGGTTCGGGAAGCAGCTTGGCCAAGTCGCTTCGGTTCAATCCGCTTTGACATTAACGAGGCGGGGAGACAAATTTGCTGATAAATCTTAAAATAACGCGATTAAAATTATACTTTCTGTTAAAAATTATTAAACAACGAGTTACAAACACGATTTACTAATTAGTTTGAGATAACTATTTAAAAATTTTAAATTCTGGGCATTTTTTAAAACGACGCTAAGCCTTGGCTTAGGTCGAACCGGGGCGAACGGCCGCGAACCGTCTTGTCAGCGTGTGAACTAGGGAAAACGGAAAACGCTTCGAACTGGTTTTGGAACCGATTTTGCCTTCAAGTTTGAACGAGGCTTTAGTTCCGTCACCCAATCCGACATTTTTGTCACCAAGAGCGAGATGATAGTTTTTTTTAGTAGGCATTTTTAGAGCCATTACGACACGCTGGAGATATTTCCTACTGGTCTGTCAATCCATTAGAAGCTTCTAGTTCCCACAACGCAAACTATGTAGTTCCCGAAACTCAATCTATAGTAGTTTTAACCCTAACAATATGAATAGTACCTACCGCGTCGAAAAACTGTTCCCAGGTGCGGGGTTATCAAAGAGTCTTTCGTTTAAGATGGCGTACTTCAATTTAAGGCGAAGCAAAACCTGTTCACTGATAAGATGATTACGTAACTGATTACAGCCTTTGGTAATGCTAAATACGTACTCCGTTACTTAAACCTTGCTACACTGATTTCAATAGGTTTGGACGAAATTGATTTAGCTCCGTTTTTATCCTTTAAAGGGAGAATGCAACTAGAAATCAATTTAGAAGCAATTACCCGGAAATAGGCTTAGCTGGATTCATGGAGATCACCTGAACTCCCCATATAAGGATAGCGACCAATGACATTGATCGATGAAGAATGCAGGATCTCCAAAAATCCAGCTAAACCTATTTTCCGGGTAAGTTTGAAATTTATTTCTAGTTTAATATTTGTTTAATTTTTTTGCTATTGGATTAAACCTATTTAAACGATAAGAAATCCATAAAGAAACACATGTTGTTAGGTTGTATTCTCCCTTTAAGATAAGTGTTAATTTTTAATAGTCCTAGGATTAACCAGACATTTGGTGCTTGTTTTCATAAAATCACATGGTTAGTATCCCTTTAAATTATCTTAATAACTTCATTATCCCTTTATCAAAACTGTACTAAAACATAGTATAGCTTATACACCTTTATATTCACTATAAACTGTAACTGAAACAGATTTGAGCTTTTTATTATTGATAGAGCTTTAAAAACAAAATTAATCTTATTTACTACAAGATTTCCGTCAAGGAATACTTTTTTGGATTGAGTTATGATTTAAATTTTATTCGCTCTTAATTAGTTTTCATGAACTATTTTTATCAATGTTATGTATTACTCCGCGCCAGCTTTATGTCATATTGCAAGTGAGCTTATCGCTTGTGCCAGAACGCGCGAGAATCAACTGTAGGCTCTACAATAGCCAAGCGACCATAGTGCCATGGCTTAGCAATGCGAGGAATTTTAATTTTAATAATTTCTAAAATGGCGATTATAAAATATGTATTTTTGATGTTGCGGTAATTGTTTTCTATAATATATCATCAACATATAATTAACCTTTTTCAGAAAGGTGCAATAGGTTGGGCTTCACCCTGAACACCGGAGAGCGGAGGTTGGAACACTTTTACAGGCGCTATATTATTATTATTGATGGTATTAGAAACGTATAATAATCACGGACCGTGTATATACCGGACGAGAAAAGCAAGCGTTTTTCTGCCCCGTGCACCGACTCTCAATAGAGCTCAGAAAATAACCGTACAAGGTCGTTTATTAAATTCAAAATGGCGCTTGTCTTTAAGTCGCTGCGAATCCAAGATAACATTAAAAGGCAGAAACATTCGATCCACAATGATCATTATTAGTCAAAAAGGTTTTTATTTTAAATTTACAATATCTTATTATAGCACTAGACATAAAACATGGGCCTAAAATTGATTATTAACGAGACGAACGTCAAATTTCTTTCAGCCTCGGTTTATGTATTCTGGTTTTCATTCATAAACTAACCATAATAATGAACGGTATTAGGATAACATACTTAGACCTAGGCTTAACTGGATCTGTATTGTTCTGACACAATGAATACATACACCGCTGGTTTTTCGTAATTTTTGCGTAATATTAACACCCTAATTTAAGTTGAACTTCATCCAAACCAAAATTTAAAGCTAATTTTTACATTAAATAAGCGCGAACGAATTATAACGTACGAAAACAGGATAGCCATTTTGAAATTTCGCTCTCACGTGACATAAGAGTCACGAAGAAAAAAAAAACGACCTTGTACCGCTATTTTCTCTCTCGCTTCAGAGCCCAATGCTCGGGAAGGTTTTTTTGTACTGTGGAAGGCTGGCGAATTCTCGTCTGGTATATACACGGTCCGTGTAATAATCAACATATATCAACATGCGATGATTTTTCACGAGTTTTTTCTGGTGTATAAATAGTTTCAATCGTTTTTCAACAATTTTTCCAAATATTACCGAAACAGTAAAAATACGTGTTTTATAATCGCCATTTTCGAAATTTTTTAAATAAAAATTTCCCGCAATACTGCGTCATCACTATGATCGTGTGGCTTACAGTTGATTCTCCCGCATTCTGGCTCGTGATAAAGCCTACTTTCGCGCGGTGTTTTTCGTAAAAGTATTTAATCCAGAATGTCAACTACCTTTCGTATGATAATTAAGGTTAATTATGTTCCAGAAATTAACTACGTCAGATATCTGGAAAAAATCTATAAATTTTTGACATTTTAATTTTGAAATTTCTGAAGAACGCCTCAATCCATAATATTTATAAAACATTCCATTAAAATTCATCAATGGTTTCTAATTAATTTACAGTTAATTATCAAAAATCGATATTTGGTATCCTATGACATAACTACACATTTTCGGGCCCGTGAAATATCTGACAGGCTCACTTTTAACTGTTTAAAGGGAGAATGCAACCTAATAAGTGATTTTTTTATCGATTTCTTATTGTTTAAAGAGGCTTAATACACTAGTGAAAAAAATTACGAACAAATATTAAACTAGAAATAAATTTAAAATTTACCCGTAAAATAGGCTTAGCGGAATTCATGGAGATTCTGATTTCCCGCGCCAAGGAGGATCAGAGAAGGAGAGGAAATGTGGGGCTGCGTTGAGTTAGAGAGAGAAGAGCCAACCTCCCACTCGGGTGGAAAGGGGGGATAGGAAATTCTCGAGGTAAACTCTTGTCACGTGGTCGCTAGCTAGCGCGTCTCATAAAGGATTCGTTTTACCCACGCGACAACATTTTACCACGAAACGTCTCTACCCCCCGTTCTCCCAGAGTGGGAGTTTAGGCCGACGCAGTAGGAACCGCGCCGTCCCCACATTTCCTCTCCTTCTCTGATCCTCCTTGCCCGCGCATAAGGTCTAGCGACCAATCGAATGAGATTGTAAGTCTTGTTCGCTCATTGGTCGCTAGACTTCACACGGAGGCAATTCAGGATCTCCATGAATCCCGCTAAGCCTATTTTCCGGGTAAGTTTTAGTTTTATTTCTAGTTTAATATTTGTTTTTTTAACTTTTTATTGGTGGATTAAACCTATTTAAACGATAAAGAATCGATAAAAAATTCACTTGTTATTAGGTTGCATTCTACCTTTAAATGTGAATCAAATACCTAAGCCCAATTACGGATCGAATTATAGATATAATCATAAAAAGATACGAAAGAATTTGCTTTGATCATAAACCTCATTTAAATTTAATTTTTTTTTCTGACATGACACCCGACATTAATGTTATAATCTGATTGAGTCATAAACTTTAGCCCTTGCTCGCTGTCTCGTATACGTACATCTTTAAAGGGAGAATGCAATCTAACGTGTGATTTATTGTTTTAATAGGCCTAATCCATCAGAAAACATTTTAACAAACATATATATTAAACTAGAAATAAATTTAAAACTAACCCGGAGAAAAGGCTTAACTGGATTCATGAAGAACAGCCGAATTTCTTCGCATTGATGGGTCAGCGACCAATCGAATTTTATTGGAAGTCTTACGAAGATCTCGTCTTAACGATGGCCCTTTACTCATTGGTCGCTGACACTTCAATGCGAAGAAATCCAGGATCTCCATGAATCCAGCTAAGCCTATTTTCCGGGTAGTTTAATATTTGATTGTAAATACTTTTACTGTTGGATTAGGCCTATTTAAAAACTATAAGGAATCAATAAAAATCACTTGTTATTAGATTGCATTCTCCCTTTAAAAATGACACTAGCCTAAATTGGCAATCTTCGAAAGAGGACCTTTAAGAATGTAACTCTAATTTGAAGAAGCTACCGGTTAGAATTTAAAGTACCTACTTCTAACTTAATAAAAAAATAAAGAATTTTGTCATCGACTTTTAAGATTAGTTATTGGGGAGGTTCGACATCACTTTTGTATATAAAAAACAAAATCAGATTTGGTGAAAAAAAAAAAAAAAAAAGTGAAAAATTGGACAGGAATGTGTTAAACTCGCGTCCTACTGACTCCTAACAATTTGCGGATAAGACTTTAAAAACGAAATTCCAACAGGTTTCGTGTTAAATGTTTTTATATCAAAAATGGACACTTACAAAAAGTTGTCTTATCTTTAAAGTAAAAGTCTTATTTTTTAAATATTTTTTGTGGTAAATAACAAGATATAACTAAAGTGAAGTTGCCACCTTTTGTTTCATAAGTTTATATACTGATTAAATTTTTAGTTTTAACATATTATTAATAACTCATATTTATTCAAAACTTTACACCAGTGGCTCAACTGGCGAAGAAAGTAACTTCAAAATTAAAATGACAAAAATATTGAAATTTATTTTTCCCGATTTATGACGTATTAACGAAATTAATTAACGATGGGTTAAGTTCTTTCATGAAAGCCACAACTCGTAAGAAACGTTATGACTTCTTAATTTTTACTTTCGCGATAATTGTTTCTACGCTACATATCTATATGCTACTTAATATCCGTTTTGATTGCGTGAAAACTCCGTGATGAAATAATTAAGTCAATTTACATGGATTTAAAAAGAATTTCGAAGTTTTTTTCATATCTATCAAAATTGAATATTTTAAATTTAGCTGATGTTCTGATAAATTTTAAATAAAATCAGCTTGTTTGAACCATTTCATACTCCCTTTAAAGAATTGCCATGGCCTCTTCAACTCTCATGTCCAATCTGTAATGTGGTTTTATATTGTTTAAAATTACTCGCGAGCATGAAGCGATAAATACCAGAATAAATATTAGTGCTGCATGATTGGGGGAAAAAATAAAATGGATAAAATATTGCGTTCGATTTTCACACAAACTGGAAATTTAATTTGTTGAAGTCTAGTTATTTTCAGCTTTAATTTAGGTACCTTTCAATGTGAACATACATTAAGTTCTAGGAGTTTTAATTAATTAATAATAATTATGATAACAATGATAACAAAAACTTTTTTATAGATTATTCCCATCAGTTTAAAAAATATGATTACATCAGGGTCACCAGACTTCCTATATTTCCTATATATACAAGTTACAAACAATTATTCCGAAAATAAAATATCTGACAAAATATGAATTTCACAAGAGTTGCGTTCATACTAGGCCTTGGAATCGATTTAAACCGTTTTAAAACGTTTCGCTTTAGTCGTGTGAACGGGAAACCGTCTATTCTCGAATCGATTTGATGCGTTTTCTCGAAACTGCTTCGGGAACCAGTTTCATACCGATTCGGTTTCAACAACCGATAGATAAAGCTACAATAAATGGATTTATAGAGATAACGCGTGAACACGTGACGCTTAAAACGATTCCTGGCGACTTGAATATCGGTTTGATTTTACCGTTTCAAATAGATTAACAAAGCTACGGTCACACTAGCATTTCTTAAACGATTTGAAACGGAAAAATCAAACCCATATTCAAATCACCAGGAATCGTTTTAAAGGTTACGTGTTCACACGTTATCTTTATAAATCGATTTATTGCAGCTTCATCTAGCGGTTGTTGAAACCGAATCGGCAGGAAACTGGTTCCCGAAGCAGTTTCGAGAAATCGAATCAAATCGATTCGAGAAAAGACGGTTTCCCGTTCACACGACTCTAGCGTAACGTTTTGAAACGGTTTAAATCGATTCCAAGGCCTAGTATGAACGCAGCTCACGTGACGCTTAAAACGATTCCTGGCGATTTGAATATCGGTTTGATTTTACCGTTTCAAATTGATTAAGAAATGATAGTGTGACCGTAGCTACGATAAAATGGTTATCGTATTCCGATTTGTAGAGTAAGCGCCATAAGATTATCGAATCGCACCCATTTTATATAAAAACAACTATAGATATTATAAATATTTTTTAATTTATATTTAGGGCTCGATTTTTAGGGAGTGTCTGATGCGACTTCTTAAAAAAAAAAAGTCAATCTTGTATCGGATTTAGAAAATATACTTTGCTTTCGACAGACGTACCCTTTGGCTAATTTAACGTCGACTATTTTTGGTAGCGCCTTTCAAATTAATAAGATTGTCGGGAAAAAACTTAGGCACGCTACGGGCTGAGTCCGTAGTTACCTGCCCACGAGCAAATATACCAAATAAAAAAAAAAAAAAAAAAATGAAAAAAATCTTTTTAAAACCTTTTCCAATATTGTATTTAAAATTTTAAATTGAAAGCGTGCACGCAGTCTCCGATTTTTATTTCGACCCCTGAAGGCTATCGAATATAGACGCTTGTCGGCCGGCAATATAGGATATCCCACTATATTTTTATATCTTTGAAAGGGATTATGAAATATTATCTTATCTATTTCACTCGAGATTAAACTGAAATTTAGATCTAAAAATGGAACAGCTTTTGAATTTATTTTCGGAATCACAAATGCCAATTAAAAAACGAATTCAATAATTTTTAAGCAATTTTTAAATTTCGAGCTTACAGGTCGACCACCATTTTGAGTCCTGCTCGGAATGAAAGGTATACGAGCCAATCAAATTTCGTCTTTTTATTCCAAAATTATATATAAAAGCGACAAACCACCAAAAGGTGGGGCCACATGTTTTTGTAACCACGTTAGAGACAACGGCGCCATCTAACAAAGGTCACAATAAAATTATTTAAAGGTAAAATTCTGATTGGCTGGTATCCCCTTTTCTACGTTATGGAACAAGATGATGGACGATTTAACTAGGTCCGGGGGTAAAACGATGACTTTAAATCTTAATTTTCAAGTAATTAAGTAAAGTAGACAGGGGGTATGAAGTAGGACCCCTCCGATCTCGTAAAATTGGGATTTTTACCCATACAGAGAGGAGCGCTATATCGAACATTAGAGTAGTAGGCTTCAAAGGAGGGTTTCATCTACTTCTGAAAATAGGGATTTAGATTCTTGCTTCAGACTTCCTTTATGCTAGGAAACTAGGCTTAGCGTACAGTTTGAAATTTCGTGGTTATGACGAAGCTCCGACCAACGAGTCTATCAAAATATATAATTATCTATGTAATACGTCTGTCTGTCAGTCGAGAACGCTAAATGAGTGTAAAATCCTTTCAAATAAAAGGATTAAATTGAAAAACGCAATATATTATGCAGAATGTATTTAATATTTTGTACATCGCGTGGATTTGAGAGGTACAAAACTTATTATTTCTTACTTCAGTGTCCCTTTAAAGAAAGATATTCGTTTTCGTGTCCTACCTGCTTTTCTCTTTTAATTTGGGCCTGTATTTTCCAATAATAGGTGGATAAGGAAATTTTTGGCGCGGACGTTGAGGGATCTTACATAAAAAGTCAACCGGACCCTTTAAAATTTTCAACGCCTTTTAAACTGTAACGATTATCAATATCGCTCTAATCCTTTATCTTAGAAATAAATAGGAAGCCTAGCTTTATAGCAGCTGCAAACTCGGATTGACTTCCGGCTATGAAAACGAGCTCGTTGAAATATTGAAATACAATATCATCTCGTAAACTGGTTTAAGAAAAAGCCTCGAAATATATATTAATTCCAAAATATAAACTTTTATTGGAAATATTTTAAAATTTGGGTTAGGCCCCTATATTATTATAATATATTATTAAATATTAATAGTTATTTCAAATTTAGCTTATTCAAATCAAATTGTGTTTAATTAAAGTGAGGCTACCACGGAATTTTCATGGAAATTGAGTAGCATTTTCGGAAAAATCGTTAAAAAACGATTCAAAATATATTTACATAAGTCATAGGAAAAATTACCGTGACAGTAAAAATACGTATCTCCATTACTACGTCATCACTATGGTTGCCTCCTGGCTATTGTAGAGCCTACAGTTTATTTTGGCGCGTTCTGACTAGTGAAATTATCTTTAATTGCGTTCAAGAAAGAAACTACGTCATACATTGAGGAAAAAATTACTTAATCCATAGGCCCACTTTAAATATGACGTTATGGTAGTCTAATTATACCTTATTTCAATTTAAAAACCAATATTAATTTTATTAATCTGAAATTATATTTTATTAACTATCACTATAAAAGTGACCTTGGAATTTAATCTAGTTCTAAATTATGGGTAATTAATGCGTATATTAACTTGCAAATAACTAAAGTTAATCATATTTAAAAATACGTTACCCAGAATTCCAATTATCATAATTCAAATTATTTTAACAATTATAATTTTTAATTAAATTAATATATTTTAAAATAATGACTTAGTTTAACCACACCCATTATTAATTTAAATTAATCTTAAAATAAAATAAATCCAATTTTAAACGAACATTAAATTAATTTTTAAATTAATATTAAAATTTCAAAACCAATATTAATTTTATTATTAAATTCTAATTTATTCAAGATGAGGAGTGACCTTGGAAATTAGTACTTAAACTTACAAGTAATTAAACTTAATTATATTTAAAAATAAATTACTGGAGATTTCAATTAATATCACAATTTAAAATTATTTCAAAAACTTATTTACAATATTTTAAAATAATGACTCAGTTTAACAACACCCTTAATTTTAATAAATCTTAAAAATAAATCCAATTTAACCGATAATTAAATTTTAAATTAATATTAAAATTTAAAAAACTAATATTAATTAATAAAGTTTTAATTTATTCACTATGAGGTGGTGACCTTGAAAATTAGTACCATAACCAAATAATTAAATCTAATCATAATAAAAATAAATTACACGGGATTCCAATTAATTTCATAATTTTAAATTATATCAAAAACAATTTTTTTTTTTTAAATTCAGTTAATGACTTAATTTAGCCACACCCTTTATTAATTTTAATTTATCTTAAAAATGAAATAAATCCAATTTAACCGACAATTTAATTTTAAATTAATATTAAAATGTTTTTTAAAATAAATTTAAAACCTTAATTTAAAGATAATTAATCAAATAGAAGATAATTAAACTTACTTGGAATTCCAGAAGCGATGAAATATACCAGAAATGTCAAAAAGGTTTTTTTTTCTTTTTTTGAAGTAAAAATCTTTCCGTGGAAAATAATTTGTTTAATCGGTATTACGTGTTCCAAATTTTGTTCCAAATATGTGAAACACTTTCTCCCCACTGACCGTTTGCGAGTAATTTGTCTGTATCTTGTTCTAAAGGAATCTAAAATGTCTCACCTAAATTTGACCCCGTTTTTGGACAGGGAAAAATAAAACCCGGCCTTACTAGACAATTTTTCCTCGTATATCATAAAGTAATTGAATGTGCTCTTTCCAATTAACCATCAAATTAACTGTTTCTATCTTATTTATTTTCATATATATTTATTTATTCGTAAAATTAGCAATATTAATATTCGTAAAAAAAAAAAAAAAAAAAAAAAAAAAAAAACACATAAGGTTAAGAGATAAATATGTAAAGGATGACACGCATCTAAATCAATTTCGTCCAAACCACTTGTAATGGGTGTAGTATAGTCTTAAAACCGTCCATACAAATTTTCACTCAAAAATATTCAACCGTTTTATCGGAAAGAGGATTTTTTTTTTTTTTTTTTTTTTTTTTTTTTTTTTTTTTAATTACCTTTAAAGTCGCCTTATTTTCGAGGTTGACCATAACAAATCAAAGCTAGGCTGTGTGCATAAGGGAATATCATTTTAAAGGGGCATTCTAATGGTGAAATTTCTAATAAAACCGAATGGATGCTCTTAGAATAACTGCGACGTCATGGTAACTGTCAAAGTCACACACTTGGCCAGTTTGAAGAGGTTATATCAGAATTAACAGGGATGCAAATTTTATATCAATTAGGGCAAAATTTAGATACATAGGCTAGTTTCTGCTAGAAAAAATTCTACCCCTCTTTCCCAACTTTTCCAGTTACTTTATAAGCGAACGCTATATTGTTTGACATTACGTTCAGTAGCCGGATTCAGCTGGATGGTATTAGACGGTATTAGCTTAATACGCCACGCCCCTAGGAGGAGCGTATTAAGAAGAATGGCTGCATTTCCGGCGGCAACCCTTAGACAGGTATAGCTATGTATGTAGGGACGAGAATGAGCAAGTAGCAATCAGCGTGGGAAATAAGGCGTGCCAGAGGGCAAATGACTACTTTAAAAATTGCCTCGATCGCTTAAAAAATTAAATCGGAGGGGGTAAGTGGCGTGACCACTTAGAAAATTCAAGGATTTTTTCCAAGCGTGTCGTGATTCAATAATATTTGGAAGTTTGTTTGGACTTTGGTAGTTTTGTTTCTACAAAATTAGTAGAAAAAATGTTATACCTGTAGGTCCGAGTCATTGAAAGCTAATTTATCAGGCTGTGTGAGTGTGAGTTTTGCCTGTGACTCCTCAGGGGGTCGGTGGTCATTTGTTCACTTTAAAAAAAAAACCTTATTTCCCACCCTGATAGTAACTGCATACTTTATGGTTCAGTTCAGCTCACTACCTTCAGCTGTCTGCATGATGCTACCGCGGGAAATTTAAAGCAAACGTCACGTTGAAGGTGTGTTTGTCGTCTGTAAGTGCAGTGGACATTGTCTGATATATTTTGCCAAATGCCCCATAACTTATTATTTTTGAGAGGGAGTTTGTCCTATATGAAAAAGTTCTTATTAATAGAAGAAATCTAGTAATGTCTGATAATTATTTTAAATGTCCGATTACTTTGAATAGGTGAAGGGGGTTAAGAAAACTTTTCTTATTTCCGTCTCTGGCCACGTGCTAGATTATTCGTGAATCGTGACGTCAACCGTATGACTGGACATAATCATTAAAAAACCATTTCCGTTCGAAATATTTATGGGGAAAATTAAGGTAATACGCTTGCGCAGTAGCCACCAATCCGGGACCGCCCATCTAACTTGAATTAACACTGTAGGAAATAACGTCACGCACTAATACCGTAGGGGGCGGATGGTATTAGCGAACTGCAGCAGCTGAATCCGGCCACTGTATTAGGCAAAAACGTTACCATCAATTTAAAATAATCTGTAGCTGACGGCCACACCTTCCTAGCGTAAAATGAAGAATTCTTACTTTTCAGCATAAGATTTCTTTCTGTCCCGGAGAAAAATCTTACTATTTTAACGGGTCCTTGATTGGTTAATATGTAGCGCCGTCTGCTTGCACTTTACTACACTTCCTGGGCCATCAAAATCAAAAATCAAAATTAAGAAGCCGAATTATCTCAGATTTTTCGTGAAATTTTAATTTCTTCGTCTAAATTTCATAGTAATTCGTGAAAATAAATGAAACTTAACTCTAGTCAATTATTTAAACTAGGCAAAGTGTTTTCGTATTGCGAACTGAAGGGCTTTTTGTCCAGAAAGCTAAGCGAGGAGTTGAGCCTCGGTTATCTAGGGGCGCAATTAAAACGAAATGTAACGGCTGAATGGTAAATATTTATAGTAATTAAGTATATTTAACTCTAAATTGAGTGAATCAGTATATATAAAGGTAATTAACGTAATTTAGGAGAAAATCTATGCAACAAAATGAAAACTATCATATTCTACCGGGACCAATATCCAAAAATGGTATTTTTTGTTTTCCAACCAAAATCAATATTAATTTAGATTAATAATTAATCAAGTTAAATGCTGGATATTAAATCTAGATATATTTGCCTTCTACCATACTGCGTCTAAATTACTCCAAAATCAAGAGCCGTTTGGTTATTTTCATAGTACTATCTTTGAAAATATTAGAAATGAAATTATCTATGATAAAAGGTTTTACGATAAATGGTAGTGAGTTAATTAAGATTAGCTTAGTTAGTATTGAGTAAAGATGACTCTTAATGATACAAATTTAAAATCTTAGGGATAAGAACGATCTTATGGGGTTACAAGGTCTGTTTTTTTGTTCCCGTAAGAAAAGCGGGCGATGGTTTGATTATTGGAGCCGTGAGAGATTATTTTGGTGGCGAAAGGTTTTTTAATAACTTCAATACTTTATTATTAAAACTATTATTAGTCTTAGTAACAACTTCAGTAATAATTATTTCAAACCAGTTCTGCGGAACACCCGCAAAATTGCAATTTGACGATGTAGTTTCTACTTCTGAGACTCAAGATATCAAAATTACATTTAATGTTGATGGAAATAAGATTCCAGTGGAAGTTATTAGCAATTACTCTCCCGAAACACTGTGTAATAATCTTAAAAGCGAATTTAACTTAATTTTATGCGAAACATTAAGCGAAAATGTGACATTATCCCTTTTAACCGACGCTTATCACGAAAAAAATGGAAAATCCGTATGTTTTTAGTATATACTTTATAATTTTTAAAAATGATTAATGAGGGTTAATAATTTTAGATTATGCGTCTTCATCATCAAATTGCGCCTTTTAAACTGTCGATTTTAGTCAATTCTTGCGACGATTTTGATACTAATAAGAAATTGAAAGCATTAGCTTTGTTTATATCGCGGGAATTGCGTCGAGTTGATATTTTTAGCTTTCCAAATCCGAATATTTCAACTCAAAAGGAATCGTTAGAGAAACAATTTGAAACGTAGGCAATTTTTTAATTTTTTCTCTTCTTATTTTCAATAAGATTTTTGAATTTAAGTTGGGATTAATTTTACAGTTTTGATGAAATTGGGGTTCCGTACGTTATTGTTATCGATGATAACGTACTTAAATCTGGTATTGTTGGGATACGAAACAGAGATACCATGTTACGGGAACAAGTTCACGTATCTGAAATTAAGAAATTATTGTTGCGTTATTTGCAACAAAATTTTTACGAAGAATAAATAATAGTTTTGTTAGAAAAATTTTAATTCAAAATTTAATTCGAATTAAAATTATTTGAAAATTGAAATTATAATTTATACAGTTTAATTTTATTACTCGTATTAATGACAAAGACCGCCGATAGGTGGCAGTTTTGCCATAAACCACGTTTTCTATAAGTAAAAGGCGGGAGATTAAAAATATTTTTACGAGGTATTTGTGGGTATTGTGTAAAAAAATATTTTTATTCAAATTTTAATTAGAATTTTATAGAAAATTTATACATTTTTATTTCTTATTTATGATTTGAAAATTCTTCTGATGAAACTCCTCTATAGGTGGCAGCTTTTACCGTAAAAAAATATTACTTTTTCTAAGTATGTGTAAATGGCGGGAGGTTTGAATTCGTTTTATGGGGTATTTGTGGAAATCTTTGATTAAAAATTTTATTTTGATGAAATTTTAAGAAAGTTAAATGAGATAAAAACTTAACTATTCTAATGATAAAATTCGGCGACAGGTAACAGCTTATGCCATGATTTGAAAACTTAAGTTTTGAATTCTTTTAAGAAAAGTAGTCTTGTGGGTTTGTAAAAAATTGCAAACCTGTAAAATGACTTCGGACCTATCTTTTAATATGGTCTAAAATTATTTCAAGACATATCTTTTAATATGGTCTAAAATTATTTCAAGACATATCTTAACTATGGTCTAAAATTATTTCAAGACATATCTTAATTATGGTCTAAAATTATTTCAAGACATATCTTAACTATGGTCTAAAATTATTTCAAGACATATCTTAATTATGGTCTAAAATTATTTCAATGCATATCTTAATTATGGTTTAAAATTATTTCAAGACATATCTTAACTATGGTCTAAAATTATTTCAAGACAGATCTTAATTATGGTCTAAAATTATATCAAGACATATCTTAATTATGGTCTAAAATTATTTCAAGACATATCTTAATTATGGTCTAAAATTATTTCAAGACATATCTTAATTATGGTCTAAAATTATTTCAAGACATATCTTAATTATGGTCTAAAATTATTTCAATGCATATCTTAATTATGGTTTAAAATTATTTCAATGCATATCTTAACTATGGTCTAAAATTATTTCAAGACATATCTTAATTATGGTCTAAAATTATTTCAAGACATATCTTAATTATGGTCTAAAATTATTTCAAGACATATCTTAATTATGGTCTAAAATTATTTCAAGACATATCTTAATTATGGTCTAAAATTATTTCAATGCATATCTTAATTATGGTTTAAAATTATTTCAAGACATATCTTAACTATGGTCTAAAATTATTTCAAGACATATCTTAATTATGGTTTAAAATTATTTCAAGACATATCTTAATTATGGTCTAAAATTATTTCAAGACATATCTTAATTATGGTCTAAAATTATTTCAAGACATATCTTAATTATGGTCTAAAATTATTTCAATGCATATCTTAATTATGGTTTAAAATTATTTGAAGTCATATCTTAACTATGGTCGAAAATTATTTGAAGACATATCTAATTAATTATGGTCTAAAATTATTTCAAGACATGTCTTAATTATGGTCTAAAATTATTTCAAGACATTTTAAATATGTACTAAAATTATTTAGAGATATCTGTAATATGTTCTGAAATTATTTCGACATATTTTTAATATATTCTAAAAATTTTTAAAGACATATCTTAACTATGGTCTAAAACTACTTCAAGATTTAACCATATAGTTAAGATTATGGGTTACCTAAACGGACAGTTACTGTACTGGTTCGGTTAGATTATAGAGACAAAATAATTTCATAAATTGTAAATTTTCATGCAACTTTTTCTCTTCTATTTCAAACCGAGATATTTCCGTAAGACTTCCTAAACTCGTAACCGGAAACGGCTTTAAAACCTAACATCCTGTCATCCTGGCTCGTAAAGCGAAACTTCAGTTCACTTTCTACGGAATAAGTCGAGAGGGCTAGGCGCCAAAACTTTTTAAATTGATAAATTGTTATCAATTAGACCTAAGAACTAGAACCCGGGATATTTTTTATCTGACTTCGTGCATAGAATAAGATTATTCCAGCACGAGGCGTTAATTTTTTTGGTAAATTTTCTTTTCGTCAGTCAGTTGAAATACAATTTCCCGCTAAAGACTGATGTTCGAGACCCGAATTTGATTTAACAACGCGATCCGTTACGGTATTTGTATTGTAATAATTAAATAAATCGCGGTATAAACATGTCTTCGTTTAAATTGTGGATTCGTAACGCGCAACAAGTCGTTCAAGTTGTCAATAATCGGTCCAAGTGCGTTTTGGGCAAAGACGCTATGAATAAATTGGCAATTTTAGAAGCCGACGAGACTGGAGGCGTTAGTATCATTATTGATAAGTAATTCCCAAGTTTATTGCATTAAAGTAACCATTGTGTCACGGACAGATCGAGGGGCGTGTTTCAGGCTTAAAGGGTCACACGTGGCTAAATCCCAAAAAATTGTGATTGTATGCTCAAAAGATAGAGCAGAATTTAAATCAATTTAGAAATGTAGTTTTAGTACATTTAAAACACTTTTTCTACCTTCAAATGACAAAACAAAAGGGATTCAGCAAGGGAAACATTGGCACGTCAGAGGTTTCTATCTCCACCTTGGTGACATCCCCCTTAGTGATTGAGTTATAGTTTTTGCGCTTACAAGCGCTCCCCCAGTAAGGGGGTTCCATGACGCCAGGCTTTCTCTCCCCCTTGGCTCTTTGCTGTTACCCTTTAATTGCAAATCGAAAGCTTCCAATAAAATTCTGTGAGTGGGTGTCTATTTAAACAGTCACGTGGTTTGCCCGAGTTTGCCTTTTCTGTATCTTTATTAACCTTGGTCTTTTTGAAATAAACTCCCGCGCAGAAAAAATTGGAACTATCGTGAGAATTAGCGCACGCTTTCATAAAATTGAATGAAATCAAGATTAAGCTTGGAAGATAGCGAAAATTTGGCCACCATTTTCTGAAAATTAAATTTCTCTCCATGACGCAAATTTCCAATCCTTTTTACGAGAAAACCGTTCAATATTTTTGATAGAAATTTTGTAAAGACATAATACACTCATTTCAATTTTGGTTAGGTTAGAATGTATTTCGCTGCGTGTCTCCCTTTAAATAGGAGTACAAAATTTGATCGTAAGTTTTGATTCCGTTATCGTGCCCGCTATGTAGGATTGCTCTGGGTTCACTCTAATGCAGGGAGCTTCGTCGATTACGTGACGATTTCAAGGTTGAAGATTTTGCGCCTCATCGGATTCAGATAAAATTGTATTGGCGCCAAAATTAACTTTAAAGATATGCTTTTAATAGTTGAAACCGATCCCAAGTTAAGTACTGAAGTACTTATCAAGGCTTGCGAGCTACAAGTACTATCAACGGAAAAACTCTCAAAAATATCTAGGGAATTTAATGTTCAAAACAAAAATTGATGCCAAAGTTGGAAGGGAACTCATTCGCCTTAAAAAATGAGCGGAATAAGATAAATTGTTGTCCCCCTTCCAAAATATTCGCTATTTTCCATGTAAAGAAACCAGTTACGACAATGTTATGACGTCACTCTAACTTGTCAGTGAAATCAAAACTTCTCCAATAAATTTAGAATGTAAAAATTTGTCCGGTGATATCCTAACGCCGGAACACATTCCTCGAGTATCCGTAAGATTTTCGCATTATTGCAATCTAAACATTTACATTTAATTGATGTAATTGATTTTAATTACCGACATAGTTGCGGTAACATCGCGGACATCGATATGGACATCAATATCATAAATCGTTACGGTTTGAAAACATTCGAGAGCGTCATTGAAGCGACATCCATGACTGTTATGCCAGGATTTGTTGACGCACACACGCATCCCATATGGGCCGGAGACAGAGTCCAAGAATTTGCCCAAAAGGTTCAGACAAAATTTATACAATCCCCTCAGTTCCTCCTTCCCTATATATCAAGGACAAGTCTTCCTGAGAATTCTGATATAGACTAAAAATTTATTAAGGGGTGTGGCCGTTTGGGATAAACAAAGGGTTTTGCCCAATTGAACGTTTTTCAAATGATTGACAATGGCTTAGGTAAGGTTATAGGCTAGTTTTTTAACTCGATTAATTTTTGTCGATCACTTGGACCTAAATCGATTAATGAAACCAACCAAATGGAAGATAGAATTAAACTGTAATGCCGAAAAATCAGTTTTTCCCCCACCGTATTCTATCTACGCCCTTAACTCCTGTAGAGAATTAGCGGCCTCTAGGTGGTATCGAGTTTTTTCCATAATTCCATTTCACACAACGTAATATTCGTGTATTTTATTTTAACTTATATTAGGCCATATTATATTTTTGATAAACTTTTCATTTTCTTCGACTTCCTACTATCAGGAATTCATAGTTTTTTATTGGACATATTTCCTTTACTTTATTTCGACTCATAAAACAAAGGAAGAGCTACACCCCTCAACGCGTATCGTAACTTTACAAATATCTTATTGGCTCTCTTTAATGACGTTCCTAACGGGAATGTCCAAAAAACACATTAATTTGCCTAAGGAAAATAATATCCGAGGCCTCTTTCCTAGCTTTGATCACTTGATTGAGTACGCGTTTAGCATTGCCAATGCCTTTAGTCAGTGACTTGAAGATGACGACAATGACCTATTGTTAAAAACCATTCCTCGGCCCTATTAAAAAGCGCTGCGAATTCGTGGAAAAAACTCGATTGTTTTACGTAATTGGGTGTCATAAATTAGTTGACGAGACTAATTAGTAGTCCGATTTTGACTTAAATGGTCCCATTTAAAAACCCTGATTTGGCGCTGTCGTTAGCCTGAGTTTTTACTCCAGACTTGTCTTTGAATTTCAATGAGAAATTATAAACCCTATGAGAATAACTTGTTAAATGATACGTCAGTTGGCTGGTGCGAGTTACATGGAGATTTACGAAGCTGGTGGTGGAATTCATTACACGGTTGATAAAACGACGGAAGCGGAAGACGAAGAACTTCTGGCACTCTTGGTTAAAAGATTAGGTCTGATGTTAAGATCTGGTACGACGTTGGTCGAGGCCAAGTCCGGTTACGGTTTGAGCCTTGAGAACGAACTTCGGCTTCTTCGATTAATCGACCAAGCGCGTACCATGACGTCGGTCGAAATATCATCCACGTATTGCGGCGCTCACGCTATTCCAAAGTAATTAACTTTGTAGTTACTCCTAAGTTACCGGATTTGCCCAATGTAACCTCCCTCCTCGCCTTGTTATGTTAAAGGGATTATGAAACATTAAGTCAAATAATTTTAATATATTAATAGCAAATTACAAAAATTCCGTAATGAACGTATTTTTATATTTAAAATTTTACGCGATAGTTGATATTGCAGACAAACAAATAAGTATGAAATAAATTTTCAGCTTACTCGGAAAGTTGCTTAGCTTAACAAGGATTCATGGAGTTTAAAAATCTCCGACCAATCATCGGAGAAGCGCGCTTTTTTTCCGACTTTTAAAGGGAAACTTGGAGCAAAATCTGGATCAGCTTTTATATTTATTTTCGGAATCACTGGATGAAAAAAAAACGTATCCGAGAATTTTTCCACAATTTTTAGAAACGTGTTTGGTGTTTAAATTAATTTCTAAAGATTGGTTAAATATGAAAATGTAACTAAATACAAAATCGGGCCAATCATATAATTTCAGCTTTCAACAGTGCTTGTAATGTGTTAACATTAAAAGAATAGGCCGGGGTTTGATGTCCAAGGTCTTAGGCATCAAACGCAGTTCTATTATCTTAAAGATAGAACATTACAAGCACTGTTGAAGGCTGAAATAATATGATTGGCCCGAATTTATACTTCAAAATTAACCAAACTTTTTATAAATTAATAAAAACCTGTCTATTGTCTGAAAATTCTCGAATACTTTTTTTGGCATCTGGTGATTCCGAGAATAAATACAAAGCTCCAAGTTTCCCTTTGTTTTAAAATTTTGCTCGTTGGTTGGAGGCTGTTAAACGGTAAGATATCAAACTCTCCGTGCATCCTTGTTAAACCTACTTTTCGAATAAGTCAAACAATGGATTTCTAGCTTAATATTTGTTTAAGAATTGACCGAAAACCATTAACCGGTTTTCATTTCCCCTTTAAAAATATTTGTCCGAGTTTTTCGGTGTCCCTTTAATCCACGAGCGATTAAAAAACGAGCGATATTTTGGGTGGGTTCAGAGGTAAATCTATCGAGGAAACCACGGATGACATCGTCAAGAATCAAATCCCGGAAATAGGGAAGTTAATTCGATCTGGTCAATTGAGAGTGGACAGCGCCGATGTCTTCTGCGAAAAGGGCGTCTTTGAACTCGAAGAATCTCGAAGGATTTTGGAAGCGGCCAGGGAAATTGGTCTGAGACTTAACTTTCACGGAGATGAATTATATCCACTTGGCGCCGCCGAGGTATAAGACCCTTTACCTTCGTCAATTGGTCGACCCGGAAAATGCTTTCGATAATTATAATTTATTGTTAAAACCCTTGGTCAAGCGAAGCTGGGAGCCCAGTTGAACGCCGAAGCCGTGTCTCACTTGGAAGAGATTAGCGACCAGGGTATCGCCGCCTTAGCAAAGGCTCAAACCGCCGCCGTTATCCTACCCACAACCGCTTTCGCACTCAGGTTACCAGTCCCGCCAGTACGGAAAATGATCGATCAAGGAGTAATTGTTGCTCTGGGAACCGATTTTAATCCTAACGCTTATTGTTTCTCGATGGTAAACACCAATTTCTCGCCATTTTTGTGGTCATTTGTTCGTGCCAGAAACTGACAGTAGATATTTCACGATATCAGAAGTTGATAATTTATTTCAGAAAAGTTCTTCATTACTAACGCTCTAAGTAAACTATAAAGTCTAGCCGATTGATTCGTGGCACTCTTTTGGGGCTGCACTCGACATAGATATATTGAAACCTTAAGCCAAAGTTGAGAGATTAGTTCGAAAGATCTCGCCCAGGGACCCAGTCCAAGCGGGGAAACTAACACGAAGCAAAATTGGTGTTTCTGTTAGACAGCCCAAGACTGAAAGAGTTCGATGGCGTTAACCAAGTTGACCCGTAACAAGACTAGTTTTTATACATGTAGAATAAAAAAATTAAAACTCTAGAGAAGTGAACATTTGAAATATGTTTGAAATTTGTAGTTTTTTGAGCACCCTCATTATCAAATATCAATAAAAAGTTTATCAGTGAGTTAACTCTCTTTTCGAACAAAATGTATTCAGCATAATGAGCGCCAATCACTGTTCTGGAATATGTTATCAGCTTTTGACGTTATATTTAGAATAGCTAGGCCTAATCATTTGTTTCGTTCTTGGTAATATTCGTCATAGAATAGAAATAGTTTTCATCTCGCACCGCGTTTGCAAAGTAGAATTTGATTTTATTCGTCGTTACATCTACTATTTTGTTGATTATTATAATTAGCCCTTGGTTATGCATCTCGCCTGCGTTAATATGCAAATGACGATGGCCGAGGCTTTGACCGCGGCGACCATCAATTCGGCTTTCGTCTTGGGAAAATCGGCCACTCAAGGCTCCTTAGAAATTGGTAAATTCGCCGACTTGGTCATTATCGACGCTCCTAGGTAAAAACAAACCACGCATTCTTTTTTCACGCTAAAGGAAGAATGCAGTGAGAGACTTTTCTATCGGTTTCTTATCGTTTAAAGGAGTCTGAATTAGAAATCAAACGCCTCGTTTTGTTTATAAAGCAGTAATAATAAATTCAACTTCACATGCACAGTCAAATAATTCTTACTCGGCTTAATTAGATCAAAATTAAGTTTTAAAGTCAGCGTTAAACCCCCCTCCCACCGACATATTTAAAGGAAGAATGCAACCTAACAACAAGTGATTTTTTTATCGATCCTAATCCATCAGTAAACCAAAATTACAAACAAATATCAAACTAGAAATAAATTTAAAACTTTCCCGAAAAATAGGCTTAGCTGGATTCATGGAGATATACTGGCCTCCCCATATAAGGAACTATCAACCAATGACATTGGAGATCTTGAATTTCTTCCAATTGAAGGATCAGCGACCAATCGAATGGAACAGTGCCGGATTATACACTAGACACAGTAGGCAAGTGCCTAGTGGCCTCGAGGATCAGGAGGGCCCTGAAGGATCAAATTTATCCCCTCCCCCTGCTAGTGACTAGGGACAAAGGGACCCCCGAACGTCTAGTGCCTTGGGGCCCCCTCGGGTCATAATCCGGCACTGGAATGGAAATCTCACCTTAACCTTTGGTGGCTGATGAAATTCAGGATATCTCCATGAATCCAGCTGTCTATTTTGATGGCAAGTTTTAAATTTATTTCTAGTTTAATATTTGTTTTTATTTTTATTTTACTGGTGGATTAGGCCTTTTTAAACGATAAGGAATCGATAAAAAAATAACCCGTTGTTAGGTCGCATTCTCGTTTTAAAACCTTCACCATTTTGTTGAATGTAGAAAGAGGGATGTCATAACCAATCAGATTTGGGCAAAATATGATCTGGTTTGTTTTACCATTGAATTTAATCAATAAAGAATGTAGGATAGAAAAATCAGTCTTTGGATTGCATTCTCCCTTTAATCCATAGCCGAAATTCGTCGTATGGTTTGTGTTTTATTATTATATAATTATGTTTAGATGGGAGCATTTAATTTACCAATTCGGTTGCCACGATCATTTAATCAAAAAAGTTCTTAAAGGCGGAAACGTCGTTTTCGACAATTGCCTCGAACTTTCCAAACATTGAAATTAAAACCAATCCGCTTTTTAATCAAAGTGGGTTTTTAAAAATTTGTGTAACTACGCCTTCCGAAATCGCTCCAATGAAACCCATTGTTTGTTATAAATGTTAACGATTTTAAAGTATTAAACATTAACGAAATAATAATTTAAACAAAAAAAGGTTCTATGTAAAGTTAAGTATGACTTTTAAAACTACCTTTCTTTCAAATCGTTATTGAAATAAAAAGTAATTTAAGACCCCGGTAGAATAGCCTTTGTATACGTTGAATACTCCGACTGATTGTTTCAAAACTTAAACCAACCACCAGCAATAGCAAAAGACCTAAGTGATAATTCAATGTTCATAAGGGTCCTCTAACGGCGCAAACAGTGCGGGCGAAAGTGGGAATTAACAGACTTTATAACTCTTGGCATATTTCTCCTATAGTTTAATTTGTATTATTATTTTTTTTAGTTACAAAATCGTGTTTTCTTCGAGAATTTATCTTCTTTCTAAGCTCGTAACATTACCAATATTCAAGAAAATATTTTCTGCAAAATTCGCGATAATACGCAAACAAAATTTCGAAAGAGTCAGAAAAATAATTGCGTAATGTAGTCATGGTCAGGTTAAGTTTGCGGTTAAATTCTAAGCTATATGCTTTATACGATTAGTTTCTTAGAACTAGAAAGGGGGGAATAACTTGGTATCAATTGTGAAGTTAATATGATTGGCTGATGGTACGAATCTTTCGATAGTAAATTAACATTTCTTTTAAATAAGCGAAAACAAAATTGAGGCGGATAAAAAAATAAAGATAATAATTAGTATCAAATGACTTTGAGGGAAAATCTCACCAAAATCAGTGAGTTTAACTCGTGGACCATATCAAAAGTCGATCACTTTATTCAATAAACAGCGCTTCACTTAAAGGGAGAATGAAAGGCCGAAACAACCTATTTTTAATCGATTAAGAATGCTAAAATATTGAGAAAAACAATAATATAACTCACCAAAAATATTTCGTTATTTTGTAATCAATTTCCAAAGTTCCCATACTAAGCCTAGGCTGCCTAGCTCGGTGAACTAGGCTAGCACGACCTGTATTTTTTTAATATTCGCGGCTGTTCTTGTCGCCAATCACGAGCGAGTACGCGTATTTTAAAAATACGCGTACTCGCTCGTGATTGGCGACTAGATCAGACGGGTATATTAAAAAAAGTACGGCTTGTGCGCGCCTAGTTCGCCGAGCTAGGCAGCCAAGGCTTAGCATCTGCAAGTTTCGGAACTTTGAAATTGATTATAAAATAACGAAATATTTTTGGTGAGTTATATTATTGTTTTTCTCATTATTTTAGCATTCTTAATCGATTAAAAATACGTTGTTTTGGCCCTTTAAAAATAGCCAAAAAAAGTCATCACCCCTGTCTGGCTCGAGTGATTTAGACTCTTCAGGTCGATATTTTGAATCGAAGAGAGGGACCTGAATATAGGCCATCCGCGCTTGTCTATATTGTCTCCCCCCCCCCCCAACTCCCGAATTTCTCCAAAGAGTGGCGCTTCCTCCTTTCACTATTTACACCGATTACGGCCCTAGAGTGTCTCGAATCAGAATCTGCTGGTACATTTACTTGGCCCTTTGATGATAGCATTAAGTTACGGGGCGTTGTCTACTTTTATGGAATAAAGGGACAGACTTTTGACCATATGTATACTGACTGTAGAGTAGTATTAAAACTATATTATTCGCCGGAGACTTTCCCTTGAAACAAATAATGTCTAACTTTGAGGTTTAATATTTTCCAGAAATTCGAAAATAATATCGTCTATTTGACGCAATATCAGATTAGTTATAATCACTTTGACATAGAGAAAGTTCGTTTTAATTAATCTGGCGCTTAAAATTATTGAAAGGGTGATTAAATATTTGAAGGAAAAGTCTTTAGGAACCTGTGTAGTAACTAAACTATTCGAGTTTCGCCGCTTCGTGATTGGTCGAAACGTATCCTTAATCAGATTTAATTACGAAATAAAACGTTGGCTTGGCTTACGAAATATTTTTTCAGTATTTTATTATTCGTTGGTCAAGTTATAGATTAGTCGGTTAAATACAGTTTTGAATTATAAATTTATTTCTGAATTTATATTGTTAACGGTCGAAGTTTTAAAGTTTGATATTATCTAATTCTAGTTAAAATAGTTAATAGTAATAACCCCGATTTTCAAGTATGAAAATTTCGGCTCGAGTCCGTGGCCAATGGTTCGCCGTTCCTTGTTTAGACGGCCAATTAACCGTTAGATGGTTATCCGAAGAAGCTCTTAAAAGATACTTTAAGTTGAAACCGCAAGGTAGTCACGTCCCGAAAGACGAGTTAGTGTACGAAATCCGTAAAACTCAGGGAGGCGCTATCTTGGACCCCGATGATAAAATAAGCAATGTTTTAGACGACAATGATTTCGTTTCTGTCGGTAATATATTGAAGATATTTTGTATTATATTATAATTATATTCAATAAGGGATATGAAGACGAGTAACGTGTGTTGCTCTAAAGATGGAAATTCAATTTTGGGACATGATAAAGTCGCTTTCGCGCGGTCTTTCTCGTAAAGGTACTTAATCTACCTTTTTTTGTATGAAAATTGTCGTTAATTACGTTCCAGAAATTAACTGACCTATATTTTTTTCTCATTTTGAAGTTTCATTCGAACTCGTCAACCCAGAGATATAAAATTTTGATTACGTCGTTTTAATAGTATGATAAAACTAAAAATATAGTCCATAGGCATTACTTAGCAACGTCTTGATTTGAACAACCGCTAAGAATAACTAAATTTTCAAAACTGCAAGTAAAAATGACAGAAAATCTACAGCTAATCGAATTGCGTTTAAAAAATGCTTTAATTACTCGTCTTCATTATCCCTTTAATTTGAAATCATTAGAATATTAATTAATGCTTATTTTAAGTTTTGAAATCTGATCACGAGAGTCCGATTACTGGACCAGCTGAGATTCGTTTCGTACCGGAACAAGTGTATCCTTATAAATTCTAAGAACAAGTACTTTTATAAGTACTTTCATATTCAGAATAGAGAAAGATTTGCATTGGCGGCGGAACGGGCGGGGACAGGGGGACATTGTCTCCCCTCAATTAAACCAGGTGGGGACAACCAATATAAGTGTCCCTCCCCAAATTGTTCAGTCAATACTCTGATTAATCTCAGAATATAATTGAATTCAATGAATTATAAGAAAAATTAGTCTATAATCTCAACCTGTTTGGAGTTATCTTACAATACCTTACCAGGCTGAACTTTAGCAAGAAAAAAAAAGGCGCATAATTCTTCAATTCATAAACTAGGTGACGTTTTTAATTTCCAATAATACTCTTCACTCAGCGTGGTATCAGGTATATTGGTCTTGAGCAACTTGTTTCCAAGTTCTTTAACGAAAAATGTCCCCCCCCCCCCAAAATAAGAACCGTCCGCCGCCACTGGCGATTTGCCCAAAATATTCAGGGTGTTTCGAAAATGGTGGTAGACCCGAGTTACAGTGGGTTCCATGGGTCATTTTAAGACGAAAATGTTCTATGACGTTTTGTCCTATTAGAACATTTTCGTCATAGGACATTTTCGTCTTAAAATGACCCATAGAACCCACTGTAACTCGGGTCTACCACCATTTTCGAAACACCCTGTATGGTGAAAGAGCATTTAACATTTAATGAAAAACATTAAATTTAATTTTTTAGAAGAAAGATTTCTATGTTAAAAATAATTTTTTGACCCGTGACCTTAGCCCTGGCATAGAAACTATTATTCAAAAAAATTCAATTTATTGTTACATATAAAGGCGACTACTAGCTATAAATGCATTATACCCCTTAAGATGGACCGATAACGTATCCGAAACTAGTCGGGTTTTAAATGTTTTTTAAATTTAGAACTGTAAATTTTAATAAGCATCTCTTGCGCCACTGAGAATTCTTTCGCTCTTTCATCATACTTCCATATTTTAAAAATATCACTGAGTTTCGGTTAATAATTCTACCTTAACCTTTCATATCAAATATAGACCCGGGATTTTCAAGGCCCCATCCGAGGTTTTTTGATTTATACTCTTATAAAGATAATTTAATCGCGATTTTAAATCTAATAATTAAAATTCAGTACATAGCTTTGGATGGATTTTCTCTGGGAACCAACGATTTACTGGCCTTAGGGAAATGGCAATACAAAATCGAAGTATAATTATAATTAAATATGAGATTAATTTAATTTTGATTAACGTTCAATTTAGTTAACTGAGGATGCTAAGCGTCGGGTTATTGGGGCTAGAAAACTCTTAGAAGAAGTGATACAAGAAAATAAAGGTACTTCAGGGAAAATCGGAGCTAAAAATGAAACAGCTTTTGAATTTTTTTTCGGAATCGCCATGCCAAAAAACGTATTCCAGAATTTTCAAAACAATAGTTGCTATCATAAAAGAGTAGGAGCTTACTTAGGGAATGTTACCGTCGACGTCATCAGCTACGTCCTACCTTCTAAAGCTCATAGCGCTCGTGAGCACCGAGCATTTCTTAAGCTTATTTCTTCTATATCTCGGTGTCAGCTCTCAAGGTCGGGTTTCTCCCGAGTGACTGGCCAGCTAGCGTTTTATGAAAACGGAAATAACTGCCCTGTATACCCTTAACGCCACGTGATTTCGTGACGTAGTTAGCAACATTCAATCAAGATGTCGCACCCACAAGTTCTTTTATAATATCAACTATTATAAGACACGTTTTTCGATGTTTAAATTAATTTCTAACGTTTTTGGTAAAATTTGAAAAAAGCCAGTCATATTATTTCAGCCTTCAGCATTGCTAGTAATGTCCAAATATTAAAAGAATATGCCTACGTTTGATGCCTAAGACTAAAATCAAAAGCTGTTCAATTTAAAGTTTCCCTTTAAATGAGGCTATATTAATTAAAACAATATTAATTAACATTAATTTTAGTCGCGTATGGAGTTAATACTGGATTTGGAAAATTCGCTCGCATCGTCATATCCAATGATAAACTCCTGTAAGATAATTATATCATTAGTTTTAATAACTTTAAACTAATCAGTGTAAACACTATAGCGAACTACAACAGAATTTGGTTCGTTCTCACTCGGCTGGTAAATTAAATATAATTTTGATGTAAAGTTAATAATTATGAACGTAGTATTTTAAACGGGATCGTAGGAGTGGGTCAACCTTTAACTCCTGAGAAAACTCGTATGTTATTGGCTCTTCGAATCAACGTTTTGTCGAAAGGATATAGTGGCATATCTTTGGAAACTTTGCAACAACTCGTTGACGCCTTCAATGGTGAAGTTACTTAATTTTTGTAAATCACTATTTCTATTTAAACCTAATAATATTCTCGTTAGCGTCTTGTTTATCGTGGGTACCTGAAAAGGGTACAGTCGGAGCCAGCGGTGACTTGGCACCCTTGTCTCACTTGGCTTTGGGTTTGATGGGCGAAGGCAAAATGTGGAGCCCTGAAAGTGGTTGGGGTGAAGCCAAATACGTTAGTATAACTAATAATGTTCAGTGACGCTATTATAAATGGAAATTGATTAGCATAGAGCCTACTGTTGATTCTCGCGCGTTCTTGCACCAGTGATAAGTCTCTTTCGCGCGGTCTTTTTCTTAAAAGTACTTAATCCAGAAAAATCTTTTTTTCTTCATTTAAAACCATTTAGGTTCTTGAATCTCATAATTTAAAACCTGTCCAGTTGAAGCCCAAAGAGGTCCATTAATTTTAATAATTATCACATCTTAAATTAATAAATTATTGTAGCTTAATACATTATTTACTTAGGGTATCGCCTTACTTAATGGTACGCAATTAATTACATCAATTGGTGCCGAAGGTAATTACCATTTAATATTTACTGAATAATAAGATGTACTTTGTTGATGAAAAAAATCTTTATGCAATGAATAAGCCGTGGAACGAGCCACGATAATTGCCCGTCAAGCTGACGTAGTTGCGGCCTTGTCCTTAGAAGTACTTAAAGGCACAACTAGAGCCTTCGACAGCGGTAATTAGTTTTAGTTACTTTCTAGGCCTTAATTAGTTTATAAGTAATAAAGCCGTATCGCGTCGTGTTAGATATTCAACGGATTAGACCTCATCCTGGTCAAATGTTGGTGGCTAGAAGGTTGAGGTCACTCCTCCACTCGGACACGCATCCCTCCGAATTGGCCGAAAGCCACAGATTCTGCAACAGGGTTCAGGCAAGGACCAACTTCGTTTCTTTATAAATTTGCTCTTTCAACTTCGCTTTGGTAATTAAATTTTTGCGTAATTACGATTATGCAGGATGCTTATACATTAAGGTGTTGCCCTCAAGTTCATGGAATTGTTCACGATAGTATCGAGTTTGTTCGTGGTATAATTACCACCGAAATGAACAGCGCTACTGACAACCCAGTATCCTTACGTAATGGGTAATTAATATGATATGATATGATTTATGAACGCGGTAATTATCTATTTGCGTAATGGTATTGGTAAATATTGGAGTTATAGGCTGGTAATTCTCGCGGTGTTTTTTCTTTAACGGTAATTAACTTTAAAGCTCGTATTCACCGATCGAAGTGAAATTATCTCTGGAGGTAACTTCCACGGAGAATATCCTGCTAAAGTAATTATAAATTATATACCCGCTGCGTATATCGGAAATTATTATATAATAACAAGTTGGTTTTCTACATAGGCACTAGATTACCTGGCCATTGGTGTCCACGAACTAGCCAGCATGTCCGAGAGGCGGATTGAAAGACTAGTTAATCCATGTTAGTGTTTGATTACTATATTATATATTTTCCTAATTACATCGTAATTGAGGGGGCTGATTACAAATGACATTAGTAGACATTCGTGCGAGGATTGCCGAATAGTTGTCCATCTGGTACCAATTTATCTAACCAGTTGATCAAATCCAAGGAAACTCAACGTTTATATATGATATATTTTCATTTATTCCGGTAATTATAGCCTTAAGTGAATTACCAGCGTTTTTGGTTCAAGAAGGCGGTCTCAATTCTGGTTTTATGATTGCCCATTGTACCGCCGCTGCCTTGGGTAACTAAAAAACAATGTTAATTTTGATGGTGGTACAGGCTTGCGCTTATTTTCGCGATGTTTGTTTTGTTCAAGGCTTAGCTATAAGCAAAAATGGTTCATTAAAACCAATGGAAATACCATAATGGTCCCCTATTCCTATAGTGTCTGAAAACAAGGTACTTTGTCACCCATCATCCGTCGACTCTTTGTCGACCAGTGCCGGAACTGAGGACCACGTGTCCATGGGTGGTTTTTCAGCCAGAAAGGCTTTAATGGTTGTGGAAAATGTGGAACACGTCATAGCCATTGAGTTACTGGCGGCGGCGCAGGCTATCGAGTTCTTAAGACCACTTAAAACCACGGCTCCTTTGGAGGCTGTCTATAACCTGGTTCGAAACGTGGTCAAGTATGTCTTAAATTGACGAATTAAACCCCGCAATTCCATTTACTCGAGCTCGTGGTCGTTGCGTTTTATAGACCATTGATCAAGGATAGGTTCATGTCTCCCGATATTGACGCCGTCACTAAACTGTTGCGCGATGGCTTGGTATGGGACGCGGTAAAGCCACACATGGATTATTACATCCGGGAACAAGGCATCGAGACGCGGCCATCGTCTCCGACTACTACCAAATCGAAAAAGCACAAAAAGAGACGCATGAGCGGAATGTGCAGCCACGATCACGATGATGACCTCATTGCTTTGAAAAAAGCCTTCCTAACCGATGAACCGAACCAAACTTTTTAGACAAACAAAGCAATCTCATTAGTGAATGGCGAGACAAACGACAAAAACTGACGAGCTTAAGCATCGCCTAGCGGCGAAATCACGTAACTAGTAAAACTTGGTTCGACCTGCCGTGAGTTTCCAACTAACTCGGAATAGTATTAAATATATGTTGATGAAATAGAAAACAAGCAAGTTATCCCGGAAATATAACTGATAGCAATTCTGAAGATTGATCAAACAAAATATGTCATCAGTTAAATAATATACAAGTATGATTTCTATCAAGGAGGATCAGAGAAGGAGAGGAAATGTGGGGACGGCGCGGTTCCTACTGCGTCGGCCTAAACTCCCACTCTGGGAGAACGGGGGTAGAGACGTTTCGTGGTAAAATGTTGTCGCGTGGGTAAAACGAATCCTTTATGAGACGCGCTAGCTAGCGACCACGTGACAACAGTTTACCTCGAGAATTTCCTATCCCCCCTTTCCACCCGAGTGGGAGGTTGGCTCTTCTCTCTCTAACTCAACGCAGCCCCACATTTCCTCTCCTTCTCTGATCCTCCTTGTTTCTATCAAACGATTCCTTATCGTTTAAATAGGCCTGATTCACCAGTCAAAAAATGTACGAACAAATATTAAACTAGAAATAAATTTAAAACTTACCCGGAAAATAGGCTTAGCTGGATTCATGGAGATCCTAAATTTCTCATATACGCTAGGGCCATCGATCAATGTAATTGGTCGCCAGTCCTTATATGGGGAATGCAGGATCTCCATGAATCCTGCCAAGCCTATTTTCCGGGTAAGTTTTAAATTTATTTCTAGTTTAGTATTTGTTTGTTATTTTATTTTTACGTTTAGGCCTATTTAAACGATAAGGAATCGATAAAAAATCCCTTGCTTTTAGGTTGCATTCTCCCTTTAACGTTTCTTAATCCAAAAACATGATTTAAGCAATCTTAATATATGAAAACCCTCCTAAAGAGTATCACTCTGTAATACAAAGTATTGTAAACCGCATCCGTGAGCAATCGAGGGGGCGAGTGCGGCAGGAGGGAAGAAAAATATCACGGAAATGTAAATTTTCGTCTTCCCCTCTCTTAGGGGGAGAATAAGACTCTTTCCCGTGCTGACTAATACCAGAAGCCGATGAAACCCTCCTTTGATGTCTATTACTCCCGGGTCTTATCTACTATGGGTTAGTTTCAAAAAGCGCGATTCGTACGCCACCTAACGGTAGATATTTTCGGAGCGGGAGTTCGTCGAGCGAATATCTCTAGCAGCCTTGGAGTTCGTCAAAAAAACGTCGTCGTTTGTGGAGATAGAGAATTTCCAATTTTCCTTAGACAGGGGGCATGAAGTAGGACCCCTCCGATCTCGTAAAATCGTGAATTTTACCCATACAGAGAGGCGCGCTATATGGAACATTAGAGTAGTAGACTTCAAAGGAGGGTTTCATTGGCTTCTGCTAATACCAAGCTTGCTTTACTGTTGTTGGTTTCGGTTCCTTATTAATTCATGGTTCCGGCTTTCTGTCTCGCCATGATTTTTCCCGCCCAAACGGTGACTCACGGACCCGGCCTCAGGCGAATGACTGAGAAACATACTCTTAAGGAAGGTTTTCATATACTCCTAATTTAAGCAAAAGCTCGATTCCGCCGAATAAATCTTAATTGACTCGGCAGATACACGGACACGTAATTTTGTTAACCGCTAGATGACGCTTATGTAGATTAGTTCTCGTTTCTTCTTTCCCTATTGAGTTTGATTGCCCTGTGACTGTAAAATCTCCCATACTTATTTTTGAATCATCGGTTATTGACTTATTGGAATAAATTTCAATTTTGTTCTACAAATTAACTCTTTTTTTTGCAATTATTATTAAGAAATATATTAAATTTCTAAAAAATATTTTTATTTTGAAATCTACATAAAGCTCCGTATATACATTTGTATTTTTTTCATATAAATATTTACATAAATTGACTATTTACAAAAAGTAAAAATTGAAAGGTTTAAAATTACGAAAATACACGAAAATTCTAAAAAAAAATTAAATGAAAGTTAAAATTGTAATTTTTAAATCTAAGTTCCAGAAACTGAATTATAAATAATGATATATTTAATTACCAATTAATTATTTTCGCAATTTTCAATTAAAAACCTCAAATTTAAACAATTTTTTTTACCAAATGAATGCCCATTAAATTAATTAAATTTTAATTAATATTAATTCCCATTAAAGCGATAAAATACATGCATTAATATTAAATAAGTATATCTTTTGTGGGGAGGGTGAAGGTAATTATGATTAAATTAAAAAAAAACGCGATTGATGAAATTGACAGTTCCGATATCATCTGGATTTAAATTTTCCTTTTCTCACAAGTTTGAACCAATTCCAGCGGGATTAACTTTACCCCTATTTAAAAATTTGATAAGTATAATTAGATTTAAAGATCTTCGTTTTTATAATATCGTTAGTATATCAACTTACTTGGTTTTACTTTTAGCCCATTCTAATTCTTGATTGGGAAAACATTTCTAAAAGAAAAATGTCATATTTAGAATTTTTTAAAAACTCTACTTAACTTTCTTAAAAAAAGTTTTAAAGTTTAAAGTGATAATGAAATTCTACAATAATTTTCTATCGATTCCTTTTTATTTAAAGGAAGAATGAATCCTATCAAGTAATTTTATATATATCAGAAGCCGATGAAACCCTCCTTTGAAGTCTATTACTCCCGGGTCTTGTCTACCCCTCTCTGTATGGGTTAGTTTCAAAAAGCGCGATTCGTACGCCTCCTAACGGTAGATATTTTCGGACCGGGAGTTCGTTGAGCGAATACCTCTAGCAGCCTTGAAGTTTGTCAAAAAAACGTCCTCGTTTGTGGAGTACAATTAATACTTATAAAAGTAGGCTTATCTGGGATTCATGGAGATTAAAATCCACGTCATTAGTTAATTGTTTTCTTCGTCAATTAAAAACGAATTTCAATCCCAGATAAGCCTAATTTATTGAAGTATGAATTATACATTTGTCGGGGAATTTTTAGCCTATTTTATAGGGATTTCAAACTTCCCAAGCATCCAAGGACAGAAAGCATCTAATGACGTGGATTTTAATCCATCCCCATGAATCCCAGATAAGCCTACTCTTATAAAGTATATGATAACGTAATATTAAGCCCCCCTGACCTTAGTGAATTATTTGGAAAATCGATATAAAATCAATTTTATTTCGTATTTCATTATCCCTTTAATGATAAATTAATAATGATAATAATTAGCTTACTGAGAAAGCGGCCGTCCACGTTGTCAGGGGTCTATGTACGCTCGACATGACGCACGTCATACGTCCCAAAGCTTCAATACCGATGACCTGTAGTTTCATTAATGATTTATTTTTAAACCTTTATACTATAATTTACTATTTTGGGTGTTTTCCCTCATTCATTTAAATTGTTTCTCATTTCAAATTAAGTTCATAATCTAAGCAACAACTTTGAGAGGGGACCGAAATTACCAAAGAAAGCGATCCATTTGAAACTAGAGCTACGTTCACACTTGGTTTCAAATCGTCTTTCCAAGATGTTAATTTTGTTTCTTGATCAAAGATCTATCACGGGTGACTCCAAAATTTGATAATTTCCAAAACGGTTTAAAACGGTTTCAAAGTCTGTAGTGTGAACACGGCTTTAGTAAAAATCAATATATATATATATATATATATATATATATATATATATATATATATATATATATATATATATATATATATATATATATATATATATATATATATATATATATATATAAATATAATATATAAATATAATATATAAATATAATATATAAATATAATATATAAATATAATATATATAATATATAATATATATAATATATAATATATAATATATAATATATATATATATATATATATATATATATATATATATATATATATATATATATATATATATATATATATGATAATTTAGAATCATGTTGATAGGATGTAAGCTCTCAAGTATTTCGGTCGTTATTTTAGTTGGAACCAATTAGAGTTCGGGAGGAGAAAGGGGGGGTCAATAGCTTCACCAGCTTAAATTGAACTAAATGGTATGTGAGGTCACGGTAGTTACGCAACATGACTGACGTAACAAGATTTTCACAAACTAAAGTTCTGATTGGCTGCCATCCCCGTTTCTACACGGAACAAGATAGTAGACGATTTAAATAAGTCTGAGGATATGAGACATTGACTTTAATCCTTAATTTTGGAGTAAGTAAGCAGAGTAAGAAATATTTGACTGTATGAAGGGACTTTTTTTACTTTAAAGGGACTATCTGCTTTTTTTAAAGCCCCTTTAAAGTCGACTTATTTTCTAGCTTAGCAGACGACACTGACCATATCAAATTGTACAGGCAATACTGTGTGCACAAGGAAAGAGCATTTTAAAGGGGCAAATCTCAGAGCAGATAGGACCTTTAACTTCGGCCGCGAAAACAAGTCGTCGCGTTGCGTAACTACCGTGCAGAACCACGTAGACCATTTTGTTTTAACTAGCTAGGAACGAATAAACTCGTTTTTATGTCGGATATCTTACGGTTGTTAATTGACTCGGTGGTTTGGTATGTTTTTCTGTCCATTCTTCGACTAACGTTAACTTATCGCATAGTCTAGCGACTCCGGTGACTGCCAAAGTGGGTATAAAGTCGATATCTGTGTCGTTACTTATGCTTGGTGCCGCTGTTGTAGTCTTAGCGTCTTCCCCTTTAATCTTATGCTTCGCCATACAACGTTCCAAAACTTCCGAAACCTTTAAAAATAAAATAAAAAATACTGTAATTAGGCTTAAGAAAAATTTAAATTTAAAATGAAGTTACTTTTACGTGGAGAAAGTTTGTACAAAATTTGCCTCAATTTTTTTACCTTTTTTTCCGCCTTCACTACCATAATTAGGGTTAAACTACGCTAATAGTCTTAACACCCTCATTAATGTAGGAAAAAAACGCATATTTTCTATGTTGTCCTTGATGTATTAATGGAAATGCATAAATTCCTGAAATAAATATAAAAAGGGAATCTAATGCAAAGAGTGCTTTTCTATCGTAGTTACTTTACTAGCCTAATTCACTGTTAGAAAAATATACTTTGAAATTAACCATAGTGATTTAAATATTTTAATTATTTTAATTAAAGATACTTATAACTTCATGGTTGAAACTCAAAAATGGCATTTTTTTGAGTCCCTTTCAACCCAGCTAAGGCCCCATAAAAAATTTAATCTGTGGTTTGAAACATGAAGTATCATCCTCATTAATTAAAACAATTTAAATCATTTTTAAGTTAGAAATCAATTTTGAAACTAATTCGGAAGAAAGAAGATTTAGCATGGATGCATGAAGAGTTGAAAATTAAGCCTCCGCCAACTCACAAAATTGGCCATAGTCTGGTTATCAGCTTCATTTTAAAACTCTCAATGGATCCTTGTTAATCCTATTTTCCGAGTAAGTTAAATATTTCCCCAAAGAGGCGTATCTTTATAACTCAGCTTGGTAAGATCTATGATAGTTATCGACAAAATCTTGTGGTTGTCGAGATTTAACCTTGCTAGTTCTCCCCCTCAACTCCCGCGAAGGGGTTTCTTATAAACTCCTGGTAATATTCAGCATTCGATATAAAAGAAAAAACCCAATATTGACGTCATGTCTTCTCCCAGCTAATAGCCATCTCTTACGCGAATAGTTTTAGTTTTTTTTTCCAAAACATCTTAAAGGCATAATGATCTTACTAGGTTCTGTAACGTTATCGCATTGTCATCTGATATGTTTTTAAAATGTTTTTAAATTTTTCTTATTCTCTAGAAGAATACTTCTAATACCGTCCTATGCCAAATAATAATAATAATAGTTAACTTTTGTAATTTACGTATTTATCCAATTATCTACAATGTGTTTTGCCTGTCACATTGTTCTTTAGATTATAAACTATCCACGAAACAGCTAGCTGGGGCTATAAGGAAATTTCATTAAAATATTGTAATTTAAATTTATCATAACTTATTATTTATTTTTTTTACTTTTTTATTTTCATTAACAAATGGACCTTTGATATTTTCCGCTTTATTATTTGGTTTTTTGTGCGAAGGTAAACTTAGCGATCATTAAAAATTTTTTTTTAATCATTAGTAAAATTATTATTCGTGAAAAAAATATTAACTTAACCACGTGCAGACAGACACGTGCAGATATAATACCAATTTATTACGTACTTCGGCCGCCATATGGTAATCGACGCACTGCAATCCAGTTGATCTTTGCTCGCCTTCAGCCACTATTAAAAATAAAATTACAAGTTTAATTTAATTTTAATTCTACAAACTAGTTTTTAAAAATTGCAATTTCTATTAAATTTATAAGTTAGAGAAGAATTTTCGCAGAAGCTACTAAACAATTGAAGGCGTTACTTTTTTTGGCAACTTTCAAGTTTTGTGGTTTTTGTCGGGAAACCGCGGTTTAATACACGAAATCCCCAGACTGATGGAAATGTTTTTTTCTCAAATGTTTTCTTTACTTTTTGTAGTAAAATTTGGATATATCCTACTTTTACCTAGGACTATTAACAATGGACATATGTCTTAATATTGATCAAAGTTTTAATAAAATGTGGTTTTCTTAAGCGTCTTCTAACGACCCAAACGGGTAAACAGTAGAAGAACTAACAGAACCACGTGCGCGTCTGCATATTTTCAGAAGCCGATTAAACTCTCGTTTCATCAGCTTCTGATATTCTTTATCCATTGCAGCTGATAGCTTTGTTTAGTTCTTACTTTTGTACGGGTTATTTAGGCCGCCATAGGGCACATATGAACGCCAGCTTTTGTTATTAACAAAAGTCTACCACTTCTTTCCATAAAAGTAAACAACACCCCGTTGCTAAATACTAACAGCAAAGGTCCGGTTAAATGTACTGGCATATTCTGACTCGAGACACTCTAGCGGCCGCAGTCGGTGCAAATATTGAACGGAGGAAGCGACACTCAAAATATCGAGGAAGAGTCCAAATCACTCGAGCCAGACAGGGGTGATGATGTTTTTGGCTAGTACGTTTACCTGGCCCTTTGCTGATAGTCTTAAGCTACGGGGCGTTGTTTACTTTTATGAAATACAGTGATAGACTTTTGCTATTAATAAGAAATATGAAGATGGGTGTCCTAGGTGCTGCCTTACTTCAGCCAGAGTGTTTCGTTATCTCGTGTTATATTTAATTTAAATGGTTTAAAAATCCAGTCATACTTAGCATACCGATCGTGTGAATAACGCAATAATTTCAAAAATAGTTTGGAAAACTTCAGACCTAAATTAATTTTTTTTTATTCAATTTATGCAGTTATTTTCGTTACGTTATGGAAACGGGACTTCCCGAAAGATAATTAGAGCTGAAGCGTACGCAGCGTGTTAAGATTGCTCAACCAATTGCTCAAATACTTAACGCGGGAAAGCCCCCTTTTTGAAACAGGAAACATAAATTATTGCTTAGGAAAATTTAATTCGCTACGGGTGGTTAAATTTGAATCCTCTCTTAATAATATACTAAATAGAGAGTTTGTGAAATTATAAAACGAAAAACGTCTACGTATACGTGTAGCTATATCGTTATTATAATTTTAAATCTCGTTACAAAACGTATACGTTACTGTACGCGATCTTTTCTATTAGACAACCTGACTCGATTCAGGCTGATTGGCAAATTGATTTCGCGCCATATCTCCCTAATTTAATCACAAGAAATTGAGAAAGATTCACGAGGCCGTTTTTACATACGCGACACGTCATTTCAATGCGCTCTAATAGAATAAAATCTATTTTGGTCAAAAATGGTTCAAATTAGAAAATTCCAACAGAATTCGACCACCTGAATTCCGCAAAAGCGGACGGAAGGAATTTTCAATTTTGGTTGAGTTCAGATTGAATTTGGGTTATTTCCATCGTTTTATTTGGTCAAATTTTGTTGGAATTGACCAAATTAGATGATTTTTAATCAACTGGGAAGCCAATTTCTTACGTTTCTATATAACAGCGTTCATACTAGGCCTTGGAATCGATTTAAACCGTTTCAAAACGTTTCGCTAGAGTCGTGTGAACGGGAAACCGTCTTTTCTCGAATCGATTTGATTCGATTTCTCGAAACTGCTTCGGGAACCAGATTCATGCCGATTCGGTTTCAACAACCGATAGATGAAGATACAATAAATCGATTTATAAAGATAACGTGTGAACACGTGACGCTTAAGACGATTCCTGGCGATTTGAATATCGGTTTGACCGTTTCAAATCGATCAAGAAATGCTAGTGTGACCGTAGATTATGGTAGCAAATCGAACAGCCTCGGTTATTTGTTTCAATTTCTCGTGAGATCTGTTTGACGAGCTGCCCGAATAGAGTCAAGAGTTGCGTGAATACCAAGTTTATTTTGAACGCGACTGCTAAGGTGTAAAATTATGAATATATTCTAGATTTTTAATAGTATCAGATTATCATACAGTGATGAAGTCATAATCAATTTATATTGTAAAAACATTTGCCTATAAATGTTAATTTTATTGAGACTTTTCCTTTATAAACTAACGGAATTAAGCAGTTTAGACAAATATGAAAATTCTAGGAAATTTAATTTTCATATGCTAACTCCAAGTTTAATTAATATCAATTGGTATCACCGTAATCAAAATATATATATATTTAAATATAAAGAATTTGGCTTAAACATCCTGACACTTCTAAAGAGATAATGCTATTCCGTATTAACGAGTGACTCTCCATCGAAAACAATTAAAAATTAAGCTAGCCTCTAGGCTCAATTCTTAACCTATTCGGAAAGTAAGGTTAAAGAAAGCTATGTATTGAAAAGGAAATTCAAATGATTTTTTTAATCGATTCTAATTTTAAAAATAAGACTTGTTCGCTTATAAAAAAATTATATTTTCTTATTCAATTAAAACGGAGAAGCTCCGACTGATCCAAATAATCTTCTGTACCTTTGACTACGTAACGTGTCACGGGGATTTTATCAAGCCAAAGGTACAGTGACGTCGTTTGATTAGTTAAAGGTTTTCATTTTCATTGAATGCCTAAACCAGAAGTCTCCCGATTTTTCTACCAATTCAGAAACGCTTAGTAAATGAGTTACTACGCAAACGTGGATTATTCTTAAAAGCATATTTTCCTCTACACTCTCTTCAAGCATAGTTTCCGAGCATGTTAAACAAATTATGTTAAAATGTTGTTAATAGTGAATTAGGCCTATTTAAGCGATTACTAATCTACTATAGAAAAAAAATCCTCCTTTTCAGCTTGGTTCATTCTCCTATTAATATTGTCATTGAAAAGGAAAACGTGACGACACGTCACGAAGAAAGGTCACTAATCATACATAACACAATGAAATAATTTTAAAAGGGAAACTTGGAGCTAGAAATGGACCAGCTTTTGAATTTATTTTTGGAATCACTATCTCAAAACACGTATTTGAGATTTTTTTCGGAATTTACACGTTTTTGATAAATTAATTTCTAAAGTTTGGTAGAATTTGAATTTCGGACCAATCATTTTAATTCAGCCTTCAACAGCCTAGGCCGGCGTTTGACGAACAAGACCTTAGGTATCACACGCTGGCCTATTTTTTTTTTTTTAATGTTAGGACATTACAAGTAATGTTGACGGAATACGTTTGGCCCGAATTTATAACAAAATGTATCTAAAAGATCTCGAATACGTTTTTTGGAACGGTGATCCCGAAAATCAATTCAAAGGCTGTTCCATTTTTAGCTCCAAGTTTCTCTTTAAATACGTGTTTTTCGTGAGAAGATTAGTACGAAGTTTAATATTTGGTGTCACTCCGCGGTAGCTTCATTTAGTTTGAGAGTGCGTTCTCGATTGGGGGAAGGGGGGATGGGTGTATTTTTAACGGGGACCGGGTTTTTGACTAGGCGATATTTGATAGGGCACATCCTGATTAAATCACGAGATTACCTCGTGAGTACGTCATTTAGTCGAAAAAATTATCTAAACCGACTATGCCTATATCACAGTCGCAACCTTGAAAGTCTATCGAGTTAAATTGCAAACACTGTTTTTCAATGGATACTTAAATACCTCTTTCAACTTGAATGATTAATTTATTTAAAGTGATGAGGCTGTGAGGGATTTTTCACGAACTCAAAATGGAAATTGAGTAGAATTTTTGAAAAGATCGTTAAAAAACGATTCAAAATATTTATACATATGTCATAGAACAAAATTACCGCGACAGTAAAAATATGTATTTTATAATCCCCATTTTCGAAATTTGTAAAATTAAAATTTCCAGCAATACTACGTAATCAATTCTCGCGCGTACTAGACAATTAACAAGGAGACTACCCGAGGTGTTTATCGCCGATTTTGTCCAAAGTTTGCCATAATGTACGCCTATATACGATATTAAAATCCCCAAAAGGAGACGACGCACTACCCATTAGTTTGGCCATAGCAACCGAAAATGTATTTGGCCATTAACAGAAGCCGATGAAACCCTCCTTTGAAGTCTACTACTCTAACATGGACGAATTATAGTATACACAGGGATGAGTGGCAGAAGTAATTTTCTGGCTAACGATTGTTAAATGCGCGCTCCAGCGGCATTTCTGGGAACTAACGACAAACCGAGTCAAAAGGGGGTAGGAACGCGGGGAAAAATACTAGCACAAGATTTATAAAGTTAGGCCTTTACGCACGTGTTTAGATTTATCGCGAATTCGCGATGAATTTTAGTGCTCAAACGTTTGAGACATTGTTTGGAGATTTTACACATTCTCCAGAGAAGAAAGAAAGTAAAAGTGTATTAAGAGATTCAGATGATGGTAAGTTTTGGCTTTTTAAAAAAAAAAAAAAATAACTTTTAACAAATTTAAAATCGACCTTACCTTGAAGCAGTATTTAAGGGCTTGATCACTGCCTTTCTACTCGAGTAACATTGATTTTAAGTATATTATTAAGTTATTATTTTAGTGTAATATAGTAATTCTATCATAAATTTTTTGAAGATGATTTTCTAAGACTAACCAACTAATAATTCGTTAAATTTTAACAAAAGAGACTAAAATAACCGTTTAGAAATATATCCTAGCTGATAAGCAGACGAAAATTTCAAACTACATTGAATAAAATAGTTCAGTTCACGGCGGAAAGATGGCATTAGCCGCATAATTCTGTTTCCTTTTTTTTTCGTTTAGACTCGGCTAGATTTGGTCGGGGGGGGTAAAAACAGGGCACGACATTTAACAAGACTCGGACGCGGCGCTATAAGGGAAATCTGTGTCTGCCACTCGTCCCTGTGTATACTATAATTCGTCCATGACTCTAATGTTCCATATAGCGCGCCTCTCTGTATGGGTAAAATTCACGATTTTACGAGATCGGAAGGGTCCTACTTCATACCCCCTGTCTACGCAAAATTGGAAATTCTCTCTCTCCACAAACGACGACGTTTTTTTTGACGAACTCGAAGGCTGCTAGAGATATTCACTCGACGAATTCCCGCTCCGAAAATATCTACCGTTAGGAGGCGTACGAATCGCGCTTTTTGAAACTAACCCATAGAGAGAGGGGTAGACAAGACCCGGGAGTAATAGACTTCAAAGGAGGGTTTCATCGGCTTCTGCCATTAAGCACATTCGTCGAAAAAACTAATTTCTTTCCCTATTTTTCCCAAACATTGTACCAATTTTAGCCCAACAAAGTCCCAATTTACCCAAACTTGATGAATTTTAGCTAGATATGAACCACATTACCCATTTGACAATTTCGAACCAATTTGAAAATTTGAAAAGGTTTCACAGGCACCCCCCTGTGAAACCGAAAAAATCCCATGCTTTTTTAAATGGAGATGGCCAAAAACGTTTTCGGTTGCCATGGCCCAAACGTTTTCGGTTGCAATGGCCAAACTAATGGATAGTGTGTCGTCTCCTTTTGGGGATTTTCGTATTTTATATAGGTATACATTATAGCAGACTTTGGACAAAATCGGCGATAAACACCTCTCGGGTAGTCTCCTTGTAAGTTAAATATACTGACAATTAAATCGGAAATCTATTTTAGAACAACCCGTTACCTTCTAGAGTCTAATTGTACTTGTGCTAAGTCTTATCAAAATATATATTTATCTATGTAACAATATCTGTCTGTCTGTCTGTCTGTCCAACATTAACGATAAACGCCCGACAGACATTTAATTGAACTGAAAGCGCGCGAGTTTGATTTTATTTTATTTGTTTAACCTTAATGATTTAGAAGTTATAACGATTAACGCGATGTTTAACAAGTTAAAAAAGTGAAGGAAAACGTAATTTCAAACTCCAGCAGTGGTTGCTAAAAAACTGAAACAAAATAAGATAGATTTCCGTAATTTTAATTAAGCTTATATTACGTATTTGATTTTGTCACTTATCTAACCCTTTCATTTGTTATCATTTTTTATCTCGTTATTATTGACGGATAATAGCTAGTGTGACATTATTAACCAGAGCTTTGACAAATACCCGTGAAAAAAAAAAAAAAAAAAAATGTGAATATGTTATTCAGGTTGCTATGACTGCGTCCTAAATTTTCTCGGCTCACTTTCGCTGATCCCCTACATTAGAATGAACCTAATTTTATAATACAAACCGGTTTTCCAGTGAGAATCTAATTCATTTTAAGAATGTATATAGGTATAAGTCGCTTAATTTTGAAGAAAAAAAAAGAAGACAAATTTCACTTTAAAGGGAGGGTGAATAGAAAAATGAAATGGATTTCGATTGATTCGAAGAATTGATTCTAAAAATAAGACACGACAAGCAAAAGCTTGTGAAACGCCACCGGAAATTTTAAAATGCAAGATTTTGAAGCTGAAAATTCACGAATAGAAAATTTCCAGAACTTTCCAGAATTTTCTAGACTTTGTAGAATTTTCCGGAACTTCCAAGAACTTTCCATAACTCTCCAAAAATTTCTAGAATTTTCCAGAACTTCCCAGAATTTTCTAGACTTTTCTAGAAATTTACAGAACATTCCACACCTTTCAGTGTATCTGAAATCTGAATTGTATAAAAATCGGAAACCTTCTGATTTTGGCATTGAATTAAAAGGATAACCTCCGACTAATCAATAGACATCTCCTGTACCTTTGACTTAATAAAATCCCCGGGACAAGCGCTACGGCATGCCCATTTCTCAGCTACGTTCACACTAGACACTTTGATAACCGTTTACAAACTGTTTCGAATGTTCAAATCGACTTTTTGAAGCAATAATTCCATTCTTTGACCTCGAAAAGGTTCCATTTTGACCTTTCCAAAACGGTTAGAAAAAGTTTCAAAGTGTCCAGTGTGAACGTGGCTTTAGAATCGCGTTAAATCTTAAAATCTTGTTCTTGATTTAATCATTTTGATGCGTACAACAAGGCGTGTCGTGAGTGGTTTACGAAGTCAAAGGTACTGTAGAGAAGTCTTTTGATTAGTCGGAGGTTCTCATTTTAATCTGAATCATTTCATATTTTTTCCACAATTCGAGAAAGCTTCAATACTTTTTAACACAACCTATAAAACAATTAATTTTCTTTCCACCCACCCTTTAAAGCAAAGATATCTGTTACAAAAAGCCCGCCCTCATTTTTTTTACATATTTAACCAAGGTAACTTGACAGCGTTAACTAAACTCTTAATAAGTAATCACTTCCTAGAGGGTAATAAAAGAGATATTTGGTTTCATTTTCACTCCAAGCTAAAACTGATTAATAATAACGAGAGTCTCTTAAGACGGTCAGAAGTTCATTAACAACACGTGATTATTTTTTATCTTCGCGAAATATTTTAACGTTTTAGGGTTAACTAAATTTTTCTGGTAAAACTACTCAATCGTTTAATTAAGGGGTTATTGCCCTTCTTTAGTAATTTGGAATTATGGGCCATTTTGATAAAACGCGCGAGCCGTTTAGTCTTTGACCTATAGCCGGGTTCAAATATTCAAATGAATTTAAATAAAATAATTAGGTTTACTAGAAATTGAGGAAAAAAAACAATTCTTGAAGTGAGGGTGATTCAATTTTTTTTAATGGGTAATATTTTAGTTTTTTCACCCTATTAAAATTGTATATTCAAAATTGTATACCTCTGGGCTGAAGGGTACTTAAGGAACTTCAAAATGAAAATTTTAATTCCTACATATGACGTAATTTATTTGTAGAACGTATTTTACAATACGTAAGGTAGAACTTTCTGGATTAAGTACTTTTGCGAAAAAGACGGCGCGAAAACAAACTTATCACGTGCTGGAACGCGCGGGAATCAACTGTAGGCTCTAAAATACCCACGTGAACGTAGTAATGACGTAGTATTTCGGGAACATTTTGATTTTAAAAAAATATCGAAGATGACGATTATAAAATATAATATTTTTGGTTTCCTGTAACTTTTTCTATGATCAGGATATTTGCAAAAATGCTACTCAATTCTATTTGGTACTAATGACAGCCTCACTTTAAGGGTATGATGATATAATGTAGTCGTTTAAATAGGCCCAATCCACAAATAAAAGAAATTACAAATATTAAACTAGAAATAAATTTAAACCTTACCAAGGAGGATTAGACAAGGAGAGGAAATGTGGGGCTGCGTTGAGTTAGAGAGAGAAGAGCCAACCTCCCACTCGGGTGGAAAGGGGGGATAGGAAATTCTCGAGGTAAACTGTTGTCACGTGGTCGCTAGCTAGCGCGTCTCATAAAGGATTCGTTTTACCCACGCGACAACATTTTACCACGAAACGTCTCTACCCCCGTTCTCCCAGAGTGGGAGTTTAGGCCGACGCAGTAGGAACCGCGCCGTCCCCACATTTCTTCTCCTTGTCTAATCCTCCTTGACCTTACCCGGAAAATAGGCTTAGCTGGATTCATAGTGATCCTGAATCTCTTCGCATATCAACCAATGAGCAAACGAGAGAACCCAGTGAGACTTCCAATAACATTAAATCGGTCTCTGACAAATCAATGCGAAGAAATTCAGGTGATCTCCATGAATCCCGCTAAGCCTATTTTCCTGGTATGTTTTAAATTTATCTCTAGTTTAATATTTGTTTGTAAATTCTTCCTGTTGGATTAGGCCTATTTAAACTATAAGGAATCGATGAAAAATCACTTCTTGTTACGTTGCATTATCCCTTTAAGCCATTTTAATAACAATTGCACTGTTATAGACACAATTACTATAAAAATTAAATGATTATTTATGTTATTGTCGCTTCTTAGGACCCAAGGCGAATCAATATTTTTAAAACTATTATTTTATTTTTAAATTTCTGGGTCATTGTCTAGGCAAAAACTTTCCTATATTAAGCGAGACGGGGAAAAAAAAACTTATTCTTAGCTATATATTTATTATTAACTTTCTTCTCAAAATCGTTAGAGGAAGTTTAACATACCGGCGATAACTCTAATATTAAATTTTAAAGGAAGAGTGAAACGTTAAATAATTATTTTTTATTGGCTAGGTATTTTTTTTCGATGTATGACGTTGTTAATTTCTTTGACGTAATTAACCCTAATTTTCATATGAAAGCAGCGACCTCATCACGTGCCAGAATTAACTGTAGGCTCTACAATAGCGAAGTCACGCGACCATATTGATGACGTAGTAGTACGGAGAATTTTTATTTTAAAAATTTTAAATCCAATAATAAACCAATCTAAGTTATAATATTGACTCTAAGCTTGCTATTTTTAAATACAAGTTAAATTGTTTATACTTTTCAAATCATTAAATTTAAGTTTAATCTTCAAGTATATTATATTAAAAATAACTTTTAACGATTGTTAAAAAGCTGTATTTTTAAATATAAATAAATAGCGGTAAATAAATAAAGGAGCTTTTCTCTGTAAAGTCAGTATACAGATAGCCGGTTGTAGTCATGCCCGATTGGTTTTAAGTTTTTAAAATAATAATAGATATTTACTCGACCCATTTTAAAGCCAGGCCCCATCAATGATATACCTACTAAATAAATATTGTTCCGAAGGAGCTAATTTTCTCAATGATAAACCTGATTTTCTACCAGGTATAAATCCAAATAGATCGACTGTCAAATGATCGACAAGGGGTTTTGTCCAATTGATTAGATTAGGTTAGTTTTTCGACACAGCTTCCGCACATCTTTTCAAATCGATCACTTGGACAAATATCTATTTTAAACGGAGGCTGTGGCGAATTTTTCATGAACTCCAAATGAAAATTGAGTACCATTTTCGAAAAGATCGTTAAAAAACGATTAAATTATATTTACATATGTCTTAGAAACAATTACCGTGACATTTTTCGACATTTTTAAAATAATATTTCCCAGCAATACTACGTCAACACACTACATGATCACGTGGCTATTGTATAAACCGCATAGTTGATTCTAGCACGTTCTGGCACGAGTGATAAGGTAGTTTTCGCGCCGTCTTTCTTCTGAAAGTACTTAATCCAGAAGAAAAGGTGACATCCTCCCTTTAAATTTTTTAAAAAATGCTCAAATTTAAAAGGAAAAAAATTCTAAACCTTTTTCTGGTAATTTTAAATTTACCAAAATAATAATTATGGGACTCATATTTACCGGTAATCTAAAGTGTTTTAATTACTCATAAGTTCAGATTACTAAAAATGTATGAAATATTAGGCAACTTCAAAATGATTTAATTCAATTAAGGTTGTCACCAATTCTCACAAACCAAAAATTCCAGACATTCCAAAATTATCGTAATTTTGGAAAATGGTAAATTACCCGGTAATTTAGCTTATTACGGTAATTATAATATTTCTATTTGAATTTCTGTTACTTTAAATGCCAAATTGGAGTTTCATGATATGGTTGATCATTTGACTTTGCATTGATAAGACAAAGGGTTTTGAGCATGAAAAATTACATTAACACGTCCTTAACGACGGCAAAAAAAAAATTGACTTTTAGACCATTTAAAACGTTAAACTTTGACCTCTTTTAGCAATTTGTTTAATCCAAGAAATTTTAAATTATAAAACACCATTTTGGTAATTTTATCAAAGCAAACCGTAAATTACCAATACCCTGGTAATTACCAGGGTAACGGTAATTTACCGTAATAGTTTACACGATAAATTACCATACAAACCATATTAATAAAATATTTAAAACTTACCGCATAATCTGTAAATTAACTGTAAAATATCGTACACTGTAGCCACTCTTCTAGAGGCTATCGTGTGTCCACCAATTAGGACTACGAAGATAACCAACGCGTAATTACTATTATTAACCTTCATGTTTTAAACTATTAAATTAAAATAATACGACTTGAAACGATATTCGATAATTTTAAATTTATAAATTAAATATTATCAAGATAATATTTAAAAAATTTTCCGATTCGAAAGATCGAATGAGTGTTTTATCCAAGAGATCCTGTCTAAGTGAAGTCCATTCGCTATTTCCCGTCTCTTTATATTGTATTTGAAAAAATTAACTCCCCAGATAGTTGTGGCGAGAGAGATAGGGGGAGAGACAGAAACTGAACTGGGTGGAAAGATGCAACTAACTTTCAAGGCCCGTTCAAATACCGTGAATTTTACCAAAGATTCCATTTCGTAAACCCAATTAAAATTAGCATCTTGCAACTATAATGGAACTTCTTCAATGAAAATTTTAATTGTTTTTCGTTAGATAATTTATTCGTTTGTTCTTGAATTTTATTATATTTCATATTTCGTAATTTAAGTATTTTTATAAATTATTTTATTTAAAAATTGTTTTTGATCATAATCTTGGGTTAAGGGGTTAATAGGCTTTATTAGGCTTAACAATAACTATCAAAACAAATAATATTTAATTCGATTTTATATTAGAATTGTCAATTTGAGAATGTTTTGGAGAGAGATGAGCAATTTTAAACTTACCTTGACAGTTATTTAAATTGATATTTAACTAGATTTTAGATTAGATTTGGCAGCTTTTTCGTGGAAAAAAGTTTGAACAGATATGAGTCATTTTAGACTGAACATAAATATCAAAATTAATTTAAATTTAATTAAATTTTTGATTATATTTGTCAGTTTATCCGTGGATTATAATTTCGACTGAAATGCGTCATTTTAGGCTTAATAGAAATATCAAAATTAATTGATATTTAATTAGATTTTAGATTAGATGAATCAGTTTAACTGTGGATAATAGTTTAGACCGAAATGGGTAATTTTAGGCTTAATAGAAATATCAAAATTAATGGATTTTTAATTAAATTTAGATTAGATCAATCAGTTTGACTTAAGATAATAGTTTAGACCGAAATAGATAATTTTAGGGTTAACAGAAATATCAAAATTAATTGAAATATATTTAGTTTTTATATTTAATTAATAAGTTTATCATTTATACCGACGAATGGGTAATATTAGGCTTAACAGTACTATCAAGATATCTTGATACATCACTGGATCGGTGTAAAATTTTATTAATATTATTGTTTTGTAGTTACTCGACCGTATCAGGATGGGTTATTCCGGATTTATTAAAGCTCCAAAGTTACATTGATTTCCAAAATAAAGGAAAGATAGACCTATTTTAATTTTAAAAATAATTCAAGGTTGATTTTCTTTTAAATGCGAAATATTAAAAAAAAAAAAATCCTGGTTTGTATTTCATTTCTTTTTTTTTTTTTTTCTCGAGTTAAAATTCTGGTCAGATAGTAAATTGCGACCCCTTTATCTGTTAAATAGATTTCTTTGGTCAATGTACCGTGAAGGGGACAGTTTAGCCCCGATATTAATTTTATTTAAATTTATTTAGTTTAAGTTTCGTAACGTGACCTTTAATTTTGACAATTATTATTATATATATTATATATATTGACCTGATTTGGCCTCTTTTGACCCGGTCTTGACCCCTATAAAATATAATAACATGCAATATGACTAATTCTATGAAACTAATTGACCCCTTTTTGATAAGTGAAATTTTTAGAAATATTTTTAATATTTAAGCCCCGTTTTCAAACAAGATTTTTTTTGGTTGTGACAAAATCAATGTGAATTTACCTTAATTTTGACGCAAAAGTTAAGATTCTTGATTGAAAACGCTCCTTTAGTTACGAAAAACAAAACAAAAAAACGTAAATTATTCACATTGATATTACCAAAAGTATATCACTTTATTCCATAGAAGTAAACAACGCCAGTAGCTTACTACCATCAGCAAAGGTCCAGGTAAACGTGCCGGCAGATTCTGATTCGAGACACTTTAACGGCCGCAGTCGGTGTAAATATTGTACGGAGGAAGCGCCACTCTATGGAGAAATTCCGCAGTTGGGAGGGAAGACAATATAGCCAAGCGCGGCCAGCCTAAATTCCATCCCTCTCTCTCCACTCAAAATATCGAGGAAGAGTCCAAATCACTCGAGCCAGACAGGGGTGATGACTTTTTGTCTATTTTTAAGTAATGGGCTAGTTCGTTTACCTGGCCCTTTGCTGATAGTATTAAGCTACGGGGCGTTGTTTACTTTCATAGAATATAGACTTTTGATATTACCGTAATAATTATTACAATATTATAAACCAGTTATTCATAAATTTGCAAGCTACTATGCGTCAAAAATGACAGACTTTTAGAAAAGATATAAATTATATTTAGTTATTGCTTATGTGGCGTAATCATATACGTAATAAATTGAATTATTGAAATTTCTCCTTTCTTCTAGTTATATGCTTCTCTGTTAAAAGAAAGGCATGATTTAAGCTCGATTCTTGGCCAAAAAATCTTTATTGCAAACCGGGCTTTATCGCGCTCAAAAACCTTTTCCAAATTTTTTGGATTTTACCATTGAGTTGTAATTATTTAAACTAGAGTTCCTTGTTCATTTCTCGATAATTAAACCTCGCGAACGATTTTTTTCAAACAGTAAACTTTATAACGAAGTATAAAGACCCATTCATACTATAGGATTTTTGATGAAAAACTTGGGTTACTAATCGCGAAATGTGAAAGTTGTACAACTTTTGCTGATTATACATTGCGTATTTTTATCGCACCATCGACCGATTTGTACAACTAAAATTGTACAGCAAAAGTTGGGCGAGGGTTTTCAGCAGAAATCCTATTGTCTGAATGGGCCTTAAGTTGCGGGCGATGATTAGTTTTGGCGCGTAAAATTCCTCCTTTCTCTGAATAAATGATTAAGATGTATATCCGTTCCTATTTTCAAAAAATAGTTCACGAGCTTAAAATTGAACTGAATCACTAGAAGAAAATATATTTCCAACTCAATGGTTTTCACTGTGTTCCAAAATTGTGTATTGGAGCTCATGAAAAACCAGTGACAGCCACACTTTAAGCATGAACAGTATGTAAATAATGAAAAATCCCGTGTAAATTTTCGCGCGTAATTGCTAGACAACTCGAGGATTGATTTTAATTTTAAGTTCCTTTTTAGTTTACTCAGATTGAATCTATATTTCACTAGTTTAGGTCATTTCGTTATGAAACTTTTGAAAACTAAAACATGTCGGTATACTGTCAAAAATCTAAAAAGATTACGCGTAGGCTGCCTTTAAAGAACACCTTGAACCGTATTTATTGCCACACGAAGGGATTGTCTAGTATTTCTAGATATTGCGCAATCTTTTGACTTGAAAATAGTTCACATCCTACAGACAGTTTTATGCAGAATTCGAGTTAAAGGAATAATATAAGAACCAAAAATTTCATTGGACAAATATATTAGCAGTAATTAAAACTTCAGTCTAGTTTAACCATATTGATATTCCTTTAAAGGGAGATTGAAACCTAACAACGTGATTTTTTTTTATCGATTCCTTATCGTTTAAATACGCCTAATCCACCACTAACAAATCGATGTTGTTAGTCGATAGTCCTTGAAAGAGTTATATGGGGGTGCAGGATCTCTATGAATCCAGCTAAGCCTATTTTCCGGCGGCTTCTAATTGGAGAGCGACTACATCAATATTAGAAAAACTTAGTTACAGTTCGAATTCCAAAAATTAAAGATAGTAGTATAAACCAAATAGTAGTATAAACCAAATAAAAAAGTCTGCTAACGGGCGTGAGGTTTTTAGAGAAATATTTAGTGAATATTTGTTCATGTGAGGTGATAAGCCGAGCTTTATATTTTCCGTTTTAGGCACTGATTAGCCTTCTTAATGGAAACAGGATGGCATCGAGAGACCAATGAAAATAAATATCACTTAAGCAGACAACTTTGAAGGAACAATACCACTTCATTAAAATATAACTGTTAGTTTTTACCAATCGCGATAACACCTCTGTCGGGAATAATTAAGAAAAAACATACCAATAGACAAACTCCAACTTATACCGCGCGTGTCATGTCGAACTTAAGTACTCCAATAACTTCATATTCAAGCTGGTTTAAAAGAACCCATGGTTTTGAGAATTAGCCATGGGAAGCAGACTTCGTTTACTATTCAACAGCGCTGAAGACATCTAGTAAGAAGATCTAGTAAAGGGCGAAATTCACGAGCCGTGGGTTCCTTTAAAGAGACTTTTAGGACCTGGCCCAAGGTGGAATTTTCATCTTGAAATTCCTTCCACTACGCCTTTCAAAAATTTCGTTGGGAAACAAGACGTTAAAAGACGATTTTTCATTTTGGTTTGTATTCCCTTTAAAGGCCCTAGAATTACCTCCTTGAAAATTATCTTGCATTATGCTTAAAACCTGGCTTTGGCTGTACAATTTGTTATGGGCAACGTCGTCGGCTAAGCAAGTGAACAGGTGACTTTGAAAAGTATTTAGAAATCGCAGATAGAGTCCCTTTAATACGTTTTTTCCGTTAATTAAAATTCGAACTTGAGCAAACTTTTCGCAATTAAATAAAACAAAGAAATATTAATTATTTTAGGCTGCTCTTGGGATTATTTTTATTGTTTTATATATTTTATTGTCACAGTTGCCTATTAGTATTTTGAACTCAGTCCTTGTCCCTCATAGACTCAGGGTCACTGGTAATAGGGTCTATGATACTTTGCCAACTAATTTTGTTTTCAAGTCCGGATGCGTTGTTTTGGAGTGACTTTTTAACTAGATTGTTTGAAAGCTCGACTATTTCATACCGGTACCCTTAGATTTCCTCATTAATACGCTCTCGAAGACGATTGGTTGGTTGCTGCTCCGTCTCCCCTTATTTTAAACTATTCAATTGTTTTTTATTTTTAATGGCGTAACTCCTTAAAGCGGAGGTGTTTAGGGATATATATTCTTAGCGAATGATTTAAACATATTTTGTAATATATTTAGCTAATGATAACCCAAAAAGTATTTCATCCCTGAATTGAACAGAGAGATCTAGGTGTTATCAATAATAGATGAAAACCATCCCTAAGAGTATTCGCGAACGAAAGGGATCGTGGCGGTGATGCTTTTGTAGTCTCCTAAGAGTTTATCCCTGTGTGCGACAGAGCAGCGTGTCGTTAGTTTTCGGTCGCGAATACTATGGTTCCTCATCCTGGACAGATCTATGCGCCAGGTGGGGCTGGGTGGGAGAAATATAGCGGGAATTTGCCACTTTCCCTTCTTTGACGGGGAGAATAAGGCATTGTGGGACGAAAAGCCAATAGGAGCTCGGCTTACTATCGCTAGTTTCTCTTTTTCACCCAGATGCCAGGGCGGCGATGCTAATCCAAAAATTTTGTTTAAAAAATAATTTCCTCTGCCTGATCACGATCTTTTTGCACGTAAACGAAATGTTAACTCGGGCGAATGGCTGAAACCTCAGACGGACCCTTGGCCTTATTTCGCTTAATTTCCTTCCCTATAGCCACTTCCCTAAGCTCTTAAGCTGCGTTCACACTAGAGACTTTCAAACCTTTTCCATTAGTTCCCGTTTCGAGTGTTCAAATCGACTTTTCAAGCACACAATTACCATATTTTGACAAATAATCTTTATAGTTGATCCCAAAACTTTTCATTTGACATATCTAAAACAGTTAAAAAAGATTTTAAAATCTGTAGTGTGAACGCGGCTTTCCATATGGTCCTATACTCTTTAGGAGGATGTTCATTTACTCTTGGTTTTGCCATTTGTATACAATTATTAAACATACGTTTAATTATTTTACTTATTGCCTTGTTAATATAATTGGGAGGATATCTTTCGGATATAATAAATTTGTAATTGACAACTTCAATTAACCGCGCCTGCCATCTTAATAGGACTCGACTCACTCGAGCTTAAAGGGACTATCTGCGATTATTAAATCCCCTTTAAAGTCGCCGTCTTTTATAGTTTAGCAGACGACGTGCACCATACCGAAAGCTAGGCTGTGAAAGCAGGAGATAATATCCCCTTTTGATAATATGAACAGAATTCAATTATAGGCATTTATTATATATCATAGCAAATACGACCACTTTAATTGAAGTTGTATTGAAAAGTCTCTTCCCACAGCTTCAAAATTAAAGTTATTAGCTTATTCTTTTAAATGGACAAACACTCCAAGTCTTTTATCTGCTCTTTGCAGATAAACTAGATAGACGAAATTAGAATTCTTATTATTTTGACGCATGCCTTGGCTCATGATTCATGAAATGAACCTAAAATTAAAATTTGATAATAAGAAGTTAGATTATTAGACAGCCAATTTAGGTGAGATCCTATGTGAGTGTGGACTGAACAGCTGAAGCTGCCCGTGCTTGCAAATAACGTAATATTATTTTTTCGATGCCTACGCTATACTATCCAATCCGCGACTCCATGGTCTCCAGACTCCATCACATGATATATACTAGACTTCCTAATGCAATTTCGGTACCTCGAAAGAAGGTTTCGGCGTGAAGAATTTATAATATAAGCCTAAATTTAATTTTAATACTTTTAAATAATCAAGTAAGTGTTTTGTCAGTTCCTTCTTTAATTTAAAGAACTTAAAAGGACTTTAATCTATATTTGGTTTTTGTTATGACCAAGGCTTAAAGCATGTCATTTATATTTTTATGCAAATCAGCAGTAAAAAACTAAATGGCTTCCGAAAGATATGAATTTATTGATACATATATATCAATAATTTGAGACTAGATGATTCTATTATTTGGAACGAAACAATTAGAATGATATCGAACTTCATAAATCCATTGGTTTTTCTGAACAATCAATCATTCTTAGACATCCCTTATCTTATCCAACTTCAAAATTGATTAGACATTTATTCGCCAGTACTATCTTTTCTGATTAAATAAATTTCCTATTATTAACGAGATTTATGTTTACAATGTATAGTTTAAATGTAAGCCAAAAATCAACTTGATTTTGGTCTAAACGCTGACTGAAGTTGTTCTTTAAAATATTCGCCGAACTTTAAATTAAAAAATGCCTGGAGTGGAGAAACTACATTTGGAGGATGCTTTGGACGATAGCCCTCGAGTAAAAAGCAATTATATTTAAGCTTTTATAGCATTCAAGACTAACACCCTATTTTAATTCTAGACCAGATCTATGGTGTCATTGTTCGAGCAAGATACTTTCTTGTTTCAAAGATATATAAATGCATTGTACAATCATTGTGAAAAGATTTTAAACGCCCAGGTTCTAAACTTACATTTAATATAATTCTTAAATTCTTATTAACATAATATATTTAATTTAGAACTCTCTGGCGGAAGCTACTAGCGCTTTATCCGAACACATTAGATCTTATGACAGTTTGGTAAGCGTTTCTAAACTTAATTAGAATTGTAAAAATATTTCAAACTTATCATTGATTTTTAAAGAGTTTTCCTTTGGATAATGATCCTGATAGTATTCTCAGAACTACGTTAAAACAATTTTCTACCACTATAGATGAGGTTAGTCCAATCTTGGCAATTAAAGGCCCTATCTGCTCTGAAGTTTGCCCATTTAAAATGCTCTTCTCTCACGCACACAGCCTAGCTGTTATGGTCAATGTTGTCTGCTAAGCTAAAAAAGAAGAGGACTTTAAAGGGACTTTATAAATCGCATAGTCCCTTTTGAGTACTTGATTTTAAAGATATTATTTTAATATGAAACAGGTTAGTTCGTGGCAACAAGCTTGTAGAACGCAGCTAGCTGATGGCATGATGTACCCTTTAAATCGTTTTATTGAAGCTGATCTAACTGGTTAGTGCTTAATTAATTGATAACGATATAAAATTTATATTTTAATTCTATTCGCAGAGATTTTTAGTTTAAATGATTTGTACCACGCAGCGAGCGCTGGTAATTATATTGAAATTAATATATTTAATGTAATTCGTTTTGATTTAATTGGTTTGAATTTAACTTGTTAGATTTGGATAATGCAGTGTCAAAATTTAGCAAAATACCCAAGAAAAAGGAAGGGGATAAACAAACCTTGGAAACAAATGAAGAAGTTTACGCAGCTACAAAAAAGTTTCATCAGGTTATTTAAATTTGTTTTCATTTCTTTTTACTCGAACAAGGCTTAACCTTTTCTCTTAATTAATAAAAGAAATATTTCTCGTAATTGATAATTCAAATCAACTTAAACGAGTACTTGCAATTGATAGAATAAATCGTATTAAATGAGTACTCGTAATCTACAAAATTGAAAGAGATGAGTGCTTGTAAATTGATTGAAAGGAGTACTCGTAGTTGATATTAAAACTAATATTCTTAAGCGATTGAGTGATCTAAAACGAATACTCATGAGGGATGCAATGAATCAAAACGATTATTAGGAAGTGATTTAGAGAATCAATTAAAACGATTACTCGTAATCAATTAAGCGAAACAATTAAATCTAATGCTCTCAATTGATTAAATTGAAAGAAATTAGTACTTCAGTTATATATTTTCTAAGGCCTTTTTTAATTGATTGCAGACGGCTTTACATTATTACGCAAACTTGAATGCTTTACAATATAAACGAAAGATCGCCATTATCGAACCGTTATTGGGAATGATTCACGCCATGAAATCTCACTACTCTATCGGGCACGAATCTCTGAACTCTCCTGAATTAGAGGATTTTGTTTCCAATATTAGTTCAAGCGTGCAAGGGGTTCACGCCGAACTGGGAAATGAAACTCAGCGAGCCATCGCTCTGATTGACTCGGTGGAACAACAAGGCCAACATTTGTACTATGCCGAACCTCTTTCCGACATGCCTTTCATTCCTCCCAATACGACGCAGACCCAAAAATCTGGATACCTTTTCCATAAAACGTAGGAAATAATTATTAAAATACATTCCCTTATTCAGTATTCTTGAACTAATCTTTCAAAAGTCTGCATTATTCAATATATTTTCTAGTCCACTTTAAAGGCCCTATCTGCTCAGAAATTTGCCCCTCGAAAATCATCTTCCCTTCTGCACTCAGCTTAGCTTTGACTGTACAATTTGTTATGTACAAAGTCGTCTGCTAAGCAAGAAAAGAAGGCGACTTTAAAGGGGCTTTAGAAAACGCAGATAGTCCCTTTAAGTTCGTTTTTGCTAAGCCCTGCTTCAGTCCCTTTTTTGCCAAGCCCTGCTTCAGTCCCTTTTTTGCCAAGCCCTGCTTCAGTCCCTTTTTTGCCAAGCCCTGCTTCAGTCCCTTTTTTGGCAAGCCCTGCTTCAGTCCCTTTTTTGGCAAGCCCTGCTTCAGTCCCTTTTTTGGCAAGCCCTGCTTCAGTCCCTTTTTTGGCAAGCCCTGCTTCAGTCCCTTTTTTGGCAAGCCCTGCTTCAGTCCCTTTTTTGGCAAGCCCTGCTTCAGTCCCTTTTTTGCCAAGCCCTGCTTCAGTCCCTTTTTTGGCAAGCCCTGCTTCAGTCCCTTTTTTGCCAAGCCCTGCTTCAGTCCCTTTTTTGCCAAGCCCTGCTTCAGTCCCTTTTTTGCCAAGCCCTGCTTCAGTCCCTTTTTTGCCAAGCCCTGCTTGAGTCCCTTTTTTGCCAAGCCCTGCTTGAGTCCCTTTTTTGCCAAGCCCTGCTTCAGTCCCTTTTTTGCCAAGCCCTGCTTCAGTCCCTTTTTTGCCAAGCCCTGCTTCAGTCCCTTTTTTGCCAAGCCCTGCTTCAGTCCCTTTTTTGCCAAGCCCTGCTTCAGTCCCTTTTTTGCCAAGCCCTGCTTCAGTCCCTTTTTTGCCAAGCCCTGCTTTAGTCCCTTTTTTGCTAAGCCTAATCTTGTATGTTAGTATATTTGTTACTATTTTATTTTAGTAAATTTGCTGGTATGATGACGCGATGGGATCGAGTCTATTTTTACACATTAGGCGGACATTTGATGAGTATTTCTAAAGGGGAAGTAGCCGGCAGCGTCGTATTGGAACTAGATAGTAAAGTCACGGCACAAATTTTGGAACAAGAAGAAAGGCGAAATGTATTTCAAGTTTCAAATGGGAAAAAGTAAAACTCAATTTATCATTCAGTTTAGCGAACAGTTATAATTATTTACAAATTCCTCAGGGTGGTTGTAGTACAAGCCTTGAATGAACGTCAAATGAATGAATGGATCTCCACAATTAAAAATATAACGAAAGAAACCTCAAGTAGCCGACATCACGCGATGAGACAATCTTCCAAAGAACGGTCCAAAGTAATTTTATTTTACCTAAAACTAATTAGGCTAAACGAGAATAAAAAATTCCTTTGGACTTAACAAAAATATTTAGTTTAAAAAAAAAAAAAAAATTACATGACTAAAATAATTAGCGAAAATATTTAGGTTAATTTTTTTTTTCAACCAAAATAGACTTAGCAAAAATAAACTTAAGTAGGCTTCACAAAAACATTTTAGCTTGGCAAAAAATAATAATAAATTAGACAAAAATAGGCTTAGCAAAAACATTAAGGCTTAGCTTAAATAATAAAAATTAAGACTTAAATAGGCTTAGCAAAAGCAACGTAGGCTTAGCAAAGGCAACGTAGGCTTAGCAAAGGCAACGTAGGCTTAGCAAAGGCAACGTCGGCTTAGCAAAAGCGACGTCGGCTTAGCGAAAGCGACGTCGGCTTAGCGAAAGCGACGTCGGCTTAGCGAAAGCGACGTCGGCTTAGCGAAAGCGACGTCGGCTTAGCGAAAGCGACGTCGGCTTAGCGAAAGCGACGTCGGCTTAGCGAAAGCGACGTCGGCTGAGCGAAAGCGACGTCGGCTGAGCGAAAGCGACGTCGGCTGAGCGAAAGCGACGTCGGCTGAGCGAAAGCGACGTCGGCTGAGCGAAAGCGACGTCGGCTGAGCGAAAGCGACGTCGGCTGAGCGAAAGCGACGTCGGCTGAGCGAAAGCGACGTCGGCTGAGCGAAAGCGACGTCGGCTGAGCGAAAGCGACGTCGGCTGAGCGAAAGCGACGTCGGCTGAGCGAAAGCGACGTCGGCTGAGCGAAAGCGACGTCGGCTGAGCGAAAGCGACGTCGGCTGAGCGAAAGCGACGTCGGCTGAGCGAAAGCGACGTCGGCTGAGCGAAAGCGACGTCGGCTGAGCGAAAGCGACGTCGGCTGAGCGAAAGCGACGTCGGCTGAGCGAAAGCGACGTCGGCTGAGCGAAAGCGACGTCGGCTGAGCGAAAGCGAGGTCGGCTGAGCGAAAGCGACGTCGGCTGAGCGAAAGCGACGTCGGCTGAGCGAAAGCGACGTCGGCTGAGCGAAAGCGAGGTTGGCTTAGCAAAATATTAAAAATAAGTAGAAATAAATGAAGATTAAACGGATTAAATTTCAGTCTCTGCAAACGGATCGTTCTTTGTCATTAAATGATGATAAATCTAAAAAGAAAAAGGGTCAGTTGAATCGATCATTGACTTCCCCGATGGAAAATTTCATGATGGACACTCCTATTCAATTTGACATGATCTCACCGACGGACGATGATAAATTAACCAGGCAAAAGGATGGCCCCCCAATGTTAGTGACCTTAATTACCTGGAAGTAGACTAATCTAAATAATTTACATAATTTTAATTTTTAATTATCAGGCGGAAAAATCCGTTTGATCAATCTGGATCGACAATTTCCGCAGAAACTTCCAAAGATAACGGTTCTCCTATTTGGGAAGTTTACGAAGCCAGGTTTTGTGGTTCCATGCGAGTTCCGATTGATCGCGGAGAAGCTGTAGTTTACGAAACGACGCAACGTATTATGGCAGCTCGGGCTATTCATAATTTATTCAAAATGTGCGAAACTCATCTAGTCATTACCCATCAAGCTTTAAGGTAAGCTGCATGTATAGACTGATGTTACACAATAGTAAAATAAATTTAAACCGAAGCAAACTTGGAAATTTTATATAAAAGTTGGGTTTAAAACATTTAGGACTACAATAAATTTAATAAAAAGTAAACGCCCAAAGTAGGTTTAACCATGAATGTATAAAGAACTAACGTTCATGGATATTGCGCTCCAAGAAAAACGTGTGAACAGAATGCGCCATGTTCACTGGCGCCATCTAGTAACGAAGTTTGTCGTTAGACAGGAAGTGAGGCATTACGTCACATTTGAAATAGGAAAACTGCAGAACGTGCAGAGGAGAATTTCTAAAACAGGACATTCGTTTCGCCAAAATTTCCTAAAAAGCGCCTCACTTCCGTCGTTGATAGCGGACGAAATTATCGGAAATCGCTATCTACTGAAATTGCCTTACAGAAGGTACGAGTGCAATATCCATGAACGTTAGTTTTTTATACATCTATGGTTTAACAAAGAAGTTAAATTTAGTTTTTTATACATCTATGGTTTAACAAAGAAGTTAAATTTAGTTTTTTATACATCTATGGTTTAACAAGGAAGTTAAATTTATATCAAATTTGAAAGTAGATCAATCATCAATGTAGTATTTAGATCATAGTAGGCTTAACAAGAATGTAATACTTAAATCAAAGTAACCTTAACAACAATATAATATCAAGGAGGATCAGAGAAGGAGAGGAAATGTGGGGCTGCGTTGAGTTAGAGAGAGAAGAGCCAGCCTCCCACTCGGGTGGAAAGGGGGGATAGGAAATTCTCGAGGTAAACTGTTGTCACGTGGTCGCTAGCTAGCGCGTCTCATAAAGGATTCGTTTTACCCACGCGACAACATTTTACCACGAAACGTCTCTACCCCCATTCTCCCAGAGTGGGAGTTTAGGCCGACGCCGTAGGAACCGCGCCGTCCCCACATTTCCTCTCCTTCTCTGATCCTCCTTGATAATATTTAGATCAAAGTAGGCTTAACAAGAATATAATATTTAGATCAAAGTAGGCTTAACAAGAATATAATATTTAGATCAAAGTAGGCTTAACAAGAATATAATATTTAGATCAAAGTAGGCTTAACAAGAATATAATATTTAGATCAAAGTAGGCTTAACAAGAATATAATATTTAGATCAAAGTAGGCTTAACAAGAATGTAAATTACATTCTTGTTAAGCCTACTTTGATCTACATGTACTTATTTAGATCAAATTTGGTTTATGAAGTAATATTTAGACCAAAGTAGGCTTACCAAAAAGTAATATTTAGATGAAAGGAGGCTTAGCAAACTGTTATTATATTTACACCAAAGTAGGCTTAGCAAATATTTTAAATATTTTTTTTAAATGTGATTAAAAATTACAATTTTAAATTAGAATCGTAGATCCATCTCATCAAGCGATTCGAGCTTCTTTTCAACTGGAGGACATATCATTTTGGACGACGCATAAAGAAAATAACAGGTGACTTTTAAAAATTATATTTTAATAAACTTTCTACTAAAATAAACTTAAATTTAATAATTCAGGCTACTGGGTTTTATTACGAGAACAAAAACGGATGACACCGATGATCCGGGTATATTTTATTGCTATATATTTGAAACGCAAGTTTCTGCGGAAGAAGTTTGTTGTTCATTATCAACTGCGGCAAATATCGCTCTTAAAGAACTTGTCGTGAGTAAATTAAATGTAATTAAATTAAAATTAATATTTTCTCAATATGTTTTCTACATAATTTTAGGCTTCGAAAAGCGTCGACAGTGAACCGGAACAAGAATCGGCTCCTCGAGAAGTTGATTCTCAAAACAGCCAGTTCAAATCGGATAACTTGGATTCTTTACCGGTGGAAATGACTAAATCTTTGACAATCTATACCGAAACGGCTGAAAGTGACGCTTAATTCGCTTAGTTTTGATGAAATTTGGTTAAAGGTGAGTTTCAAAAATATGCGGCATTAAGAATTACGCGTTTTAAAGAAGTTAATGCGAAATTTACTCGTGGTTTAGTAAATTTTAACAATCGGCTTCACACCGACTTTCAAGTTCCAGTTTTAAAAATAATGTTGTCATGGTGACGCAAATTATTTTGGCACCCTGGCTGAAGCTAAGGTTGTTATAATGTTATATTCCTATGATAGAAATTTTTAATTTTAAACCAAAATCGTTATTCGTAGCACTTGCAACAGAACTTTAGGGTATGTGAAGACCTAGAAACTAGCCATAAATTGAAAATTGACAATAAGGCAGTTTTAACATCATGTTATGGCTTAAAAGTTAAAATCACTTGATTTTACATCAAGAAACAAACTTATTTTTGGTGCGGCAAATAATTTTTTTAAAGGGACTTGGAAACCTGATATCAAGAATTTTGATTTAACAAAAATTTAAATATCGCTCTTATTTAAATAGGATTTAAAATAGCTTTTAAGGCTGTTTAAGACATCAATTTTGTTCATAAATGTTTCTAGTTGATGTCAAAAAGTGATTTACTAATTAAGGTCTTTTTTGTCATTTCAAAATAAAATTCAATCGCCAATCACGGAACAGGGTTATAGTCTTTCGCATCCTTGGAACCACCTAAATTAGCCTATTGACAGCCACTTAAATTGAATATCACTCATCTTTGAAAATATAGTCCCACCAAAAATACACAGCCACTATTTCTAAATTCTAGCCGCCAATCTGTCACCGAAGCATGAAGGAGGATTACAGTTCTTTTTTTTTTGTTTACTTAAAAAAAACCTTAGCTTTTTTTGAGATTTTTTTTTTTTTTTTTTTTTTTTTTTCTAAATATAGGCGAAAAGCGTCATTGACATAAACGACGGTAAATTCCCCCTAGAGTTTTCAGCACGTACAAAGCTGGGATACACCTAATTTTTAGCGAAATAAAGGGAATAGCAAAGCGCGTTTTGTAAAATACTATCAGGGAATTTCTCGCGTAGCCCGCGGGTGGTCGAAGGGTTCGGGGTGAGGGATCAGCGGACCATTCTCGGAAAATACGAAAATACCAATGCGCGTGAACTATTTTTTTTGGTGGTTCCAAGGCTGCGAAAGACTATAGTCACTTGAGCTTAACGAGTTATCAAAATGCCACTTTGATCAGTTAATTTCTAGGTATTTTGTTATGAATAAAAAATTACTATAATAAAATGTCTAATCGAAGCAAAGCTATATTATTCCAGCTATTATCCTTAAATTTAAAATAATTAACTTTTGCACTCGTAACAGACGTTCTAGTTATTTTTGTCTAAGCCAAATTCGTCACAAATTCTGTTTTCAAGTTAAGAAAGTTGTTGCAAGCTAGGGACTGACCATAAACTATGTCACGCGAAACAGTCAAATTTTTTAACCACCCTCCCCCATTGTCACGCTTTTGAACCCCCTTATCGCCAACCCCCCTAAAATATGAAAACAATGAATTTTTCATAGATTTATATTTTAAATTGTTACAATTGAAACCAAATTTGTTAAAACTATATTTCTTTCCATGTTGGATTTAACCATTCCTCAATGCTCTCCTTAACTTCAATGGGTTTATCTTGGAGAGTTAGAATTTGTTGACCCTAATATGAAATGTTACGTGTGTCGTTCAAACTCAGCTTCTACTTCGAATTCCCTTTTTTATTCCCCCCTTCAATGCTTGCTACTATATTTTCTAATGCTCATCCTTTTTTGCGCATGCTAGAGAAGGAGAGAGCGGAGAAATATTTAGGAGGATGGAACGACGGCCCGTATAGCTGAACCCCTCCGTTAAAAGTCTGAAGATGACGTAGTTTTCCTCTCTCATTTCTGTAATTTGACGCGAGATGATGTCACATGGTGCACACCAAAAATGCGCAGTTAACATCTTGGGCTACACAAGCGAGAGAGGAAACTACGTCATCTTCAGACTTTTCACGGATGGATTCAGCTATACTGGCCACCGTTCCATCCCTCTTAATCTTCCTATGGGATACATTCCTGACCTACAAACTAATAATAAAAATGACAATTTTCCCACTTATAATGGGAAGATACCTTGGGAGCACATGTTTCTAAAGAGGATAGAAATTATTTTTGTATAACAACAACAAAAAAACAATAGTGACGTCACAGACCAATATACCTCCTACCCCTTGCATCACAGCCCGTCACAGAGAGACAAACTACCTCCCCCGCTTAAATCGTGTGATGTAGTTTATTGACAGTCCTCTACAGTATGATGGAATGGGCGTCTTGAGTGTGCGCAAATCCTTAACTGGCTGCAAACTCAGTTTTAATGGTGATTGGCCTTTGAATAATTTTGAAATTTAAATAGTATAAAGATTTGTTTTTGATGGGAAAATATTGATATTTCGAACATTAGTTAGATTTCTGTTTCAAATGTTCTGGTCTAGCTAAATCATGAAGAATTAGCCATTTTGAATATAGATTTCCTGGTCCCTTTAAATATCAATGACCATAGAAAGTACGAAGATAGAATCAGGCTTAGAGAAGGATTATAATCACTGGGCGTTAAAATCTGTATGCCTATTCCGCGATTAACTAATAATATGCATTAACATTTGATAATACTAAATACGTACTCTGTTACGTAATCACTTTAATGCAATGGAAACTTAAGGCTTGTACTGATAGAAGTCAAGCTGCACGAAAATTTATATTTGGTGTGGTCCAAATATATGAAAAATCTAATCGTACCCAGATGTTGCTTAATATAGAAGCTATGTTACAAGCCATTTAACCTCATTTAAAAAATTTATAATATCAATGAAAGGTATGTCGAACCTCACCAAACTTGTATCTATATAGGAACTAATAGATACTAATATAACGTTGTGGTTATACGGCTAAAAAAACATAAAGTACCTATGAAAGTTACTTCACACAGCCCTTGCTGCACTAAACTTGTAAATTGGGTGAGGCTTAACTTTAGGTTAAACTATAAGATAAATCGTGAACGTTGTGGTGCAAAATGTAAAGCTAATTACGTTATTTAGTCCATTTAACATCATGGTTATGGCTAAAAAATATAAAAATACTGATAAAAGCCACATCACATTGCACTAGCCGCACTAAACTTAAACCTGGTGTGGCTATACAATAATTCATAGAAGATATATCGGCATGTAGTTTAAAAATTAAGGCTACATACTTTATTTAGCCAGTTTAACATTGTGGTTATGGGTAAAATATAAAAAAGACAATAAAAGCTATGTCCCATTGCACAAGCCGCACTAAACTTTTAAATTGGGAGTGGCTAAACTTTATATAAACCATATATGATAAGTCGTAGAAGCTGTACGTATGTGTGGTTTAAAAATTAAAGCTACGTTACATCACACTAGGCACATTAAACTTAAATTGCGTGTGTTAAATTGTATGATACATTGTATTAACTGCTCTAAGGTGTGGTGAAAAATTGCATTGGTCTGCACTGGCTATGTTAAACTTAAATTACCTGTGGCTAAACTAAACGATACATTGTGAAACCGTGCGTAAATATGGCTAAAGAGCTACACTAGCCACATTAAATTTAAATTTTGGGTGGCTAAACTAAACATTAACTTTATTTAAGACATACGAGAGAGAACGTAGAGTACTGTTCGTAAGTTTGACTAAAAACCTATATTGAACCGCACTAGCTGTACTAAACTTAAATACCAAATTTAAAAACTATACGCTAAATTGTACATAAGATGTGGTGGAACATGAACAAGTGTTGTCTAATGATAAGACAAGTATTTCGCGTAATGTGACGAGAATGTTTCAAAATTCGTGTAGTTCGCGCAGTTAAAAATCGCGATAAACGTGTAGTGCTTCCCACTGTGTTATCCGTAAGTGCGCGGAATTAGTTGTTCAATGCGTGTAAGTGTTCCTCTCGCATATACCCAAGGATCGATCGATAACAAAAATCCACTATTTTTCCACCGGTGTTTTATATAGAAGATAGATCAGGTAAAACTAAAACCTTAAGTACTAAAATCAATCTTTTTTATAATCCAAACTAAACTAAATTTGCATGATTAGGACTAATTTTCTAAAATTACTAAATCTATTTTATTCCAGAATTTTTAGACTATATACTAAATAGTAATATCAAAACTAAAACTTACTTCTAGCGTGATTTCGAAATTTGATCAAAATATATTACTAGAAATGATTCGCTATAGATATTAACTTAAATTAAGCCCAAAAATAACTAAAATTACATTTTTAATCTTTACCTACTTTAAAAGGAGGGTGAACACTGAAAAGAAAAAGTTTTTTATTGATTCTATGAATACTAAAAATAAGCCTTGTTTTGAGGGAGCATTATTTATAGGGACTATCTGCTATTTTTGAATCCCCTTTAAAGGCCCAATCTGCTCAGAAACTTGCTCCTTTAAAATGCTCTTCCCTTACGCACGCAGCCTAGCTTTGACTGTACAATTTGTTTTGTACAACGTCGGCTGCTAAGCTAGAAAAGAAGGTGACTTTAAAGGGGATTTAAAAATCGCAGATAGTCCCTTTAAAGTCTTTTCTAGCTTAGCAGACCATAACAATTTTTACAGTCAACGCTAGGCTGCGTGCTTAAGGGAAGATCATTTTAAAGGGGCAAATTTCAGAGCAGATAGGGCCTTTAAAGGGACTATCTGTGAATTTTAAATCCCTTTTAAAGTCGCTTTCTTTTCTAGCTTAGCAGACGACGTTGTACAAAGCGAATTGTACGGTCAAAGCTAGGCTCTGTACATATGGGAAGAGCATATTAAAGGGGCAAGTTTCTATAAATATTTGTTAAAGGTAATGGCAGTAATGGCTACGTTCAGTAACACTAAATGGGAAGAGTCCGGTTTTTCGAAAATAGGTTTACATTAAGTATTTTTGTCAGAAGTTGTTGAACAATTTTTTTTGTAAAAAGGACGGTGTTAACCTCGTGGAGTCGTGGCAAAGTAATTATAGCTAATAGTGATCGAATCTAGCTAAAAATAAATCAAGCTTTCGATATCACTAATTTAAAAAACTAAATCACACTCATCAAAATATTTAATAATTCAGTATATTTGAGATCAATATATCAGAACTCCCTGCCATTCCTACGTCATCATTCTGTTGCACAACGAAAAAAATTGCTTTTCCAGCAGATCACTTTGTTGACTGTCCTATGAACAGCATGATGTTGTAACCAGAAATGCATAAATACCTTTCAATTAAAAATCTATCTTTGATGAGCTTAGCGCTGACTGGGTTGATTGTTACTGAATGTAGCCAATGTAACTTCAAGCTGTACGTTCCATCTTTGGACGGAGCTTTCAACACACTTTAAAGCCCTATCTGCCCTGAAATTTGCCCCTTTAAAATGCTATTCACACAGTTTTTGACTGTACAACTTTTGAACGTCGTTTGCTAAGCTAGAAAACTAGTCGACTTTAAAGGGGATATAAAAAATCGCAGATAGCCCCTTTTAAGGCTTAAAGACTCTCAGACAATTTTTATAACCATTTTGGAAAGATCAAGTTGTTCCTAAAAGTGGGAAAAATAATTTAAATTTTCGCACTGGGTATTTAATACGTTAATATTTTTAAAATTAAATTGAAATCTATGTTAAACGTTTATTGTTCGACAGATTGATGGAACAAAATTAGCCTTAGAATGGGGTAGTATTTTGGCTTATCAAGTAGAAACGATAAAAAATGATTTAATTTTTCTATTCACTCTCCCTTTAATGGGACTAACTGCGTTTGAAGAGCTTCCTCTAAAGTCGTCTATTTTTTCGCTTAGCAGACGACATTGGCCATAAATTCTACAAAGCCCAGTTGCAGATAAGGTCCTTTAAAAGACATCTTACATAAAATTAAAGGCCCTATCTGCGCCTTTAAAATCCAGGGACGAAGCCAAGAGGGTGTGTCTACACCAACTTTTGGCCTTTGCAATTTGCGAAGGATTGACACTCTTGAACCAAGTTCAGATTTGACAGTTAATTGAGTTCGAACTCTATATTATGAAGTGTGAAGTGAAACTCTGATAGTGCAAAGCGTTCAAAAAGTTTGTACATCTGATTTCAAATGTATCTGCCCTCGACAATTTATTACGGCCAACGTCATCTATGTAAGAAAAAGTAACTTCGAAAGGAGAATGCAACCTAGCATCAAGTGATTTTTTTTTTTATCGATTCCTTATCTTTTACATAGGCCCAGTCCAACAGTAAAAAAAATTACAAATAATATTAAACTTAAATAAATTTTAAACCTACCATCAAAGTAGGCTTAGCTGGATTCATGGAGATCTTGCATTCCCCCTATAAGGGCCCTCGATCAATGTCATTGGTCAATAGTCCTTATATGGGAAGTTCAGTATCTCCATGAATCCAGCTAAGCCTATTTGATGGTAAGTTTTAAATTTAATTCTTGTTTAATATCTGTTTGTAAATATTTTTACTGGTGGATTAGGCCTAACGATAAGGAATCGATAAAAAAATCTCTTTTGCATTCTCCTTTGAAAGGAGTTCTATAATTGTTGGATAGTCCCTTTAAAATGACTTCATTTGTCGCAATTTGAATCTTTTTGAGATACTAAACTATGCATAACATTTGATTTTTAGTTTTTAAAATGAGAAATTTAACTAATTTAGAGTTAAAATTAATTTAACGCTAAAAATATTAATGAAATTTAAGATATATTGAGACCATGACAACTTAGTCTGATTTTAAATCTCAAATTAAAGTTTTTTAGTGCCAATCATAATTAAGTCAAAATTTTTATAGAAAAACAAGATTTTTATAGGAATTTTCTTTTAGAATTTTTCCCACAGACACTTTTAAATTAAATTAAATTCATCTTAATCTTAGCTATGTTAAATATCCCATTAACTGTCCAAAATAAACCCAAAAATTAGGTTTAAAAATTGAAATTATTGGAAAAATTCCCTCCTATATCTTTAATAATAATAATAATAATAAAACCATTTTACTCTCAATTAAGTTAAAAATTTGAATCTTCTAAAATTTTAAACGTTGGGTAGTTGTAGGTAAATCAAAAAATGCACAAATTTTAGTGCTTGCGCCAAAAATTTTATATTACGCTGCTAAATAGTACAAACTTCTTAAACTTTAAAAAACACTTTTGTAACATGCGCTTTAAGGCAGATGCCATTTTGTTTCAAAACTATAGTCATAGTTACTATAGGAACTTGATTAAGACACTTAAAAAGTAACATGGAGAAATAAAAACAGGAGGTGCAATTGTAAAAAAGCTATTTAAAGGGACTATCATGCGTAAAGAAATCCTTGTAGTTTCAATGTGCGTGTTTTTTTTAAATCCCCTTTAAAGTTGACAATATGAAATTGTACAGTCAAAGCAAGGCTGTGTGCATAAGGGAAGATCATGTTAAAGGGGCAAATGTCAGAGCAGATAGGGCCTTTAAAGGGAGTATAAACCAAGCCAAAAATCGTCTGCAAACACATGCACGACAGATTATTTCTAAAGTTAACCAGCGTTATCTTTAGTTTAGTACGCCTTTAGGTATAATGGTAGCGGATAGAGGTAATTTCGTGATCCAGCTCAAATTTGGATCCTTACACTCTTATGATGATTAAATTCCAATTAAATGGAATAAAAACACTCAATAGTTCGCCTCCCCGTACAGTTCAAATATTTGTTTGCCCCCTCTCGTTTTTTTTTTTTTTTTTTTTTTTTTTTGCGAATTTGTCCTAAAACTTAGTTTGTCACAGGGAACAATCCTAAAGTTATGGTGGGGGATCTTCCATAACTAAAACCTTGAGTTCGATTCCTTTAAAGGGAGCGTAAAACTCTGGCCCAAGGTTTATGGTATAAATTGTCCTTCGTGCCACTACGTCTAACAAATCGGCGTAAGTCACGTTAGGAAACAAGCAGACGATGCTTTCATTTGGTTTATACTCCCTTTACTCTTATGTTTTTTTACTCCATTGTAAGGTATATTTACTCCATGGATCTCCCGATAGAAGTGTTAACTAAAAGGATACCCAGCTGTTGATATAAAAATATTACCGCTATAATTCAAGTTAAGTTTCAAATTTTAAATTAGGAGCTTAAATATATGTAAATTAGCTCAAAATACGCGCTATTCGCGTATTAACCGAATCAAATGGGAAGGGTGAACGTTTTTAATTAATCATATTATATTAATCTTTTATTATCGTTAAAACTGAGAGCAATATGAAAAAAAGAACCAGATTTTTATTTATCTGTTTTATCATGACATAAAGGGTTCGTTTTAAATGTATTCAAATTATATTACAATGCCAAAAATGTCAGCCTTAGAAGTAACAATTTTTCCCCATTAGAAAACGTTGTTTCTATAATGGAATTTCGGTTCCTTCCAAAGTTACGAAAGTTGGTCAAAAATAAATTTTAACGAAATACATTTGCATATTTCATTTTCAAGTGTATAATTTCGTACTAAAAGACAGAACACATTTCAAAACATGGAAAAAACTCGAAATTTTTAAAGGGAAACTTGGAGCTAAAAATGGACAGCTTTTGAATTTATTTTCGGAATCACCTTGCCAAAAAAATTATTTGAGACTTTTTTCAAACAATATTTCGACATATTATTTCACCCTTTAACAGCGCTTGTAATGTCCTAAAAGAAGATGCCCAAGACCTTGATGATCAAAAACTGAACTATGCATTTAATGTTAGGACATTACAAGCATTGTTGAAGGCTGAAATAATATGATGGACCCGATTCAGAAATTAATTTAAACGCCAAAAGGTGTCTAAAAATTGTTTTAAAATTCTCGAATACTTTTTTGACAGGGGGATTCCGAAAATAAATTCAAAAACTGTTTTAGCTGCAAGTTTCCCTTTAATGTTCTTGCCTGCTTATACGCGTTCTTGCAGTCATGGTAAGTTACAATATCGAGTTTTTTATAGAAATTTAAATGTCGTTCAGTACTGCGCGTCAATTACTTTTCAGGAATACGTTGTCAACTTTTGCAACAATTTAATAGTACATATTAAAAATTGCATCGTTTTCCTTTGCATCTTTCCAAACTTTGCAATTTTAGTGCCAGTTTTTCGACGTAGGCGTTGTTCTGGAATTGAATCGGTAGTTGAGGTGGTATCAATTTATTATCGAGTTGATCTGGGTCGAAAGTTATGTTATAAAATTCCTGAAAATTCTGCAAAGCAAAACCCAAGAAATATAAATTGGACGAAGATATAAAAGGACGGCAGTAAATACCTCGGTATCCGCAAATTTGCAATAAATGGAATCAACTTGCGGAGCCATTTCTTTCACGCAACTGTAAGTGTTGTTGTACGAATCTTGGCAAATGCAATCTGGTTCGCAATTCTAAAATGTTCGTAATCTAGATGGATTTTTTTGCGCAAAGTGTAAAGTCGGATGCACACTGAAGTCGCGTACGCTTTACATTTCACGAGTTTCAAGCGTTAAAACCGCATGCACACACCTATTTTCACGCACTTCACGATCGCGCGCCCATGTAAGTAAACGCTTGAAAATAGGTCTGTTTGCATTCACCTTAATTAAGATAACCGTGTGCACGCGCAAAAACTCAATCCAATCTACTTTTTAAAGAGAGAGGATGGAGGAATAAAAGTGTATTTCTACTACTAAAAGTATGACAATATCCCTTTTCAGTCGAGGCGTAACTAGCCGGTTTAATCAGATTTAACCGAGTCTTACTGAACTGAGAAGACTATGTAAACCTCGGTTAAATCAAATTAAACCACGGCTAATTACGCCTCCTCTGAAGAGGGTATTAGGGTTATTTACATTAAGCCATTCTAGCTCGTAGACTATAGATTAATGTTATGAACTTCTGTCTTACGGAAACTCCTCCTCCTTGGAGTTTAGGACATCCTTCAACTGGTCCCGGATGACCTTCCCCTTGGTGCTCGACCACAAAATTGGTCCGCCAGACAGTGGGGGCAGTGTTGAATAGCAACGGCATGAGGGATAGTCCGTCCATAGTCCCCGGGCTAATTCCGGCAATATCGGCGAAGGTGGGAGCCAAATCCAGATTTAGAACGGGCAACTAAAATATTTGGAACAAAACTTTTTATAAATAATTCGGTTTAATCTTTGTTAAAGGGAGTATAAATCAAATCGAATCATCGTCCGCTAACGCTCGCGACGTTTTGTTTCCTATCGTCACTCGCTCCGATTTTAGTGAACATTTGTTAGACGTAGTGGCAAGAATAGCAATTTATGCCATCCACCTTGGACCAGAGCTTTATACTCCCATAATATTTTTGTTCTAACCGTTATTTTTCGGCCCGGTTGTATCGCTGGTCCGCTGACGAGTAACGGAACTTTGATATCAAATTCGTACGGTTGTCTTTTGTCCAAAGGTAAAGAGAACTGACCTTATAGAAGGGTTAATTACACATATTTTTACCTTCACGATTCTTTATATCATTTAAAATTTCTATCCTATAGTAGAAACATAGAAAATATATTTTCTATGGTAGAAACTAGAGTTCTAAATGGATAATTCATTTACCGTATTAATTTACGAAGTAAATTCCAGTGTAACGGTAATTTACCATTTTCTCTGGTAAATTTTTTATTTAAAACTGTTTGCGTTTAAAATGGAGCTAATTGCTACAAAAGGTCAAAGTTTTAAATCGTCTACAAGTCTATATTTCAATAGTTATTCGTTAAGGACATGATAATGTAAAGTGAAAGGGTCAAGCTTTTCATGAAAACCAGTGCCTTTTTACGAATGTATACTGTGTATGGATTGTTTTGTCAGAAATAAGAATTTTCAGTCGTTTGAAAGAGGAAATTCCGCGTTAAAACTAACGGAATTACAAATACACATCATTTTGTGAATTACCGTGAAATTGAAACGGTAAATATATTTTCCAAATTACGATAATTTTAGAACTCTAGTTGAAACCAACCTGAGAAACGACACAGTTAAACGTTATACAGTTTTTATGCAGCATGTGTTATACCCTCTTCAGACGAGGCGTAATTAGCCGGGTTAATCATATTTAATCGAGGTTTACATAGCCAGTTCAATAAACCTCGGTGAAATCTGATTAAATCTCAGTTAATTATGAATCATCAGAAGAGGGTATTACTGTTTCTAAGGTTGAATACTTAAGCTGCGTGCACACTACAGACTTTGAAACCGTTTTAAACCGTTTTGGAAAGGTCAAATTATAAAATTTGGAGTCACCCGTATAGACCTTTGATTCAGAAACAAAAATTCGATTTGAACTTTCGAAACAGTTTGAAAACGGTTCAAAAGTGTCAAGTGTGAACGAAGCTAAAGTTTGAAATAGTAATTTCAGAATGAGCATAAAACGATACCCATTGACCAGATTAATTTTAGTTGCCCAATACACTTTTCGAAATTGCCCCAGAGATACGCAATAATGTATTCCTCTATCACTTTGGCCTCACTTTGAAGTCTATGTTATAGCTGGTTCACAACTTCCGCTAACCCACCTCAGGTTATAATTGAATATTAAGAGCTGGTCGGTTTACGGTCATACTGCCATTATTTCAATTATGCTAGTTGGTTTCAGATGCGGGTTAATGATCTTTCTTAGTTATCTTCTTCAATTGAAAATGTTTAAAAATTCACCCAAATGATATCCGTTATCCGACGAAAATGCTAAATAGGTATTTGATAACAAATTCTTCTTGGCCAGTGTGTTATAGACCGATTCTACCATGTCATCCACACTCAGCAAAGTTCGATGTCTAGGAAAAAATAATTCATTATTAGCATTCCTAAATTATTGAGAAATTCAAGAAATTTCTATTTTGGAAATCGTTGGCCTTCAAAGAAAATACTGAAGAGCGCTCCATATGGCGTAATTTTAGGTAAGCAAAGACGATCTGAGGAAAAAAGCTCAACTAAACTCAATCTGTGTTCAGTCCTCTCCCATCCCTCCGCCAACCGCCGTCTCGAATTCTGGTCCAAAATGTGTACGTCCCTGTAAAACGGCCGCTCAAACCATCTCAACGGCCGCTGCGAAACCCATCTCAACGGCCGCTGCGGAACCCATCTCAACGGCCGCTGCGAAACCCATCTCAACGGCAGCTGCGGAACCCATCTCAACAGCGGCTGCGTAACCCATCTCAACGGCCGCTAGGCAACCCATCTCAACGGTGGCTGCGGAACCCATCTCTACAGCGGCTGCGCCACGCATCTCAACGGCCGCTGCGCCACGCATCTCAACGGCCGCTGCGCCACGCATCTCAACGGCCGCTGCGCCACGCATCTCAACGGCCGCTGCGCCACCCATCTCAACGGCCGCTGCGCCACCCATCTCAACGGCCGCTGCGCCACGCATCTCAACGGCCGCTGCGCCACGCATCTCAACGGCCGCTGCGCCACGCATCTCAACGGCCGCTGCGCCACGCATCTCAACGGCCGCTGCGCCACGCATCTCAACGGCCGCTGCGCCACGCATCTCCACGGCCGCTGCGCCACGCATCTCCACGGCCGCTGCGCCACGCATCTCCACGGCCGCTGCGCCACGCATCTCAACGGCCGCTGCGCCACGCATCTCAACGGCCGCTGCGCCACGCATCTCAACGGCCGCTGCGCCACGCATCTCAACGGCCGCTGCGCCACGCATCTCAACGGCCGCTGCGCCACGCATCTCAACGGCCGCTGCGCCACGCATCTCAACGGCCGCTGCGCCACGCATCTCAACGGCCGCTGCGCCACGCATCTCAACGGCCGCTGCGCCACGCATCTCAACGGCCGCTGCGCCACCCATCTCAACGGCCGCTGCGCCACCCATCTCAACGGCCGCTGCGCCACCCATCTCAACGGCCGCTGCGCCACCCATCTCAACGGCCGCTGCGCCACCCATCTCAACGCCCGCTGCGCCACCCATCTCAACGGCCGCTGCGCCACGCATCTCAACGGCCGCTGCGCCACGCATCTCCACGGCCGCTGCGCCACGCATCTCCACGGCCGCTGCGCCACGCATCTCCACGGCCGCTGCGCCACGCATCTCAACGGCCGCTGCGCCACGCATCTCCACGGCCGCTGCGCCACGCATCTCAACGGCCGCTGCGCCACGCATCTCCACGGCCGCTGCGCCACGCATCTCCACGGCCGCTGCGCCACGCATCTCAACGGCCGCTGCGCCACGCATCTCAACGGCCGCTGCGCCACGCATCTCAACGGCCGCTGCGCCACGCATCTCAACGGCCGCTGCGCCACGCATCTCAACGGCCGCTGCGCCACGCATCTCAACGGCCGCTGCGCCACGCATCTCAACGGCCGCTGCGCCACCCATCTCAACGGCCGCTGCGCCACCCATCTCAACGGCCGCTGCGCCACCCATCTCAACGGCCGCTGCGCCACCCATCTCAACGGCCGCTGCGCCACCCATCTCAACGCCCGCTGCGCCACCCATCTCAACGCCCGCTGCGCCACCCATCTCAACGGCCGCTGCGCCACCCTTCTCAACGCCCGCTGCGCCACCCATCTCAACGCCCGCTGCGCCACCCATCTCAACGCCCGCTGCGCCACCCATCTCAACGTCCGCTGCGCCACCCATCTCAACGTCCGCTGCGCCACCCATCTCAACGGCCGCTGCGCCACCCATCTCAACGGCCGCTGCGCCACCCATCTCAACGGCCGCTGCGCCACCCATCTCAACGGCCGCTGCGCCACCCATCTCAACGGCCGCTGCGCCACCCATCTCAACGGCCGCTGCGCCACCCATCTCAACGCCCGCTGCGCCACCCATCTCAACGCCCGCTGCGCCACCCATCTCAACGGCCGCTGCGCCACCCATCTCAACGGCCGCTGCGAAACCCATCTCAACGGCAGCTGCGGAACCCATCTCAACAGCGGCTGCGTAACCCATCTCAACGGCATCAGTTGCTTGGTAAATTCACTTGATTTTTTATTTTTAACTTGTAGTTATCATAGCTAGGAGATATACGAACCTGTTTCTATAGGCATCGTCAATTTCGCTAATGACGACATCGGGTAATGGATTTGGTGGTTGTCTTACTAACCAATGTTTGGTCTGCAAAAAAATAAATTTTTGTTCGGTACCTAATTAGACATTCGTTGGTTTGTTAGTATTTGACCTTTCCGCCGGCAATGTTGAAACTAGGTGTTCTTGGCGCTGTGCTATTCGCCAATTTGTCCTTGTATTTCATTTCGGGCGTAAATGGGGCGTGAGGCGCTGGTGGGCATAACATCATGAAAAAGGGTTTTGAATTATCGTTGAATTCCGATATGAAATTTATCGCTTTGTCTGTCTAATGAAAAGCTTAATATTATTTATCGTGTTATAGTTCATTATCTCTTTTATGTTTTAAGAAATTTTGTACGATAATGCTATGACGTCAGACAAAACTTGTCGCTTGATGCTGTACAAATTAAACGCCAAATAACGTATGGACTAATTAAATTTTAGTCGTTAGCTTAGCCATAATTAAAACTAACTGGTATTCAAGGTTTGAAATCGAGTGACAATATATACGCTATGACATCATCTAATGTGTTAGATTAGGTTAAATTAGTGTGTCTATTATTTTGTGAAACAAGCGGGGATAATTTGGTTATCGCTATGGAATAACCGACTAACGGTACATTTTCTGAAAATCATAGAAGTGTCCTTTAAATAATGATGAAAATCATGTGCCAAAAGTGTGTGATATTATCCCTTTGAATTGAAATTTAACTCACAATAACGTTAGTTAAGTAATCGGTCGCTTGATCGCCGTGTTTTTCTTCGACACCGTTAACGGATAAACTGTAGTTATAATATTTGGAATTTCCAACCTAAAATCAGTTTTTTTTTTTCACTCTAAAATGTTATCCTTTAGTGAAATATTTAGTTTTGTAGTCACCAAACCATTCCAATGATCCCAACCAGGCGGGACGTGTTCAACACCACCAACGTCTTTATGACCGTACTAGAACAGTTTTAACATTAAATTAGGCATATGTCTCATCAGAGGTATATAATAACCCCCTTCGGGGGGAAGTATGAAAGGTAGGCAAAATCGACGAACAACAAATGCCCGGCGTAAATCGCGGCGGATCGACACACCGCTTTACTCCCAAAAAATAGTTACACCATTTTGAACCTCACTAAAATTTCCCTACGCACACTTCCGGATTTTGCGAGCTGAAGTCAAACTTCGACTACATTTTAACAGACAGCCTGACTCCTGAGACAGGAAGTTCTAAACACAAATCGAGCCGTCTTGTTTTTACTAGAGTAGAGACATTGAGAAGTCCAGCGCGAGCTAGTGGCCTAGATAGTCAGCAGCGGGCTCTTGTTCGTGATTTTTAGCATTGGAAGTATAGGGCTTTCATACTTCCCCCCGAAGGGGGTTATTATATACCTCTGGTCTCATTAAAAGGGATAATGCATCCCAACAACGGCTGATTTTCTATCAATTTTTCATCGATAAAACTGCCCTTATCAAGTTAGAAATCAATTGTTAATTTTCCCGAAAAATAAGCGTAATACGGATTTATGGAGAGTTTGATATCTAAACCGAACCCGCGCCTGATGCAGATTCACTCGCGCCTCATGCAGATTTACTCGCGCGAACTTAGTCAACTAGTTAACTCCTACTCCTGTCTTGGAAAGGAATAATTTAAGTTAGCAGAAAAAACAACCATGGCCCTATGAGAGTCGAGACAAGCTTCAAGCAAAAAGACGCGCATCTTAACTCATATCCGAAAAAAGCGCGCTCTCATCGCGTGATTGCCCGGAGACACGCCTTAGTTTCACTATTTACACCGACTGTGGCTATTAGAGTGTCTCGAATCAGAATCTGCCGGTACTTTCTCCTGGACCAGCTACATGGCGTTGTTTACTTTCATGGAATAAATTGATAAACTTTTGATATTGTATACAAAATCACTCATTGCGTGGCTTTAGTATCCCTTTTAAATAACCTTTCAAAATTCGATGAATTAGAACGTCGAAAATATATATCACCTACCTGATTAAGGTATTTACCAGCGTAGAAAGTAATATATTCCTGTTGTTTGAGCAACTTCAGGAAAGTGTCCTTTTCCGGGCCATTTTGCCAAGATTGCGAACTACAACCCCCGGATAAACTGTTGTTCACAGTTTTGTGATTGTGAACGTAGCGACCAGTTAATATACTCGATCTACTCGGACAACACAGTGGCGTCGTCACAAACTGAAATAATTAAAGAGTTAAAGGCAACATAAAGTTTCGTGTAAAATAATTTAGTTATTTCAGAATTCATAAATAGTTATTTGACATATAGACTTTAGTGTATTCCACTTCATAGCCCAAAGAGCTCCACCCCTCAACGGCTATCAAAACTTTATGAATATTTTATTGACTCTCTTGAACTGACGTTGCTAACAGGCGATAGATCAGACGTAAAATCGTGGAGTGCACATTTTTGTAACTTGTAACTTTGGCCGCGGTTTTAATTAACATCTTAACCCCTTCCCATTTCTGGACAGCTAGTTAAAGGGAGAATGTAACCTAATAACAAGTGATTTTTTATCAATTCCTTATCATTTAAATAGGCCTAATCCACAAATAAAAAGTCTACAAAACAAATATTAAACATGAAATAAATTTAAAACTTACCCTGAAAAGAGGCTTAGCTGGATTCATGGAGATCCTGAATTGCCTGGTGTAAGGTCTAGCGACCAGTGAGCGAAGGCCCGTCGTTCACGCGAGATCTCCACGAGACTTACAATCACGTTCGATTAGTCGCTAAATCTTATACACGAGGAAATCAAGATCTCCATGAATCCAGCTAAGCCTATTTTCCGGGTAAGTTTTAAATTTATTTTAAGTTTAGTATTTGATCGTTAATTTTTTCACTAGTTGATTAGGTATAATTTACCCGATAAGTAATCGATACAAAAAATCACTTGTTGTTAGGTTGCATTCTACCTTTTAGTTATGAACTAAGTGTTAGCGTCAACTCGGGATATCCTTACCATATTCGTAAATTCAACACCATTTTGTCCGATATATTTTTTAGTTTTTTCCATCACATCCTTTTGGGGAAAGAAAAATAATTTAACGTAAGCAGTATTAGGATATTTATTTTAAAATTAATTAAAATCTTAAACTTCTAACCATTCCTCCGAGATTAACGTCTTGGTCATCGGTCAAAATGAAAACAATATTCGAGAATACTCCGTATCGTCCGAAATTATTTCCCTGTCTTGGGTTATCATGATTGGCGGTTACGGAAAACGACGTAAACATGTAAAATATAATCAACCAAATAAATTTAGCGCGTACAATATTTAGCAACCTCATAATAGTTTTGATATTATTAATTTATTAACACTAACTTCTCTAGTCTAGATAGAAGTTAGGCTTAATTATTAATGAAGCTATATTTCGATTTTAAGTAGCCAATTTAGAAAATAATATCCGCTTTAGCTTATCCATAATATACGTTGATAATATCCTAATCTCTCTTTTTACAGCTGTTACAAATTCTTTCGATAACACTCAATTGAAATTGGATTATTGCCAGAGTCAATTTCTTAAAGGGAAGTTGAAGAGGAAAATGAACTGAAATTTTATTGATTTTTGCTTCCGAAAGTAAAAAGTAAGACACGTTTGTGTTTGGAATTCTCTCGGAATTGTTTACTCTCCCTTTAAGTACATTTAAAGTGGTGATGTCACCATTTAAAGTTCAGAGCGAACAGTGCCACCAAACAAGTCTACGCTATATTTCGAGAGCTACGGTCACACTAGCATTTCATAATCGATTTCAAACGGTAAAAACAAACCGATATTCAAATCGCCAGGAATCTTTTTTTATAGTTATGTGTTCACGCATTTTCTTTATAAATCGATTTATCGTAGCTTCATCTATCGGTTGTTGAAACCGAATCGGAATGAAACTGGTTTTCGAAGCAGTTTCGAGAAATCGAATCAAATCGATTAGAGAAAAGACGGGTTCTCGTTCACGACTCTAGCGAAACGTTTTAAAACGGTTTAAATCGATTCCAAGGCCTAGTATGAACGCGGCTAAAGGGACCCGAAATCCATTAGAGTAAAAGTAGCCTTGAAAACGAACGAATGGAGCCTCCAAATCCTCACAATTACTCATCTATATGACCTAAATATTGTCCCCTAATGGTTCTTAGCCTACGCTTGAAAAAATACTGGCAATTTATTCCGAAAATAATTTAAGTTGTACTCCAAGTTTCCGTTTAAGTCCTCGCTAAAATTTAAAAAAAAGTAAAATGCGTAATGTGTTTTAACATAAAACATCGTTTATTTCATCCGTCATTACAATTTTAATCAGTTTTTAATTCATAAAGCACTAAATTTGTCAATTTTTTTTTTTTTTTTTTTTTTTTTTTTTTTTTAAATTTGAAAGATTTACAAAATTTTGTTGAAAGCGGGTGGTTCATTAGTCTCTGGTTGAGGTTCTCCTGTTAGTTTCGTGTTCATTGAAAACCTCGTCATCGTCCAAAATATCCACTTGGGCTTGGTAACCTTCGGGTTCCGAGATGCTGCTCAATTTCCGGCTAATTGTTTTGACCAGTTTCTTGTGTCGGTTTAGGATGGCTTTGGTCGTTTCGTTCGATAACACGTTGTTGATTTGTTTTACAACTGTAAAAATAATAATTATCAGAAACGAGATACCAATTCTATTGTAATTGGTCAAGTTAAGTATTAAACCGAATTTTATGATCAGAAAAATATATTTTAAATGGAAATTTTCACCAAACAGTTTACGCAGCCAAATAAGCGAAAATTAAATTTGGTTTGACTGGCGGAAATAGTAAATATAAATTCGGGCCAATCATTATTTCAGCCGTCAACAGCGCTTGTAATGTCATAACATTAAAAGAATAGGCCGGCGTTTGACTCCCAAGTCCTTAGGCATGAAACGCCGGCCTCTGTTGAAGGCTGAAATAATATGATTGGCTAGAATTTATATCTACTTTCTATAAATTTTACCAAACACCAAAAACGTGTCTAATAATTGTTTTGAAAATTCTCCAATACGTTTTTTTGGTATGGTGATTCTGAAAATAAATTCAAAACGGCTCCATTTTTAGCTCCCAAGTTAAATACTTACTCGGAGAAGATGGTACCACAGCGGACGCCGCGAATTCATTTCGATAAACGTGTCCATATCGGCGTTCATTCCTGTTGGATATTTTCCGAATTTTCCTGATCCAAATGACGAACAAGATCAAAAACGCCAAGAACAGTGATCCCATGATTGCCACCACGATCGTCAAGTAAGTCGAATCCAAACATTGTCCGTTTTTGTCCACTAGGGCGATTTCCCTGATCTTAGCGTCCTTTGAATTGATGAACAGGGCATCACTTCGTTCAAGTTCTTTACCATTGATATCAAAACAGGCCACCTTTAAAAGAAAAAACGGATAAAATAGATTAGTTTTTAGTTTTTGAAACAGAAGTATTTCACCCAACCATTAGTACCATTATTTAAAAAGCAAACTAAAATATTATACATTTACATCAATTGAATGAAGTGAGTTTGGCCATAAAGCCAGTGAGGCCAGGTGCGTGAATGTGTACAAGTGTCCGGTAACTTCCATAGCCTGGTCCAAAACGCGCCAAGACACTTCGAACTTTCCGCAATTTTGTTTGCTAGGTGACCAAGCGATTAAAGCTTCGATTTCCGAATTTTTGCTGCAAAATATAAAAAAAAAAAGTAATAAAATTAAGTTTATGACCAAATAGATTTACTGCTAATTGCTGTTAAGTTAATATTCAAAAGGCTAGTCTATAGTGAATCAAACAAAAAAATTATAACGCCTAACTTAATTATCACCCTATTTGTTGAGTATTTTAACCTTAAAAATTTATTAAAAGGATACTGAAAGGCTCCAACAAGTGTATTTTATTTTGAGCGTTGTTACCTAGAATCTATCAAACCCATTGAAATTCAAACCAAATATCTTTTCCAAAGGAAGATACGAATTTTTATCGAAGTTTCAACTTAATTTAAATTAAATTTGAGATTAAACTCGGTGACCAATAGGAGCGTTTTGATATTTTACTAGCCAATAAAGAAGAATCTCGTGGTGCGCGAGATATAGAATACTGATTTGAAACGTTAAATCATTGCGCGAACCACTAGATTTTTTTATCAACACTTGAATTATCCTCAAAACGCCGTGATTGGTCGTAGATTTTAATTCTCAAATTTTAACAAATTTTTTAGTTTCTAATGGCAACGCTCGAAATAAAAATAACCTATATAATTAAGTACGTAGCATTTTAAATTTATTTGAAATAAAAGTTACTCATTTTTTTGGGTTTTTTTGGCGTAGAATTACGAATAACATTTATTTGAAATAAATTAAAATAAATATAAATACAAAATCAACAAAATTAACCAACTATAATCGTGTTGGTTTTTTGAAGGGCGACAGTTAATTTTAATTTAAATCTACTTAATTAGGATTGATAAGTAATTAAAACTTTATGGACGATAACAATAACGATTAAGAAAAATATGCACCTGGATTTTTGCATGGATACTAGACGAGGAATCCAAGAAGGGCCGACATGTTGGGATTGTTGGTGGTTAGAAAAGCCGTCTCGTTGTATATCGTTGTTTCCCAAGTAATCGGTCGAATTAGTGACGACGTACGTCTCCGCTTGCACACCGGAAGCGGAAATAGCCACGATCTTGAACTGACGGGAACAATTCCAGTAGCTTTTCGGCATCGTTACTTTCAAATTGGAAGTCTAAAGAGAGGATGAAACGTGAGATAATTCGAGGTTAATTTTTAAATTTTTAACCAAATTTACGATGCCCAAGAATGGTCCCGAGAACTATAATTATAATGATATATATATATACCTGTATAATCTCTTGCCAGTTGTTATCGGATCTCTTTTGTCTGCTGATGACGTAGACTAGTGAATCATTTTGACACGTTCGACAACGTGGTTCATCCCATTCGGCTTCCAAAACTGCTTCCTTATCGTCATTAACTCGGAAATTGTTGGTAATTTCCACTGGATTGCCTTTATTCATTTTACCTTTGGGACTGCCGTGTTTTTGATAATCGCAAGCGGTTACGCAACCTGGGAACTAAATGAGAAAAAAATATATATATATTATTATAGTTAGTTTTCCGATCATTTCAATACCCCTTTATATACAAATTTTGAAATGAATTAAAAAATCGTCTTACGCAAATATCCGGTACACCGCACATTGGACTCCAAACGCGGTATTCGACAAGTAACATTTCGCAGACGTTCCAACACTATAAAAAATAATAATTTATTATTTTTTATTTCCATATTTAAATAATAGTTACTATTTATTATTATTATAATAGACTTAATTACCATGTTGCAATTGGGGGTTTGATAGCACCAGTCATCGTCTTGCTCCTTGGAGCGTCGAAACTGTTAAGTAAATAAAGTAAATATCCTAAATTCAATAAATGCTATTATTATTACTATTTAACTTAAGCTATTTTTCTTATTACTATCTATCTTACGCTATTATCAATATATTTTTATTGCTAACTTATGATATCATAATTAATATTAACTTACGCTATTGCCATTATTAGTATTATTGCTATTTTACATATATTATTATTATTATTATTATTATTATTACTAATGCATTTCAATTCCCATAACTAACACCTCTAAGTCCACGTGCTTAACCTGAATTTAAATATAGCGCCAAAATTTCAAATCTACTCTAGCTAATAAACTATAAAATAATACGTACCTTATCCAAACAAACGGCTCTGCAATTGGCTATTTTAGCTCGGTCCTTCTCTCTATAAACGGCGGGTGTCCTTACGTATCCATCGGACAGTCCGACGGCGTTGACCAGCAGGGCATCGCTTAGAACGCGAATTAACAGTATAGCTACTCCTATACTCAACATGATTATTAACGAAGATACTAAACTACAAGAAAGTAAAACGGTCTTTACCCTAAGGTGGTTCGAAGACTTTTGGATACTTTCAACTGGTCAGAAAGTCGTTTTTATAGCCGGCTTGTTTCCGACCTATTCGAAAACAGTTTGTCAAACTATTTTAATCTCTACGACGTGTGTTATTGGGTATTACTCCACCTATGTTTTAGCTATATCGTAACTACATTCGCTAGTTATTCAATATCCGATTCTCGTTTCCCTCCGACAGCCTGAGCCCTGCGTTACGTCTAGCGCTTGGTCCTGGTTTTGACCCCCCTGTTTACAAAAATAGTCTTTGTGCAATTGATCTTTTGTGTCCCTTTGCTGAAATTCCCTACAGATTTATATTGGGGGCATTTTTATCACGGGAACCCACGAACTTAGAATTAAAGAGTTAGTTTTGTAGTTTATTACGAATATTTTTAACGCAAATTCCACAAATTTGAGTTTTAAAAGCTCGGTGCTTTTGAGTTTTAAAGGGATAATGAAAGGTCGAAACAACCTATTTTTAATCGATTAAGAATGCTAAAATAATGAGAAAAACAATAATATAACTCACCAAAAATATTTCGTTATTTTATAATCAATTTCCATAGTTATGATGCTAAGCCTAGTTTGCCTAGCTCGGTGAACTAGAATAGCACGACCTGTATTTTTTTTTTTTTTTTTAATATTCGCGGCTGTTCTTGTCGCCAATCACGAGCCAAACTCGCTCGTGATTGGTGACTAGATCAGACGGGAATATTAAAAAAAAAAAAAAACGGGTCGTGCTCGAATAGTTCGCCGAGCTAGGCAGCCAAGGCTTAGCATCTGCAAGTTTCGGAACTTTGGAAATTGATTATAAAATAACGAAATACTTTTGGAGAGTTATATGATTGTTTTTCTCATTATTTTAGCATTCTTAATCGATTAAAAATAGGTTGTTTTTACCTTTCATTCTCCATTTAAAGGGTTGATCGTTCAAGGTAATCGGTGTTTTAATTGTAACACGATTTCAAAAATCAGAACTAGTTCAACTTTTCGTGTTGTTTTTCGCCAAGCTTTTGTTTTGGCAGGCTCGAGTGACGTCTTAGCATTGTCGTGTACACATTTCTCAGAATCTTTGCCATGGTTGATTGGTAGGGAAAGTTACGAATATTTAGTAAAGTCAAACTTTTGGAGCTGAATTTGGATACCTGGCCGAGCTTCTATCTCTAAATAGTTTATCTCGTGTGAAGAAATAATGATCTTTAAGTGGACGAACCCGACAAAAGGCTGAGAGCCCAAGTCGTCAGTAAAATTACATAAATTGCGAGAGGGGGAAAAAAAACCATATCATAGCTAAATTATTTATATAAAGCACTGATCGTTGTACTACTCCCAGAAGGTCATATTTTGTAAAAAAAACTATGCATTATTTTGAGTTTATCTATGATTTTTTTATGGATATCCTTTAAGCTAGATAGTATATATTAAATTAAATTAGAGTTTCCCTAAAAAAAAAAAAAAAAAAAAAAAAAAAAAAAGGTGTATCTAGCCCTTTAAGTCTCGTTTCCCCCCAAAACTCGCAACGTACAAAAGGATAAAGCAAAGGCTGGCTGCAGGAAATTGGGCTTCACAAAGTTTGACAAATTTCAACAAAATTTGGCGACTATTTGTTACTTTACCTAGGAAGATGTATGAAAGGAACGGCCACTAGTATAGCACAACCCGTTCGTGAAATGTCTAGATGACGTAGTTTTCCTCTCTCGCTTCTCTGTGTCCAAAGAAGCTAACTGCGCTTTTTTGGTGCGCACTCACGTGACATACCTACATCATCTCGCATCAAATTACAGCAGGCTATATCCTAGGCGCCTTTGCTGCACCTGAATAATTTCGGATTTCCCTGGAAGAGTGGGCTTGGGGAGTGTTTTATTCAGCTCTCTCACTAATTGTAATGGTACAAGGTCATCCTTTTATTCGCGGGTGACAAATTTCGTACAACATGAAGTTGGGGACCCTCTTTCAATAACCCACCTTACATTACTAAGTAAACAATTGTTAGAAATAAAGGAAAGAGTAGGTTTATACGCGCTGCCAAATTAAGGTGAACCACAGATAGTGAACCAGCTGCGGGCGATTTTTTTACAGGATGTGTATTTATCGTGTTGTATTTTTTACAGGGGGTGTATTTATCGTGTCGTATTTTTTACAGGGGGTGTATTTATCGTTTATTTTTTTTACAGGGGGTGTATTTATCGTTTCGTATTTTTTACAGGGGGTGTATTTATCGTGTCGTATTTTTTACAGGGGGTGTATTTATCGTGTCGTATTTTTTACAGGGGGTGTATTTATCGTGTCGTATTTTTTACAGGGGGTGTATTTATCGTGTCGTATTTTTTTACAGGGGGTGTATTTATCGTGTCGTATTTCTTACAGGGGGTGTATTTATCGTGTCGTATTTTTTACAGGGGGTGTATTTATCGTGTCGTATTTTTTATAGGGGGTGTATTTATCGTGTCGTATTTTTTACAGAGGGTGTATTTATCGTGTCGTATTTTTTACAGGGGGTGTATTAATCGTGTCGTATTTTTAACAGGGTGTGTATTTATCGTGTCGTATTTTTAACAGGGGGTGTATTAATCGTGTCGTATTTTTAACAGGGTGTGTATTTATCGTGTCGTATTTTTAACAGGGTGTGTATTTATCGTGTCGTATTTTTTACAGGGGGTGTATTTATCGTGTCGTATTTTTTACAGGGGGTGTATTTATCGTGTCGTATTTTTTACAAAGGGTGTATTTATCGTGTCGTATTTTTTACAGGGGGTGTATTTATCGTGTCGTATTTTTTACAGGGGGTGTATTTATCGTGTCGTATTTTTTACAGGGGTGTATTTATCGTGTCGTATTTTTTACAGGGGGTGTATTTATCGTGTCGTATTTTTTACAGGGGGTGTATTTATCGTGTCGTATTTTTTACAGGGGGTGTATTTATCGTGTCGTATTTTTTACAGGGGGTGTATTTATCGTGTCGTATTTTTTAGAGGGGGTGTATTTATCGTGTCGTATTTTTTACAGGGGGTGTATTTATCGTGTCGTATTTTTTACAGGGGGTGTATTTATCGTGTCGTATTTTTTACAGGGGATGTATTTATCGTGTCGTATTTTTTACAGGGGGTGTATTTATCGTTTATTTTTTTTACAGGGGGTGTATTTATCGTTTCGTATTTTTTACAGGGGGTGTATTTATCGTGTCGTATTTTTTACAGGGGGTGTATTTATCGTGTCGTATTTTTTACTGGGGGTGTATTTATCGTGTCGTATTTTTTACAGGGGGTGTATTTATCGTGTCGTATTTTTTACAGGGGGTGTATTTATCGTGTCGTATTTTTTTACAGGGGGTGTATTTATCGTGTCGTATTTCTTACAGGGGGTGTATTTATCGTGTCGTATTTTTTACAGGGGGTGTATTTATCGTGTCGTATTTTTTATAGGGGGTGTATTTATCGTGTCGTATTTTTTACAGAGGGTGTATTTATCGTGTCGTATTTTTTACAGGGGGTGTATTAATCGTGTCGTATTTTTAACAGGGTGTGTATTTATCGTGTCGTATTTTTTACAGGGGGTGTATTTATCGTGTCGTATTTTTTACAGGGGGTGTATTTATCGTGTCGTATTTTTTACAGGGGGTGTATTTATCGTGTCGTATTTTTTACAAAGGGTGTATTTATCGTGTCGTATTTTTTACAGGGGGTGTATTTATCGTGTCGTATTTTTTACAGGGGGTGTATTTATCGTGTCGTATTTTTTACAGGGGTGTATTTATCGTGTCGTATTTTTTACAGGGGGTGTATTTATCGTGTCGTATTTTTTACAGGGGGTGTATTTATCGTGTCGTATTTTTTACAGGGGGTGTATTTATCGTGTCGTATTTTTTACAGGGGGTGTATTTATCGTGTCGTATTTTTTACAGGGGGTGTATTTATCGTGTCGTATTTTTTACAGGGGGTGTATTTATCGTGTCGTATTTTTTACAGGGGGTGTATTTATCGTGTCGTATTTTTTACAGGGGGTGTATTTATCGTGTCGTATTTTTTACAGGGGGTGTATTTATCGTGTCGTATTTTTTACAGGGGGTGTATTTATCGTGTCGTATTTTTTACAGGGGGTGTATTTATCGTGTCGTATTTTTTACAGGGGGTGTATTTATCGTGTCGTATTTTTTACAGGGGGTGTATTTATCGTGTCGTATTTTTTACAGGGGGTGTATTTATCGTGTCGTATTTTTTATAGGGGGTGTATTTATCGTGTCGTATTTTTTTAGGGGGTGTATTTATCGTGCCGTATTTTTTACAGGGGGTGTATTTATCGTGTCGTATTTTTTACAGGGGGTGTATTTATCGTGTCGTATTTTTTACAGGGGGTGTATTTATCGTGTCGTATTTTTTACAGGGGGTGTATTTATCGTGTTGTATTTTTTACAGGGGGTGTATTTATCTTGTCGTATTTTTTACAGGGGTTGTATTTATCGTGTCGTATTTTTTACAGGGGGTGTATTTATCGTGTCGTATTTTTTACAGGGGGTGTATTTATCGTGTCGTATTTTTTACAGGGGTGTATTTATCGTGTCGTATTTTTTACAGGGGGTGTATTTATCGTGTCGTATTTTTTACAGGGGGTGTATTTATCGTGTCGTATTTTTTACAGGGGGTGTATTTATCGTGTCGTGTTTTTTATAGGGGGTGTATTTATCGTGTCGTATTTTTTATAGGGGGTGTATTTATCGTGTCGTATTTTTATAGGGGGTGTATTTATCGTGTCGTATTTTTTATAGGGGGTGTATTTATCGTGTCGTATTTTTTACAGGGGGGTGTATTTATCGTGTCGTATTTTTTACAGGGGGTGTATTTATCGTGTCGTATTTTTTACAGGGGATGTATTTATCGTGTCGTATTTTTTACAGGGGGTGTATTTATCGTGTTGTATTTTTTACAGGGGGTGTATTTATCGTGCCGTATTTTTTACAGGGGGTGTATTTATCGTGTCGTATTTTTACAGGGGGTGTATTTATCGTGTCGTATTTTTTACAGGGGGTGTATTTATCGTGTCGTATTTTTTACAAGGGGTGTATTTATCGTGTTGTATTTTTTACAGGGGGTGTATTTATCGTGTCGTATTTTTTACAGGGGGTGTATTTATCGTGTCGTATTTTTTACAGGGGGTGTATTTATCGTGTCGTATTTTTTACAGGGGGTGTATTTATCGTGTCGTATTTTTTACAGAGGGTGTATCTCAAAAATCTCAAATCTCAAAAATCTCAAATCTCAAAAATCTCTATTTTTTTTTTTACAGGGGGTGTATTTATCGTTAGTTTTTTTTACAGGGGGTGTATTTATCGTTTCGTATTTTTTACAGGGGGTGTATTTATCGTGTCGTATTTTTTACAGGGTGTGTATTTATCGTGTCGTATTTTTTACAGGGGGTGTATTTATCGTGTCGTATTTTTTACTGGGGGTGTATTTATCGTGTCGTATTTTTTACTGGGGGTGTATTTATCGTGTCGTATTTTTTACAGGGGGTGTATTTATCGTGTCGTATTTTTTACAGGGGGTGTATTTATCGTGTCGTATTTTTTACAGGGGGTGTATTTATCGTGTATTTTTTACAGGGGGTGTATTTATCGTGTCGTATTTTTTACAGGGGGTGTATTTATCGTGTCGTATTTTTTACAGGGGGTGTATTTATCGTGTCGTATTTTTTACAGGGGGTGTATTTATCGTGTCGTATTTTTTACAGGGGGTGTATTTATCGTGTCGTATTTTTTACAGGGGGTGTATTTATCGTGTCGTATTTTTTACAGGGGGTGTATTTATCGTGTCGTATTTTTTATAGGGGGTGTATTTATCGTGTCGTATTTTTTACAGGGGGTGTATTTATCGTGTCGTATTTTTTACAGGGGGTGTATTTATCGTGTCGTATTTTTTACAGGGGGTGTATTTATCGTGTCGTATTTTTTATAGGGGGTGTATTTATCGTGTTGTATTTTTTACAGGGGGTGTATTTATCGTGCCGTATTTTTTACAGAGGGTGTATTTATCGTGTCGTATTTTTACAGGGGTTGTATTTATCGTGTCGTATTTTTTACAGGGGTGTATTTATCGTGTCGTATTTTTTACAGGGGGTGTATTTATCGTGTCGTATTTTTTACAGGGGGTGTATTTATCGTGTCGTATTTTTTACAGGGGGTGTATTTATCGTGTCGTATTTTTTACAGGGGGTGTATTTATCGTGTCGTATTTTTTACAGGGGGTGTATTTATCGTGTCGTGTTTTTTATAGGGGGTGTATTTATCGTGTCGTATTTTTTATAGGGGGTGTATTTATCGTGTCGTATTTTTTACAGGGGGTGTATTTATCGTGTCGTATTTTTTACAGGGGGTGTATTTATCGTGTCGTATTTTTTACAGGGGATGTATTTATCGTGTCGTATTTTTTACAGGGGGTGTATTTATCGTGTTGTATTTTTTACAGGGGGTGTATTTATCGTGCCGTATTTTTTACAGGGGGTGTATTTATCGTTTCGTATTTTTACAGGGGGTGTATTTATCGTGTCGTATTTTTTACAGGGGGTGTATTTATCGTGTCGTATTTTTTACAAGGGGTGTATTTATCGTGTTGTATTTTTTACAGGGGGTGTATTTATCGTGTCGTATTTTTTACAGGGGGTGTATTTATCGTGTCGTATTTTTTACAGGGGGTGTATTTATCGTGTCGTATTTTTTACAGGGGGTGTATTTATCGTGTCGTATTTTTTACAAGGGGTGTATTTATCGTGTTGTATTTTTTACAGGGGGTGTATTTATCGTGTCGTATTTTTTACAGGGGGTGTATTTATCGTGTCGTATTTTTTACAGGGGGTGTATTTATCGTGTCGTATTTTTTACAGGGGGTGTATTTATCGTGTCGTATTTTTTACAGGGGGTGTATTTATCGTGTCGTATTTTTTACAGGGGGTGTATTTATCGTGTCGTATTTTTTACAGGGGGTGTATTTATCGTGTCGTATTTTTTATAGGGGGTGTATTTATCGTGTCGTATTTTTTATAGGGGGTGTATTTATCGTGTCGTATTCTTTACAGGGGGTGTATTTATCGTGTCGTATTTTTTACAGGGGGTGTATTTATCGTGTCGTATTTTTTATAGGGGGTGTATTTATCGTGTTGTATTTTTTACAGGGGGTGTATTTATCGTGCCGTATTTTTTACAGAGGGTGTATTTATCGTGTCGTATTTTTACAGGGGGTGTATTTATCGTGTCGTATTTTTTACAGGGGTGTATTTATCGTGTCGTATTTTTTACAGGGGGTGTATTTATCGTGTCGTATTTTTTACAGGGGGTGTATTTATCGTGTCGTATTTTTTATAGGGGGTGTATTTATCGTGTCGTATTTTTTACAGAGGGTGTATTTATCGTGTCGTATTTTTTACAGGGGGTGTATTAATCGTGTCGTATTTTTAACAGGGTGTGTATTTATCGTGTCGTATTTTTAACAGGGGGTGTATTAATCGTGTCGTATTTTTAACAGGGTGTGTATTTATCGTGTCGTATTTTTAACAGGGTGTGTATTTATCGTGTCGTATTTTTTACAGGGGGTGTATTTATCGTGTCGTATTTTTTACAGGGGGTGTATTTATCGTGTCGTATTTTTTACAAAGGGTGTATTTATCGTGTCGTATTTTTTACAGGGGGTGTATTTATCGTGTCGTATTTTTTACAGGGGGTGTATTTATCGTGTCGTATTTTTTACAGGGGTGTATTTATCGTGTCGTATTTTTTACAGGGGGTGTATTTATCGTGTCGTATTTTTTACAGGGGGTGTATTTATCGTGTCGTATTTTTTACAGGGGGTGTATTTATCGTGTCGTATTTTTTACAGGGGGTGTATTTATCGTGTCGTATTTTTTAGAGGGGGTGTATTTATCGTGTCGTATTTTTTACAGGGGGTGTATTTATCGTGTCGTATTTTTTACAGGGGGTGTATTTATCGTGTCGTATTTTTTACAGGGGATGTATTTATCGTGTCGTATTTTTTACAGGGGGTGTATTTATCGTTTATTTTTTTTACAGGGGGTGTATTTATCGTTTCGTATTTTTTACAGGGGGTGTATTTATCGTGTCGTATTTTTTACAGGGGGTGTATTTATCGTGTCGTATTTTTTACTGGGGGTGTATTTATCGTGTCGTATTTTTTACAGGGGGTGTATTTATCGTGTCGTATTTTTTACAGGGGGTGTATTTATCGTGTCGTATTTTTTTACAGGGGGTGTATTTATCGTGTCGTATTTCTTACAGGGGGTGTATTTATCGTGTCGTATTTTTTACAGGGGGTGTATTTATCGTGTCGTATTTTTTATAGGGGGTGTATTTATCGTGTCGTATTTTTTACAGAGGGTGTATTTATCGTGTCGTATTTTTTACAGGGGGTGTATTAATCGTGTCGTATTTTTAACAGGGTGTGTATTTATCGTGTCGTATTTTTTACAGGGGGTGTATTTATCGTGTCGTATTTTTTACAGGGGGTGTATTTATCGTGTCGTATTTTTTACAGGGGGTGTATTTATCGTGTCGTATTTTTTACAAAGGGTGTATTTATCGTGTCGTATTTTTTACAGGGGGTGTATTTATCGTGTCGTATTTTTTACAGGGGGTGTATTTATCGTGTCGTATTTTTTACAGGGGTGTATTTATCGTGTCGTATTTTTTACAGGGGGTGTATTTATCGTGTCGTATTTTTTACAGGGGGTGTATTTATCGTGTCGTATTTTTTACAGGGGGTGTATTTATCGTGTCGTATTTTTTACAGGGGGTGTATTTATCGTGTCGTATTTTTTACAGGGGGTGTATTTATCGTGTCGTATTTTTTACAGGGGGTGTATTTATCGTGTCGTATTTTTTACAGGGGGTGTATTTATCGTGTCGTATTTTTTACAGGGGGTGTATTTATCGTGTCGTATTTTTTACAGGGGGTGTATTTATCGTGTCGTATTTTTTACAGGGGGTGTATTTATCGTGTCGTATTTTTTACAGGGGGTGTATTTATCGTGTCGTATTTTTTACAGGGGGTGTATTTATCGTGTCGTATTTTTTACAGGGGGTGTATTTATCGTGTCGTATTTTTTACAGGGGGTGTATTTATCGTGTCGTATTTTTTATAGGGGGTGTATTTATCGTGTCGTATTTTTTTAGGGGGTGTATTTATCGTGCCGTATTTTTTACAGGGGGTGTATTTATCGTGTCGTATTTTTTACAGGGGGTGTATTTATCGTGTCGTATTTTTTACAGGGGGTGTATTTATCGTGTCGTATTTTTTACAGGGGGTGTATTTATCGTGTTGTATTTTTTACAGGGGGTGTATTTATCTTGTCGTATTTTTTACAGGGGTTGTATTTATCGTGTCGTATTTTTTACAGGGGGTGTATTTATCGTGTCGTATTTTTTACAGGGGGTGTATTTATCGTGTCGTATTTTTTACAGGGGTGTATTTATCGTGTCGTATTTTTTACAGGGGGTGTATTTATCGTGTCGTATTTTTTACAGGGGGTGTATTTATCGTGTCGTATTTTTTACAGGGGGTGTATTTATCGTGTCGTGTTTTTTATAGGGGGTGTATTTATCGTGTCGTATTTTTTATAGGGGGTGTATTTATCGTGTCGTATTTTTATAGGGGGTGTATTTATCGTGTCGTATTTTTTATAGGGGGTGTATTTATCGTGTCGTATTTTTTACAGGGGGGTGTATTTATCGTGTCGTATTTTTTACAGGGGGTGTATTTATCGTGTCGTATTTTTTACAGGGGATGTATTTATCGTGTCGTATTTTTTACAGGGGGTGTATTTATCGTGTTGTATTTTTTACAGGGGGTGTATTTATCGTGCCGTATTTTTTACAGGGGGTGTATTTATCGTGTCGTATTTTTACAGGGGGTGTATTTATCGTGTCGTATTTTTTACAGGGGGTGTATTTATCGTGTCGTATTTTTTACAAGGGGTGTATTTATCGTGTTGTATTTTTTACAGGGGGTGTATTTATCGTGTCGTATTTTTTACAGGGGGTGTATTTATCGTGTCGTATTTTTTACAGGGGGTGTATTTATCGTGTCGTATTTTTTACAGGGGGTGTATTTATCGTGTCGTATTTTTTACAGAGGGTGTATCTCAAAAATCTCAAATCTCAAAAATCTCAAATCTCAAAAATCTCTATTTTTTTTTTTACAGGGGGTGTATTTATCGTTAGTTTTTTTTACAGGGGGTGTATTTATCGTTTCGTATTTTTTACAGGGGGTGTATTTATCGTGTCGTATTTTTTACAGGGTGTGTATTTATCGTGTCGTATTTTTTACAGGGGGTGTATTTATCGTGTCGTATTTTTTACTGGGGGTGTATTTATCGTGTCGTATTTTTTACTGGGGGTGTATTTATCGTGTCGTATTTTTTACAGGGGGTGTATTTATCGTGTCGTATTTTTTACAGGGGGTGTATTTATCGTGTCGTATTTTTTACAGGGGGTGTATTTATCGTGTATTTTTTACAGGGGGTGTATTTATCGTGTCGTATTTTTTACAGGGGGTGTATTTATCGTGTCGTATTTTTTACAGGGGGTGTATTTATCGTGTCGTATTTTTTACAGGGGGTGTATTTATCGTGTCGTATTTTTTACAGGGGGTGTATTTATCGTGTCGTATTTTTTACAGGGGGTGTATTTATCGTGTCGTATTTTTTACAGGGGGTGTATTTATCGTGTCGTATTTTTTATAGGGGGTGTATTTATCGTGTCGTATTTTTTACAGGGGGTGTATTTATCGTGTCGTATTTTTTACAGGGGGTGTATTTATCGTGTCGTATTTTTTACAGGGGGTGTATTTATCGTGTCGTATTTTTTATAGGGGGTGTATTTATCGTGTTGTATTTTTTACAGGGGGTGTATTTATCGTGCCGTATTTTTTACAGAGGGTGTATTTATCGTGTCGTATTTTTACAGGGGTTGTATTTATCGTGTCGTATTTTTTACAGGGGTGTATTTATCGTGTCGTATTTTTTACAGGGGGTGTATTTATCGTGTCGTATTTTTTACAGGGGGTGTATTTATCGTGTCGTATTTTTTACAGGGGGTGTATTTATCGTGTCGTATTTTTTACAGGGGGTGTATTTATCGTGTCGTATTTTTTACAGGGGGTGTATTTATCGTGTCGTGTTTTTTATAGGGGGTGTATTTATCGTGTCGTATTTTTTATAGGGGGTGTATTTATCGTGTCGTATTTTTTACAGGGGGTGTATTTATCGTGTCGTATTTTTTACAGGGGGTGTATTTATCGTGTCGTATTTTTTACAGGGGATGTATTTATCGTGTCGTATTTTTTACAGGGGGTGTATTTATCGTGTTGTATTTTTTACAGGGGGTGTATTTATCGTGCCGTATTTTTTACAGGGGGTGTATTTATCGTTTCGTATTTTTACAGGGGGTGTATTTATCGTGTCGTATTTTTAACAGGGGGTGTATTTATCGTGTCGTATTTTTTACAAGGGGTGTATTTATCGTGTTGTATTTTTTACAGGGGGTGTATTTATCGTGTCGTATTTTTTACAGGGGGTGTATTTATCGTGTCGTATTTTTTACAGGGGGTGTATTTATCGTGTCGTATTTTTTACAGGGGGTGTATTTATCGTGTCGTATTTTTTACAAGGGGTGTATTTATCGTGTTGTATTTTTTACAGGGGGTGTATTTATCGTGTCGTATTTTTTACAGGGGGTGTATTTATCGTGTCGTATTTTTTACAGGGGGTGTATTTATCGTGTCGTATTTTTTACAGGGGGTGTATTTATCGTGTCGTATTTTTTACAGGGGGTGTATTTATCGTGTCGTATTTTTTACAGGGGGTGTATTTATCGTGTCGTATTTTTTACAGGGGGTGTATTTATCGTGTCGTATTTTTTATAGGGGGTGTATTTATCGTGTCGTATTTTTTATAGGGGGTGTATTTATCGTGTCGTATTCTTTACAGGGGGTGTATTTATCGTGTCGTATTTTTTACAGGGGGTGTATTTATCGTGTCGTATTTTTTATAGGGGGTGTATTTATCGTGTTGTATTTTTTACAGGGGGTGTATTTATCGTGCCGTATTTTTTACAGAGGGTGTATTTATCGTGTCGTATTTTTACAGGGGGTGTATTTATCGTGTCGTATTTTTTACAGGGGTGTATTTATCGTGTCGTATTTTTTACAGGGGGTGTATTTATCGTGTCGTATTTTTTACAGGTGGTGTATTTATCGTGTCGTATTTTTTACAGGGGGTGTATTTATCGTGTCGTATTTTTTACAGGGGGTGTATTTATCGTGTCGTGTTTTTTATAGGGGGTGTATTTATCGTGTCGTGTTTTTTATAGGGGGTGTATTTATCGTGTCGTATTTTTTACAGGGGGTGTATTTATCGTGTCGTATTTTTTACAGGGGGTGTATTTATCGTGTCGTATTTTTTACAGGGGGTGTATTTATCGTGTCGTATTTTTTACAGGGGGTGTATTTATCGTGTTGTATTTTTTACAGGGGGTGTATTTATCGTGCCGTATTTTTTACAGGGGGTGTATTTATCGTGTCGTATTTTTACAGGGGGTGTATTTATCGTGTCGTATTTTTTACTGGGGGTGTATTTATCGTGTCGTATTTTTACAGGGGGTGTATTTATCGTGTCGTATTTTTTACAGGGGGTGTATTTATCGTGTCGTATTTTTTACAGGGGGGTATTTATCGTGTCGTATTTTTTACAGAGGGTGTATCTCAAAAATCTCAAATCTCAAAAATCTCAAATCTCAAATCTCACAAATCTCAAATCTCACAAATCTCAAATCTCAAAAATCTCAAATCTCAAAAATCTCAAGTCTCAAAAATCTCAAATCTCAAAAATCTCAAATCTCAAAAATCTGAAATCTCAAAAATCTCAAATCTCAAATTTTCAAGAGAGGGGTGTTTTATTTTCAAAAGAGGGGTGTTTTATTTTCAAAAGAGGGATGTTTTATTTTCAAAAGAGGGGTGTTTTATTTTCAAAAGAGGGGTGTTTTATTTTCAAAAGAGGGGTGTTTTATTTTCAAAAGAGGGGTGTTTTATTTTCAAAAGAGGGGTGTTTTATTTTCAAAAGAGGGGTGTTTTATTTTCAAAAGAGGGGTGTTTTATTTTCAAAAGAGGGGTGTTTTATTTTCAAAAGAGGGGGTGTTTTATTTTCAAAAGAGGGGTGTTTTATTTTCAAAAGAGGGGTGTTTTATTTTCAAAAGAGGGGTGTTTTATTTTCAAAAGAGGGGTGTTTTATTTTCAAAAGAGGGGTGTTTTATTTTCAAAACAGGGGTGTTTTATTTTCAAAAGAGGGGTGTTTTATTTTCAAAAGAGGGGTGTTTTATTTTCGTGTCGTATTTTTTACAGGGGGTGTATTTATCGTGTCGTATTTTTTACAGGGGGTGTATTAATCGTGTCGTATTTTTAACAGGGGGTGTATTTATCGTGTCGTATTTTTTACAGGGGGTGTATTTATCGTGTCGTATTTTTTACAGGGGGTGTATTTATCGTGTCGTATTTTTTACAGGGGGTGTATTTATTGTGTCGTATTTTTTATAGGGGGTGTATTGATCGTGTCGTATTTTTTACAGGGGTGTATTTATCGTGTATTTTTTACAGGGGGTGTATTTATCGTGTCGTATTTTTTACAGGGGGTGTATTTATCGTGTCGTATTTTTTACAGGGGGTGTATTTATCGTGTCGTATTTTTTACAGGGGGTGTATTTATCGTGTCGTATTTATTACAGGGGGTGTATTTATCGTGTCGTATTTTTTACAGGGGGTGTATTTATCGTGTCGTATTTTTTACAGGGGGTGTATTTATCGTGTCGTATTTTTTACAGGGGGTGTATTTATCGTGTCGTATTTTTTACAGGGGGTGTATTAATCGTGTCGTATTTTTAACAGGGGGTGTATTTATCGTGTCGTATTTTTTACAGGGGGTGTATTTATCGTGTCGTATTTTTTACAGGGGGTGTATTTATCGTGTCGTATTTTTTACAGGGGGTGTATTTATTGTGTCGTATTTTTTACAAAGGGTGTATTTAACGTGTCGTATTTTTTACAGGGGGTGTATTTATCGTGTCGTATTTTTTACAGGGGGTGTATTTATCGTGTATTTTTTACAGGGGGTGTATTTATCGTGTCGTATTTTTTACAGGGGGTGTATTTATCGTGTCGTATTTTTTACAGGGGGTGTATTTATCGTGTCGTATTTTTTACAGGGGGGTGTATTTATCGTGTCGTATTTTTTACAGGGGGTGTATTTATCGTGTCGTATTTTTTACAGGGGTGTATTTATCGTGTATTTTTTACAGGGGGTGTATTTATCGTGTCGTATTTTTTACAGGGGGTGTATTTATCGTATCGTATTTTTTACAGGGGTGTATTTATCTTGTCGTATTTTTTACAGGGGGTGTATTTATCGTGTCGTATTTTTTACAGGGGGTGTATTTATCGTGTCGTATTTTTTACAGGGGGTGTATTTATCGTGTCGTATTTTTTACAGGGGGTGTATTTATCGTGTCGTATTTTTTACAGGGGGTGTATTTATCGTGTGGTATTTTTTACAGGGGGTGTATTTATTGTGTCGTATTTTATACACCCCCTGTAAAAAATACGACAAGATAAATACACCCCTGTAAAAAATACGATACGATAAATACACCCCCTGTAAAAAATACGACACGATAAATACACCCCCTGTAAAAATACGACACGATAAATACACCCCCTGTAAAAAATACGACACGATAAATACACCCCCTGTAAAAAATACGACACGATAAATACACCCCCTATAAAAAATACGACACGATAAATACACCCCCTATAAAAAATACGACACGATAAATACACCCCCTGTAAAAAATACGACACGATAAATACACCCCTTGTAAAAATGCGACACGATAAATACACCCCTGTAAAAAATGCGAAACGATAAATACACCCCCTGTAAAAAATGCGACACGATAAATACACCCCCTGTAAAAAAATGCGACACGATAAATACACCCCCTGTAAAAAATACGACACGATAATTACACCCCCTGTAAAAAATACGACACGATAAATACACCCCCTGTAAAAAATACGACACGATAAATACACCCCCTGTAAAAATGCGACACGATAAATACACCCCTGTAAAAAATGCGACACGATAAATACACCCCCTGTAAAAAATGCGAAACGATAAATACACCCCCTGTAAAAAATGCGACACGATAAATACACCCCCTGTAAAAAAATGCGACACGATAAATACACCCCCTGTAAAAAATACGACACGATAATTACACCCCCTGTAAAAAAATACGACACGATAAATACACCCCCTGTAAAAAATACGACACGATAAATACACCCCCTGTAAAAAATACGACACGATAAATACACCCCCTGTAAAAAATACGACACGATAAATACACCCCCTGTAAAAAATACGACACGATAAATACACCCCTGTAAAAAATGCGACACGATAAATACACCCCCTGTAAAAAATGCGAAACGATAAATACACCCCCTGTAAAAAATGCGACACGATAAATACACCCCCTGTAAAAAAATGCGACACGATAAATACACCCCCTGTAAAAAATACGACACGATAATTACACCCCCTGTAAAAAAATACGACACGATAAATACACCCCCTCTAAAAAATACGACACGATAAATACACCCCCTGTAAAAAATACGACACGATAAATACACCCCCTGTAAAAAATACGACACGATAAATACACCCCCTGTAAAAAATACGACACGATAAATACACCCCTGAAAAAATACGACACGATAAATACACCCCCTGTAAAAAATACGACACGATAAATACACCCTCTGTAAAAAATACGACACGATAAATACACCCCCTGTAAAAAATACGACACGATAAATACACCCCCTGTAAAAAATACGACACGATAAATACACCCCCTGTAAAAAATACGACACGAAAATAAAACGCCCCTTTTTTGAAAATAAAACACCCCTTTTTTGAAAATAAAACACCCCTTTTTTGAAAATAAAACACCCCTTTTTTGAAAATAAAACACCCCTTTTTTGAAAATAAAACACCCCTTTTTTGAAAATAAAACACCCCTTTTTTGAAAATAAAACACCCCTTTTTTGAAAATAAAACACCCCTTTTTTGAAAATAAAACACCCCTTTTTTGAAAATAAAACACCCCTTTTTTGAAAATAAAACACCCCTTTTTTGAAAATAAAACACCCCTTTTTTGAAAATAAAACACCCCTTTTTTGAAAATAAAACACCCCTTTTTTGAAAATAAAACACCCCTTTTTTGAAAATAAAACACCCCTTTTTTGAAAATAAAACACCCCTTTTTTGAAAATAAAACACCCCTTTTTTGAAAATAAAACACCCCTTTTTTGAAAATAAAACACCCCTTTTTGGAAAATAAAACACCCCTTTTTGGAAAATAAAACACCCCTTTTTGGAAAATAAAACACCCCTTTTTTGAAAATAAAACACCCCTTTTTTGAAAATAAAACACCCCTTTTTTGATAATAAAACACCCCTTTTTTGAAAATAAAACACCCCTTTTTTGAAAATAAAACACCCCTTTTTTGAAAATAAAACACCCCTTTTTTGAAAATAAAACACCCCTTTTTTGAAAATAAAACACCCCTTTTTTGAAAATAAAACACCCCTTTTTTGAAAATAAAACACCCCTTTTTTGAAAATAAAACACCCCTTTTTTGAAAATAAAACACCCCTTTTTTGAAAATAAAACACCCCTTTTTTGAAAATAAAACACCCCTTTTTTGAAAATAAAACACCCCTTTTTTGAAAATAAAACACCCCTTTTTTGAAAATAAAACACCCCTTTTTTGAAAATAAAACACCCCTTTTTTGAAAATAAAACACCCCTTTTTTGAAAATAAAACACCCCTTTTTTGAAAATAAAACACCCCTTTTTTGAAAATAAAACACCCCTTTTTTGAAAATAAAACACCCCTTTTTTGAAAATAAAACACCCCTTTTTTGAAAATAAAACACCCCTTTTTTGAAAATAAAACACCCCTTTTTTGAAAATAAAACACCCCTTTTTTGAAAATAAAACACCCCTTTTTTGAAAATAAAACACCCCTTTTTTGAAAATAAAACACCCCTTTTTTGAAAATAAAACACCCCTTTTTTGAAAATAAAACACCCCTTTTTTGAAAATAAAACACCCCTTTTTTGAAAATAAAACACCCCTTTTTTGAAAATAAAACACCCCTTTTTTGAAAATAAAACACCCCTTTTTTGAAAATAAAACACCCCTTTTTTGAAAATAAAACACCCCTTTTTTGAAAATAAAACACCCCTTTTTTGAAAATAAAACACCCCTTTTTTGAAAATAAAACACCCCTTTTTTGAAAATAAAACACCCTTTTTTTGAAAATAAAACACCCCTTTTTTGAAAATAAAACACCCCTTTTTTGAAAATAAAACACCCCTTTTTTGAAAATAAAACACCCCTTTTTTGAAAATAAAACACCCCTTTTTTGAAAATAAAACACCCCTTTTTTGAAAATAAAACACCCCTTTTTTGAAAATAAAACACCCCTTTTTTGAAAATAAAACACCCCTTTTTTGAATATAAAACACCCCTTTTTTTGAAAATAAAACACCCCTGTTTTGAAAATAAAACACCCCTTTTTTGAAAATAAAACACCCCTTTTTTGAAAATAAAACACCCCTTTTTTGAAAATAAAACACCCCTTCTTTGAAAATAAAACACCCCTTCTTTGAATATAAAACACCCCTTTTTTGAAAATAAAACACCCCTTTTTTGAAAATAAAACACCCCTTCTTTGAATATAAAACACCCCTTCTTTGAAAATAAAACACCTTCTTTGAAAATAAAACACCCCTTTTTTGAAAATAAAACACCCCTTTTTTGAAAATAAAACACCCCTTTTTTGAAAATAAAACACCCCTTTTTGAAAAAAAACACCCCTTTTTGAAAAAATACACCCTTTTTTGAAAATAAAACACCCCTTTTTTGAAAATAAAACACCCCTTTTTTGAAAATAAAACACCCCTTTTTTGAAAATAAAACACCCCTTCTTTGAAAATAAAACACCCCTTTTTTGAAAATAAAACACCCCTTTTTTGAAAATAAAGCGCCCCTTTTTTGAAAATAAAACGCCCCTTTTTTGAAAATAAAACGCCCCTTTTTTGAAAATAAAACGCCCCTTTTTTGAAAATAAAACGCCCCTTTTTTGAAAATAAAACGCCCCTTTTTTGAAAATAAAACGCCCTTTTTTTGAAAATAAAACGCCCCTTCTTTGAAAATAAAACACCCATTTTTTGAAAATAAAACACCCCTTTTTTGAAAATAAAACACCCCTTTTTTGAAAATAAAACACCCCTTTTTTGAAAATAAAACACCCCTTTTTTGAAAATAAAACACCCCTTTTTTGAAAATAAAACACCCCTTTTTTGAAAATAAAACACCCCTTTTTTGAAAATAAAACACCCCTTTTTTGAAAATAAAACACCCCTTTTTAGAAAATAAAACACCCCTTTTTTGAAAATAAAACACCCCTTTTTTGAAAATAAAACACCCCTTTTTTTGAAAATAAAACACCCCTTTTTTGAAAATAAAACACCCCTTTTTTGAAAATAAAACACCCCTTTTTTGAAAATATAACACCCTTTTTTTGAAAATAAATACACCCCCTATAAAAAAAAATAATAAATACACCCCCTGTAAAAAAAATAAACGATAAATACACCCCCTGTAAAAAAAAATAAACGATAAATACACCCCCTGTAAAAAAATAAATAATAAATTAATGAAAATAAAAGACCCGTTGAAAATAAAAGACCCGTTGAAAATGAAAGACCCCTTGAAAATGAAAGACCCCTTGAAAATGAAAGACCCGTTGAAAATGAAAGACCCGTGGAAAATGAAAGACCCGTGTAAAATGAGAGACCCGTGTAAAATGAGAGACCCGTTGAAAATGAGAGACCCGTTGAAAATGAAAGACCCGTTGAAAATGAAAGACCCGTTGAAAGTGAAAGACCCGTTGAAAGTGAAAGACCCGTTGAAAGTGAAGGACCCGTTGAAAGTGAAGGACCCGTTGAAAGTGAAGGACCCGTTGAAAGTGAAGGACCCGTTGAAAGTGAAAGACCCGTTGAAAGTGAAAGACCCGTTGAAAGTGAAAGACCCGTTGAAAGTGAAAGACCCGTTGAAAGTGAAAGACCCGTTGAAAGTGAAAGACCCGTTGAAAGTGAAAGACCCGTTGAAAGTGAAAGACCCGTTGAAAGTGAAAGACCCGTTGAAAGTGAAAGACCCGTTGAAAGTGAAAGACCCGTTGAAAGTGAAAGACCCGTTGAAAGTGAAAGACCCGTTGAAAGTGAAAGACCCGTTGAAAGTGAAAGACCCGTTGAAAGTGAAAGACCCGTTGAAAGTGAAAGACCCGTTGAAAGTGAAAGACCCGTTGAAAGTGAAAGACCCGTTGAAAGTGAAAGACCCGTTGAAAGTGAAAGACCCGTTGAAAGTGAAAGACCCGTTGAAAGTGAAAGACCCGTTGAAAGTGAAAGACCCGTTGAAAGTGAAAGACCCGTTGAAAGTGAAAGACCCGTTGAAAGTGAAAGACCCGTTGAAAGTGAAAGACCCGTTGAAAGTGAAAGACCCGTTGAAAGTGAAAGACCCGTTGAAAGTGAAAGACCCGTTGAAAGTGAAAGACCCGTTGAAAGTGAAAGACCCGTTGAAAGTGAAAGACCCGTTGAAAGTGAAAGACCCGTTGAAAGTGAAAGACCCGTTGAAAGTGAAAGACCCGTTGAAAGTGAAAGACCCGTTGAAAGTGAAAGACCCGTTGAAAGTGAAAGACCCGTTGAAAGTGAAAGACCCGTTGAAAGTGAAAGACCCGTTGAAAGTGAAAGACCCGTTGAAAGTGAAAGACCCGTTGAAAGTGAAAGACCCGTTGAAAGTGAAAGACCCGTTGAAAGTGAAAGACCCGTTGAAAGTGAAAGACCCGTTGAAAGTGAAAGACCCGTTGAAAGTGAAAGACCCGTTGAAAGTGAAAGACCCGTTGAAAGTGAAAGACCCGTTGAAAATGAAAGACCCGTTGAAAATGAAAGACCCGTTTAAAATGAAAGACCCGTTGAAAATGAAAGACCCGTTGAAAATGAAAGACCCGTTGAAAATGAAAGACCCGTTGAAAATGAAAGACCCGTTGAAAATGAAAGACCCGTTGAAAATGAAAGACCCGTTGAAAATGAAAGACCCGTTGAAAGTGAAAGACCCGTTGATAATGAATGACCCGTTGACTTTACAAATTGATCAACCACTTTACATATTGATCAACCACTTTACATATTGATCAACCACTTTACAAATTGATCAACCACTTTACAAATTGATCAACCACTTTACAAATTGATCAACCACTTTACAAATTGATCAACCACTTTACAAATTGATCAACCACTTTACAAATTGATCAACCACTTTACAAATTGATCAACCACTTTACAAATTGATCAACCACTTTACAAATTGATCAACCACTTTACAAATTGATCAACCACTTTACAAATTGATCAACCACTTTACAAATTGATCAACCACTTTACAAATTGATCAACCACTTTACAAATTGATCAACCACTTTACAAATTGATCAACCACTTTACAAATTGATCAACCACTTTACAAATTGATCAACCACTTTACAAATTGATCAACCACTTTTCAAATTGATCAACCACTTTTCAAATTGATCAACCACTTTACAAATTGATCAACCACTTTACAAATTGATCAACCACTTTACAAATTGATCAACCACTTTACAAATTGATCAACCACTTTACAAATTGATCAACCACTTTACAAATTGATCAACCACTTTACAAATTGATCAACCACTTTACAAATTGATCAACCACTTTACAAATTGATCAACCACTTTACAAATTGATCAACCACTTTACAAATTGATCAACCACTTTACAAATTGATCAAAAAATAATTATATTGGGATTTCAATGTTAATTTAATGTCCGACCACTCGGCGTGGTCTCGGCAAACCTTGACCAACCTTTATACATCCACCTCGTTCGCTAAATTAAGTTTTAATGTTGAGACCATTGAAAAAGTCAAAAGGACGCAATATGAATAGGCCACATCCTCAAGAACTTTGCCAAAAATGCCAAATATTAGGGCGTTACTGTATAGAACACTGGAGTCGTATAAATCTGTAGCGTAAAATTGTTTTTAGCTAGACCCTATACTTGTATAGGTTCTAGCTAGTGTTTTGAGTCGTGCTGGTAGTCTGAAGTCAGAAGTCAGAAGTCTGAAGTCTGAAGTCTGAAGTCTGAAGTCGGTGTCCCAGAAATGACGAAAAACGTCATCGTATCGAAAACAAGTAGTCGCGAACGAGATAGTAAGGGAGCTTATGCTTGTTAAGTTCTAGTCTGTCAGTAATGAAAACTCGAAAACAATAAACAAGTCGTCGCGAACGAGATAGTAAGGGAGCTTATGCGTGTTGAGTGTTAGTCTGTCAGTAATGAAAACTCGAAAACAATAAACAAGTCGTCGCGAACGAGATAGTAAGGGGCTTATGCGTGTTGAGTGTTAGTCTGTCAGTAATGAAAACTCGAAAACAATAAACAAGTCATCGCGAAGGGAGCTTATGCGTGTTGAGTTCTAGTCTGTCAGTAATAAAAAACATGTTTTGAAAAACATGATTTGAAAAACATGTTTTGAAAAACATGATTTGAAAAACATGATTTGAAAAACATGATTTGAAAAACATGATTTGAAAAACATGATTTGAAAAACATGATTTGAAAAACATGATTTGAAAAACATGATTTGAAAAACATGATTTGAAAAACAAGATTTGAAAAACATGATTTGAAAAACATGATTTGAAAAACATGATTTGAAAAACATGATTTGAAAAACATGATTTGAATGCAATGACTGCGGGGATATTCGTCTTTTTCAATATATCGCATAAAAACGATCACGGTAATATAGTCGGCTCGAGAAATTTCCGCAACTTCGTGTTTAAATGAATCTCGAGACGCCATTCAAATTGTTTAAAGAGCGTTTATGCCTGCATAACACACCCCTGCTATAGAATCATTCCTTTCAGCCTCTTTTACAATGTCAGGGGTCTAGCTATTCCTATGGGCTTGACCATCTTGTTTTAATTAAATTCTTTAGAAATTACACTATGTACCCAGAAATTTAAAAATTTCCAAATAAAGTAGCTAGTGGTATTTTGCGTATGTTTAAGTATTGTAACAACGCGTAAGAAATTAGTACTAAATTCTTTGAATCTTGATAAAAATGTTCATTTATAACAATTGTATTTATTGAGCCAGTTCTCGTTTAGTTCGAGAAACTCCGAATTACTCGAGTAGAAATAGAAACTTTTGGTCACCAAAATTCAATTTAAACTCGAGAAATTTTAGATCAAAGCTTTTATTTCAAGATACATCGATAATTTTCATTGATATCGAGTTTTCGGTCAAGGTTTTCGAAAATTTGCGAGTGTAAAAACTTTTATGATAGTTATCGAAACGAGACTTATGAGTTTAAAAGGTTTACTTTATTAACCAGTATTTAAGATTACAATTGTTACAGCTACGACTTATTCTATTCTTTCTGATGAACTTCGTTCTATTTATATAGCTATCTCACAGATCAGGTTTATAGTTTGATCTTTGGACTTTGTTATTGATAAGCGTATGGTAGTTTTTTATACGATTATACATCATGTTTTTTTTTTTTTTTTTTTTTTTTTTTTTATCCGGGAGAGAACCACGCAGGTGCATGAAGTCGTCTACCATAGGACGATGTACGAGTGATGGGCGCCATGTTCTCGGGAGCTCTTTTTAGCGGTATTGCGGTCCCCTTGGCTTGCATGTCCTCGGAATGGGTTTGATTTGTCGGCTCTCCAGCTGGGTGCTGTGCGTCAGTTGTTATGTGTTGTATTCCTGATTGCGGTTCCGATGTTGGTATTTGTCGCTGGATTGGTGGTTCTTTGGTGCCTATTGTGAACCCTGAATGGTGTACCATTTGGCGTCCATTGTGTTGTCTCATCCACGAGGGTTGACCAGATTGGGACGGTTTTGTTTCCTCTGCATGGATGTTACTGAGGCCTTGGTGCATGGTTTTTGATACATCTGCTCCACCAACAGTATCGCTATTTGATATCCGCTGGGGTCGGAGTTGTACTCGGGTTCTTCTTAGAGTTTGGTTCTGATGCGTTTGTATTATATACGAGTCCGGAGTCATAGCTTTTTCTATGATCACCGCTGGTTTCCACAATCGAGGTCCAGCTATGTACCATACTTTCTCACCCTCCTGAAGTGGAAAAAGTATTTGTATGGCTTGCGGTTTGCTTGGAGCTCCATTTTATGCCGTCTTTCCCGTAAACCTGCCTCTATGACTTGCGTTGGGAAATTCGGTAGGAGAAGCGTGTTGCTCGTTGTAAGAGGACTGCGAAGTTTTCTCCCCATTAGCATTTCTGCTGGTGTCAGCAGATTTTCTAGAGGTGTTGTTCTATATTCCAATAAAATCTGATTAAGGTCTTTTCCGGTCTGTTCAGCTTTTGCTAGGTAGTTCTTCAAAGTCTGTACCATGCGTTCTGCCAGTCCGTTGCTCTGAGGATAGTACGGGCTTGATGTTATTTGTTGTACGCCCCATTTTTGAAGGAATTTGGTGGCCCATTATCCGAAAGGAGACGTCATGGAATTCCATGGCGTGAAAACTGTGGTAACATGAATTTGATGACCGCCTCTGCATTTGTTGTTGGCAGTTGCTGTGCTTCGACATATTTCGAATAGTGGTCTATTAATAATATGTAGTCCTTGGACCGAAACTTGAATAGATCCGATGATACAGTGTGCCATGGATGTGGGGGTATTTCCAACGGACGTAGTGGTAACGCAGTATTCGCGCGTTGTGTTTGATTGCAGATATTGCAGTTTTTGACGTAGTTGGTGATGTCAGTTGTCATTGATGGCCAGTAGACATTCATCTTTGCTCGTGCTAGACATGCTTTTATGCCTTGGTGAATGTTGTGAATTTGTTGAATTGTTTCATGCTGGAGTGCTGTGGGTACCACAAGCCGTTCCCCTCTATAAATCACACCATTCTGGACGTGTAGTTCTTCTTTCAATGGTTGATTTGGCATCCAGTACTGTGAAACATTGGGCTTCAGCAAGCTCTGAAAATATCTCCTGTGCTGTTGGCATTGGGTAGTTTTCACGCAACAAGGCTTTGTTCAGGTTTCGAGGGTCCAAACAGATCCGTATTTCATCGTCTGACTTTGGTACGACTACCATAGGGTGTAGCCAGTCCGTGTGTTCTTTTACAGGAATGATAACGCCAGCTGCCACCATTCGTTTAAGTTCCGCTTCTACTCGTGTTAAGAGCTTCATGGGTATCTTCCGTGCTAAGGCTCTTGTAGGCACTGCATCCGAGCGGAGCTTCATCCCGTATTGGCCAGGGAGCCTGCCAACCGCATCGAAGACATCGGGGTACATCTTGATTATGTCTTGTGGTGTACTGTTATGACTTTCAGATGACAGTGGAGCAGTGTCCATCTTGGCTACTTGGTGGGATAGGTTGATTGAGTGAGTTTTGTAATTGTAGTTGTTCGGGAGGCGAGAGATCAGTCCCAGTTTACGTGACGCGGTGGCACCGAGTATGGAGGTTTGATAGCTCGGCGTTACATAGATGTCCAGGAGTAGTGTGGCTACTGACGTTGAACAAGGGACTTGTATCATACCCAATACATCTACGGTATGTCCTGAATACGCCTTGATGGCATGTCTTGGAGGTTGGATTGGTGGTTTTGGTTGGATCTTATGGTATGTTACTTCAGGGATAACGTTGACCTGTGACCCTGTGTCAATCTTGAATTGGTTCTGTATGTTCGCAATTTGTATGTTGGCTCGCCATATTTGATCATCTTCTGTAGTCGTATTGTCTGGAAATGTTGCGTATAGAGTTAGCGATTGTAGATGAAGGAAATCGTTGTCACTATGGGGATGGCTAAAGTTGTATGTTAACCCGTCGCAGTATCGAGTGTATACTTGTCCCTGTTCGGTATCGAGATCTTCGTCTTCAGGGAAGTATGAATCCAACGTATGTACAGCACGACATACGGTCGCCCAGTGATTCCGTCCTCCACAGGCCCGACACGATGATCCAGAGGCAGGACATCGGTTGGTAGGATGACGTAGCGCGCATCTGGGGCAGAGTGTTGTTGCAGGGGCTGGCGTCCGTTTGTCGAACCGCATCGGGGTTTTTGATGCCCAGGGTTGAGAAGGTGGACGAGTTTCTCTTGGTAGTGTTGTCCGTGCTTGGTATGTATTGGGAGCCCATGAGCGCTGGTTACGTGAAGTACTGCGGTGTTGCTCTTTTCCGAAGGTTTCATTTCGCCGTTGGTGGGTGTTGTTATGTCGCCTGATTTCATGTAAATCGGAGGAGTCTTCATCGCTTGGACCTTTTTGCGTAGAAAGTGCCGTTTTTGTAGGTTGTATGACTTGTGACTGGTGCATCGATGTTTCTTCGGCCTGAGCGACTGCAATAGCGTCGCTGAGCGTTAGAGGTTCCATTTTAAGTAGTCGTTTCCTTACTTCAGGGTTTGTTGTCCCGATGGCGATTAGCGTTGCCACCAAGGAGTCCGTCAAGTTGGGCTTATCCAGATCACACTGGGCTGCTTGGGTTTTCAGTTTTGTGAGATATGAATCGAAAGGCTCACCAGGTTCTTGTTTTGTTGTGAATAGATTATAACGTGCGTAAGTAACGTTCAGGTACGGTTTGTAGTACGCGTCGAACGCGGTGTAAATTTGTTCCAAGGTTCGTTCTCCCTGGGCAGCAGGGAACGTAAGAGTTTTGAAGATTCGAAGTCCTTCGAGTCCGATAACGTGCAGGAAAACGTTGCGCTGTAGCTCATGTTCTTCTTTATTTAGTTTACAAGCTATTGCATAGATCTTGAATCTTTCTTTGTACGATTCCCAGGCTTCTGCTGGGTGCATACCCGGGACAAATGGTTCAGGGCTCTTGAAGGAGGCCATGACTGCGGATCTTATACGTGCTGGTTGAGGTCGTGGGGAATTTATCAAACTTCTGGCACCATGTTATGATAGTTATCGAAACGAGACTTACGAGTTTAAAAGGTTTACTTTATTAACCAGTATTTAAGATTACTACAATAGTTACAGCTACGAATTATTCTATTCTTTCTGATGAACTTCGTTCTATTTATATAGCTATCTCACAGATCAGGTTTATAGTTTGATCTTTGGACTTTGTTATTGATAAGCGTATGGTAGTTTTTTATACGATTATACATCAAAAACCATTGCTCGAAAACTTATATTCAGATAGATAATGTCTACAGTATTATAATTAAACTTGACTAAACGAAATACGACAATTTAAGAAAGCAAAATGTGACGTTTATTGCATTAATAAAAAAGTTCATTACAATAAAATTATGAAAATTTAGCGACACAAACAGAAACGGAACTGAAAATAGAAATTAATTTTTTGTTATTAATAGATAGCAAAAGTTCGGCGAGAGCGTGGCCATTTAGTAACCAATACTAGTAGTAAGCTGCACTTAAATTTCACTGTTTTTTCGTTACCATTAGTAATAGTTAGCAACTCTCACCACGGGGAGGTATGGCACTCCGTCTTCGAGAGTCGGGGCAACCAAGATGCATTTCGCTAAACAAAAACTTAAACACCACCCAAATTTCTCAAAGTTGGTAAATTACGAAGAAAAGCTCTAAATAAGATAACTGAAATTAATTTAAAGGAAAATCGAAGCGATTCTCGTTTACATAAACTATTATAACACCTCCTCCCAAATATTCCCAATTAAAACCTAACCTAATACTGTAGGACTTAAAGTGCTAGGGCGCCACAATTGTTCTTCAATGCTCAACAAGAAATAATAAATAAGATGTTATAATTCAACTTATCTCTATTCATCATTCCTCCGTGGTCAGTGTAGATCAATTGTAAATATTAGCCAACATTAACTACAACCAAGGAGCAATAATAGCGAGAAACGAAGGTATCTTAGTATCGTTCCTCAATGGGCGAAGTTTTAGACGAATCTGAAACGCCCTTGGTGTTAGTAATGTTAGAATAAAATGATACGGAATCGAAAACGAGATCTATTTTTGACCAACTACGATTCGCGTTATATTAAAGACATTTGAAACAGTATTTAACACTAATCAAACGCAATTTAACCAACTTTGAAAGTTGAATCAGTTTTTGAAGGGATAATGAAGATATATCAGAAAGTTATATCTTCCAATTTGGAAGTCTCCTTATAGCGAAACGTATCTTAGATTAATAAAATATTGAGGGCATATTATTTAAATATAAATATTTAAATCTACGCACGTGCCTTTATTTATAGCTAATATTTAATTTGTTTAATTTAAGTAGCCAGGCAATTTAAATAACGTGCGGGTTAGGCTTTCTGTAGCAGACGAAATATTAATATTAGTATCATTATTTTTATTAATTAGTAGCAATGAATTGACTTTCTACCTTAAGCTAAACTTTACTAATAAAACTAAAGAGTTAATATTATTATTTTATTAGAGTTATTGACACAAAGCAACGCACTTTGCTAAAGTTTATCTAAACTAAATGTTTTTAGTGCGAATTAAGTTTATTTAAGTTAATTAAATTAACTAAACATTTTTACGCGAGTTAGGGTTAGTAAAAGTGGCTGCTAGCTCGGTATATTTCCATTGGTTAGTAAAGCAACGCACTGAGTCAGATGCATGAAATACTAGGCCTAATCTATTTTTAAAATAAAGCGCGAATTACGCCCTTCGAGCTGATTTTTGTATTTAAAGTAACATATAAAATCTTTTAACAATATTAAAATCTAATATAATTAAAGATTACTACAGCTGAAAAAACATTATATGAAAATTATTAAAAGTTGTAAAGAAAAAAAAGCAATATGGTTCACACTTTAAAATATTAATATGAAGAGCCCTAACGAGAAAAAAACATGATTATGGTTAACACTCAAAAGTAAATTGTCTTATAGAGACATCGCCGTCAATTTGGCAGAATCGGTCGTTCATTCGGCCAGAACAATCGGCCGAAAAAATTTCCCAGATTCTGCCAGACTCGCGACTCGAGATATGGCCTAAAACCATTTTAAGACCTACCTATCAAGGTTTAGTTTTCGACGAATTTTACGGTAAAAACGTTAAAATTAGGGGTAACTGAAATCATTTATCATAATATTCATTATTTTTAATATTTTAACTATAAATGCTTTGTAAAAAAAGCATTTAAACTAAAATTAACAAAATTTTACGTAATCACTTCACAATAGATGGCGCATTGATGACGCAAATAAAGCTTCAAAATTCAAACTAGCTTTTTCACATATATCTCGGCTCAAAAACGGTCAAAGATTTTTAAATTATTCTCAATTATTCTAATTAAACTCCTCTTTCGAATGAGATAGGTCTAGTTAAAATCAACTCATTCCTTCATTAGGAAATAAAATTATGAAACTTAGGAAAAAACTAGTTTTTTCACAAATTTTATACTATATAAATATCAGGGGGTTACATATAAAGCCATATATCTCGGCTCAAAAACGGTCAAAGTTTTTTAAATTATTCTCAATTATTCTAATTAAACTCCTCTTTCGAATGAGATAGGTCTAGTTAAAATCAACTCATTCCTTCTTAATCAAATAAAATTACGAAAATTAAGAAAAACCGGCTTTTTTTTTACATATATATATACGTGGGGGTAGAAAAACCACTTTATATCTCAGCTCAAAAACGGTGAAAGTTTTTGAAATAATTAAATTTAATAGTAATTAAACTCCTCTTTCGAATGAGATAGGTCTAGTTAAAATCAACTCATTCCTTCTTAATCAAATAAAATTATGAAAATTAAGAAAAACCGGCTTTTTTTTACATATATATAAATATATATATACGTGGGGGTAGAAAAACCCCTTTATATCTCAGCTCAAAAACGCTTTTTCTTATAATTTTCATAATTTTATTTGATTAAGAAGGAATGAGTTGATTTTAACTAGACCTATCTCATTCGAAAGAGGAGTTTAATTACTATTAAATATAATTATTTCAAAAACTTTCACCGTTTTTGAGCTGAGATATAAAGGGGTTTTTCTACCCCCACGTATATATATTTATATATATGTAAAAAAAAGCCGGTTTTTCTTAATTTTCATAATTTTATTTGATTAAGAAGGAATGAGTTGATTTTAACTTGACCTATCTCATTCGAAAGAGGAGTTTAATTAGAATAATTGAGAATAATTTAAAAAACTTTGACCGTTTTTGAGCCGAGATATATGGCTTTTTATCCACCCCCTTGATAAATATACAGTATATGTGAAAAAGCTAGTTTGAATTTTGAAGCTTTATTTGGGTAATCAATGCGCCATCTATTGTGAAGTGATTACGTAAAATTTTGTTAATTTTAGTTTAAATGCTTTTTTTACAAAGCATTTATAGTTAAAATATTAAAAATAATGAATATTATGATAAATGATTTCAGTTACCCCTAATTTTAACGTTTTTACCGTAAATTCGTCGAAAACTAAACCTTGATAGGTAGGTCTTAAAATGGTTTTAGGCCATATCTCGAGTCGCGAGTCTGGCAGAATCTGGGAAATTTTAAGGGCCGATTGTTCTGGCCGAATGAACGACCGATTCTGCCAAATTGACGGCGATCCTAATCACCCAGTAAAACATCAATGTCAATTGCTAATAAACAGCAAATCAGATCATGTTCATAACAGGAATTTCTATTAAAGGGAGAATGCAACCTAATTACAAGTGATTTTTTATCGATTCCTTATCGTTTAAATAGGCCTAATCCACCGATAAAAAGTTTACAATACAAATATTAAACTAGAAATAAATTTAAAACTTACCCTGAAAATTGACTTAGCGGGATTCATGCAGATCCTGAATCGCGTCCGTGTAAGGTCTAGCGACCAATGAGAAAAGGCTCGTCGTTCACGCGAGATCTCCACGAGTCTTACGTCGCGTGTGATTGGTCGCTAGACCTTACACGCGAGGAAAACAGGAGCTCCATGAATCCCACTAAGCCTATTTCCAGGGTAAGTTTTAAATTTATTTCTAGTTTAATATTTGTTTGTAAATTTTTTAAATAGTGGATTAGGCCTATTTAAACGATAAGGAATCGATAAAAAAATCACTTGTGGTTAGGTTGCATCCTCCCTTTAAGTAGTTTTGCCACTTGGGGCAACCTCACTAGTTTAAGTACCGGTCATACCATCATTATAACACCTCTATAGAAGACACGCGCCAAACCTATAACACTAAAGAAGCATGATAACCCCAAAAGCCTTAAAATTGGAAAGACCTAGTTCATAATGTTAGTAAAAACCTAAAAAAAAAAAAAAAAAAAAATAACTTGAGGTATGATAACTTCCGGCATGAACCGATTCCTAAATCACAAGTCCGTAACCTTACAGGTTTTTAAACCATCAATACTTTAACTACTTGTGAACCAATTTTTTTTTAAATACAAAGTAAAAATGCTTAAAGTTCAAGAAAACAGAGACAATTGTCTCATCCAACCAACGCAACAGGGCTGGTGAACTGATTCATTCTGATAGGGTAACCAAGGCCGCAAGATGGAAATATCATCAAACCCACTTTAGAACTAACGCGGCAATTAAATTAACCAAATACTAATTATTTAAACGCTCAGCTTACGTAAAATAACCTAAGAAATAGCCCCATTTAGTGTCAATTCACATTGACCTTTAACCTAAAAGATAGCGTAATCTAACAGCGGATCTAAGCGATCTCCAACTTGAACTAAATAATTGAGCTAGTAATTGGGGTGTCGTTGTTTAAAATATGTAAGAAAAAACCCCGTTAACGATACCATTAGATGGTCTAGATGATAAAGTTCACTCATAATCGTTAATCCAGATAATAGCACGCACAAGTAATTATACCAGTTGATAACACGCATAAGTAATTAATCGAGGTGATAGCACGCACAAGTAATTAGCCCAGGTGACAGACAACGCAATTAGTCCAGGTGATAGAAAACCCAAGTAATTAGTCCAGGTGATAGAAAACCCAAGTAATTAGTCCAGGTGACAGCAAGCACAAGTAATTCGTTCAGGTGATAGCAAGCACAAGTAATTCGTCCAGGTTTTAGCAAACCCAAGTAATTAGTCCAGGTCACAGCCAACGCAAGTAATTAGTCCAGGTGACAGCCAACGCAAGTAATTAGTCCAGGTGACAGCCAACGCAAGTCATTAGAATTCACAGGACGGAAAGTCAAGAACCACTTCGCACAGAATCCATTTGGTACAGGAACCACTTCGGACATGAATGACTTAGCGCAGGAACCACTTTGGACAGCATAACGGCATTTCATATCATCGTGCTCAATCGTAATAATCCTCGATAACGAATGAACTATCAACTACACTGCAAAAAAATACGATTTTATTCATTTGAGAAATCGACCTTTGGATTTAAGACCGTTAAATTTACTACGAATAAGCTGTAGGCGAGTTCTCAAAATTTCTAAAAAAGAAAAAAAAAAAAAAACTATTAAGATGTAGGCCTAAAAATACAAATCATTAAAGTTTTAATTTCGGGGAGGTGTTTATTAAGGGTTGAAAAATAAAATGTTCTTGGTTGATTTTGATGGTTTATTGGCAATCTATTTATTTAGTTTACATTATATCAACAGTTCATAATATTTTTTAATTTCATTGCTATATTTATTTTTAAATAAAATACAGGAATAGCCACGCGTAATTTTTCTAAATTCTACATACTTTTTTAACGGCATATATTAAAACCGTCACGTGACTTCTGTTTGCTCGCACCAAAGCAAGTTTCCTAAAACACTATCTCAGTACTAAAGTGAGAGTGAAAAGAAAAATTAACTTATTTTTATCGATACTTCTAACTCAATCCCTTTTGTCATGATTTAACCTGATTTAAACATTTTAATTACGATTTAATCTGATTTAAACATTGTTAAACTGTCTACTTAAAGAGGGGATTCACCCTAATAACAAGTGATTTTTATAGGTTCCTTATCGTTTAAATAGGTCTAATCCACGAGGTAAGATTTTGATTTTAGTTTCTTAAAGGGAGAATGCGACCTAATAACTAGTGATTTTATTATCGATTCCTTATTGTTTAAATAGGCCTAATCCACATATAAAAAGTTTACAAAACAATTATTAAACTATGTTAGAAATAAATTTAAAACATACCCGGAAAATAGGCTTAGCGGGATTCATGGAGATCAGCTGATTTCCTCGCGTATAAGGTCTAGCGATCAATCGAACGCGATTGTAAGTCTCGTCAAGAAGGATCCTTCTTGGTCTCGTGGAGGAGATCTCGCGTGAACGACGGGCCTTTGCTCATTGGTCGCTAGACCTTACACGGAAGCAATTTAGGATCGCGATTGCTGGCGATTTGAAAATCGGTATGATTTTACCATTTCAAATCGATTATGAAATGCTAGCGTGATCGTAGCTCTTGAGATATACACCAATATAAAAATTTATTTTCTTGGTTAGTGTGTTGGTTCTCGATGCTGACATACAATTTGCATTAGATTTCCCTTATTTGTATTTTTGTCCTGGCGCGTTCTAAATATTGTTTTAAAATTCACAAATAGGTTTTTTGGCACGGTGATTTCGAAAGTAAATTCAAAAGATATTCTATATGTTCTATTTTTAGCTGCCACTTTCTTTTTAAAGGAAGTCAGCCAAAACGACAATAAATTACGAAGAAAAATATTCTTAGCGCAATCGGATTATATTCGTGGCAGTTATTGCGTCCATCGGACTACTCGGCTAATTTATCATTAAATAAAGAAATTTGAAATATAATCTAAGTTTTCTTACAAAAAAGCCTAATTATATAAGTGAAGAAAATTAAAATTTGAAAACCAGCGCACGATCAATTTTTTTTTTTCTTTTTTTTTTTCAGTTCAACAATAGAAAAGCAATAATAATTGTGCTAAGGCAAGTGACCATAGGCTTATCCCTGGGGGAGCTTGCCCTCAAATTCGAGCACCGAGATCTTCACTTCGGCAATATCATCGTCGACCGTACTCGGGGCCATGAAGACCTTAGAAGATTCATGTTCGTGGGCCAAGAGGACACATTCCTGAGCCATGGCGTGAAAGTCAAAATCATCGACTTCACCCTGGCTCGGATGGAAGAAGGTTTAGAATCGAATAGTCACGCGTTCAATTAATTAACTAAAATCTATACCATATAACTATTTGGCCAAGAGAATTATGTCAGTACTTGCTGAAGTTTATTACTTTATTCCATAAAAGTAAGCAACGCCCCGTTTCATCAAAGGTCCAGTATTATTGGATCCTAGAATATTTTGAGCACCGAGATCTTCACTTCGGCAGTATCATCGTCGACCGTATTCGGGGCCATGAAGACGTTAGACGATTCATGTTCGAGGACCAGGAGGGCACATTCCCGAGCCATCGTGTCAAAGTCAAAATCATCGATTTCACCCTGGCTCGGATGGAAGAAAGCAAGTTCTTTCTTTTATGTTTAGAATCGAATAGTGACGCGTCAATTAACTAAAATCTATAACATAAGCGAAGAAAATAATAATATATAAGCGAAGAAAATTAATAAATAAACATTCAAAATCTCCCGAATGCGGTGGACGGGAACACTGCAATTTTCAGTGAAATTGCGCGAGCCAAGAAGATCAGAGTTGGGGCCTTCTGCGAGGCGTTTAAAATCACACGAGAAGCCCCCCCCCCCCGGTTGAAGAACTCGTTGCGAAGTTGATTGCGGTGGACGGGAAGAATACTGTAATATCCGAATCTAGATATCGGGGTTTAGACAAGAAATTTCTGATTATTTTATCTTTATTCTTAACTTAAAATTTTTCGAGGAGAGTCTATGATAACTCTAATGTAATCGCGAACAATTTTCCGATTATTTTTTTTATGATTAACTGATAGTTGTGGATTATTTTGTCCAAACCCCAATCTCTATCCGAATCGGTTCTTCCCGAAGTAATAATATCCGCCGCGCTCTCCCGCCTACGAAACGGGGATATCAACAATATTTTCATTAATTTGAAAAATATCTCCGTCGCCCAAGGACTACCGAAAGCCTTTATAAATGAAATTAAGGCTTTCGCGAAACAAAATAAAATACCATCAAATAAATTAACCTTCAAATTTGAGCACGGAGATCTTCACTTCGGGAACATCATCATCGACCGTACTAGGGCGGATGAAGACGTTACACGATTCATGTTCGAGGGCCAGGAGGTCACATTTCCGAGCCATAGGGTGAGAGTCAAAATCATCGACTTCACCCTGGCTGGGGTGAAAAAAATTAATTCTTTCATATTTAGAGGGGGGATATAGGCAAGCGCAGCCCGCCCAAATTCCGTCCCTCTCTCCCGATTCAAAATATCGAGGAAGAGTCCAAACCACTCGAGCCAGACAGGGATGATGACTTTCTGGCTGTTATTAAGTGATGGGCTATGACGTACGTTAATCTGGACCTTTTCTGATAGTATTAAACTAAGGGGCGTTGTTTACTTTTATGGAATCAAGTGAAAGACTTTTGGTACTTGTTTTTACCCGTCAAAAATTACGCGCTTTAATAATATATGACGTATGACGCGCATCATGCGCTACATTTATATTAATTAGTTGGGTGGCATATAATCATACGAGTAATATATATAATTGCTGCAATTACCCCTAAATTGTTTCGGTTCTTTACAAATTACCATTGATAGTGACCACAGCTGTTCGAAACGTGGTTTTCCTTCATTTTAAGATTAAATTATACACGAAACTAAATTTAACTTAAAACATCGTAAAAACAATCACTAATTCGGCCTTTAACAGCGCTATATATCGATTTTCCTAAAATTAGCTATATGACGCGCTATATTTTGATTGAAAAACACTTGGTCAGATTTTTCCCCCAACTCAATTTGACCCGAACCGATTTTTCGAAATTAATTTGTTCACAAAAACACGTTGATTAAGTTAAACCATCCAAACTCCTTTTTCAAATTCTAATTTCGAAATCAAATGAAACTAGTTTCATTTTTACTCCTATTGTCAACGTGATCTTGGTGAAATAAAGCGCAAACTAGTACACAAGCGTACGTCTTCTTGACTTCTTGTCCTCTTGAAGATGCGTGATTATAGAAATAGATAAAATAGATTTCAATAAACTAGCGTTGTAAATGGTTATTGAAAAAGGTACGTAACTAGGTGCTTGTGCAAAGCAGAGGTATATATAAATCACTAATAAGCACCGTAATTCGTCATTCGCATCGTTACACCTTCGCTCGTAGTTCCGTTAAATTTTACTTAATTCCTAATACCAAAGATGGCTCGTGCAGCTCCAAAGACTAAATCGACCGCCAAATCCACTAATAACTTATCTTCTATAAGATAAGATATAATAAACTAATGTTAAGTTAACCCATGGGGTCAATAGGGAGATACGCGTTGCAAAATTTCTATTCTCTCCTTGAAGATGGTGTGGTTTATTATCAGAATCTCGCCGATCAGCCATCTCTTTTTAACAGCACGGTTTCTCCGGAATCAATCAATCAGATGCAAGTCCTAAAAGATATGAAGGCGTTGACGGACAAGTACGAATAATCAACTATTGTCACTTTAGCTACTGGGGTCAATAGGGAGATACGCGTATAGGTACTACTGAACTAATGTTGCAAAATTTCTATTCTCTCCTTGAAGATGGTGTGGTTTATTATCAGAATCTCGCCGATCAGCCATCTCTTTTTAACAGCACGGTTTCTCCGGAATCAATCAATCAGGCTCAAGTCCTGAAAGATATGAAGGCGTTGACGGACAAGTACGAATAATCAACTATTGTCACTTTAGCTAAAGGTATGTTTTCTGTAGTTTCCGAACGACCTAGAGTCAATGTCGGAAAGATGAATGCGTAGTGTTTTGCAAGTGAATCTCGAAGAAATTTGAAATCTTCAAGTTGATCGCTACTGAAAAACGTTTGGCGATCCCTGATATAGAGGTATTACCGTATTTAGAGTTCCGGTTACGCAATTAAATATTATTTAACGAAAGGTAACCTTTCGACCCCCGCAATCAATTGGGCCAGGTAACAAACTCATGAGATGTCCTTTCGTACGATCTTGGAGCTTGTACATGTCGCTTCTTGATTAGAATGGCGCGCAGTGAAACTTTAAAACAATTTAGCTTTTCATTTCACGCTTTTCAAAATTAAATCTAGCTGATTTTTTTTCTTAATCTTTAAAGCGGTGACTGGAAACGGCATTATCCCGAGACCAACATAATTTGGATAAAATACTTGATCAACAAGTTCCTCGCCGGCCGTAAGAGCCTCCTAAAGAAAGACGGGCACTCTTTCAAAAAAGCAAAAGCATCCAGAAAAACTGCGTCGACGTGCCGGTCGTTACTAATTTTTATTACAACATAGGTTATTAATTACTTACGACTGGGCGAAGAGGTTAGAAAAGGTGTTCGTTTCCCGCGGATAAGCCAGATTTAAAATTTTATTCTGAAAAGTAAAAAGAAAAGGAGTCAATAAACAATATTTATAAAAGTTTTAAAATGAAAGGGAACAGACATACTGCGAGATAAATAACTTTTAAATAAAACATCCCAGATTTAATTTACGAGAATTTTAGGCCCTGGATTATCTTCCTGAACTTTCTCTTAAAATTTTATCGCTTTTCAGGGTTGCCATAGTTTTTTCAGATTCAAATAAACCAACTTTTCCAGGTTTTCCATGACCTATTCCAACGATTTTCCCCGACGCCGTTTCAGCCAAAACTACCCAATTTTTAGATTTTTATTTAACTAAAAATAAATGTTTTTAATAACACGGTAATCTTTTAGGTGTTGCTTTAAACCTTATTGCATAATTGCGTAACAACGTTGGAATTACATCGTTTACGCAAGGAATATTCATATTCCTTGGTTTACGTATCAAAATGACAAAAATGTTTAAAAGACTGGCTTCTTCACATTTTTTAAAAAGTCAGGGAATTTGAAGATATCTTAAAATTCCCTGACTTTTTTTTTTTTGGTTCATTTTCAAATTCCCTGACTTTTCCCAGACCTGTGGCAACCCTGCTCTTGGAACAAGGGATCTAGGCTAAACTAGATTTAGGTCACTATAACGCTCATGCGGATGTCCTCTGCCAAGGTACTCGCCTACCTATATACGTAATCTTAGACACAGGATTCCATAGCCATGGCCCCGTGGTGTTGACATTGTAGCATTAGTACCATCTAAATTTTTTCCTCATCTACTCTCCATATTCTTATTGCTAACTAGATTTTTAGACACAAATCGGCCGCGAAAAAACACTCCAAATAATTTACGCAAAAATTAACTTGGGCCGTGGTTTTAGTTAAGATCTTAATTTCGGTGGCAAAAGCGAATCGTCAAGTAGCGTAACTACCGCATTGTTAGTGCCATTTTATGCGTTATCCCCAAATTCAATTAAGCTACGTTCACACTACAGACTTTGAAACCATTTTGGAAAGGTCAAATGATAATATTTTTGGGTCACCCTTGTAGATCTTTGATCAAGAAACAAAATTAAAATTTTAAGAAGTCGATTTGAACGTTGGAAACGGTTTGAAAACGGTTCCAAAGTGTCAAGTGTGAACGTAGCTTTATTGGTAAAAATAATAATGTATGAATAAGTTTATTAAACGACGAGATGAGAAAGAAAATTACGCTTTTGCGCTCGTAAAAGTTTCAATAATATACAACAATATTAAAACAGCGTGTTCCTATATTAAATGGAAAAACAACAAATACCAAAAATTGATTTGGCAAATCTATTTTATCTAATTTAACCCACTCCTTAAATTTTATCAAATGACTCGAGAATGCCCGCCACTAAAAGCTACGCAGACTATGTACAATTTTACAGTCCAAAAATAGGCCTTAAAGGCCCTATCTGCTCAGATATTTGCCCCTTTAAAATGCTCTTCCCTTACGCATGCAGCTTAGCTTTGACTGTACAATTTGTTTTGTACAACGTCGTCTGCTAAGCTAGAAAAGAAGGCGACTTTAAAGGGGATTTGAAAATCGCAGATAGTTCCTTTAAAGGGATACAATGGGGTAGCTGAAAACTTTAACAAAAATGTCTTCAAGCACTGCTTCGGAATAGGAACTAAGCTTTAGGGTTTAGGCCTTCCCTGCCTCAGTTTTGGCACGGCGGTAGTAGCGGTAATCTGGCCCCAAAACTCAACGATTCGGGTCTAAAGTATCGGGTGATCTTACAAAGCTCTATTTTCCGCCACACCCGAAAACAATGCACCCCGAGTAAAATACGACTAATTAAAAATAATACAAATTATAAACATAAATTTTAGTCTCGTTTTAAAATATTAAAATGGTAATCTTTTTTAAAGCCTGTTACTTAGTACTAGTAAAATAATTTAATTTAAAAATCCAACAGAATTGGCCAACATTTTGCATCTTTAAAAATGAATGGCATAGCCCAGTTTTTTTTTTTTTTTTTTTTTTTTTTTTTTTTCCCAAAAACTACCGTAAGGGCGGATAAAAGAAAAGGAAAGTTCGGGTCAAAATTCCCCAATTTCTAAATGTTCTCTAAGCGAAATTAGCGTGGAAATCCAAAAATCCCTCCCAAAAATATCTTTGAAATTTTAAAGTCCTAAAAACCAGTAAACTAAAATGCCAAGTGTCCAACCCCTAACTACGTGCAATTGACAGAATTACCGATATCGAGATAATATTCAACTATTTTGGTTGAAGGGGGGACCATTAATTGGTAACACCATAAGTCTATTATTATCTCTAAGTAGCCAAATAAGGTCTCTCGACTGGGCATCTATGTCTACAAAACGTTTCGTCAGGGCTAGCTCGCGATTTTGAAAATATTCTCGAACCCAGCGCCACTGGTTGAGTATGAAGGAAAATAAACCAGTTTATTTTATTTTTTCTATCGCCGAAATGTCATTACAGAACAGGTTTACTGTTTTTCAACAACTCCCCATTTATTGTATCAATAAAGAAAACGAAGCTAGCGCATTTTTGAACTGAAACCAGACATCCCCCTTTGTTGGTGTTCAGGCTTGCTTGGTACTATAGGAGATAAGAGAAATGTCGGCATCGGCATTCAATTTAATGTCCCAGATTTCTGAACGTCTAATGCTAATTATACACCCGCACCTCCGTAAGTCGCTTTCTATGAGATAGACGGGGGAATAGATTCGTAAGGAATGAAAGGCTAGAGTGATTCTGACCGTCAGGGTGGTCTAAAATATTAAATATTTCTTGGAATAGGAAAAGTTTCGGGATTTAGCCCCTTGTATAGAGTGGTTTGGGGGGGGGGGCGCATTTTTGAACTGAAAACCAGACATCCCCCTTTGTTGGTGTTCAGGCTTGCTTGGTACTATAGGAGATAAGAGAAATGTCGGCATCGGCGTTCAATTTAATGTTAAAGTTAACGTGATACTTGGTATAGGTCTTACTGAGACAGAGATACCTCGCATAGATAGCGTTGTTAGCTGGCTACTTAGAGATAATAATAGACTTATGGTAACACAGAGAGGATAGAAGTTGCAATGGAAATTCTAGCGTCACATTTACCCCATTTCGCTAACATATTCCGAACTGTGGATGGGTACTTTTCTGTTATTAGCCGACGTGATGACGTCTCTCCGTTACCGGGTCTCCCCGCTTGGTTGCTAGCTTCATCTAAGATTATGGAAAAATTTGCCAAAATTGACGTATCTCTAATTTGTAGCCTTTGAGCAGTTTCCCGACCGAGAAGAAATATTAACTACAATAACTATTTATCATTAGATAGATTAGAGAATGAAATAACTAAAAAATATACGGGTTATTCGTCTCAATCTAGTTGACCTTTGGCCACTACGAACCAAGTTATAATTGAGAAGGAAATACGTCATTTTTGAACGACTCCCATTATTAGAAGTTGACTTACGGGCAGTTCCGGTCACCCCGCCACTCTTAAGAAATCGCGATGAAACTTTCATCTTTCTCGGTCTAACGAGATGATATTAACAATGTCATCATTAAGAAAGAAATCTCTTCACAATTCCTCACTATAGACCGATTTTTTTAGGCGAATTTTGAATGATCTAGATTTTAAATAACAATACAGTAACCAGACGATGATTCTACCACTTTTTGGATCCCCACCATTATGTATCAATCTAAATCTAATATTACAATATCCAGAAAAACCAATAATACCAAAAAGAGTTCACCACTTACCAAATTGATAACAGCGTTTGGCAATGCTAAATACACGAAAAGCTAGGTATTCACTTCAGTGCAGTCAAAGCTACAGGCTTGTACACCAATTACAAAATGTTATCAGTCTATTCTGTAATATTTGGAATCAGCTTCTCCTCGTAAAATCCGAGCATGGCAGGGATATCCCTAACCAGATGAATTTTTTCTCGAGAGAACTTAACACTATACAACTGACTATTTTATTAATTTCCTATCATATTCTATTTAAAATCCCATTATGGCACCAATTCGCTTCTAGTTTTAACGCTTAAACTAACGATAAAACTATCACAAAGTTCTTACCACGTTGGAACATTTGGGGCGCGGTGGTAGTCGGAGCTCTGGAGCTATTGTGTAGAAACATTTGATCGAATGAAACGATTGCGTATTTTTTTTTTTTTTTTTTTTTTTTTTTTTTTTTTAATCCTAGAGATATTTAATTCTGGGTCCGTTTACCCGGGTGGGATCAGATAAAGGATACCCCTACTGCGGCGCCAAACAAGATAGTAAAAAGGGCTAATAGTGGGGTTGCAATAGTAATTTGCCCTTTTTTTGTCTGTTTTAAATAAGGGGCGGGGGGGATAAAGTTTCAATTAACGTTCTTTGGTTTTCATTTTATTTCTCAGTATCCTTAATTAAGATAATCAAACGAATTTAAGAATGATTTTTAGAGGCAAAGTCTTATTTCTAAAAATTTCTGGTGCCTGGGGAAGGCACCGATCCACATTTCCCCCTCCTACTAAAAAAATTATAGGGTCAATCCATGTGAATTCGACTTGAGAAAAAAGGGCCTAATTTTAAATTTCAACCATTATTTTTCTACGGATATATAAGCGTAAGAAACTAAAATGTTTTAAAAATTTTTTGCGTAAATTTGGATTTTAAATTTTCAAATTGGGTTTTCTCTAATATCTTTAGAATTAATATACTTAAATTAATAAAAATTCATATTATAGACGAAAAAGAGGTGCTGAAGACGAATTTGAAGACGAAAACACTGGGAAAAAAATTACAGAACGAGATAATTTCAATTTTTGGGGGTCTCATAGCGGCCAAATTTGAGACTTGAGCGTCACCTTCAAAAATTCTGAAATTTAATGTTTTTGGCCCAACAGGCTATCTACTTTGAATTATAAACGGGATCAATGAGAAACAATTTTAAAGTGCAAAAAAAAAAAAAAAAAAAAAAAAAAATGTTAGAAGGACGTGAAATATTTTTTTCAAGAGATTCAAAATAAATAAAATAATATAATTTTGATATATATATATATATATATATATATATATATATATATATATATATATATATATATATATATATATATATATTCAAAATTATATTATTTTATTTATTTTGAATCTCTTGAAAAAAATATTTCACGTCCTTCTAACATTTTTTTTTTTTTTGAACTGTTGGTACTGTTTCCCATTTCATGTTTTTGGGCAATCTACTCTAAATTACTTATTAAGGCATAGAAAAGGGGCTCAATCCTAATTCGAAGCCTAAAATCCTGGTTATATTATATATTAACTATATCATAATAATACACATATTATATATTACCTAGTAATATATATATGAAAAACTATTTTTTGGAAAATCCAGTCTCATTGATCCCATTTATAATACAAAAATGTATTATAGACTGTTGGGCCAAAAATATTAAATTTTCAGAATTTTCGAATGTGGTGCTCAAATCTCAAATTTGGCCCCTATGAGACCCCCAAAAATTGAAATTATCTCGTTCTGTAATTTTTTCCCAGTGTTTTCGTCTTCAAATTCGTATTCAGCACCTCTTTTTGTCTATAATATGAATTTTTATTAATTTAAGTCTAATAATTCTTAAGATATTAGAGAAAACCCAATTTGAAAATTTAAAATCCTAATTTATGTAAAAAATTAAAAAAATTTTAACTTGAGAAATAATTTTTTTGGAGTCTGAAACTTAATAAATATCTGTAGCGATTGAAATATTATGGGTTCAAATCTGATAATTAGATCAAAAGTTACAAGCGAAAAAGTCAGAAAAATCTTAGAATTTGACTCGCCCGTAGGTGGCGTTCCTGGTTTTTTATCTATTTGAAGAACTTTAAAACATGATGATAGTAGTCCTCGATAGTAGTTGATAGGAGAAGAATTTCATCCTAAGTTTGAAGAGGACGCCCCAAGGAGTGTACAAATTATCCCTATAAAGGAAGACCCATTATCGCTTTTCTTGTACCGATGGATGGAGACCTAAATACAACGAAAACTTTGAAAATTTGATTTATAGTGGACTAGTGGTAGTGAAATGAAAAAAATCAATAGTCGTTATTTTTTCTGTACAAGAATATGTAATTATTTATTGTTTTAAAACTTTTTCTCTCTATAGTATCTCCATTATTATTTCGTAATTTTCAATTATTTTCATTTGTTCGGAATGATATAATACAAAGGCACAAAAATGTCTTAAGTAATATTTATCTTATTTTTAACGTCAACTGAAATATAAGATAAATATATATTTAAATATAGATATTTAGTTATCTCCTTACCGCTAATAAACCACTTGGGATCAACAGCTCCGCGGACTTTCGATCAAAAACCTCGAGGGGATGACGCCACTCATATAACATTGAATTTTTTTTTTCTTTATTTTTTTACCTAACCGATATTTGTTCTTACGTCGCTTTGACGTTGATATTTAAATAGGAATGTCATTTATTGAAGCATTAGTAAAAAAATTATACCGTTTGGAATGTACGTAAAAAGGAGGTGGAAACTTTAAAGCAACAGAATTTCTCCATGTTTTTTTTAAATGTTTGAAATTTAGAGAGAAATTAGCAGTTTCTATCGTCTTTCGCGGCGTAGAGACTTTAGCTCGTTTAAAATAAGCTTCGAGTTCTAAAATATTTCACTAACAAAAATAAAAAACTCTAGTTTAAATATGTTGGCAAAAATATATAACATTTCCCGAAGAAGATTTTAAGCCGGTACCAGCCGGCTAAATAATACGTATAAAAGCTCCGTCACGTTAGCTAGCTTAAGAGTGTTTCATCGCACAAACCGAGAATCGTTTTAAGCAACAACTCCATTCAGTTGACGCTTCGAAAGTGATTAACGAGCCAAGAGTTTGGTCGTTTGATCTTTGAATTATTAAAAGGGATAATGGAGACGATAAAGATTTTATTATAAATCGATTGAGATTTATGAGAGCCATGAAAAATAAGGAAACAAATCGTTAAAGAGAGCATAAACTCGTGCCAAAACATCCTTCGCTAACGCGTGTTTCCCAACGTAACTCCCACAAATTTTCGAGAAATATTTTAGGCGTATAGTGCCAGGAGTTTTATACTCACTTAAATATATGATTGATTAGCGCAATTTAAGTCCATTAAGCCTAGCTAATCGAAGAAGCTAATCATCTAGAGAGTTTTAAAAAGCTCTTTTTGATTAGCTAAAAGCGAGTATTCTAATATTTTTTTGCCGCACACTGAAAATGGAGATGTAATCTATAAAAACTAAAGGCGTTCTTCGTCTCGGTTATCCCTTCAATGACACTTCAAATTTAATCATTTCATTCTCTAATTAAAAACCGTGATTTTTTTGAAAAACTATCATTAAATAAATTAAGTTTCAAATTGTTCCAAATTGACAAGTGTAGTTGAATGGCCAAAATTAGGTCCGGCCGAATTTTCGTGTCAAGTTTCGTCGTAAGCTCAAATTCGTTAAAAAGAAAAGTAGCCTAACCCCGAAATTCATTCGAGGCCAATGTTAGTTTCGTAGGTTTGAAAAAAGGCCAAGTCCGAAATTTGTTCGAGTTGAAAGTTGGTGACGCGAGAAATTCTTTAAGGTAGGGTATAGTTCAACGGGGTTCATAGTTCCAAAGATCACGGGGCATTTCGTAATTAGCTGTGGCGTCCCTCGGGGAACTCTGGCATATGGGGCCATTCGCGAACGACGAACCGGCTGATAAAGGAGTTCCAACAGAGCCCGTCGGCGTCGCTGGACTCGTTTGATCCACTTCGGTGGACATTACGGAAAACGAAAAAACAGTAACACTTAACACCTTGAAACCGTTTTTTAAGGATAAAATAGACTATTTGAGATAATTGTATCCCTTGATTAAAAACATACACAGGTGATACAGAAATGTTTTATTTCGACCTTTCCAAACTATTTCAAACCATCTTCGGATGAGTGGGGGAAGTATGAAACTCGCCATAATCTGCGCAACACCAAAGACGCGCTCTATTCGTTACTAAACCACGTGTCAAGTTACAATGAATTTACTCCTATTTGTTAGAGACATATTTGAATGCCAGCTCGTGGTTGCTCTTTAAAAGGATATTAATGTAACTTCTAATTAGGGTAGTTTTTCAGGAGCAAGCTTGTTAGTGATAAGGGTGTTTCAATCAGTCAAATAGTTCCTGCTTTTATTAAGGTCAGAGGCTTAAAGGGAGTATAAACCAATCGTCTGCGCGTGACGTTTTGTCTCTCAATGTATTTTGCCGATTTTAGAAAGCATTTTTTAGGCATAGAGGTAAGAATGTCAAATATTGTTTTAGATACACGCCTTGCCGAGTGTTCAACGCATAGACGCCATTCCAAAAATTCAAAGGGAATGTGTGACACTCGTTTTTCCGAAGGTTTAACTCCTAGCCCAAATGCTTTCTTTTAACGGTAATTCTCTTGTTCTAGATAAATTTTAAACATGTAATAATTTGTTGTCTTAATCGCGTTTATCTAAAATAAATGCAGCATTAAATAAACACAATAAACCTATCGTAGGTAATATCGAAAAAGCTCCAAGACCAAAGTTCGTAAAAAAATTGTATTACAAGTACGGAGCTCCTAGCACTACTTTTGTGCAGTGACGGCACAGACATTGTTAGTTCATCACAACAGTAAAAACACGCGACTACACTATTTCGTTACTGGCTTCGTTATGATGTTCTCGATTTTGGCATGGGCTCTATGGGTCGTTTCATATTTGCTACCTCATTAACATTTGGGAAACAAATGAAAGAGAACTCACCGACTGCTAGACTCATTTTGTTTCCTCTTTTGACAAGAAGTCTGGCGGAATTGGTGCCTCGTTTAATGATTTCGATAGCTTCGGAATGTGCCATGTTCTTGGCATTCACACCGTTGATCTCGATTATTTGATCACCAACCTGTGCGAGAGTTAATATAAAGATTCTAAGGACTATAAAGGGAAAAAAATCAATGTAAGAGAGCATTGCTGAATGCTCTTCTTTTTTGAAATTAAAATAACTGTTTTCAAATCCTCTTCTCGAAAAAATGATAGTATGTTTGTTGAATGTTACGTATTTTTGTATACAATGATTAATAATGTACAAACCTATGTGTGTGGAACCCCACTGTACAGCGTTTATAAGTATAGTGGGGCCAGGTTAAATTCTGACCATTCTGACTAAGTGGTTATAACTTATAAGGTATAAGGCGAGGGGCCAATAACTCTCGAATTCCCTGTACACCGGTTACGGATTTCGCGTAATCATTTTAGCACTGTCAAAGGCAGGAATTTTATAGATTACGCGTAATCGCTTTGGTACAGTCAAAGGTACAGCCTGAACACAGATTATGCAAAGTGACTGGCCCCTGGGTATAAGGTTAGCATTTTAAGAGCTCCTCACTAATAAAGTATTATTGTTTTAAACTACGTCTATAGATTAACTTATAACAACTAAACATAACAGAGTGAAATTTTTATCAGCACTATTTTGGACCTTACTACACCCATTTCAATGGGTAAATATATGAAAAGGTCAGTTTGGCTTGATCAACTGGTTGGTTTAGCTAGAGTTCCGAATGCAAATAGTACACGGGCGCGGAGAAAGCAGTGAGTCAAGAGAGTAACTCTCTTTTCAAGATCTTAAGAATTTTATCATTCATCCTCCGAGTGCCTACTTTCTGTCACAAGTGACGTCGACGCTCAACTTTCTAAAAGAGACTCCTCCCCTTGAAAAAAATTCTTATTGGGGGTATATTCCTTTAATCTCTTAACATTTTTTACTCTTATGAAATTTTGTTTGAGACTTAACAAGACCCATGTAATCACTTCCAATTTACTAGGACTTTTAGCTACTACCAGTCACGTTTTATTTTAAGTTAATATCGACTTGAGTGGCACCGGAACGGATTGGCGCCACATGATTGTGTAGTCGCTAGAATACTGTTGATTACACAGTGTGCAAGATTGCTACGAAATCCCAAGTTCTAATAAATGAGAGTCAATTGTATTGAGAATCAGGTAGAGGCCTAGTGTTCTATTCCTTAGCAGCTAAATAATTAAAATATAAACTCATTTAACTTTTGGTACGGTAGGAAATATTTTAGCTCCTGCGAATATATTAAAAAAAAAAAAAAAAAAAAAACCTAAATTACCCTTAATCGTCCATCTTGGTGGGCTGGGCCACCCTCAGCGATTCTCAAAACGAAGAGGGGCATGTTACGAAATTCCCGCCCTCCTCGAATACTGAAGCCGAACCCGCGTGGACCCCGCTCCAGCTCCACCGCGTAATAATGATCGTCGTGTTCGATAGAATGATCATCTCCCTAAAAAAAAAAAAAAAATTTACGAAAAATGTTACGTTATGCTTACGCCAATATGACCACGACTTAAAAGAAAAAATAAATACCCTTTGAGAAATTGAGGCACTGCTTGAAGCGTCATCTGAAATATTTATTTGTTTTAGATTTTTAGCTCTATGGTATAATCACCACGAGCCGATGAAATGTTTTAGGGCAATTGCGGGTATACAAATAATGTTTGGAAAGATCATAGCCTTATTACAGTAAATTTTTTTTTACTAAAATAGGCGCTGGATAAATGGAATTAACGATAAACGTTATTAGTCCGCGCTTTCTCTGTAAAAAGACTCTAGCTAAGGAGGCTGTAAAAATCTGAAGTTGCTTGACTCCTTTTAAGGATCAACATAAAAGGGGAAAGGAAGAATGGTCTGTATTTCACCTTGAGGAGCGCCGATGGTCAAGGTGACGGAGAATCCGGAATCCTTGATCAGGTTAACTATTTCCCCGTGATGAGTGTTAAGAATGCTGACTCCATTGACGGCCAAGATTCGATCGCCCACCCTCAACTGACCGCCGCGCTCCGCCGGACTACCTTCGATAATTCGCCCGATTGTCGAACCAACTCGAGTCACTGAAGAGATGATCACAAACCCAAATCCTTCGTTCTCTTTTCGAGTCACGACCACGTCGTACGGGAAAATACCATCCCCGAATTTTGATAGAGAGTCTATAGAGAATTTCAAACCAATCAAAACCGACTCCCATTCATCTACCTAACAAAATCTACTCTCACTTAAAGGGCCTATCTGTGATTTTTAAATCCCCTTTAAAGTCGCCTTCTTTTCTAGCTTAGCAGACGACGTTGTACACAGCGAATTGTACAGTCAAAGCTAGGCTGTGCACATATGGGTAGAGCATATTAAAGGGGCAAATTTTGGTGCAGATAGGGCTTAACCTAACCATTGCCAAGGTTCCTAAAACTATAATGAGTATAATAGGGAATGAAAAATACGCGAGTTAAGCTTCGTTTTCATACGATGTAAAACGCCAGATTTTGGTTTTAAGTTGACGCCGCCTGTTACATCGTTTTCACTAAACGTCATTCCGGATAAAATTCCCCATAAACAACAAGGTTAAACAGCTATAAACATTTTCGTAATCGCTACCCATCTATCATATTTATTCTCTTGGTTATTTCATTATTCCTATTCTTGTTGCAGGTAAAGTTCATATTAGTTCTTAAATTTTCACAAGGCAACTCTGCACTATGTAACTAAACTTTATTTTATTAGTTTGACAACGTTTCGAAGTTACTACTTCATCATCAGGTCATTATCTAAATTTTCTACATAATTTCCAATGGTTGAAAAAGATTATTGGAAAAGAAAAGTTTAGAAATTGATAAAAAAGGTGATATGAATATGGAAATGGGGTTAAAGATTAAAGGTTGTTGGGAAAGAGAGAAGAAAGAAGGGGGGGAAATAAGGGAACCAGAGTCCAGTTTCTGAAAAAGTGAAAATAAAAAAGAATAATATTTTTAAGATTTTAAATTATATAGTGCATGTATATATATTTTTTAAAAAATGTATAAATATTATTGGAAATTATGTAGAAAATTTAGATAATGACCTGATGATGAAGTAGTAACTTCAAAATGTTGTCAAACTAATAAAATAAAGTTTAATTACATAGTGCAGAGTTTCTTTGTGAAAATTTAAGAACTAATATTCTTTTGGTCTTTTTCATATCCTAGAGACACTAAAAATATGGGCGTTTTAAATGGATTATCTGTGTTTTCTAAAGCCATTTTAAAGTTACCATCTTGCTTAGTAGACAGTCAAAGCTAGGCTCTGTGCATAAGGGAAAATGATTTAACTACTAGTTAAAATGGTAATTACAACAAAAAAACAGGTACGATACTTATTTAAAAATGAAAAAGACATTTCAAATTATACAATCGTTGGCTCATTGTGGATTCGGTCCAGCGCAAACGCCAATTTTTTTTTTTTTGGTTGAGGCTTGTTGTCTGGTAATAACGCCAGATTTGCGCCAAGTTAAAACCAAGCTTCATCATCTGAGTGATGTCAGCGTTATTTTTATCTCGCCCCTAAATTTCTTTCATCTCGCGATTGAGACCTAATTAATAATAACTTAAAATAACGAAATTCGGTCTAGGTGAATCAGTTTACGCTTCACAATCTTTCCCCCACATAAATATAAGTTAGATCGGCGATTTCGTCAGTAACTTTCTTCAAGATTGAATAAAGCCAGCAAATAAGAACGTACCGTAATTTTGTAGTTTTCTTCTAATTCCAAGAACGACTTTTCCATCGTGAGCAGCCAAGCCCATCAATTGCACGACATGGTGATGAGAAGTGTTCAAGACCGAGTTTCCATCCACACTAACAATTTCGTCTCCGGTTCGCAACCGACTGTCAAGATCAGCAGCTCCTCCGGGTACGATATGACCAATAGCCACCTATCAGTTACAAAACGACAACAAGCGGCTCTAAATACTTTCTCTTCTGTCACTTTCGTTATTGTAGGTTAGCCTCGCTCACAGTGGTGGTTAGTTTGTTCGAACCAGTTAAAAAGAATATTTCAAAATAACAATATGATTTCCATACTGAACTTTTTTTCTCAGTTTCTAACAAAAGTATCGCGAGGTTGAAAGGGTACTAGAGATATTAAAGGCTCTTCTAGGGAAGTGGCTAATGGCAACTCAAGAGAGCCTAGACTGGAACACTCTCGGACTGATGCTTCGAAATTTCCTTCTTCCAAAGGACAGTGACCCTTTGAAATTCTTTACCTCCCTTACCAAAAAATGTAGGTCTTGGGGAAGTCTTTCGGGTGTCTTATGTAGTCTTAAGAGGTCTTGGGGAAGTCTTCCATTATGTCAAGAAGTCTTGGGGAAGTCCTAAAGACTTCCCCAAGACTTTTGTAGTGTTCTTGAAGACCTCTTCAGATCTAACTAACTTTTTTCCGTAAGGGCTGACTCTTTTAGGATGTTTACCAGCAAAATTAAATTTAAATTAGCTCTTAGAAAGCGTACGAACGTCTGAGAGTTTTCCTGTGGCTATTCATCTTCTACGTTATCTAATTCATTTCTTTAAATCACATTTGTTAATTTAGTTACAGAGCTACATAATTTTGAAACTTGAATTGACAATCAAGAGCTGTACGGTTCCAAAACCATAGTTCTTTAAAGGGAGAAAGCGACCTAAAAACAAGTGATTTTTTTTTATCAATTCCTTATCGTTTAAATAGTAAACAATTTTAAAAACAAATATTAAACTAGATATAAATTTAAAACATACCAGGTAAATAGGCTTAGCTGGGTTCATGGAGACCACCTGAACTCTCTGTATAAGTACTAGTGACCAATGGCTCTTACATGGGGAATGCAGGATATCCATAATCAATGTCATTGGTCTCTAGTCCTTATACGGGAAGATCAGGATATCTCCATGACTAATAACCCTATTATTTTAATATATATATTTTTTTTTTTTTTTTTTTTTTTTTTTTTAGTGTTGGATTAGGTCTATTTAAACTATAATAAATCGATAAAAAATAAAAATCACTTGTTTTTAGGTTGCATTCTCACTTTAACTGATCATGGAACAAAAACAGTACTATGGGGTAAAATTCTAATTGTACTCCCACCTGGGATCCTTCTTCAGTTCCTCCCACGATGCGAAACCCGAAGCCACTCTCCTGTCTCAAGAGAGTAATGGTCATCTCGGCCAGACCTGACGGAGAGTTGCTGGCGTTAGCGCTAGTTAAGTTGAGCCTTTGACTGGCTGAGGAAAGGTCCCGGGGAGGCTGAATGTAGGGTGACTGGAAATGGGCGGAAGCCTCTTTGGAAGAATACTGGTGGCTCATCAAGGACGTTATCGGCTGCTCGTGCTCAAACGACGTGCTGTGCTTCCGGCGAGTCAGACTGTCATATCCGCTCAGAGATTGAGACGCGTTTGAGGGGTGAGGAGAGATCGCCGCTGATGTGTAATAACCTGAACTCGACTCCGGCGCTTGAAAATTACCTAAGGAAAATGTTTAAAACGAAAAACAATGACGGAACTAAAGAAAAACGTCGCAATAGAGTAACGGATGGAAGAATAAAAAGAGCGAATGCGCCTTACTCGTGGCTGGTTGGGTGTTATTAGAGTTGGAGGGTGGCGTATCGTAATTGCTAAAAGATGGTTGACTATTGAAATAATGTGAATAGAAAGGTCCTCCTGAATTGGTTTGAGTATTTGTCCCCCTGATAGTGCCAACATCCCGCGTGTCGTAGCCATCTACTCGACTCCTTTCCATTGGAAGCCACGACTGCATCTTGATGCCACCGGGGTACGAATAATTGGGAGATGCAGCGGGGTTTGTCCCCCGTCGCGGCCTCCACTCTTCGTTATTATAATTGGTCATTTGCCTCGGCGATAAAAGTCCGGTTTCTTCATCGCCGTAAAAACTGCCGGCGTCAATTAATCGCCGCGAGTTATCTGTTCCACCATTGCTAAAACGGTTCTCTTTCTCGTAAAGTTCTCGCAATTTCGAATCAGAATTGCGAGGATTAAAAGCAGAGTGTCGATCACGCTGTAACGTCCTGGTGTCGCGAAAACTGCGACTTAACCAAGGGTAATCTTTGGTTCTGGCCAAATCAGGATTCCAAGCGTTCTCGCGTTTGTATTCGAAAGAGGGCACACCATTCGCGCGATTCTCTTCGAAGTGGGCCGGAAAATACGTCGCATTATTCGGTTCAGAATGGAAGGTTTCGACGCCGTTCGGAGCTCGTTCGTCGGAAATCGATCGTTCTAAGTCCGCGGCGCGATTTTTGGGAAGACCGAGGGATGGCGCCGAGCTTCTAGCCCAATTTCGAGCGTCCACCAAGGGGGTTTTGGGTCGCGAGAATGACACAGGTTCCTTTTGTCGAGAACTAAACAGATCGGCGGTTGGGGTTTTGCTACGATAGGCTCCTCCGAGAGGAGGTAGGAAGCTTAAATCGTCCGGTAATTGGAAAGACTGCGAAAGAGAGCCGCTAGATTTAACGCTAGCGTCCGAGGCTTTGCTCTGTTAAAGAAAAGAACGCCATTCCAATGATCAGATAGAAAAATAACTAATTTCCAAAAAAAAAAAAAAAAAAAATCAACTTGAGCAAACGTTAAAAAACTGACTTTTGTGGCTTTGGGTCTGTTTTTGGTGGGTGAGAGTGAACCTCCTCTTTGAACGGTTATTTGAGCCGCATCGCCGCAAGGGCAATCCTTCAGTACTTGTACGACATCGGAATGCGATAGTCCCCTCAGGTCCAAGTCATTGATTTTCTCCAAAATATCCCCTTCTTGAAGAAGCTTACATCTCTGACGGTCTAAGATTTTCTTCACCTAATGGGCGAGATGCCGTGGATTATTCAAGACTTTAATTATGTACTTCGATGGAAGATCGTACATGGTGGGGTGCGTAAAAATGGTGGAAGTATTTTCAATTCGCCAAGTTTAGTGGCCAGACATACTCTTTAATGGATTTTAATTTCCATGTTTCATACTTCCCCCCAACCAAAAGGGAGATCTTATATACTCGACTGTTCAAACTACACATTACCTTTTGTCCGTAGGCGCTGTCAGCGATGGTGAAACCAAATCCGGCAGTTCCTTTAACAATCTCGACGGTCAAATATTCTGGTTTAGTGGAACTGCGAGGATTAAAATCCAAAATATCGGGAGTATTATCGGCGGCGTTTAACAAATCGGCACTATTCCGTCTTCGCTGCTGAGCCAAGGAACTCTCATTGGAGCGACGAAGACTCAAATCCGGCATTGATTTGGCGGCCCGCCCCATGGCGTCATTCGGCAGCTCGTCGTTTGATTGATTTTTACTTCGGTCAGACGTTCCGTAAATGGGACCGTCCGTTTGATCGCCGCTTTCTTGGGAATTTACAGCTAAAGTGGTGACGATCTCGTTGTTTGGATCTTCGGGGTCGAATGGCAAAGGGTAACCCCGACACGCTTCCAGATGTACAGTTTCTTCGGGGGGAATAGATTGGAAGAGGGACACCATGTCTTGATGCGAAAAACCCAGCACACGAGTCCCATTCACGTAAACTAAAACGTCACCTAAGGAGATCAATTGAGCCAGCATTAGTCTTGACAATCTGATACCAAGTAAAACTCGATTCACACTAGATACCGAAGATATTCGCGGGTCATGGCTTAATACTCGAAAAATATAATTTGTGCTTTCTAATCGATGTAGACTTTAAATTTTCAAATACATATACACACATTTATATACACACATTTACAGACACACATTTATATACATATATATATTATCTGGTTTAAAGCGAAGATGTCACCATTTTTTACAAGCCCAAAAAAAAATATATTTTAGTTTTTTTTTTTTATATTTTAAATTCCTCAGTTGGAGTTTTTAAAAAATTATTATAATAGAAACTTCTTTTCCCCTCTGAAGGACGTATTTAACGCAGGGGCGTAACAATGTTGATCTTGCAATAAATTCGATTGCCCCCTGCAATGTCGTAATTGCCCCCTCCAAAACATTTAGATTGCCGCCTCTATTGTGGAAGTAAACACCCAATAATTATTTTAAAAAATACTTCTAATTATCCTATATTGGGAGAAATAATTTATATCAAAATCGTGTAGGTCTAAAAATGTATTCCTTTGGTAACTACTAGACCTAGTTCATTATGATTCAATAGAAAATTTTTACTGTTATTAAAAAACCATCGCCCTATAAAGAGTTGGTTACTCATCGGCTAAATTTCAACATAGGAAAAAATCCAAAAAAATTATCACATTTGCGGATTTTGCCCCCCCCCCCATCTAAAAAACGTTCCTACGCCCCTGAGTTGACGTTTCCTGCAACGCCATTAACGGTAAGTCCGAACGAAAGACAATAGGCCTTATTACTGGATTAAATAAACTATCACTCGTACCAGAATACTCGAGAATTATTGTAGACTCATTTTAAAGCTCTTTCTTAAAACACGATTCAAACGCACGAGAAACTGATGACAGAGTCAACTCTTTCAAAACTGATTAAACAAGTCTCACTTGTCTAGCACATTGCCCCATTCCTTTTCAATTTGGTCATCTTCTCAATAAAAAGGAAAAAATTGCATTTACCGGTTTTTAGTTTTCCATCATTCCAGGCGGGGCCATTGGGCACTACGCTCTTGATTTGTAGAAATTCTTCGGTGCCAGCATCGTCCCCGCCAACGATGGTGAATCCAAATCCTTTGGCGCTTTTCACCAAGCAGGTGCTCACGATTTCACCTTCCAGCTTGGCTGGATCGCGTGTGAAATGATATTGCCGATAACGAGAAGGCGTCAACGACGACGAACCAACACCCCCAGAGGAGAGAAGAGCTAAAAAATCAAATGCCGGCGAGGAACAATTTATTTCGAGCTGCTACAAATAATAACCACCTCAATAATCAATTCTTGCCAGTAATCGTTACTTAACCAAAAACTTATCTTATCCAAGCTATTTCCTAAAATAATTCAAAAGTGCTAAACTCCCGCAAAACTAGTGCTCTTGTTTTATGTTTTTTATTTATGAAAATTCAGCTTAAATGTTGAATACAGCAGAGTCATCCCTTGTAACAGAATGTTAAACCCTGGATCAAATATTGCCGCGATATGATGAACAGAAATTCATTTTCAAGAGCAGTTTGGTTTTGATAACGTTTGATATCAACATTGATAAGCGAAAGCCAGAGGCGATTCTAGTACGGAAACAAGTACGGAGACAAGTACGGAGACCTCGCGCATGTTTAGCAGACTTTTGGATTTGGTTTATACTCCATTTAAAGAAGTTCGAGAATTAGTTAAGAAACTTAAAATTTCCCACTTTGCGATAAAAACGATATATTAGCTAGACCCGAGCGGGACTTAAACTCCACATTTTTTAGTGCTATTTTATTTAGTTAAGCGAAAATCAACTGAAGTGGGGCGAGCCTGTAGGCGACTCATAAAGTAACCCAACAAAAATTTTAAACATTTGTGTTTAAGATTCTTAATAAGACGTAAAGGTTTAAATCCCTTTTGACATCATTCCCAATCAACAAATTTTAAAAATCTTGAGATATGGCACATTATATTTCTGGAGGCAGCCTATATATACATGACGTGCACTAATTTGAACATGCCCCTTTCCTGAAAATTCAAATATGACTATCGAAAAACAGTCGAGTCTTTCTTGTGATAAAACATACCACAAGGCCTGCATTTCAATCAAGGTTTCAAATAAAATTATTTTTCTGACTATCAGCGTTTATGATTGAAATTTATTTTTTAAAATAATCGTTAATATCCTATTAAATGACCCAATTAAATATTAATAAAAAATGTTAAAATTATTGGCTTATTGAAGGGATATGAAGACGAGTAACGTGTTATAATTTTATCGCGTTTATAACCCTGGCTAAAATATTTATAAGAACACGATTCAACTGTCAGAGGTTTCTCGTAATTAAATACGAGTTAGGCTTAGCGGTATTAACGAGAAACCTTTCATGAATTCTAAGGCTCAATTTGTAGAGTGAATATCGATTGGGCTATTTGAAAAACGTAGCTTCAATGCTAGAAAAAGCATATATGACAGGAAGAACCTCGTTCTGAAACGAGCGAACAGCATCTAATTGCTCCATCAGGTATCTATTTCGATGACACCATCGAATTTTTCGGCATCAACCCAAACGACTTTGCGAGGTGTTTCACACTAGAGACTTCAATTTTCGAATCAACTAATATCAATTTTTGACAACGGATATCTAGCGTTTTTCAAGAGTTTTTACAAACTGACAATTTTCAAAATCGGTTAAGGGCTTCAAATTCTCCAGTGTGGATGATACTTGTGTCGTTTCTATTGTTAAGGGAATCCACATTGGGGGATAAAAATAAAACGTTACTGTTCTCCGTTTCCCCCATCGTATAAAGAGGATGAATGAAATTAGGAAAGAGGGGGTGTATGTCTTGCCTGTTTGGCTGTAGAGAGAGTTGGCTCCCCCGCGAGGTTCCGAATGGGAACGGTTTCCTCCATAGATGGTTTGTGGCGGCTGCGGCGAGTCGGGGGAAGGGAGTCGGGGGTTGAGCGATTCGCGACTGGCGATGCGGCCATCTCTGGGTGTCGCGAAACCGTCACCGGGGCAGTTATCGGCTAAAGGGATTCGGGTGGAGGGTCGCTTTTTAAGGCCATTTTCCATTCTGGATTCGGTTTCCAGGGGCGCCGAGATGTTTTCGGGGGATTTTGAGGTACGGCGGCCAGAAGTGTCGTTATTGTTAGTATCTTGTTTTTCGTTTAAGCAAGGAATGCAAGGGAGGTAGGGGAAACGAGGGGAGGAATCGGGCGAAGACGAAACCCGCGAAGCTCGCGCTGCCGCCCAAGTTTCGGTTTCAGGGCCCGGCGGAGGACGAGAGGAGGAGATGGACACGGGGGAAGTTATTAGATTAGACTCACTGTTAGTATTGACGGGATCGTTAATGCCGCGGGACCCATTATCGAGATTTAGGTGAAGGTTCCGCCTCTCGTCGTCGTCCTCGTCGTTGTCGTTAGTGTCCTCAATAAGGCGATCCTTTCCCTCGAGCAATGTTTTCTCTGCAGAACGGTATCTTCGGTTGTGGACGCTAGCCACGCCGTTCGAACGGTGATCTTGACACTCATAAATGGGCAAAGAATCGTCGCGCGTTGCAGCATTGGACGTTGGTCGACCAGAGGAATTCGGCTCGACATTACCGACATACCAGAAGTTGTTACCTACGCCGCCCGTCGAATATTCCATTCCTGATATTTAGAAAATTAAGTTATGCATATCGCATCATCTTCAAATTTTTATTTTTAATAATCGTGTCAAGTATCGAGTATAATATTAGATCGACTACTCGGGAAAAACTCAAACTACTACTCGCATGAATTTGGGCCCCAACTACTTGATACTCGTTGAAGAAAATTTTTGGTCTTCGATACTCAATGGGCGACCACAAACAAGTAATGGCTTACTTCATTCACTCGTTTTTATAACTTTGAAAGTCACACGTTTCTGTCCTATCCATGAGAAAGGTGGATTTTTTATTTAGCATGTCTTTCAAAATGCCATAGAAATTAATCTCAACTAACAGGAACAAAGTACCCCCATGGGAAAATACCATAAATGTTGTTAAAAATTACCATTACTCCAGTGAAAAATAAATCTAAAAATCAGAGCCACGGTTTCGTTAAATTCGTTTCACCCTCATTCAAATTCACAATAGTAAAAAGGTACAAGTATCCAGACGCAATCTCTAATAGTTCGTGTCCACGAACCCGGAGAGAAGAGATGCTTTCCTTCGCTAAGCATTGTCTAAACTGCAAAGCTCCTGGGAATTATAGGAAACTTGGTCACCCATACTCGACCCAATACATCCAAAACGCTCTCCTATTCCAGCTGCCTTACTAATGATCAAGCTAAACTTAGGCTACTAAGCGTTAAAAATGAAAAAGCGAGCGAAACTAACCAAGCTGAGTGGATTTTCTGGCTTGAATAACTGGATTTTCGTATTGAGTTCTTCGATTGACGTGACTAAAGTTAAAAAATTATAAAAGTATTGGTAGACTTGGTTTGAAAAAGTAATAATTGGAAAAGCATTACTCTATGTAGTAAGTGCCATAGTGAGGATCATCGATCCGTTCCCAACCGTACGGTAATTCTAAATCAAATTAATAAAAATAATGTTTACGAATCGGGTGTTTGAAAATGACGAGTTATGTGTTTACCATCGTCATCGCATTCTTCGATGGATTTCTTTTGTACTCTGGCTAAACGAGGATCCAGCCACTGTGAATTACCCGAATTATGGCTAAAACAAAGACTCTATATATAGATGATCTCGCTTTAAATGCTTAAAAAACCCAGTTTGACAAGAAGACTGACTGATGTCACTGATCCCAATAAAAAAGTACCGTAGTCAAAGGACATTGAGAAGCTGAGATATAATCCGCGGTAATGTGTTACACGTCTCTTACGCTTTAAAACACTTTTTTAATCATGAAAATTTTGCAATAATTACCAGTTATACCTTAGTCAAGTTAAGGGGTCAAGGCCATTTCAGAGAAAGGTGACTTTCTGTATCTCCGAAACTACTAATTTGATTAAAAAATACTCGACAATTCGGTTTCTACCTACACCAAAGGGCCTAGCCGGATAAGATAGTGAAAATTGCCTTTGAACGAATCGAGACGAAAAAAAATAGTCCTATAATCAGCTTGACAAATGATGGTTAGGTGTAAATTTTCAGCTCAAAAGATGCGCCCAAAACCCCATAAAAAATATTTTGGGTTTTTTTAGGTTTTTGGCGATAATTTGACCAAATTATCACCGAATCTGATAAATATATATATTTTTTTTTTTTTTTTTTTTTGAAATTAAAGGTCTCTCGAAGCCAAACAAGGTGGTATTTAAAAAAAAAAAAAAATCACACTCAAAAGCAAATTTTTTACAAGCGTTTTAAAATTTGAAAATTTATTTCAAAAAAAAAAAAAAAAAAAAAAAAAAAAAAAAATGGCTCTATCGAAAAAAAAAAAAGTGTATTTTGGGTCAAAGTTCACCCCTGAATTTCTTCAGATTTTTAAAATTGGTGGAACATTGTCAAAAAAAATTAAAAGGGGCTCAATCCTAATTTGGAGCCTAAAACCCTGGTCAAGAAACACTGAGACAAATAAATAAATTAGGGAAGGGGGGTGGGGTAGTTTTCATATGAAAAACTATTTTTTGGAAAATCCAGTCTCATTGATCCCATTTATAATTTAAAGTAGATAGACTGTTGGGCCAAAAATATTAAATTTTCAGAATTTTCGAAGTCTCAAATTAGGCCCGACCCCACCCCCTTCCTAAATTTATTAATCTGTCTTAGTATTTCTTAACTAGGGTTTTAGGTTTCAAATTAGGATTGAGCCCCTTTTCTATGCCTTAATTACGAATTTAGAGTAGATTGCCCAAAAACATCAAATGGGAAGCAGCACCAGTTCAAAAAACAAATGTTTGAATGACATGAAATATTTTTTTTAAGAAATTCAACATAAATAATATAGTATAACTTTGAAAAAATAAAAAATAAAATTTGCACTTTAAAACTGTTTCTCATTGATCCCGTTTATAATTCAAAGTAGATAGCCTGTTGGGCCAAAAACATTAAATTTTCAGAATTTTTGAAGGTGACCTCAAGTCTCAAATTTGGCCCCATGAGACCCCCAAAAATTGAAATTATCTCGTTCTGTAATTTTTTCCCAGTGTTTTCGTCATGAAATTCATATTCAGCACCATTCTTTCGTCGATAATACGATTTTTTTTATTAATTTAAGGCTATTAATTCTAAAGATATTAGAGAAAACCCAATTTGAAAATCTTAAATCCAAATTTATGCAAAAAATTTTAACTCGAGAAATAATTTTTTTTGGAGTCTGAAACTTGGTATATATCAGTTTCTTCCGCTTATATATCCGTAGAAAAATAATGGTTGAAATTTAAAATTAGGCCCTTTTTCATCAAATCGAATTCACGTGAATTGACCCTAAAGGCAATTTTCACTATCTTATCCGGTTAGGCCTTTTGAGCCAAATGGGTGATGGGAGGGTTGACAAGGCGTGACCATGCGTACTGGAATTACCCCCGCGTTTGATACAGGAGCGTAAACTCTGGTACTCAGTCCTCTGTCTTATCCCCCAGACTCGCTTAATTCGAGCTACAACTTACTCTATGAAGTAAGGTTCCCCAGTTTCGGTATAGGCTTTTTCCCAATTATCAGGCAAAGGTCCCAAATCTAAACTGTAATCGCTAGGGATGTCCCCCGAAGCTCGCCGACTCCTGGAGATTGAAGACTGCGGTGTAGATGAACGACTAAAAAAGTTTAAAACAGCTTGTTTTTGACTGAAACGTTCCAGCACCATAGTGTTATGGCCAATTTATTTACACTAACACCAATACATAACTATTTCTTTAATCTTTCCATACTTTTAGTAGCTGATACCTGATAGGCATATACCTTTCTAGGTCAAAGGCACCAAAATCAGCCACTTGGAACGGCGGACGTTTGTGGCGAGAATTTGCGAATCTGAGAACTACAGTTGTCGGTTAAATACAAGAATACTTCCAATTAAATGATCATTTAAAAATTCCTGTCCAAATTATCTTCTGAAAAACGTGTCGTAGATAATTTCCAGCTCTTAGAAATAATTCTAGCTAGGCTTAAGAACGAGAACTCGTTTATGCGTCTAAGAACGTGGGGCAATGCTATTTTAAATCCATATCCTTGCATACTCGATAAAGTCATTGGTGAAAATGCATAAATCTATAAAAATAAAAACCGAAACTACTGTCGTGTTAGCTTAGGGAATTAGCTACATGAAAAGCCTTTCCGATATAAGGGGGTAGGCTACCTTCAGAATGAGCGTGTGCGAAGTGATAGCGTTTGGGTTCATCCCCCTTACTGAGCGCGATACTGAAGGTTGACGACTGGTGCCAACCCCCTGACTACTTAACGTCATGGTTATCTATTCGTGTTAGCATAAATAATTAAATTTCAAAACTAGCGACGTCGCTAGTCTTAACGCTTTATTTTGAGCAATAGATCCGGGCTTTTCGAGTACAGATGGGCGCGGGTCATTCTGGCTGTGGGCCAATGCACCCCAATTAAATTTGAACTTACCTATTGGTTGACGCGTTTATTAAGACGGGGTGATCGTGATCCGTTGGCTCGACAGACTTAGAAGCCATGGCCTCGACGTTGGATCTATTTCTGCGACGCTTTCCCTCTGAGGAAGGGTGAGCTCCGGGTAAGACGACACCCTCTTCGTGGCCCGCGGATCCGCCCCCGCCGCGTTGCAAACTATGAAGTCCTGTCTCTCGAGGAGGCTTAGGAGTTCCGTAGTGATTTCCTAATAGCGAGGACAATATTAATTGAATATGAGAGAGAGAGAGCCAACTCGATACCAAACTGAAATAATACTCCAACACCACCCGCGCGCGCGCGCGCTACAAATAGTGTTAGCTTTCTTCGGCGGGGACAGAGTCTTTTCCCCTTCACCACTACGGCTGTCTCTCAAATAGAGATGCCAGGGGCTGATTAATAAAGGGAGAACACCTCTCGACAGCCTAGATTATATTCGTAACATTTTCTAAACCGACTTTAATCGCTAGTAAAACCAAAATTACCGATATATTTTAAAGGAGCGTTAAGAGGGAAATGGTGAAGCGATTTTTATCGATTCTACTATTAAAAATAAGGCTCGTTTGCGTGGATTAAAACAATCGGAAAATGGCTCTGACTCAGATTTGAGAATACGTCTAAAAGGAGAATTTAAAACGTATCAAAAGACTCCCAGCCTTTGGCTTCATAAAAAATCGGCGCACGCGGGATTTTATTAGCAGGAGGTACAGAGGCGTCTTTCGATTAGTCGGGAGGTGTTCCTCATAATTGATGCCAAAATCAGGTTTCCGATTTCCTTGCACAATTCAGAGACAGTTCCCAGATGTTTCACTTATTTTTAGAAGCAGAATCAATATAATAATTTTAATTTCTCTTCACCCTCTCTTTACGAGGGTGAGAATCCAGAGATTCGGGACGACCGAATGGATCAAACTCGTCGTGGATCCCCGTTAAGCCTAATTTCAAATTAAATTCATGTGTGGCGAAATACTTGTTTTGGTGTATTAGCTTCCGATATAAACTTTCGAAAAATCTATAGAAAATGACTCGTTGTTGGCTGCCGCAATCGCATTCTCCCTTTCCAACTAGGCGCGCGTGGGTAAGATGACGGAATTTATTGGTAGAGTAGAATAACGAGGGTAATAGGACTAACGACCGAGGAATGTTTTTAAAAACCAAGGCAAAATTGAACGGCTTATATTAGTCTAAAGCCATTCGAAGAAATTAATACGGAGCATGGAGCCAAGAGCGAGGTGGATGGGGTAGGAGGGTGATTAATAAACAAACGTGAAATATGATAGACAGAGGATAGGGGCTTATGGCCGTTAAAGAAAGGCAATTGCTCACGTGCGATATTAGAAAGACCAAATGGCAAAGAATTTGAAAGATTGGCGGAGATGGCCGAGGCTGTAGGAGAAGGTCGCGGCGTGCCGTAAAGATTACCTAACAATGAAATAATTCCTCGGAAAAAGTAAAGAAACCAAGAGCGAAAGGAGTTTTCCGAAACGAGCCGTACGAATTAAAAATTAAACGCTGTGGCGGCCATTTCGAAAAAAAAAAAAAAAAAAAAAAAAAAAATTAAATAATTATAATAAAAATAATAAAGACCTTCGTAGATTCCGCTTTCTAAAAGATTGCCACTTTTTTCCAAAGCGACGAATTCGTCGGGGCTTAAGAAGGCGTAATCGACCCCATTGACTTCCCCTTCGCGTGGTATTCTCGTTGTGCCTATCGTCCGGTGGCCGAGAAAAAACAAAAGTTGTAAAATAAGAGTAATTGAATGGTGAATTAAATCTTAAGCGCGCCGCTTACGCAAACTTACAAGGGACGGTCCGCAGATACAAATTATCCCTAATGGTGTTTTGTAGATCATGATCGAGAGAACCTTTCTGGAAACGAGTATTCAAATATTGCCGCAGGTCCTTAGTCAAGTAACCTAGAAAAATCGGATGAAAATTTAAAACTAGTTCCCAATTCGGCAAACACCGACTAAAACATTAAGCTTATTAATTGACAAATTTAATACTCGAGATTTCTATGAGATTTTGGATTTAAATATTAAAGGGGACGTTAAGTAAAGAAAGTTTAATTTTCACCAGACAATTATATGCAGCGAAACTCACTCTTAGGGCAATTCCTAGGAGAGTGATCGTCTGATCTTACTGGGCTGTGGAGGTTAATGTTATGGCAATTACGAAGATGGTCAAATAGAAGCCACAGCCCGAGAGGCCATTTGTATCCCTCACCAAAAAACAAATAATCTTAAGAGGTCTTGGGGAAGTCTTTCGGGTGTATTATGTAGTCTTGGGGAAGTCTTCCTTAGTGTCAATAAGTCTTGGTGAAGTCTTATGACTTCCCCAAGACTTTTGTAGTGTTCAGATCAGATTAACTTTTTGCCATAAGAGATTTTTCATTGGAATTTTGGCTAAATTAGAAAGTTGAAATTCTGTATACTATAATAAGTTAATAAAATTATCGAGCAAAACTTTTCGTTCAAATTGGAGCGCTTTAACCTTTCTACGCCACCTCCCAGCTAGGCATAAACCGTTTGCACGGGATAAGTCTGTTCAATAGAAACTTTACCTTTTCAATAGAAAAGGTAAGTTTATTTTGCACTCAAAATACTATAATAATATGTCAATATGCAGGGCGTTTCGAGCTCCAGTGGGTTCTATGGGTCATTTTAAGACGAAAATGTTCTAAGACGTTTTGCCGTACGGTTAGCCGATTATGAGTTACGAAATGAATCATGCGCGGATGACCCCTAAACGTACATTAATAAACGTATACTCAATGCTAAAAGCAAATTTTTATCAAGCGCGTGTTTTTAAAAAAACAGCTTAACAATACGTTTATTAATGTACATTAAGGGGTTTTCCGAGCAGGATTCATTTCGAAACTCTTAATCGGCACCCAGTACGACAAAACGTTATAGAACATTTTCGTCTTAAAATGATCCATAGAACCCTCTGTAGCTCGGTCCTACCAATATTTTCGAAATACCCTGTATATACATAGTTTTCAGTAAAGGGGCAAAAGATAATTCCACCCCTCTTACCCAGCTTTGCTTTCATTCCCAGGTTGCCAGGAGCTTGTGAGTGCAGTTCAGAACAGATCAGTTTCAAAACTGAACTCTAGCCTTTCCCTCTGCACTCACAAGTGGTTGGCAACATGGGGGGAACGGCACTTACCCCCTTTAGTGAAAACTATGTATTATTGCAATTCTGTGATTAAACGGTCCCTGTTTATTAAAATTTCATAAATTTGGGTAAAACGGCTCATTTTTAGTTACTTATTTTATTCAAAGTGTTTGGTTACTATTTTCAGTAAAATTAAGGCAAAATTTGTAACACCCCTGCTTTTGTTAAATTTTCCTGTGTATATTTTTACATTAAAGAGGTATTTAAAAGCAAAAATAATGTTTGAAATATAGAAAAATATGTCTGAAAATTAATTCATGTTCTATGAAAAAATTATTATTGTGAAAAGTTGAGTTTGAGTCGATTAAAAACGCACCACGGTTTGAAAACGGTTCCAAAGTCTCTAGTGTGAACGTAAATATTCCGAATCGGTTTGTAGTTTGTTGTTAATTGTTGGCAGAGATAAAAAAAAAAAATCCAAGTCCACTAGCTCGGCTTTACTGATGCACGTGGCTCCAGTACGAGCCCTTTTAAAGTTAGCTAGAATTCTCGTGTTCAAACCAAAATTTCACCGTTTGACCTCTACAAACGGTTTAAAGTCTCAAACGTGAATCGGCTACATTTTCACCGCACTAAATTGTCGAGGAACTTAAGAAGATACGTTTAAACTGGCCAAAGTTTGAAACTCAAGGGAATACCAAACAATAGCCCCAGAAACGCAAGGCCTAGTAGTTTAGCAAACTTTAGATTTGATTGACGAAATCTTGAGGAAAATGACGTCAAAATATCGAGAGAGACGGTCGCGTACTTTTTACAAAAGATAAGACTTAATAATGAAATACGGAATATTTAAGCCCCCAGCCCCAAGGTGAAGGAGAGAATTTCCTGCCTTGGGTTCCGGTTGGCTACCTCTACCAACTTTTTATTTAAATAATAATGGACGAAGAGTGGAGGGAAGTGGCATCTGAAACAATGGTTGTACTTTTTATCAAACCCTAAAGGGACTAAGAAACCCTTTTTTTTTTTTTTTTTCAATTTAGTTGAAATAAATCTCGAAATATCAATATTTCTCTCAAAAATCAATAAAAACAACTCTCAAAAACAGACAAAACAATTTAAATAAAAATCAATTCAATGTCCAATCATAGTTAAGAGTTTGCAACCAATTAAATATACTCTAGCACTCTATACGTCCGATCCACCTAGAGCTCAGAATTAGTATAATTTTTATTAATTGGATAAAATCTACTTTTGATCAATATTATCTGTTTGTTTAAAATAGAATAACGTGACTAACACTGACAAGTTCTGTGATTAGATAAGGAATAGATGGTTTTATAAAGTAACATATACAATAATGTAGAAACAGACAAAATAACCGTTAAAAAGCACCCGTTTATAATGAAAATTTTGTGTTTTTTCAAGGCTGGTTCAAAGTATAGCATTTTCTATACGTTTGCCAACCTTGAAACTACCAAAAATAGCCGTAAAATAGAACCCGTTTCTACGGAAGATGTTAGCATAATTTTTCAAGGTTGGGACATAGTCAGACTTTGTGGAATCGTCTATTGGCATTGTGTTCTTTAAAAATGTCAAAAACTACTTTTTATTGGAAATCACTTTTGGGTAAATAGAACAGACCCATTTATGAGCAAAAATTCCCATTTTTTACGGTATTTTCAACCATAATAACAGTTTATTCGGGAAGCCAGGTTTCCTGGTCTCTTTAAATTTTCGTTTTTTCTCGTAATGACTTGGTTAAGAATACCAGAAATATAATTAGCGACTTAAAATGAAGCGTTAAAAACATCTGCCTTTGATCCAACTATATAATGAAGATTAAGCCTATCTTCTACTTCGAAAATATGATACGCATTTACACTACGATTGGTGAAGAGTCTAGACAGAAACGCTCCCAGGGTGTATAATGTAATAAGGTATAAAGTATTTTTGAACGACTATCATAATGTATAAACCATTTTTTTTTGCAGGGGCTGACACTAGAAGTTAGCGAGTCTAAATAGCGAGTAACAACCAACTAGAAACAAAACAGTTCGACGAACGAAATTAAGCCAAAATTTAGTTTAATAATAATAATAATAATAATAATAATAATAATAATAATAATAATAATAATAATAATAATAATAAAAAAAAACGTATGAACTTGATGAGAAAATCAAGAACTTAATAATAATTTTCTTGAAAAATCTTATTAAAGGATATTAAGGCGTGGAGATATGGGATTTAACAGTAGCCACCCAACCTGACTCGATTCGGGCCCTGTGAATAGATCTCGCGCCAATGGACGCTCCTTTCCGAAGGTAGCTTTACGAACTCGTAAGCTTACGCTAAAACAGAAATTTTAAACAAATAATTGACTCAAAATCTTTGAAGCGAATATATCGGGGTTTGCAATTTCCGTTTCCGGTTGGAAAGAAGCCGGGTGTTTCTAGATAAATAGCCATTCCCGAACCCGGCCGCCAAAATACACGGGAGTAAACCGTTTTTTTTTTATTTGCTGATCCCACGCGCCTCAGTGGAGGAAGAACTCAATTTTGGAAAAATCTAAAAAACTTATTTTGTTTATGGGAGCGAAACTAATTTGAAGGTTAGAAATAGCGTCGCGCCAAAAGAAACAATTCACAATTTAGATACTTTTCCAAGATTTCTATAATAATAATAATAATAATAATAATAATAATAATAATAATCACGGTCACGACAATCAACTATATCCCGTCCCATACACTTACTATTACCAAGAACGAGTTATATTCCTAAGAAACTTGAGAAATGCAGCCTCTAATATCATCCGGGTGTACTTTATATCGTAGAAGCGTTTTGAACGTCGCGTACTCGCGAGGTCAATCCGTTTTTGAGTTTAGTTAAATTTACTATAGCTTAAGAGGCCGTGTCGCGGCAAATAGGAAAGTTTTGCACTAATCCGAGCGGGACCATTCAATCCTAAAAATATCCCCGAATAAAATTCTAAATATTTATCTTGAAAGCTAACAAACCGGGCCGTTCTTTAAAGGGAGAACGCAACCTAACAACCAGTGATTTATAACTATTCCTTTTCGTTTAAGGTCTAAAGAAGAAGAAGAAGCAAAAGAAGTTACAAAGAAAAATTTTAAACTATAAATTTAAAATTTAAACAGAAAAAAGGCTTAGCTAGATTCACGGATTCTTCGCGCTAAAGTGTCATCGACCAATGAAAAAAAAAAAAAAAATTAAGGCGAGATCTCCATGAGATTTCCAATAACATTTGATTGGTCGCTGGACAAATTTATGACCTCCATGAATCCAGCTAAGACTAATTTCCGTGTAAGTTTGAAATTTATTTCTAGTTTAATATATGTTTGTAATTTTTTTAACAATAAAAAAAGGGAAAAAAAAAACACTTGTTAGGTTGCATTCTCCCTTTAAAGGAAAACTTAGAGCTAAAACAAGCAACAGCTTTTGAATATATACGACCAAGTGGCGACTCTAGCTATGATCGAAATAACAACGTACTAAATTGGGGGACAAGGAGGAGGGTGGCGAACAAATTAAGTGTGGGGGGAGGACACGTAACAATTGGGTTGGAAAAACATTCGTGGGGCTCTAACTATATAGACTTTTTGCTGCGCCTTATGAAGGGGGCGGCCATTTTGCCCGTTCCCCTTAGTTCGCCCCCCCAATCCGCCATTTTGGTAACCCAGAAACGAGTAGGCAGAGCCACTACCACCTCGTTTCTGGGTGACCAAAATGGCGGATTGGGGGGTCGAAACTAAGGGGAACGGAAAAAATGGCAGCTCCCTTCATAAGGCGCGGCAAAAAGTCTATAGCGATAGGGTCTTCACGAGTATGGTTTGTACTTAGGTCTATCTGACTGAATGTCTGTCAGTCGGACACTAAATAAAATGACGCTAAAGTGAACTGATGTTAAATTTCATTGGGAAAAGTAATCAGTGCCAACTCCCATTCGGTACAGAAGCGTGATAAAATAAAATAACCTTGAAACCAACAAAAAGAACCGTTAAAAAGCACCTATTTCTATTGAAGATGTTGCCTTTTTCCAAAGTTGGGTCAAAGTATACTATACTTTAACCAGCCTTGAAATCAACAATAATAGCGGTTAAGTAGAACCTGCTTATACGGAAGATGTTGCCTTTTTCAAGGTTGAAACATAGAGACTTATAAGATAGGGAGTGGAAACTCATGCCTTTGGTAAGGCAAAACGAGATGTAGCTCCCCAAGCAACCTTTGCCAATATTTCTATCAAAATTATGATTTAAATAAAAAGACTTACACTCGTCTTTGGGTTCTCGGTATCCGAAATGATTATCATGTCTGACTAAGAAACCCAATTCCATCTTTAAAAGCGCGTTCTACGTACAAATCCAACAGCCTTCGTTTGATGATAAAACCAAATGTTATCAAAACGCGAAAGTTTCCTTCGAGAAACTACTTTCGTTCTCTAGCCCCCAGTTTAAGGGATTAATCCGCAACGCCTTTGGCCGTGCAAAGTATAAAAAGCATCGAGGGATTTTTATCTGGCCCAGAAATAACACCCGAAAATAAATCACTCGGATTTTTCAGAACCTAGCGGTTCGGTTTCCTCGAGGCCGTAGCTTGGCGCCCGCTTCCTTCTCGGACCAAATTGACCTAGAAATTATTTCGGCGCCTCGAGGGACCAATCTCAATTTTGAGGAGAAATTGAGGACCTCGTTTAGTTAAAAACAGAGTACAAAAGGGGTTTGTGGTTGGAAAAACTTTCCAAAGAGAAGAGCGCGCGACCATCAAACGTTTCGTAACTGTGGGAATTAGCTCACTGACCCAACTATCAACTAAAAATAGGGAAGAGATATTTCCCCTCCCCCTTTCATCGATTGTCGCGCGTGCGTGCGTTAATTGAATATTTATTTTAATTTGACCGAGGGCGATAGAACTAAGACTCCGTAAACCAGTTAATTTTAATCGTCATTTTGATTGTTAAAGTGACTCAAGATCGAATTAAACTTAAAGAGAAGGTGAAGATGAAAATTAAGTGATTTTTTAATGGTTGTTTAAAAAAAATAAGGATTTTAAAATAATGTAAGGCGATAAGAAACTCTTCGCAAATAATATCTTAATAACAAACAGGGTGTTTTGAAAATGGTGGTAGGACCGAACTACAGTGGATTCTATGGTTCATTTTAAGGCGAAAATGTTCTATGACGTTTTGTCGTACGGGGCGCCGTTAAAGAGTTACGAAATGAATCATGTACGGATGACCCCTTAACGTACATTAATAAATGATAAAATACGCTTAATTATTTAGCTGGTTTTCTAAAAGCACGCGCTTGATAAAAATTTGATTTTATCATTGAGCATACGTTTATTAATGTACATTAAGGGGTCATCCGTACATGATTCATTTCATACGACAAAACGTCATAGAACATTTTCGTCTTAACCCTTCGGATACCTCTAACCATGAAAGTATCGAGAAACCTATTGACCAGTTCGAAGATGAAAAGCTAAAAAAATTACTTAAATATGAGTTTTTCAAGCCTTTTCTATTTCGCCAGACACTTCCAAGTTAACGAAATTTGAAGTTACTGTAAAGAATTTGTCAAGCTTAACGGCTGCTTTCTCCGCGCCTGCGTTCTTTTTACATCCGGAACTCTAGGGGATGAGTGACGTCTACAGTGACGCGGCCGCTAAACTAACAAGTTGATCAAGTCGAACTGAGCTTTTTATATATTTATCTATTATTTTTTTGCACGCTTCAAAAACATTTCCCTAATGTTTTAATACGCGAATGAGACTTATTCTTATAGAAGAATCCATTAAAATTGTATTCACCCTCCCTTTAAACACTCCAACAAGTATGGCCAAGAAAAGATACAAGCTACAGATGGAATTCTTATGAATGTAGAGCTCGTAATCGGATAATGAAAAACTTAGGGTATTCATTGATAACTAGGCTTTTATATTATTCTCGGATAAATTATGAAAAATATGACGTTTCTCGAAATCCGTTTAGAATGAAATATAACAATTATTTTTTATTCTAAATTGAAAGGAACAGCGACTAAATGACTACATTATAGCTTCAAGATCTCAATTTGGGTTTAAAATCCGCGAAGAAACTCTAGTTCCAAATGTTTCTTATGGGCGAATGAATAACTCGTTGTTACGTATCAATTTCCTATAATAATGAGTACGAATAAAAAGTTTGCCTTACATTCAGGTATACGTTAACTCGAATATGAAATGGATATGTTTTCCTGAACGGATTCTACGAATTTCGAGCTCTATACCTATGAATTTACCCCACTGTAGGATGATGTTAGAAATATGGATGGGTATTATTGTATTACTAGCTGTCATGTTAATCTGTCAACAATCTCACGGATCTCTGATTGGTTGCTGACATTCAAGACGATAGATAAGATTTATTCAAAATTTACGCGGCGTTAATTCCTTCGCCTTGGAATAACTATTTAATAATAGATAGGTTAGAGAATGAAATGTTCAAAAATGTAAGTATCGAAAAATACGCATTAATTGTCTCAATATCTAGTTATTTTTCGTTAAGCCTTGGCCACGACGAGCAGTTATAATTTGAAATAACTCATGGAAGGAAAGACGTTATGATAACATTATTGATAATCGCTGCCAATGACTTCCACATTTCAAACCCCAAGTCGCGTCCTTTCAAAATTCCTAGTGTAACTTCTATCCTATCTTGGTATGGCTTTTAATTCCAGCGTTCCGCGTCTAGAAACTTCAAAAATAACATTTTCCTAATTAGGAACGATACGCGAAGTTTTAAAGATTTATTTTTGTTTGAATTTTATTTTAGATTAGACTCCGATACCAATAATTGACGCCCCGCTCAAATAAAATCCAAATAAAAATGAAACTTTAAAAGCCCAGGATTTGTTCCTTAGGAAAAGATTCTAAGAGACTCTATAAAGAATCAACAATCGAAATAGAAGCCATATTTGTTGGAGCATAATTAACAAGTCGCGATCTCTTTCAAACTTTAACTCGCCAAAGGTTTCGCGAGCTTTATTACGTTAAAAAGGGAAAGTCTTACGATTATTAATTTATTCCTTATAATCCATTTAATCCGCGTTCATACTAGGCCTTGGAATCGATTTAAAGCGTTTCCCTAGAGTCGTGTGAACGAGAAACCACTTCGGGAACCAGTTTCATACCGACTCGGTTTCAACAACCGATAGGTGAAGTTACAATAAATCGATTTATAACGATAATGCGTGAACACGTGACGCCTAAATCGATTCCTGGCGATTTAAATGTCGGTTTAATTTTAGCGTTTCAAATCGAATAAGAAATGCTAGTGTGACCATTGCTTTAGATATCCGTTTCTCTATATCTCGAAGCCTGATAATGTTGGTTAAACGAAAAGCTTGATTTAGGTTTCAACTTTGTTTTGACGCAGAAGCTCTGAGCCAAAACAATCTTGATTGAAAATGCGCCTTTAAAAACTGAATAAGCTCTAGAATTTGCCCCCGAAAAGGTGGCTACAAAGGGCTTTAAAAATTGCAGATATTCCCTTTAAGAGCGACCCACCTAGCGACTACGAGGGGGTCACTGGACATTTGTCCGATAAGAAAAGGTACTTATTAATACAGGAAATCCAGCAATGTCTGATAATTTTTTTTAAAGTCCGATAACTTTGAATTTGTTAAGGGGGGGTGGGGTTACTGGACATTTGTCCAATAAGAAAATTTTCTTAATTCTGTCCCTGAATGAATTTATTTACGAGACTGCTACCAGGGCTAGACATAATAATAACAGAGGCATAGCCTATTCTAAGTGGTTGCCAGGACAAATGAAATTAAACACAAAATATATTAATATACAAAAATGTAAAGAAAATTGCTACAAATTTGTGTTAATGTAAAAACGAATAATAAAATAAAATAAATAACGCACTACTCACGACATTTGACTCCTAATAAAAATGCCCCGACTACTAAAGTAAAGGGGGGGGGGGGCGCTTACTAGTCAATTTGATATTAGTTAAAATGAGTACTAAATACGAAATAATTTAGTCCAGAAATAAAAATGAAAATAAATGGTATTCCACTTTTCTATAGCTTTAGAAATTGAGTTCCAACTTCCAAATTAATTCCAGATATTTTAACCATGGGAAACTTGTTAGTCCCAACAGCTTTTATAATCTGAAGCAGAGTCATTCCATCTCAAATCGTCAAACCCATGCTGGTCGAAAATAGACGATTCCATAAAGTCTGACTATGTCCCAACCTTGAAAAATGCTAACATCTTCCGTAGAAACGGGTTCTATTTAACGGCTATTTTTGTTAGTTTCAAGTTTGGCAAACGTATAGAAAATGCTATACTTTGAAACAACCTTAAAAAAACGCTAAATTTTCAATATGAACGGGTGGTTTTTAACGGCTATTTTATCTGTTTCTACATTATTGTATATGTTACTATAAAAAACCATCTATTACGGATTTTCATGAAACTTTTTTCTAGGGTCCATTACCATCTGTAATGAAGAATCCGGAAGTTTTGCGACTTTAAAGTCAAAATGTTTATAAAGTTATAATTTTTTAAAGTTTTTGGCCCATTTTCCAATCTTTGCTTACTTGACTCACATCTTATCTTATATATAAAAACCACGACGTTCGTTCGTTCGTTCGTTCGTTCGTCGTTCGTTCGTTGGTTGGTTTTTTCGCGGGGGAATTTATCTTATATATAAAAACCTCTTATATATAAAAACCACGACGTTCGTTCGTTGGTTCGTTCGTCGTTCGTTGGTTCGTTTTTTCGCGGGGGAATTTATTCCGAGCCGTTCCGGCCCCCCACGAGTTCGCTAATTTTATTGCTCTTGGAGAAACACGCCGTCTACGGAACAAAATTTAATCTGGGTTCGTAGTTCGTTTTAAATTAAAATTAGAATTAATTGAAAAATTAAATCTTCGATTTGGTATCGTTACAAACGTTTCAGTGTTTCGTTAATTTTCTTCCTGTTAGGCCTCCGCTCAGTTTAAATTATAAAATTTAATCGGGGTTCGTACCGCTTTTTACTCTTTTTAAATTTAAATTAAAGTTAAAAATTCCAGTTCGATAAAGGCTTCCGTTCGTTAACACGATAATCTGTCGTTGCGGGATGCCTCGCCTTAACGCCGGCCTCCCATTGGTTGATAATGATTTGTATAGTGTAGGGTCTTTTTTTTTTTTCCCACGGAGGATTGTTAGACGCGGAGTAGTAGTCTTATATATTAAAACCCCGCTTAGCATAACAGGGAGCATTTAAAAATGGAGTGGTAATAAATTTTAAACGGAACCTTTTAAACTAACGGAAAAAGATGAACATCAAGATGGCCGCCTGCAAAAAGATGAGAGTTAGATGGACGCCTGAAAAAAGATTAAAAGCAAGATGGCCGCCTGAAAAAAAAAGATGAAAATTAAGATGGAAGCATGAAAAAAGATGAAAAGCAAGATGGCCGCCTTAAAAAAGATGAAAAGTAAGATGGCCGCATGAAAAAAGATGAAAAGTAAGATGGCCGCATGAAAAAAGATGAAAAGTAAGATGGCCGCATGAAAAAAGATGAAAAGTAAGATGGCCGCATGAAAAAAAAGATGAAAAGTAAGATGGCCGCATGAAAAGCAAGATGGCCGCCGAAAAAAAGGTGGAAAGGAAGAGGACCGCCCTTAAAAAGATGAAAATAAAAATTTGAATTAAGTGAAAAATTAAATCTTCTTAAAATTTGAATTAAGTGAAAAAAAAATATATATATATGTCTATAATACATCTGAATATCACTACACTCGAATAATATTCCTGACAATCTTTCATTCATTAACCTAAGCGCACAAAGATATGTTAATGCTTTTTAAGCGTTGAGTGTCTGTTACCATAAGAAAAATAATAATTTTTCTTATATGCTGTTACTAATTATAACACTGTTCAATCCTTTTCACCTCTTTTCATATGGCAGGCGCGTGGAAACTCAGATTTTAATACAATTTCATTAGGCCCGAAGCAACTGGATGAAACCCGCCCGTAGGGCGGGCTTTCAGCTAGTTTAGTTATATATCTTGGCCGGTATTATATTTAAACATCTGAAATTGGTTAACCCTAGCTAGTATCGTGTCCCGAGTCTGTATTTGAAATCCGTTTAGCTCTCAAGTTTTTGAGTTAAGCGCTAATTAGGGGGGTGGCAATTAACAATTAATGCCTAAAAAGGTCCACCTCCAATTTCAGTGAAATTTTTTGGGGAATCACCTACGTATACATTTAGAATAAACCCTGTATAGAGCTGAACGGATTTCAAATTCAGACTCGGGACACGTTTTTAGCTAGAGTTAACCAATTTCAGATGGTTAAATATAATACCGGTCAAGATATACAATTAAATGTGAGTCAAGTAAGCAAAGATTGGAAAATGGGCCAAAATCTTAAAAAAAAATCATAACTTAAACATTTTCAATTTGAAGTCGCTAAACTTCATTACAGATGGTAATGGACTCTAGAAAAAAGTTTCAAGAAAATTTGTAATTTTCGGCCAGCATGGGTTTGACGATTTGAGATGGAATGACCCAGCAGTAATCCTCAAGTTCTTGGATTGAGTAGCTGGGTATCTACAGGAGAGGCCAGGGATTTTTAACGAGGATTAGAAACTGAATGTCTTGTACAGGAATTTTAATTACTCAGATTATAACTAGAATCAGAAGCCGATGAAACCCTCCTTTGAAGTCTATTACTCCCTGGTCTTGTCTACCCCTCTCTGTATGGGTTATTCCCAAAAGGCGCGATTCGTACGCCTCCTAACGGTAGATGTTTTCGGAGCGGGAGTTCGTCGAGCGAATATCTCTAGCAGCCTTGGAGTTCGTCCAAAAACGTCGTCGTTTGTGGAGAGAGAGAATTTCCAATTTTCCGTAGACAGGGGGGGATGAAGTAGGACCCCTTCTAACTCGTAAAATTGGGAATTTTACCCATACAGAGAGGAGCGCTATATGGAACATTGGAGTAGTAGACTTCAAAGGAGGGTTTCATCGGCTTCTGCTAGAATGTGGATTATGTAAGTATATCGGGTAAAGGAAGGTCTAAATTGATCTATTAACGAAGATCAATTATACTAGTCATATTTAAGCCACGTAAATGTAATATCTGTTATACAGGATGCTTCCGATAAGTCTTATATAAATTACAGGGCGGGTTCTATGGTCCAAATTGATTAGAAATGCTCAAAGAACATGGTGTGCAAAAATTTGTATTAGGGAGATATTAAGCCTCAAACTTTGCCCCCAAAACAATGAAATAGTCCGCATTAATGTGCAACAATTAATTGCCATTTCCCAGCTTGTTTAAAATTTTGCCATTATTTCAAGTCTACAACACGAAAAAATTATCACACTGTTCTTCAGCAGAAGTGCATTAAGAGTAGAAGTATGCTTATGACGGTATGTAAATCAAATCCAAAGTTTCATAATTGACAAATTCGAACTCTCCATACTCATAAACCAACTTCCAGGGGCTACGGCCATTAGGGTAAAAATATAATGATGAATTATCACAATAGATACGCCTCACACTATCTCTCGCTGCTATGGGAAACACTTCAAGTTTCGAAGCGCGAGGGTAGGGGCTACCACCTAGTTTGTTAGTTTAGCCAATCAAAATAGGATCTTAACAGAGTCTACCGCTGCCCCTGCAAGTTCCTCTTCAATTTCGAATTCTTCTATTATTAGAATGTTAGTATTCGTGCCAATGGCGGACATTTGGAGTAATTTTTATAATGAAACTTTGTTAACAATTAATTAATTATGAAACTTTGCATTTGATTTACATTTCCATCATAAGCATACTTCTACTCTTAATGCACTTCTGCTGAATAAGAGTGTGATAACGTTTTTTGTTGTAGACTTGAAATTGTTAAATAATTTAAAACAAGCTGGGAAATGGCAATTAATTGTTGCACCCTAATGCGAACTATTTCATTGTTTTGGGGGGCAAAACAATGAAATAGTCCAGAAATTTTTACACACCTGGTTCTTTGATCATTTCTACGCAATTTGATCCATAGAACCCGCCCCATAATTTATGGCAGACTTTTTGCAAACACCCTGCATAATAAGTCAAGAAAAATTAATTTTGTTACTACGAGGGAAGTGCCTATATTATTCTGGGCGTTTGGTGCAAAACATTTGTTGGATTGATCATGTCGTTTCAATATCTCAGATTTTCACCCTTACTAGTCAATGAATACTAAAAAAAATGTAGAAATGAGGGTCACTAGTTTGGCTGACTACTATAATATCTTGGTTTAGCTCCGACTGCTGCTGTATGGTTAAGAAAAACAGTTTCTGGAGTGCTTTCGGATCGTGTACAAACAAAAGGGATGCCGAAATATCGTGTACAAACAAAAGGGGTGCCGAAATATCGTGTACAAACAAAAGGGGTGCCGAAATATCGTGTACAAACAAAAAAATATGCCAAATATCGTGTACAAGCAAAAAAAGGATGCCGAAATATCGTGTACAGCCAAAAAAGTATGCTAAAATATCGTGTACAGCAGGGCTCCCAGAGCATAGCCCAGAAAACATTATAGGTATTATAGGTTTTAAAAGCCAAAAATATAGGTAATTTATAGGTCCAAAAATATCAATTTATAGGACTTTTTATAGGTTTTTAGTTTCGAAAAATAGGGGTTTCATAGGTAGGTTTCTCTGACATGTAATCTAATATAGGTTCTATAGCCTCTAGACCTGTCCCTCTGCCTTTCTTTGGTACTACTAGCTACTCACGCCACTCTCGACAGACTACCTAACCTCTAAAAAATAGAGTAATAATTACCAGTGACCTAGGAGAGGAAACCTTTCTGGCACAGCTTGGTTTTTTGCAATCATTTGCACTTTTTCAAGCAAAAGTATAATTTTTATAGTTATATTGTTCATTCCTTTCGAATTTTATCACCGAAATTGAACAAATTCCCCAAAAAATCGGTATTATAGGTTAAAAAGTGAAATTATAGGTTTTTATAGGATCACTTCAGAATTATAGGCATTATAGGTATTATAGGTGGTCTGGGAGCCCTGTCTTTTCAATCCAAAATCTTTATTTAATAACTGTTTTTCTTAGCCACGCAATAGCAGTCTTGTTAATAGGCGTCCATCGCGTCAGTAAAAGCAGATAACCAAATCCTAAGCGGACTTAGCACTAAGGGCGAGATTTGGATTAGCAGGCTTGGCGCAAAGGGAGTGTTGCGGGCCAACCGAGGGTTTAAGATAAGCTGATTTTTGGGCAAGGGCTTTCAGAATATAATAATATTGATATAGTTATTTGGGTCCTAAGAGGAGTTTTTTTTTAAAAAATCAAAATAATGTTTTTTTAGTTTTTTGCATATATTTAATATAATGTATACAAAAAAATACGTGCAATTTTTTTTTTTTTTTTTTTTTTAAAGGTAGTTTGCCTTTTTTAATTCTTTTGATGAAAATTTGAAAACTTTGCTTGGTTTTCTGCAAATTAATGAAGGGTCTGCTACTTTACACAATATACAGCTCAAGGGAACGTAACATTGCGTGAAACATAATATCACGTACAAGAGATATAGGCTATAAGATCGATTTTTTTTTTTTTTTTTTTTGGGGGGTCGTCAAAGTTGTTCGAGAAATGTACATATATATATATATATTGTTGGTGTGGATTTATAGTTTACTTAAAATAAAAAAAATGATTTTTCTAATATTTAAAAACTTGAGAAATTTAGATTTTAGGAAAGTTTTTATTTTAAAATAATTTTGTTTGCCCTTATATAAATTAACCCGGAAATTGTGAAACATAATATCACGTACAAGAGATAGGCTATAAGATCGAAGTAAATTTTTTTTGGGGGTCGTCAAAGTTGTTCGAGAAAGGTACATATATCAAAAATGTCTTTGTGAACAAAGACCCAGAAGGACATGTTATGATTTCGGATGGCTGAAGTGACAGATATGTTAAATTTTTTTTAAAACGTAAAATTTAATTATAATCGCAAATATTTAAGAAAAACATAACAGACGATTTTCTCCCATTGACCCTTAACATTAAACTTGGCTTAATTATTAAAATTATTAAAATTTCATCAAAAGAATTAAAAAAGGCAAACTACCTTTTTAAAAAAAAATAATAATAATAATTTGCACGTATTGTTTTTGTATACATTATATTAAATATATGCAAAAAACTAAAAAAACATTATTTTAATTTTTTGAAAAGGAAAAAAAAAAAAAAAAAAAAAAAACTCCTCTTAGGACCCAAATAAATATTATTATATTCTGAAAGCCCTTGCCAAAAGCTATTGAAAAATGTCCATTTTCTAAAAATTCAAGTTGCACCTTTTAGACTACGGGCCATAGAAGGGGACCCCCCCCCCCCCTCCGAAAAATATTTTTTTGAGTTTAGACGTCAATTACGAAAGATCTATTCATCGTAGGTTTTCGAATTTTATACCATCGTGTTTGTCGCTTCATTTTATATAAGGCGTTAAATTTGCGAGAGTGTAGCTTTATTTAAAATTTAAATATTAAAACTTTTCTGAAAGCTACCGAAAAGGGCAACGGCGAAAACCGAAAATCAGGCTTTTTTTTTAAATCGCTGTAAAAGGCGATCTAATCAAAATATTTGGCCAATACTTTGGATAATCTATTATTTTGGGTGTTTAAACATATGTTGAAAGTTTCATAAAAATCGGCTGACCCATGGTGTCATGACTGGTCGATTTCCCATGGAATGACTCAAAACTCAGTACAGTTTTTGGGTAAAATTGACAATTAAAATCTAAGGGTCAATCCATGTGAATTCGACTTGAGGAAAAAGGGGCCTATTTTTTAATTTCAAACATTATTTTTCTACAGATATAATGTATAAGAGTAAGAAACTGATATTTACCAAGATTCAGACTCCAAAAAAAAAAAAAAAAAAAAAAAAAAATTATTTCTCAAGGTATAATTTTTTTGCATAAATTTGGATTTTAAATTTTCAAATTGAGTTTTCTCTAATATCTTTAGAATTAATTGACTTGAATTAATAAAAAATCAAATTATTGACTAAAAAGAGGTGCTGAATACGAATTTGAAGACTAAAACACTGGGAAAAAATTACAGAAAGAGATAATTTCAGTTTTTGGGGGTCTCATAAGGGCTAAAGTTGAGACTTGAGCACTACCTTAAAAAATTCTGAAAATTTGATATTTTTGGCCCAACAGTATCTACTTCAAATTATAAATGGCATCAATGAGAAACAATTTTAAAGTGCAAATATATATATATATATTTTTCTTTTTTTATTTTTCAAAATTATAGGATTTTATTTATTTTGAATTTCATAAAAACAATTTCTTTACATCACTCAAACATTTTTTTTTTAAACTGGTACTGCGCAGGGCTCCCAGCGCATAGCCCAGAAAAAATTATAGGTTTTAAAAGCCAAAAATATAGGTAATTTATAGGTCAAAAATATCACTTTATAGGACTTTTTATAGGTTTTTAGTTTCGAAAAATATGGGTTTTAAAGGTAGGTTTCGCTGACATGTTATGCAATATAGGTTCTATAGCCTCTAGACCTGTCCCTCTGCCTTTCTTTGGCACTACTAGCTACTCACGCCCCTCTCGACAGTCTACCTAACCTCTAAAAAAATAGAGTAATAATTACCAGTGACCTAGGAGACGAAACCTTTCTGCCACAGATTGGTTTTTTGCAATCATTTGCACTTTTCCAAGCAAAAGCATAATTTATATATAGTTATATAGTTCATTCCTATCAAATTTTATCACCGAAATTGAACAAATTCCCCAAAAAATAGGTATTATAGGTTAAAAAGTTATAGGTTTTCATATGATCACTTCAGAATTATAGGTAATTTAAAATTGTTTCTCATTGACCCCGTTTATAATTCAAAGTAGATAGCCTGTTGGGCCAAAAATATTAAATTTTCAGAATTATAGAAGATGACGCTCAAGTCTCAAATTTGGCCCCTATGAGACCCCCAAAAATTGAAATTATCTCGTTCTGTAATTTTTTCCCAGTGTTTTAGTCTTCAAATTCGTATTCAGTACCTCTTTTCGTCTATAATATGAATTTTTATTAATTTAAGTCTATTAATTCTGAAGATATTAGAGAAAACCCAATTTGAAAATTTAAAATCCAAATTTATGCAAAAATATTAAAAAAATTATAACTTGAGAAATAAATTTTTTTGGAGTCTGAAACTTGGTATATCAGTTTCTTACGCTTATATATCCATAGAAAAATAATGGCTGAAATTTAAAATTAGGCCCTTTTTCCTCAAGTCGAATTCACATGGATTGACCCCTAACTTAACCCAATCTAAAGAAAAACAACCCAACCCATTTTTTGGTAAATAATTATTATTAACAGAATTGTTTTTGGTATATATACTTATTGGTTATTTTCAAGAATAAAATCCCATAGATTACGACATTGTGCTCTGGTTAGATTTTTATGTTAGGATCAAGGATGGAAAATAAGCACAGGACACCGGATATTGTCTGATAAGTTTTCCATATGTCCCGTAACTTTTTATAAATGAGAAGGGGTCACTGCCCACTGGACATTTGTTCAATAAGAAAAAGTACTTACTAGTACAGGGATTCTGGCAATGTCTGATAATTTTTTAAACTGTCCAATAACTTTAATAATTTTTTTAACAAAAGGTTTTGGTAAATATTTTTGACGGTTAAAAATTTCACTTGATTTATATTTTAAAAAAGCCAAGGAATCAACTGGTACTAGTCACTTTTTTTAATTTGAGGTGAGGGCAGCTATTCTTCAATTTACCCAACCAACAGATAATTATACGAAGCTGCCCTTACCAAAAAAGGCTAGTCTTAAAAGGTCTTTGGGAAGTGTTTCGGGTGTCTTTTGTAGTCTTAAGAGGTCTTTCATTATGTCAAGACTTCCCAAGACTTCAGTAGTGTTCTTGAGGACCTCTTCAGATCAGACTAACTTTTTTCGGTAAGGGTGAGGAACATTTTGATCAAATGACATTTATCACGTTAAGCGAAGAATGTTTACTATGGCTGGATTAACATTAAGTCTCGGTTAGAAACAAAATTATCTGAAGAAATTAAATCTATTATCGAAAAGTATACTAAAAAAGTGGCGTGACCAGAAATACAATCTTAAAATGCGCCTGGGGGGAAATACCGGTAAAGGCCTCCCTACCTCTCTTTCCCCTCCTTGAAAGAGAGGGATCAAGAGAGACCAAAAATCCGGTTCCTAACCTAAAGCCATTTTTTGACAACTAGCGTAATAATCTCAGCTTAGGGGGGCAAAAGAGGGGGGTTTTTACTAGGAGCTACTACGAGCCGCCAAAAAAAAATTAAATAATACAGGTCGAAGACATTTGGTAAAAAAAAAAAAAAAAAAAAAAAAATTGTAGAATAATTATCTTGACAAAAAGTATATTTTGAACTTGAAATTAGCGTCGAATAAAAGAAATTTGTAAACTCTTAAGTTTACTACGCTTCTCTTTATGAATTAAGATATAAATGAAAAAGGGAAGTTAAGCTCAAATAATAATATTTTCTTTCTTTGCTAGAGCAATACTTTTCCAAAACTTTGGGAAGCGGTTTAGATGATAACCCAACAATAGCTGATTCCCAAAGAGCCCATTCCCGCGGCTGAACTTTCAAACCCAAGCGATAATCCGCTATTCACTTTGAATACTTCATTCGCGACTTTATGGCCAAAAACAATATCAAATTAAATGGCTAACCCTTTACCGACTGTCTGAAGCTACTCGAATCGAGCTACTCGAGAGTAACAAAGATTAAATGCTAGAATAATAAACTCACCGCTTCTAACTGCAATAATGTTGACAGGGTTTCCCGCTCGGCAGCAATGATTTAGCCAAGCAACGATATCCCTCTGGGTGTATCCGGCGACTTTCTGGTTCTGAATCTCTAGTATCAGATCACCTTCTTCAAAATTACCTTCGATGTAATTTATCCGAGATTGATCTAATTGACCGAAATAGGCGAACTCCCCGTTATCCGAGCCACCGTCGATTTGCAAATTTAACACTCCATTCGAACTGATGGACACTATACACTCGTAGACTTTTTCACTCCAACGCGAATGTAGTCGCGACCGAGAACCGTTGTTTTTATAATCGTTATGGATATTATTCGGAGTTACCGGTCTCGTAGACGACGTTTTCAGCATTTTAAGGCATTTTTGTCAAAAAAAAAGCGAGCCAAAAAGGCGTTTAGGGTTAAAACCCGACCGCAATAGCCGAATATTTCAACGTTGAACGACGACGCCTAAGCCTAATTTTAGGCTTAGCTTTATGTATGGCTTCTGCGCGCCTTTTTTTTCTTAAGCCGATTTCGCGTATTTCACCCGATTCCGATCTTCCAACACTCGCGGATCATCGAAATTAGACATGCAATGGTCCGAATTAATGACTAATTAAATTATTTTGGTCAAAACTACCCGTGAAAAGATAGAAACACGAATCAAGCACCAACCCTATGGCACCAACCTTTCGCTGACGGGGGAAGCCGTTGTTCTTCCGTAAATCCGTCTGGTCGCCGCTGGCAGGAACGAGCCGCGACTGCGCGAAGACCTCCTCAAACGATCCACCTTACAGAATCATAACCCGCCATTTTTGAAATAATCAAATCTACATTGGGGTCAGCTGCCCCCTTTTTTAAAGGAGTTGTACTTTTATACGATAGAAATAAATCTTAAATAATTTATCAACCTAAGTTAAACATTTCTTTCCTAATTTAAATTAAAAAAAAATAGTATAAATACGAGCCCCGAATAGGGGTGAATAGTTTAACAGCGTTTACCAGTTTGTTTAGCCACATATTTTTAAGTCTAATTTTGGTTGGTTTTGGGAAACGAGACTAAAGCTTTCCTATCTAAGTAATCGACACGTTAACGTTAGTAAAAATCTTTAATGATGTAAAATTCAACTTATCACAGTCACCTCGTCTTGGAAAATTAATTTTACAACTGGTACAAAGCGCAAAATTATTCGAAGCTCGCGTACAAAATTTCTTCTAAAGCTATAGTTTCACCGAATACCAACGCCTCTCATGATCTAAAAAGAAAATTGATCGTTTGAAGCAAGCGATCTAGTCAATACGTGTATTAAGTCAACAGTTCATACTCGTTCGTAGATGGTCCAGGACACAGCCGCCACCAGAGTCCGGCGCACCAACCTAGGTAGAAGGCCGCTGAAAAACCCAGGAATTCCTCGCTCTTGATAAACGCTAACGATTGTCGTTCTTAAACGCCGATATTTGTCAGGGTAGAGCTGCGTGCGGGTTTTAATCACGTCTGCTGGTTGAGTGAGAACAGAAGCGCAAGCTCCAGCACATAAACCATTTAAGAAGTTCAAATAGGGAGAGTAATTGAGGGATTCGAAGGGAATCAGCTTCTTGGTTTGGGTATAGAATAACAAGTAAATTCCTGAGAATGGAGCATCTCGAAATAACGTCGGGATTAACCCGCTAAAAAGACCTGACAAAAAAGAATGTTGAAACAAAACAGCTTAAAACACTGGGCCAAATTTAAACAATATAAAGAAAAAAAAAGCTTATAAGGGATATTAAATTTTGTTATAAAACTATTGGCGTGATTATCGTACCTCTTGTACCTTCGTTTTTATATAGAGTGCGGAGTGCCGATGATAAACTCTTATAACTATAGATACCACTCTGACAAAATAAAAATGGAACAAATTAAAATAATTCCCCCAAATTTCGATTAAATAATAAAGTAGACACGCAAGATGACTTGATTCGGGACTTGTCAAATTGATCTCATACCAGGCTTGTGAATTTAATCTTAAGAAATTGCAAAAACAATCGCGAGGCTGTGACTTTGGTTTCAGTTTCATTTCAACTTGCTTCCATAGAATAAAGAAATCAGCTTTCCTTATAAGGAAAAATCTTCCAATTTGACACAAAAATGGTCGAAATTGCAAAATTCCAAAAGAATTTGACCAAAATGAATAAACCCGATTCAACTGTAGTGGAACAGATTGGTGCAAGATCAATTTGACAAGACCAAACTCAAGTAAGGTTGCGTGTCTACTTAAAGAATCGATCGTAAGTTGGTCTATTTAACACTCAGAGATTATAAAACTATTAGTAGTAGTGAAAAGTACCAGATTTTGTACCCAAAAATCTAGTCTCTCTTAGTACAAAAAATCAAACAATGCATCTCCCTAATTGGAAATGAATTTTTTGCATTACATTCCGAGTAATTTTATCAGACCACTCTTTGACAGGAATAATTATGAAAATAAAATTTATTATTATTATTATCAAGAAAAGATAGAAGTTACACTGAGAATTCTTATGTACCCATATAACCCATTATACCATGATTTTACCAAAAATGCACGTGCACTTTTGTATTACTAACTTACACATTTAAAAGCTGAAATTGGCCCCTTTAAAATGCTCTTCCTTTATGCATACAACTTAGCTTTGACTGCTATAGTCAACGTCGTCTGCTAAGATAGACAAGGCGACGACTTTAATGAGGATTTAAAAACCATCAACAGTATCACGGTTTTTCTTGATTGATAGCTAACATTACAGTTAATCGAGATATTTTCCAAAATTTACAAGGAGTCAATTCCTTCACCTTGGAGGGCTTTTTCGATCGTGATGAAAAATATGGGTGTTATAGCATGAGATAGATTAAAGAATGAAATGTCAAAAAAGTAGCCAAAAAATATATACATATTATTTATATAAATATAGATATATTTCGTTATAGAGAGAATGCAACCTAACAACAAGGCCGGTGAGTCTTCCAAAAATATTTGATTTTTCGCTGACCATGAATCAAGGTAAGCTTATTTTCAAGGTAAGATTTAAATTTAAATCTAGTTTAATATTTGTTTGTAAAAATGTTTTCAAGTAGGCCCTATTTAAAGGGACTATCTGCGATTTTCAAATCCCCTTTAAAGTCGACTTCTTTTCTAGCTTAGCAGACTACATTGTACAAAGCAAATTGTACAGTCAAAGCTAGGATGCGTGCGTAAGAGAAGAGCATTTTAAAGGGGCAAGTTTCAGAGCACATAGGGCCTTTAATCAACAAGGAATCGATAAAAGAAAAATCACTTGTTGCATTCTCCCTACACTAGTAGCCACAATAATATGAAATTAAGGATGGTCAGGGACTGGGTAAGGAAAGGCGTTATTGATGATCGAAGTTGATGGCATTTCAAAACGTTTGCAAGCTACTTCCGTATTTGGAAGTTCAATCAGAGGCTGGAGCCACCAGTCACTTTACAGAGTCAAGTCGGCTCTCCACGATGAAACATGGCCAAATTGGCGCCCTAAAAAATCCCAGTGTAATTTCTAACCTTTCTTGTTCTTATTAACCTACCTCGAATCGAGTTTTGACAACTGTGAAGGGCAAAAGGACAGCGCCGGCCAATGATCGAGCAAAAACGCCTAAACAAACGGCTTCCAAAGGACCAGGGTTTTGTTTCCTGAAATCCATCTAATCAAATTGCGCTTTCAGATTTTAATAGCAGCAATTTCAATTTTACCCGAGCGAAACTTGAAGCCAATGTAGACTCGCAAAATACATTCCAACACCGGGAACGCATCGAGCCACTGACTGAAAATTAATATTTAATAATCGTCCTTTCCTTTCAAATCTAAGGGATTACTTTAAAGGGAGTATAGAGATCTGGCTCAAAGTTGGAAGGTATATAAGCCCTCATTATAAAAAAATATAGCTTGCAACAGATTCAAATCTGTATAACGCCATTGTTTCAAGAAATGGACCTAACCTGTTTAGTGGCCGCCCCTCCCCCAGAAGGCCTCCCCTTTCAGTAGACTAGTTTTTTATCTTACCTACTACTAGTATCAAGTTGCTGCAATGTAGAAGGCTAGCATCTCATCGAAGGGCCTGTACACGATCATCACCTCTTCAGCAGTACCTCAACTTATCCGCACCATAAATCAACCCTCAAAGATACCCGCGAGCTAGTCACATAACCTATGCCTCAAGCCCGGACTTCTAGATTGGTGGCAATATGATTGTATAATGATAGTACTGTAATATCTGTGATAGACTTGAATAAACGATGTTGGTTGTAGAAATGTGTTTTCTGGTTTATGTATTCAATTCTTAGTGTATTTGGCTAGTAGGGGTACCTAATTTTAGGAAAAACCATTACAGGCTCATAACCAAAAGTTGCTCACAAAACCTATCGTAAACAAAAACAAAAAAGTTAAAGAAATTTGCAAGGTGACAACATTTCCTATAATAAGATTTTTTGTACTGCGTGTTTTTAGTAGCTATAGGTCTAGAAATTAAATAAAGTTTTAAAAGAGATCGTGCTCAAAAGCTACAATAATGAAGTCAAAATATATGATATAGAAGGCGCTCAAACTATAAAAATTAAGTCAAAAATACTCAAAGTCAAATTTTTAGAGAGGGTGCTCAAAAGTACAAAAATGAAGGGAAAATATTTAATAGATTTGGCGCTCAATATCCACAAAAATGAAACAAATACTTTTAATATAGACAGAGACTACTCCAGAGCCGACTTTTACTTTTACTTCTAGCCAGCTCTAGTTTAATTCTTACTATGAAGAAATTTCTCTTAATATCCAGTTGTAATCACATGTTTTGGCGGACCAACTCTAGTTATATTAAAATCACTTGATCTTCACCAATTACTGCCTCCATTTACGAAGCCTAGGCTTAGGCACTATAATAAATTCCTCCCCCAATGTTTAAGTGTTATTTTACTAAACCTTAAAAGGCAATAGCTTAACGGGCAAAATTCTAGAGATGAGTTTCCAGATTCAGCTAGCCAACAGTGGCAGAAATTAAAGCTAATCCATGTATGGATTTCCACTCTCCCTTCCCCACATTCCTCGCTTTATTCCCCCTTTAAAATAGGAAAAAAAGCTTGATTATCATTTATTTTAAAATTGTTTTATTATTATACGCATATAGTCGTGAAAGATTTAAAAATATTATATTTGAATCCTAGCTAAGCCTACTTCGCGAGTAGGCATGGTTTAAAATTAATCTCTAACTACCTCAATGTTTTCCCCTAAATTGTGGCAAAATTGGATTTGTAGTGTTTGTCAACTTACTGGAACGGTTCCTTTCCAAAATCCGATTAGTTTTTCTTTTCTTACAACTTGGATGATTAAAGACATTGTATTTAGTCTTGAACTATTAAAAAATTATATAATCCTTATCAATTTAAACATAAATTTCATTCAAAAAGCGCAAAATTACCCATTTGTATTCTGAAGTCTAGTTTTTATCAAGTCTAAAGGTTGAAACATCAACGTCGAGCACGCTGAAATAACCGAAATTAGTTTTCATAAATATTATAGTGATTTTTCCAACTAACTTCCGCTGAATGCTCCCGTTAAAAAAGACTTCAAAACAGGATGCTAGATACAAAAAGGTATAATTAAGAGGCCAGCTAAATAAGTAGTAAACAAAATTGGGCTATTACTTCGTTGATAAAAGCCACGATATTACTATTAGATTGTCGTTTCGAGATATTGTTTAGTCCCGTCTCTTCGCCAGATAATGCCCCTAGCTCATTGCTATCTTCGAGGTTCATGTTTCATTTGACTCTTTGAGTCAGGGACGATGTTGAGTAAAAAGTATTTACGGTAACATTTCATGGGCGTAACCTAAACAAATAGGATTTAAGAAAATAAACTTTGATTCTCCACCAAATTTTACACTATTATTCTATTTAGTGACCTATATTTTCTAAAGAGGCTTATGCAGGCATTTCTTTCTTCTTCTGAAAGTGGAAATTTAATTTGGCTAACAAAAATCTAATATTATTATTTTTTTTTTCATTATCAAACTAGTTGAAAATAAAATCTATTCCACGAAGTATCCGCCTCGTTATTTTAAATTTTAGTTATTACAGTACCGTGGACACAATGCTATTTTAAATTACAACAAGATTAGAATTCCACCTTTGCAATTTTAATTTTCCCGCGTGCACTGTCTAGGAGGCGTTGCTTAAAGTCCTCCTTGCCACTTGCCAGAGAAACGCCCACGGGCGTGGGGCCTGGATAAAAATTATAGCACGGTCCGTGGTTATAGCAAGGAGGATTAGACAAGGAGAGGAAATGTGGGGCTGCGTTGAGTTAGAGAGAGAAGAGCCAACCTCCCACTCGGGTGGAAAGGGGGGATAGGAAATTCTCGAGGTAAACTGTTGTCACGTGGTCGCTAGCTAGCGCGTCTCATAAAGGATTCGTTTTACCCACGCGACAACATTTTACCACGAAACGTCTCTACCCCCGTTCTCCCAGAGTGGGAGTTTAGGCCGACGCAGTAGGAACCGCGCCGTCCCCACATTTCTTCTCCTTGTCTAATCCTCCTTGGTTATAGCTAGGAGTAGGAGGCCCTGATTTTTTTTTTTTTTTTTTCTTAGGCAAGGCTTAATTAAATACTTGATCTAACTTACTTTATATTGTCAAAAGTGACCGGGGGAATGTAAATTGGAAGTTAATAAGGATCAATAAATCGTTAAAAACAAATTACGGAAAAACTGACTACTATATCTTACGATGTATGGATAAAACGCCGAGTTTCAGCCTGTTTCACAAATTAGCACTGATTGATTTAACAAAAGGGAAGCTGAAAAATTGGAAATAATTCTTATTTTCGTCCCTGGTTATCATATATCTTTGGTGTATTCAAAGACAAATACCGGAGCTACCACCCCTTCAGAAACACATTAATCGGTACGCGACCTGATTTATACGGAGAATAAACTGACACGCGCCCTATACATTATTTATAGCAACATTGATATTGTTGGTCAGAATATAATATTATCAGGAAAAGAAACTCAACGGCTGTTTTCTCAAATAAGCAGACAACGTGTAGGTCAAGAAAAGGTACTCGGAATCAGTCTCGGATAGCTCCGTAAAATCTAGTTTTCGATCAAGAAATGCAAAGTCCCTCTTTTACTGTTGGCGTAGAGGGCTCTGAATATATTTTTGTCTTACATTGGGGGAAAAGGAGCACTCCCAAGATGGTGAAACGTCTTCCATTGGGCAGCTCTCTCTCGCGGAGCACTCCGACGGCTCCAGCTTGAGAGACGGAGTGATGATTTCGGAGCACTCCTATCTCCAATGGAAGATAGAAGTAATGATCCACCGGCAACCAGGTGCCTCTGGAAAACATGTCGTCTTCCTTTGGGAGATCGCTTCGAGACCGCTCCAAGGCCCTCGGAGCGCGAGCCTTGAAGGTACAAGAAAATCTGGAGCACTCTCGCACTCGGTGCAGTCCCAAATCCCAATGGACCACGCTGTGTAGTGATAAAAGATATATATCTAGGGTACCAAACCCGAGCCAACGTACCCCCAAGAGACTAAATTCAAAATTTAGTTATAATTTTCTAGTCTTAAGGCAAAAATTTAAAAGTGGTTTGATTTATTGATTTTACAATACACAAAAAATTCAGATTACACCTTGTTATTTCTTGTTGTCAATAATCAGATACAAATTAAAAAAAGGGGGGAAAAAATGGGAGATTAGAAAAAGCCATTTCAAATGTACAATGTCCAAAATCACGGATGGTTTTTTCTCTTCCATTGCGGAATACGCTCATTATATTTAATGACACTTCTCGTAAACTATCCTCAAAATCAAGTCGGGCGCGAAAAACATGGTAGTTTAGTTTAGTTTATCATACGTAAAAAAATGAGGCAAATAATTAGTGGAAACTTAACAAATTGTCCCGGGTGGGTAGCATATTCCTAGATTTATTACAAAAACATTGAGGTTGGTGAAGAGAAACAGAAAGTGACGAAATTTCAGAGCCAATAACTTAATTACGTGAAGGTTTTGCCAACTTTAGTGTATGACTCTTCGTAGCCAACTCCGGGTTGACCAATCCCACTCGCAAGTCCGTCATTTTATTATAAACAGATGTTAACCTAATTGGTCACGCCTCGAACTTAAACCCAAAAAACAACGCAGAGCACTTTTGAGTTCTTTTGCCAAAGATGAACGAATGAATTTCATAAAATGTATTCTGTACAATTGCCCACCCTCCGCGGTTTCAAAGGGTTAAAAACACGCTTTTTGGTCGAGAAGAAAATTTACATTAATCGCGAACCAAAAAAAGAAATACGAGAAAAATTAATCTACGGGTAAAGAACGAGCGAGGAGATTCCGCTAAATCTCGGCTTAATAAAAATGAAAGAAATATTTTCTTAAAATAACGAATATCTGAGGGATGGGCTTTTTTTTTATTAAACAGTCAATTTTGAAGCGATGGAAACTTTTTCACGTATCTTCGGGTCGCATTTTTTTAGACAAACTACTCCTATTTTAAAAGAAAAAAATGTACATAATTAAGGAATTTTGTCTAATGACGTATTCACAATCGTGTGTAAATTTGCTCCGTAGCTGAAATCGGAAACCAATTATCATACACTAGAAAAAACTAGGCCTGTGAGAGTAGTTAATTTTGGGTGTCGAGTCGAGTATCTAAATTTCTGAGTACTCGAGTAATTTGATTTGGGGAAAAAAGTCAAACGAGTACCAATAGAGTAGTGAAAATCATAATGGGTAGTGCGAAAAATATTATTAATTTTAAATAAGTTTAAATTAAAACTAAATTACTACTAGTAACTATTATAATGATATTCCATTCTTCAATATTTTGCCCCAACTTGACTGTTGTTTTAAGGCTTTCTATTTGAAACGGCCAAGGTTTAATCCTACAGAATACTGTAATTGGGATAGGAAGATTTCTGAGCATCCTACTCAAGATTTTTTTAGTATATATTTTTGCACTATTACTGGTAATGGTTTAGTACTCCTATGGTAAGCGATTTCATACCTCCAGCTGCCTTTAATACCCCTAAATCTACCCCACCTGTCCTCAAACTCTTGGGCATGATTACAACATATAAAAAATTTCCCCCTTTGAGAATGGTTCGGTTCATTTTCCACCCCTCCAGAAAATGGACACCCTACTCCCTCACTCTTATAGTCAATGGTTTTCTCTCTCATTCTAGGTCGCTGGGAGAGGTATGAAATGGGAGTACTAGGGGTGGTTGAGGACTAAGGGAGGGTTATTTTTCTAGGTATTCCTCTAGTACTATGACTAAGTTTGGCTTCACTCTCGAATTTGCCCGGATATTTTTCGATTTGTGTTATTTTTTTTGTTTGTGTTATATATAAGCTAAAATTAAATAAAAATCCCATTTATTTTTTACTCGAGTACTCGAATGAGATTTAAGCCTTTTCGCGAGTAATTGGAGGAAAATTTTTTGGTACTCGAGTACCTTTCAAGTAATAAAAATTTGGTGTGTCGAGTATCGAGTCGAGTACTCGACGAGTAATTGTCGAGTATCGAGTACTAGCACAGACCTAAAAAACAATTTTTATGTGCGAGAATCGGCTTAATCTAGGGAAGTGTACAACAGTGGTCTTCTTGCGAGCTTGTGATCAGTTGCACGAGAATTATTTTTAAAAATGTTTCTACTATACGCTTTCACCTTTAGTTTTTGCTATTTCACGCGAACATCCCTTAACTTTTCAAGATTCTTCTTAAGTCTACTTTGTTCATTTCAAACTCTTTCCGAGTGAGTCAAGGGGTTATAGGGATTCAAAAAAACAAGCTACGATCATTATTTTCCGGGGGGGGAATTAGGTTTAGAATGTCATTTATCGGTGATGAGACATTAAATGTTTTTACCGATAGACGTCAAATACACGTCATCCGCTACTTTACACTTGGTAATTTTTTTCAAACCGAGATTTATATATTTCAGATAAGTTTTTTTTTTTCTTCTAATAGAAAAATAGGCCTATTAGGCTATTAATAGAAATCAATAAATATCACTTGGACTTGTCTCTTAGTTATACTCAATTACATTTACAGGACTCCCAGAGTAGAGCCCCAAAAACAATTATAGGTTTTAAAAGCCAAAAATATAGGTTATTTATAGGTCCAAAAATATCCATTTATACGACTTTTTATAGGTTTTTACTGTCAAAAAAATTGGGGTTTTATAGGTAGGTTAGGCTGTCATGTAATGCAACATAGGTTCTTTAGTTTCTAGACCTGTCCCTCTGCCTTTCTTTGGCACTACTAGCTACTCACGCCCCCTCTCGAAAGTCTACCTAACCTCGAATAAAATAGAGTAATAATTTCCAGTGACCTAGGAGAGGAAACGTTTCAACCACAGCTTTGGTTTTTGCCAACATATGCACTTTTTCAAGCAAAAGTATAATTTTTATAGTTATATGGATCATTCATTTCGAATTTTATCAGCGAAATTTAACAAATTACCCAATAATAGGTTTTATGGGATCACTTCAAAGTTATAGGTATTATAGGTGGTTTGGGAGCCCTGACTGCCCAAAACTGTGAAGGCATGCATCAAATCTTCTTTACATGGGTTTCAATGAGAAATATCCTAATAATTGAAGATTCCTAATTTTTCATGAAACTACTTCTGGTTAAAACTAATCATATGACGTCATTCCTCACTATTTACAGTACGCGTGTTAAAAGTTATCCATAAATCAGTCTATCCGGAACTATGTTCTGTCCAAAATTGTGAAGGCATGCATCAAATCTTCTTTACATGGGTTTCAATGAGAAATATCCTAATAATTGAAGATTCCTAATTTTTCATGAAACTACTTCTGGTTAAAACTAATCATATGACGTCATTCCTCACTATTTACAGTACGCGTGTTAAAAGTTATCCATAAATCAGTCTATCCGGAACTATGTTCTGTCCAAAATTGTGAAGGCATGCATCAATCTTCTTTACATGGGTTTCAATGAGAAATATCCTAATAATTGAAGATTCCTAATTTTTCATGAAACTACTTCTGGTTAAAACTAATCATATGACGTCATTCCTCATTATTTACAGTACGCGTGTGAAAAGTTATCCATAAATCAGTCTATCCAGAACTATGTTCCATAGCCCAAAAAATAGTATTATAGGTTTTAAAAGCCAAAATCTAAGTTATTTGTAGGTACAAAAAAATAACAATTTAGGACTTTTTATAGTTTTTTAGTGTCAAAAAATATGGGTTTGGCTGACATGTAATGCAATATAAGATCTATAGCCTCTAGACCTGTCCCTCTGCCTTTTTTTGGCACTCCTAGCTACTCACGCCCCCTCTCCAAAGTCTACCTAACCTCTAATAAAATAGAGTAATAATTACCAGTGACCTAGGAGAGGAAACGTTTCAACCACAGCTTTGGTTTTTGCCAACATATGCACTTTTTCAAGCAAAAGTATAATTTTTATTGTTATATGGATCATTAATTTCAAATTTTATCAGCGAAATTGAACAAATTACCCAAAAAATATGTATTATAGGATAAAAAGTGAAATTATAGGTTTTCATAGGGTCACTTCAGAATTATAGGTAATTATAGGTAATATAGGTGGTCTGGGAGCCCTGCATTTATCTAGATTAAAAAAACCACTTTCAAATGGTTTCATTATTTTTTCTATTGGCTAAGAGATAAAAGAAAAAGAGGCGAAACTTACTCCGGAGTGGTAGAGGGCCTTTTAGCCGCTTGGCTAGCGGCTGCTTGACCTGGTCTGGCTCCGGCAGCGGCGGGAGTTCCATCTTGCAACCACCTGACTTGGGTGGCAGGTCCGTACCCCTTTTCGTTGCGTGCTGCAATCCGGAAAATGATGGCCGGTTTGGTGGTGGTGTCGATGTGAGAAGAAGACAAGCTAACATTGCCCACCACGCACGTTGGTGAGGGACCGCAATAGACGCGCACGAAGGCCAGTTGAGAAGGGTTGGAAGTGACGGTGGTTCTAGTATCTCCAGTGGTGGCCGATCTAACAGCTAAGTACACTGAATATTCCGTGATTTCGCCTGACGTTGTTTGAGGAGCTTCCCAAGATAGGTGTGCCCCGTCCGTACCCTGTCATATAATTTCATTTAGTCTTTGATAATGAATAAACTTTACTTTTAAGTCATATATAATATTTGGACCTCCCGTTAATGATACAGATATATATTTGAGTGGGAAATAATTTCTAAAAGAACTTACCTTGCTAATTTTGATAGCAGAAGGCGCCCCAGGATATCCGGGTAAACAAGTTTTGAAAGCGGAGACTTCGCTCCAAGGTCCACGCCCGCAGGCGTTGATCGCGGCCACTCTAAACTTATAAGCTGTCCCAGGTTGCAACTCCTGCCTCTTCATCATGGAGTGATCGGGAATAGAGACAACATCAACGTCATCATCGCGGCGTTCCGTCGTATCAGAAGGAAGGAAAAAATGGGCCACGATACTGGAGGTCTCTTTGAAAATGCCCACATCGTACCATTGGTTTTCTTTCTTCAAATTGGAGATCTTTTCGGGTTCGGGTCTGTTGTCTTCAGGGGAGCTTTCTCGTTTAAATCCATTGGAGGCTGTGGCGGGGAGTAAGGGGGCTGGGGATGGGACTGGTGCGCTCTGACTGGGCGTTCGCCCTCCCGGGCTACCACCGCCGAATGGATTAGAAATTGGATTTTGATTTAGAACAGTCGTTTTAACTGGCGTCAACGGGGTGGGGGTGGGAAGTTGGGAAATAATGGACGACGCTGCGGCTGAGGCCAATGTCGACAATGGATCTGAACTTTCAGGTTCCACACCCGATTGGTTTAAGTTCTCCTGTTTATTAGTTTCATCCGCAGGGTGGTTGGAAGTGTCCATCTGTTCTGTCCCTGCTGGTTGTCGCTCGCTTTTTAAAACTTGTTGAGACGATTGTGGGGCAGGAGGATCGTCAGCACACATTTGCATGGGGGGTGCTTCCCCAGGTTGCTCTAACATCATGGCTGCGCTCGCTTCCACTCCTTCCTCCGAAGCTATGCGGAAAAAAGAACAATCAAAAAATTGACTATTTCATCTAACAGGTTACATAACCAATAAATTTTCACCAAAAATTTGAAGGTTAAAAGGTTTGGCAAAATATTGCGGAAGGATGGTGAAATGGTCAAATATCTTGTAAACGTGAGAAATGGTCAAATATCTTGTAAACGTGAGAAATGGTCAAATAGTGTGTAAACGTGAGAAGAAATGGTCAAATAGTGTGTAAACGTGAGAAGAAATGGTCAAATAGTGTGTAAACGTGAGAAGAAATGGTCAAATTGTGTGTAAACGTGAGAAGAAATGGTCAAATTGTGTGTAAACGTGAGAAGAAATGGTCAAATTGTGTGTAAACGTGAGAAGAAATGGTCAAATTGTGTGTAAACGTGAGAAGAAATGGTCAAATAGTGTGTAAACGTGAGAAGAAATGGTCAAATAGTGTGTAAACGTGAGAAGAAATGGTCAAATAGTGTGTAAACGTGAGAAGAAATGGTCAAATAGTGTGTAAACGTGAGAAGAAATGGTCAAATAGTGTGTAAACGTGAGAAGAAATGGTCAAATAGTGTGTAAACGTGAGAAGAAAGGGTCAAATAGTGTGTAAACGTGAGAAGAAAGGGTCAAATAGTGTGTAAACGTGAGAAGAAAGGGTCAAATAGTGTGTAAACGTGAGAAGAAATGGTCAAATAGTGTGTAAACGTGAGAAGAAATGATCAAATAGTGTGTAAACGTGAGAAGAAATGGTCAAATAGTGTGTAAACGTGAGAAGAAATGATCAAATGTGTGTAAACGTGAAAGGGATGGTGAAATATCGTGTAAACGTTGCAGGGATGGTGAAGGTTTTGGTAAACATGAAAAGGATGGTGAAATTTTGGGTAAACGTTAGTTAGTTTTGTACTAACAAAAAAAGGATGGCGAAATATCGTGTACAAACAAAAGGGATGCCGAAATATCGTGTACAAACAAAAGGGGTGCCGAAATATCGTGTACAAACAAAAAAATATGCCAAATATCGTGTACAAGCAAAAAAAGGATGCCGAAATATGGTGTACAGCCAAAAAAGTATGCTAAAATATCGTGTACAGCAGGGCTCCCAGAGCATAGCCCAGAAAAAATTATAGGTATTATAGGTTTTAAAAGCCAAACTATAGGTAATTTATAGGTCGAAAAATATCAATTTATAAGACTTTTAATAGGTTTTTAGTTTCGAAAAATAGGGGTTTTATGGGTAGGTTTCTCTGACATGTAATGCAATATAGGTTCTACAGCCTCTAGACCTGTCCCTCTGCCTTTCTTTGGCACTACTAGCTACTCTCGTAATAATTACCAGTGACCTAGGAGAGGAAACCTTTCTGCCACAGCTTGGTTTTTTGCAATCATTTGCACTTCTTCAAGCAAATGTATAATTTTTATAGTTATATAGTTCATTCCTTTCGAATTTTATCACCGAAATTGAACAAATTCCCCAAAAAATAGGTATTATAGGTTAAAAAGTGAAATTACAGGTTTTTAAAGGATCACGTCAGAATTATAGGTAATTATAGGTGGTCTGGGAGCCCTGTACAGTACAGCCAATGAAGTACGCTAAAATATCGTGTACGAAGAAAAAAAAAAAAAGGATGCCGAAATATTGTATACACACGAAAATGGGATGGTTAAATAGAGTAAACATGAAAAGGGATGGCGAAACGGTTGGCGAAATATTATGTAAATATTGAAAATGGGTAAAATATCCTTTATGTACGAAAAGGTTAGTGAAATACCAGAAGAAAAAACATGAGAAGGATTATAGAAAAATGAAAGAGTTAAATAACAACTAAAGGATGAGTTAGTAGGGATGGAATTTTATATTAGGTCTAGAAATATTTTGAAATTCGCTCTCACCAGATGGAGTAGTTGAGCCCTCCGCTGTTGTACCTGAATCAGTCGGAGTTTCTGAGCTTGGAGTCAATTCGGGGATGACCGTATTTAAGTTGGGCGTCTCGCTGGAAGGGGCAGTTCCTTCTTCCTCCCCACAATGAATACCGTCACTACACTCTCCGCTTTTAATTTCTTTATCTTCTCCACAGTGAATTCCATCCGTACATTCTTTCTTGTCATCCTCTCCGCAGTGGATTCCATCCGTACATTCTTTTTTTTCATCTTCTCCGCAATGTAATCCATCCGTACATTCCTTTTTGTCCTCTTCTCCACAATGTATACCATCCGTACATTTATTATCCTCCTCACCACAATGGATTCCATCTTTACATTCTTTTTTGTCTTCCTCCCCACAATGGATACCATCTGCACACTTATCCTCCTCACCGCAATGGATTCCATCTGTACATTCTTTTTGATCTTCCTCTCCGCAATGTATTCCATCAGTACACTCTTTTTTGTCATTTTCTCCACAATGGATTCCATCAGTGCACTCTTTTTTGTCATCTTCTCCACAATGGATACCATCTGTACACTCCTTTTTGTCATCTTCTCCACAATGGATACCATCTGTACACTCCTTTTTGTCATCTTCTCCACAATGGATACCATCTGTACACTCCTTTTTGTCATCTTCTCCACAATGGATACCATCAGTACACTCCTTTTTGTCATCTTCACCACAATGGATTCCATCTGTACACTCCTTTTTCTCATCTTCTCCGCAATGGATTCCATCCGTACACTCCTTAATGTCATCTTCTCCGCAATGGACTCCATCCGTACACTCTTTATTATCCTCCTCCCCACAATGGATTCCATCAGTACACTCTTCTTTCTTATCAGCATTCGCTTCCGCGACTGTTGCGTGGTTTTCGATAGCTGCGTTGTTATCGGCAGTTAGGAGGGCGCTGTCCATTTCTAAGCCTCCTGGCTGTGAAGTGTTTGGAGCCGATACTGCTTTCGTTTGAGATGTCAGGATGGCGGATATTGGCACCGAACTCAATCCCTGCTAAACAAATACAGTAATAAAATATTATAGACTTTAAATAACTTAATTCCTCCTATTTAAATTCCCAGCTTTTATCCGAAATAAAAATTTCCCTGGATTTTATCCGAAATAAAAATTTCCCTGGATTTTATCCGAAATAAAAATTTCCCTGGATTTTATCCGAAATAAAAATTTCCCTGGATTTTATCAGAAATAAAAATTTCCCTGGATTTTATCCGAAATAAAAATTTTCTGATTTTTTCCGTAATAAAAATTTCCCTACTTCAAAGCCTTTAGCCCCTCAAATAAAATTTTCCAAACTTTATCCCGAAATAAAAAAATTATTTCCCCCAATTCAGATTTTATCCAAAATAAAATTCGGACTTTATCCCGAAATAAAAAAATTATTTCCCCCAATTCAGATTTTATCCAAAATAAAATTCGGATTTTATCCAAAATAAAATTCGGATTTTATCCAAAATAAAATTCGGATTTTATCCAAAATAAAATTCGGATTTTATCCAAAATAAAATTCGGATTTTATCCAAAATAAAATTCGGATTTTATCCAAAATAAAATTCGGATTTTATCCAAAATAAAATTCGGATTTTATCCAAAATAAAATTCGGATTTTATCCAAAATAAAATTCGGATTTTATCCAAAATAAAATTCGGATTTTATCCAAAATAAAATTCGGATTTTATCCAAAATAAAATTCGGATTTTATCCAAAATAAAATTCGGATTTTATCCAAAATAAAATTCGGATTTTATCCAAAATAAAATTCGGATTTTATCCAAAGTAAAATTCGGATTTTATCCAAAGTAAAATTCGGATTTTATCCAAAGTAAAATTCGGATTTTATCCAAAGTAAAATTCGGATTTTATCCAAAGTAAAATTCGGATTTTATCCAAAATAAAATTCGGATTTTATCCAAAATAAAATTCGGATTTTATCCAAAATAAAATTCGGATTTTATCCAAAATAAAATTCGGATTTTATCCAAAATAAAATTCGGATTTTATCCAAAATAAAATTCGGATTTTATCCAAAATAAAATTCGGATTTTATCCAAAATAAAATTCGGATTTTATCCAAAATAAAATTCGGATTTTATCCAAAATAAAATTCGGATTTTATCCAAAATAAAATTCGGATTTTATCCAAAATAAAATTCGGATTTTATCCAAAATAAAATTCGGATTTTATCCAAAATAAAATTCGGATTTTATCCAAAATAAAATTCGGATTTTATCCAAAATAAAATTCGGATTTTATCCAAAATAAAATTCGGATTTTATCCAAAATAAAATTCGGATTTTATCCAAAATAAAATTCGGATTTTATCCAAAATAAAATTCGGATTTTATCCAAAATAAAATTCGGATTTTATCCAAAATAAAATTCGGATTTTATCCAAAATAAAATTCGGATTTTATCCAAAATAAAATTCGGATTTTATCCAAAATAAAATTCGGATTTTATCCAAAATAAAATTCGGATTTTATCCAAAATAAAATTCGGATTTTATCCAAAATAAAATTCGGATTTTATCCAAAATAAAATTCGGATTTTATCCAAAATAAAATTCGGATTTTATCCAAAATAAAATTCGGATTTTATCCAAAATAAAATTCGGATTTTATCCAAAATAAAATTCGGATTTTATCCAAAATAAAATTCGGATTTTATCCAAAATAAAATTCGGATTTTATCCAAAAAAAAATTCGGATTTTATCCAAAAAAAAATTCGGATTTTATCCAAAAAAAAATTCGGATTTTATCCAAAAAAAAATTCGGATTTTATCCAAAAAAAAATTCGGATTTTATCCAAAAAAAAATTCGGATTTTATCCAAAATAAAATTCGGATTTTATCCAAAATAAAATTCGGATTTTATCCAAAATAAAATTCGGATTTTATCCAAAATAAAATTCGGATTTTATCCAAAATAAAATTCGGATTTTATCCAAAATAAAATTCGGATTTTATCCAAAATAAAATTCGGATTTTATCCAAAATAAAATTCGGATTTTATCCAAAATAAAATTCGGATTTTATCCAAAATAAAATTCGGATTTTATCCAAAATAAAATTCAGATTTCCCCCAAAATAAAAATAGGATTTCCTCAAAATCCCCTCGTTTACTCAAAATGAGTAAAAAAATTCCCAGAGTTTCTGAAAAACATTAACTGACGGATGAGACAGAAGTGAGAGCCGGTGCAGGCGTCGGTTCAGTTTTGACCAGAGTGACCAATTTGCGTTGTTGAGGTGGTTTGGGTTGAATAGCTATGGAATGGCCTTGAGCAGGGACCGCCACCAGTTGGGTTCCTCCCGGTTGCCCTGCGGCAGAGGCTTGACTGACGATTGTGTAGGTTTGTTGGCCTGGAGTGGCGCTGGCTGACGACACGACGATCATCTTCACCCCTCCTGGACCTTGCACCGTGTTCAATTGAGCTCCAGCAGGAATCGAGAAGACATTTCCCCCAGACGTCACCGTTTTACCTATACCAAATTTAAGGAAAAAATAGATTAGTTGTACCATTTAAACTTCGGGTCTGGCCACATTATTTTTCAATCGTTCAACGAGGCGTGTTTTAGAAAAAGTATCAGGAATGATAAATGATGGTTTTGCACTAACCACCTTCGAGAGTGGTGGTTCCTTGAGGAAGAGATCTCATGATGATCTGCTGAGGGTTTGAGGATCCGGGGATTCCTTTGGGAGTCAATAATTTGGCGGTCTGTCCAGCCGCCATCTGTTTGGGAGCTTGAATAACGATGGTCTGTTTCTGGCCTTGAGAAGTTCCGGGACCAGAGAAGGTGGTAGTGCCGGGTTTCCCCACACCCATCAGATTGGAGGGCAGAGTCCGGAGTAGGGTGGTTCCTCCTTGAGCCGCTTGCAGAGATGATAAATTAACCAACTGTTGTCCCCCAGCTTGCGTGGTCAAATAAGCCGTTTTACCCCCGGCCCCCGCTTGAGTAGTGACCAATTTGACAATGGTGGCTCCTGGAGGAATGCCTCCTTTGCCCGCTTGAAGTGTTTGACCTTGAATGCTTCCTCCTTTTCCTTGGATTAGACTCATTTTCGGCATCTTAATGGAACCCAACATAAATTAAATATAACATTTACTATAAAGGAACCAGGAAACTTGGATTCCACGTGAACAGAGTTAATCACGTGAACTTAAAGAGTTATCAAAAAGCCACTTTGACCAGATAATTTACAGAAATTAAATTATACATGAACAATAACTACTAAAAAATTACTAACTGACCCGAAAATTTATTATTCTAGCTATTGCTGATAAAATAATTTGGAACTAATATGTTTGAAAGTAAAGAACTTAGACGTGAGCTTTGCCATGGTTGCATTCTGATGGAGGTGGGGCCTCTAGAGTTCAAAATTTTTTAATTGGCTTCAAACTCGGTTTTAATGCCATTGTATTACATTGAAACAGTTTAGAGATTTGTTTTTATTGATTTTGATACTTCAAATTAGGACTGTGCGAGTAGTGAATTTTGGGTGCAGAGTCGAGTACAAGTAATTGAAAATTTTCTTATCGAGTATCTAAATTTCTGTCGAGTACTCGAGTAATTTGATTTAGGGAAAAAAAGGCAGTCGAGTAGCAATCGAGTAGTGAAAATCATAATGGGTAGTGCGAAAAATTAAATTTAATGTTAAATAATGTTAAATTAAAAATGAATTACTAATAGAAACTAATATAATGATAGTTCCATTCTTCAATATTTTGCCCCAACTTCACTGTTATTTAGGGCTTTTCTATTTAAAACTTCCAAGGTTTAATCCTACAGACTACTGTAATTAGGATAGGAAGCTTTCTGATCATCCTACTCAAAGGTTTTTTTAGTATATATTTTTGCACTATTACTGGTAATAGTTTAGTAGTACTATAACAAGCGATTTCATACCTTCAGCTGCATCGAATACCCCTAAATCCACTCCACTTGTCCTCAAACTCTTGGGCATGATTACAAATAAAAAATTTCCCCCAAAAAATAATTATTTCACTTTCCCTTTGAGATTGGTTCGATTCATTCCACCCCTCCAGAAGATGGGCACCCCACTCCCTCACTCTTATAGTCAAGGGTTTTCTCTTTTATTCTAGGTCGCTGGGAGAGGTGTGAAATGGGAGTACTAGGGGTGGTAGAGGACTGAGGGAGTTTTATTTTTTCTCAGTATTTCACTTGAATTTGATGGGCTATTTTTTGATTTTTGGTGATATATAAATAATTAATAAGCTAAAATACCAATCCCTTTTATTTTTTACTCGAGTACTCGAGTGACATTTAAGCCTTGTCAAGAGCAATTGGTGGGATTACCTTTCGAGTAATAGAAATTTGGTGTATCGAGTATCGAGGAGAGTACTTGACTCGATACTCGACTAGTAATTGTCGAGTATAGAGTACTCGAACAGGCTTACTTCAAATCAACATACATGGAAATTTGTTTCAAATCATCTGAATTTGACATTTTGAAAATAGCAGGGCTCCCACCAAAATTTTAATAAAAAATTAGGGTAATAGGGGATTTTTCAGGCTAGAAATAGGGTGAAATAGGAACCAAAATTTTTAAAATAGGGAGCAAATAGGAACCAGTTTAAGAAGAAACGAGATCTTTAATTTTCACAAAATGACTTTTAAAGTAGTTTTTTTTTTTTTTTTTGTAAAAGCATTTTACCACATTTTTTCGTGATATTATATCATACTGATTTAGTCAGTTTTCTCGCTGTCAGTTTTTCGACTTTGTATAAAATTTGGGTTCAATATTAAAGGACGACGATACTTTTAACCAAATTTACTAAAAATATGGTGATTTAGGGACCAAAATCACAATTTATGGTGATTTAGGGACCAAAAATCATGATTTTCTGGTGGTTTGGGGACCTTAAAAAAAAGTAGGGGGTTTTAGGTATTTTAGGGACCTGGTGGGAGCCCTGAAATAGGTTTCCATGTCCCTTTAAATGAGATATTCCTATATAATTGTATTTTAAACTCAAATACTTACGGAAGCTACGGTGACTCCTTGGGCGGTTTTAACTAAGGTGACAATCTGGGGTTGATTTCCTCCAACAGAACCAGGGGGTCGATGAACCGCGATGATTTGTTTGCCCGCTTGACCAGGGGCCGCTTTTAAGACGGTGGTGGGAGGACCCATTCTCAACATCTGCGTTCCAGCCAGAGCTACGATGAACAAAGAAAATAAAAATCAGTTTGAAAAAAAAAGCGTTTACTCGCCAGCCATCTTACTTCGACCAGGAACGGGACTGATCTTGACTCCTTGCGACGTCAATAAGGAAGGAGACGCGACTCTGATGTTGGGGGACTGATTGGGAAGAACACCCCCTGTACTCATCTTTTGAGTAGCGGCCGCAGCAGCAGCGAGAGCGGCCATTCCGCTCATGTTGCTGCTGGCAGAAGTGGGGCCAATACCCTTCATTTGACCGGGGGTTGCGCCCGCTTGAATCAGTCGAATCTGTTGGCTCATAGGACTCGGAGAACGAGCGCGAACTACCGTTACAGTTCCGGCTCGAACGCCTTGCTGAATCGCGCTTGTTCGAATTGGAGATTGACCAGCTACTGGAAGCCGAGAAATAAAAATTAAAAACCAAAAAGAAACTATTGTAAATTGTTCTTACGGTAAAAATACTCGATAAATATAGGAGCAAGAAAAAGTAAATCACGAGAAAAAAACTTAAAAAATGCGAGAGCATACTAATAGCACCTTCCTATTTCACATTTCAATTTGTCTTCAGCGCTTCAGGGATATTGCTTATGCATAAATCGCTTTCATGAAAATGGGCCTTAAAGATTTTACGATCTACCATTTAGTTTTAAAACTCCTCTCTCCATTAACCTCTTTATTGTAAATTTTAGTAAGGTAATGGAAGCAATAAGGAGCTTACCTATATTAAACTCGGCCAAATTAACTCCATTGGCTGAAAAGCACTTCAAATATTTCACATACTACATCTTATCTCTTTGAAATACAAATATTTAAAATATATACATGTACCTAGAATTATCAATCAAACTAAAATATTTGTCAATTACTTGTCAACTATAAATAATAATCGATAATTCATAATTATAATTTTACTAACTAAATATTTAACTGAAAGTAAAAAAAAGCTACTCGAATTGAATCTATAAGAAAAAGTGATAATAATCCTTAAAGTACCGCCAATTAGAACCAAAATGGGAAAGACTTTAGGAAAAGAGGGGGTACGGTTTCTATTCGATTTTGGGTAGTTTAATGGGAGAGAAAAAAGGTCCACTCACCAAAACATTTCATTGATTTTTCGACGGTGTGGTGCTTATTGCATCGAAATCCGAAAGTTTACAGCGAGACAATCATTGTACCGAATACTATTAACCTTGGAAGAAAGGCCCTCAATGGTTAAATATAGCCCTTACCAAAAAATGTTAGTCTTAAGAGGTCTGGGGGAAGTCTTTCAATATGTAAGTAAGTCTTGGGGAAGTGTGAAAGACTTCCCCAAGACTTTAGTGGTGTTCTTGAGGACCTCTTCGGATCAGACTAACCTTTTTCGGTAGGGGAGGGACGATGTCGAGTAGCAATGTTGATTTTGATATCCTTACCCCCCACAGATCCTTGCTACATGAAACAACCGTGTAGTATGACATTTAAACACCTACTAACATTTCTCCCAAGGAAAATGTTTCACCAGACAAAACCCGAACACAACATGGTGCATATTCCTGTCTTACCGAAAAACTTCACGGCCTAAAAAAGGGCTCGTCGTAGATAAGATTGTCCACTTTTTTAGGCCGTGAAGTTTTCGATAAGATAGGATGTTGTGTTCGTGTTTTGTATGGTGAAACATATTCCTTGCCATGTATGCCATCCTGAAGAAGCTTTTTCCAAGTTTCATACGGATCTGTTGGGGTAAGGCTATCAAAATCAACATTGTACCTATATTTAAACATTGAGGGCTTTCTTCCAATAATGATTGCCTCGCTGTAAACTTTCGGATTTTGATGCAATACACACTGTCGAAAAATCAATGAAATGTTTTGGTGAGTGGACCTTTTTTTTTCCCTATTAAACTACCCAAAATTGAATAGAAACCTGTACCCCCCTCTTTCCCAATAGAGTTTGTTGGCTAAAACTCTGCCCTTACAACTAACCGAGGTAAGAATTAAAAATGGGTCAATCCATGTGAATTCGACTTGAGGAAAAAGGGCCTAATTTTAAATTTCAACCATTATTTTTCTACAGATATATAAGAGGAAGAAACTGATATTTATCAAGTTTCAGATTCTAAAAAGAACATTATTACTCGAGTTATAATTTTTTTAATTTTTTGGCATAAGTTTGGATTTTAAATTTTCAAATAGACCCTAAAATAAAATTGTTCAAATTTTCCAACGACTTTTACTCTTGCCCAAGAGCTTGCTGGGAAGAGGCAATATATGGGCGATCCCGATAGGCTGAGTTTGGTCACTGAATTTTATCTTAGAGCCTATAGAGAGAAAACCACCTTGAATTATGGTTCAATCCAAGGGAAAAAATCACGGAGATAACGCGGCCTTGTAGGTGCAGACAAGTCATGGTGGATGATTTTTGAGCTACTGAAGCCACTAGGTTTTACCTACGCTTAAATATTAAATTGTATATTATAACGTATTTATTAACGAAAAACTAGAGAATATTTATTGCGGTTAATTAGAAATTTTAATACATAAATTACTTAATTTTCCCAAGCCTAATTTATTTTTAAGAATGACCGAAAAAAAGGTTATTAATAAGTTTTTATCACGATGGCTGTAGTAGCGATTTTACGTCCCGTTCTACACCCCTTTCTTAAACATTGCTCGCCTGGGGGGGGGGGGGGGCGTGGATTTCCAGCTCGTTTTATTTATTTTAGGGTCTCTATTGGGTTATCTCTAATATCTTTAGAATTAATAGCCTTAAAGTAATAAAAATACATGTTATAGACGAAAAAAAGAGGTGCTGAATACGAATTTGATGACTAAGAAACTGGGAGTCTGAAACTTGGCAAATATCAGTTTCTTACTCATACATATCCGTAGAAAAATAATGGTTGAAATTTAAAATTAGGCCCTTGTTCAAATTCACATGGATTGACCCAAATGTTACGCTACAAGCGAAATTTTTTACCATTTTACCATTATCTACATTTATTTGGGGTTTTAACTTACTCTGAGCCCTGGGTTGAATGGGTACGACGGGTCTGGGAAGTATTTGTCCAGGAGTGACTGGTCTGACGGCAGCCACAGGAGCGGGCGGAGTGCCCGGTGGTTGAAGCGGGGCTGAGGCCAGAGAAACCGGATGTGGTTGGGGTGCGGCACCCGAAAGAGGTTGAGATGAGGCTGAAGGTGATGGGGGAGGGGCTGAAACCGGGGTGCTCGTCGGAGTAGCAGCCGGCGAAGCACTGACTGCGGGAGGCATGTCGTACTTTTGAAGTTGAAGCAAATAAGCATCGGCTAAGAAAAGGAGAAAAAGTAAATTTGTAATCTATCAATTGATAAAAGAATCTAAAAAGTTGAAAAGGTCTTGCATCTCAACCGATACTCTAAGTAAAACAAGTACAACCAAACAGGAACTTTAACAGGGTTTGATTTAAATCACTTGATAAAAAACGATTTTATCAAGAAATAGAAAATTAAAAACGTTTTAAGTAATTATTTGCAATTTTTTACCATCAACAATTACAACAACGGTGTTAAGTTAAGTAACTAGAAAGAATAAAAAATCAAATCTGTTTTACCGCAAAACCTTTGGTGAGTTTTGAACATATAACAGTTCAAATAGTTGGTATAAGTAGTCTATTGATTCCAAAATGGGGAATGCAGGGTGACCAGGGAAATCTCTCCAAACATTTACAGGAATTACAGGAAATGTAGTGATGAATTTTAGTAGGAAAATGTATTAGTGTAATCTTTAAAATTATGAGAGGATATAGAATAAATAATAGAGGTATTATATTAAAATATAGAGTTCAACAAACAGCCTACAGAGGATTACATTTAAATGTAAATTATTATTTCCCAGGACGTGTCTCAATTATTATCCAATATCTTCCGTATATGGTTATAAATTTACTATCCATACAAATTTAGTTTGTCCAATTTTTTGGGGGATATTCATTGATCTGGAGGTTAATTTGAAAGAGATGTTAAGTATGTAGTGGTGTCAAGAGAACCAAGTGAATTTATAGGAAAATAGTTTAAATCATAGAAATTTATAGAAAGGCATTGAAAATACAAGAAGCCTGGTCACCGTGGAATGATAAAGATCAAGATATTTTAAGACTATCTTACGTATAGTGTACTATAAAGTAAAATGGTGCGTTACCAGTAGCGACGGCTCCCCAACAGACTTCCAAGGTTGTGGTACTGGCTCTGACCAATTGAACACGGGTGGGAGGCGGGGGACGATCCGTTTCCAGATACCAGAGATCTTTGCAGCAGACCTGATTGTTCCAGGCTTTGCGATAACCGTCCCGTCCGCTCCAAATGTAAAGTCGACTGTTGATGGAGACGGAACAATGGCCGGCTCTGGCTCGAGGAATAGCGTCTTCGAAGACCTCCATGGTGAAAGGTTCCCAGGTCATAGATTCCAGATTGAGCGAAGCCAAAGTATTGGTGCACTTCCATTCTTTCTCATGGGTCGCTGTCTTGTTATCGTCCATCACCAGAGGCACCCAGCCCCCAAAAACAAACATACGCTGCCCGATCAGAGTAGCCGAATGAAGACTGCGAGGTAGAGGGGGAATTCCTTGCACCGTCGGTTTGTTCCATGTCATTGTCTCGATTTCTAGTTGCCATAGATCGCCTAACAGTCAATGAGGAGAAAATTAACATTTACGCAAAAATAAAAATTAACAATTTTCCTCCTTTAATAAAAAATTGCAATTTCAAAGATAATTTCGTGCAAATATTATCTTTAAATATTACAAATTGTGTCAAGATTTCTATTTTCACAAAAACTTTGATTTCCCATATTTTCCTCATGTTCGAGAAGTCAAATTTCACTGATATTTCAGATTTTCCCAAAGACCAATGTCCCTGTTTTCAAAAAGAATAACCATGTCCTTAATTTCAAAATGAATGACCAATTTCCCCGATTTCTCAAAAACAACCAATTTGATTTCCCAAAGAATGACTAATTTCCCTGATTTCCCAAAGAAAAAGCAATGTCCCTGATTTCCCAAAATTGTCTCGATATTTTCACAAAAAACTTCAGCCGATATTTCCCATTCTTTGAAAAAATATCTTTGATTTCAGATTGATACAAATGAACAATTTTCCTAATAATTTTTAACTTTCCCAAACAGTTACGATATATACCTCATTTTTCAAAAAAAAATTTCCCAGATATTTACGAAACAAATAAAAAATAAACTCAATTTCTCAAAAAAAAATTTTTTTTTTTTTTTTTAATTTTGTTTCACTGATAATTCCAGAATTGTACAAACCCTAAATTAAGCATAGCCCAAAATTTGTGGGGTTATTTGTCGCAGGTCCCGAATGTAAAGCGAGAGAATTGTTAATTACCTAAACGGCAACCGCTCATCCCTCCGTAGACAACCAGTCTTTGTCTTTTGCCTTCTTTGCCACCATAGGCCACAGCAGTGTGAGACTCTCTGGGAGGCGGAGGTTGCCCCGAGAAATGAGGGATTTCCCATTGAAGAGTGAATGCCCGCAGGTCCAAGATGTACAAGTCATTCAAATATCTAAAAATAAAAATTCTCAAATTTATTTCGCCACATATCACGTTATACAATCACCCCCCCCCCCCCCCTCCAAATAATGATGGTTTTCGACCATCAAGTCCAGTTTTTTCTTATTTCCAGAGGTCAGATACTTGCCAAAATCCCGTACAGTTTGGTAAATCTCAAAATCAGTACCAAATATTGCTTAAAAATCTCAAAATCTCTTGAACATCAAAATATTCCATACAAAACATGGCAAGTGACCAACTCCTCTCTTATTTACCGAATATTAGCAAGAGCCTAGCTCCACACCTCTCCCTGAAAACAGAACTTTTTGTCAGACTTGCCATTCTAATGACTATCTCTAAATGTTTTGAAGGTTCTGACCAGTGACCCTATGATTAATTTGTACAGATTTTTAGGGATGCCTCCTTAGTCTAAAGGTATAATACCAGCTTCACCATTTTTTGGACTTCATCAAAATTCCCTCCCGACTTCTTATAATTTTTTTTTTAATTTGAAATTCCTCAATTTTTTTAAGCTTTTCCAGTTCTTTGGCAAACATGATAAGCAAATCCAATCTAACCTAACCTAACGTTTTGCTCAAACTTCCATTTGTAAGTCAACAAAATTTTCCTCACGATGTTGACCAAAGTATTTCAAAATTATTTTAGATTCTTACCTGGGTATATTGTTCTTGGGATCGTCGCTATCATTGGCCAAACCTCCAAAAAGATAAGCTTTAGTTCCGATCAAGGTAAAACTATGTCCTAGTCGAGGACAAGGCCCAGGTCCATTTTTGGGATACTTTGGTTTCAGTCTTTTCCATTCCCAGCGACTGGCTTGAAGCTCGTACAATTCGTTTGAGTATTTGCCGTACTCAACCATTCCCCCAAAAACCAAAAGTCTGGTTCCATCGCAAATGAAACCATAAGCCGCGCATCCAGGTGGTATATCCCCTTTGACAGGAGGAACAAACCATTGGTTGGTCGCTAAAATAAAAATTACATTATCACTTAAACATACAACAAAAACCAATTCATGCAACATACGAAAAGAGCAAAATTTTGAAGTTTTTACAATTATCCTCGATTATCGATATTTCCAGGTTTACAGTAAGTAACCTTTTTAAAACCTACAAAGGTCTAAAACTTACATCATTTTATTGACTAGTCCACCACCTATTTTTCTTTCAAAAAGGTGCTAATCTTGTCAAGTATAAATTTTAAGCCTAATCTAAGAATTGCTTTTATTTCCATTTATTTCAAGAGCATATAATAGAATCAAACCGTATAAATTTACACTAATTACGAAAAGTAACTTGAGGATAAACTTAATAAATTTTCCAAGACACAAGCGCAACTTTAATCATTTATTAACAGGCTAAATAGCGAGGAAGGAGTTCATGAAAGCTGGTTGTATTTTGGGCGGTCCGATCACGTGACAGAATGCCGGAGTAAAATATTGCGTAATCTCTAGAAAAAACCGCCTCCCACTGCTCATGCTGTGTCTCTATAACGCGGGCTAAGGCAAACTATCGTATCTTAGCCTTCATATTAGTATCAAAATACGATGAAAAATGGTATCTGATAACGAGTTAATAGTCAACGAAACCCGAGACTACGTGATAGGCTGAAAGATTGTACTCTCCCTTTCTAACAGGCCTTGGAAAAGCGGAAGTTTTAACTCCGAGGGAAAAAGCGCGCCATAAAATTGGTCCATGGCATTTTGGCGGGAGAGAAAAGCCTAGGCCTAATTTTTTTTGAACCGGTTATGACCCTGGAAATTTTCCTTCGTTATTAAATTGTCTCTACCATTTACTCGCGTTTACTAGCTTATTAGCTGACTTAAAAACGTTTATTAAAAACATTAATAATGTAAAGCCTAAACGATTCGTATGGCGATTTTATATACTAGATTTTGGTATTAATTCGTATAATACAAGGCATAATTAGCTGGGATATTTATTAATTAGCCGTCTTTATTTAAGACCATAATAAAAGAGCGTGTTTGAATACAGCAAATATTTCGGCCTACCCATAGACCTACATTTTAAACTGAAGTAGCGGGAAAAATATGACAACAAATTTAGTTTTGAAAACTGCCCGTGAAAACCCGAAAAAAATATGCGGCTTATTTGCTAGGGGGCTGCCATTTTGATAGGTTTACCAAGGGCAATATTTTTTGAGGTACTAAGGATGTTAGGGCTAATTTACAACCGTAAGACGATACTAATTCACGATCTAAAACGGATTTTTTTGATGTAAAAATAAAATTGATTGCGATTAAGGGTAAGGATAACTGGAGTGTAGCCCAGAGAAGGGGTACATTAAGCCTAACGAAGGGAAAACGCTGTCACCATTGAAGGCCGCCATTTTGGGACTTACTTGTGTTAAAGACGTGAAGCTCGTCAACTATTCCCTCGTTTCCACCGCCGAAAACGATCATAAGATCTTTAATAGCTACCGCTCTATGTCCGTGTCGCGGTCTCGGCGCCGGACCGGTAGAATTAACTATTCTTTTCCATTTCAACATGACGAATTAAATTGAAACCGCTATACTTTTTAGGCCTTTAATTATAATCGCGCAAAACTGTCCTCTGGAGCTATAGTATGGGTGGCGCCATTTTGGATAAGCAGCTGTTTTGAGGAAGAAAAGGCGGTTACTAGCGGCGAGTAGGAAAAAATTAAGCCTTAATTTCCCGGAAATTGGGAAAATTTTTTCCGCGGCTTGTAAAACTTTCAAAAAAAACAATTTAAATATAATTTCGAGTAAATAAGGGTTTAGTAACGATTTTTATGTAATAATAGTAATTTAATAGTACAATTTTTTCTTTAACCGGTAAATTTCCAATTTGAACCGAAAAACATTATTTCCTGCATTTCAAATAGACATAAGCGTAGTTTTAGATGGAATCTTAATACTCAAATATCTCAAATTAAATGTATATAATTTGTTATAAGTACGAAATAGACAACTTGACGAAGTTTAACATGGAACGCGCGATTTCGTTCAGTTCGTTTTGAGTATTAACATGGGGAACCATATTAATTTAGCTCAGCTACGTTCAACGACTCGTACCGCGAATAACACAACCATTTGATATATCAAGGAGGATCAGAGAAGGAGAAGAAATGTGGTGCTGCGTTGAGTTAGAGAGAGAAGAGCCAACCTCCCACTCGGGTGGAAAGGGGATAGGAAATTCTCGAGGTAAACTGTTGTCACGTGTTCGCTAGCTAGCGCGTCTCATAAAGGATTCGTTTTACCCACGCGACAACATTTTACCACGAAACGTCTCTACCCCCGTTCTCCCAGAGTGGGAGTTTAGGCCGACGCAGTAGGAACCGCGCCGTCCCCACATTTCCTCTCCTTCTCTGATCCTCCTTGGATATATCGAACGAATTTATCGGACAATATGCTTATTTCCGTTCCTGGGTACGTACCATAGATATATAAAAACGGACTAGATCCACAACCAACGAAAGAGGCTTGAAGCAACTAATCAGGGTGCGACTTCACCCGACGAAAGACCGAAGAGAAGTCTCTTCTGATATGTTACATTGCGAGTGATTTAAAATACTTAAATATACACAAAATTAATTAAAATTACGCCCCCTGATATTTAATTTGACAAATAAGATAGCAGCGTATATACCTTATTCAAACAGATGGCAATAAGATAGTATATTTCTATTTTAATTATAAAAATACGTAAAGCAAGCTATTAAATATGTCGGCTATGGGAACAATAGGCATGTCTGGAGTAATTGTAATGTCTAGTTTGTTAGCTATGGTATTAATTATTAATTTGGGATATTTTGACGGAATCAGCGTCGAATGTGGTTCTCAGCATTACGCGGAGAATTTCCCGCCTTTTTTGCCTTTCTGGCTCAAAAAATACATTCCAATGCCCTTCAATGTAATAGTTAACCTAGGATACCTGGTAGTGGGCTACTATTGGCTTTCAAATGCGCATGGTCAGTGGGTTATTACGTTTTCCTGGATGAGTCTATGTTACGGAATAGTGCAATCGTACCGGATTATATTTCAAACGACGCGATCGGCTATTTTGGACCAATGGGTCACTTTGCCCTTTTTCGCGTGGACTATATTTTGGTGCTTGGGTTATCTAGAATTTGACAAACCAAAAATTAAGTACTTAACGCCATCTATTTCGCTTTTTAGTTTCTCACTAACCTTAATTTCGGACATCGGCTTTGAAATTTCCCTACTGTGTCACATCGTCTCGACTATCGCGCTTGTTTCTGTGGTACTGCACAAATTCGGTGATCATAGACAATTGAAATACTTTGTTTTGGCTATATTGAGCTGTACTGGATTCGTGTTTCTCAAATTATACGACCACGAAATCCGTGAAATTTACCCATCACTATTTTCCTACTTGACCGGTCATTTTTGGTCGAAAATATGTGATTTTATGCAAATTCATTACACGTGTATGTTCGTAACGACAATACAGAAACACACAAAGATAAAACTAAGCTAATAATGTTAACTCGAGTTAACATTTTGTTTTGTAATTTGATAAGACATTGAATTGAAATAAACCACAATAGTGATTTTCCATAGTTTACTTTAAAAGTAAATTTTCAAACAAATCGTTTAAATTACTCGGAAGTTATGCTTAACAGAGATCCAAAGAGATAATTCGATTCGGGTCTTGTCCAATTGATCTTGCTTCAAATTCGCCAATTTATATCACGATTGAAAAATTTCCCAATGTAGTTCTTACATACACGTGACGTCGGTTTTACTTTTCATTTCAATATGTGTAATGAAAAATCTTATATTTTCTCAAACAAAAGTCCAAATTGGAAATTTCCAGCCGAACTTAACCAAATAACCTCAATTCAACCTGAAAGACATTTTAAATTTGGTCCACTTCCGCGAGTTTGGCGCGAGATTAATTTGACAAGGCCCGAATCAAATCACGTTACATCTAGGAGGATGAAAGGGGACATGAAAGCAAGGAGGATCAGAGAAGGAGAGGAAATGTGGGGCTGCGTTGAGTTAGAGAGAGAAGAGCCAACCTCCCACTCGGGTGGAAAGGGGGGATAGGAAATTCTCGAGGTAAACTGTTGTCACGTGGTCGCTAGCTAGCGCGTCTCATGAAGGATTCGTTTTACCCACGCGACAACAATTTACCACGAAGCATCTCTACCCCCGTCTGTCCCCCGTTCTCCCAGAGTGGGAGTTTAGGCCGACGCAGTAGGAACCGCGCCGTCCCCACATTTCCTCTCCTTCTCTGATCCTCCTTGATGAAAGGGTTACATGTTTACTTTAGAGGGAATGGATGGTACAGTTTGACATTCCCGCCACTATTGTCCAAACCAATTGGCGCGAGTAATAGGAAACGAAACGGACCGGTTTTCGTTTTGGTCCTTTAAAGGGACTATCTTCAATTTTAAAGCCCCTTTTAAAAGATGGCGTTGATCATAAAATATAGTCAAAATTAGGTTGTGTGCAAAAGGGAAGAGCGTTTTAAAGGGGCAAATTTCAGAGCACATATGGCGTTTAATGTTGAGATATCAAACTTGACCCCCCCCCCTGGACATTCTTTAAAGGGACTATCTGCGATTTTTAAACCCCCTTTTAAGTCGCTTTCTTTTCTAGCTTAGCAGGTGGCGTTGACCTGAACAACTTGTACAGTCAAAGCTAGGCTGTGTGCGTAAGGGAAGAGCATTTTAAAGGGGCAAATTTCAGAGAAGATAGGGCCTTTAAGCCTACTTCACGAGTAAGTTAAACAACTGATTTATAGTTTAAATATTTGTTTGTATTTCTTTCCTAATAGATTAGGCCCATTTAAACGATAAGCGATAGAAAAATCTCTCGTCTGCCAATAACACGTTTCCCTCTCAAAGCTACGCCGAGTATCTTTATGTTTGAGTGCTTCAAACCTTCAATCAAAGGCCGTCTCAATTTAAATAGCCTTACTACAAAACTCCATAAAAGTAGCTCGAAACGCTTATATTGATATACAAAAACCAAAACTTATTTCTTTAAAAATATTTTATATAGTTACTTAAAATCAAATTCCCATCGTGGTACAATATACCTTGGGTATGTTTAAAGACGAGAAACGCGTGATGAAATTATAGATTGACGACGATTAAAATCTCTTGATGACAAAAATGTAAGTAAAATGACGCGACTCGACGAAAATGTACAAAAATAGTTTTGAGCTACTTTTTAAAATCTGCGTTTAAAAAAAAAAAAAACATTGGGAAATGATTTCCAGTTATTAATTTTGACGTATTGCGCTACCTGGTGCAAAGATCGTTGGGTTCTAATTCCACTTTACCAGACTGGGCGCTAATAATGGCGTCTTGAATGGTGGGGTAGACTCGTTCGTAAGGCACTTCAGGGAAAAATCCGCCCTTTTCCAGAGTTTTGAAAACGGTGGCTGTAATGAAAAGAAAAACTTTAGTTTTTCGATACTACGTACGAGAAAGTAAGTCTCCTACGGGGGCAAGCCGCCAGGGAACACTGAACGTTGTTTTTCTTGAGCATCTGATAGACTTGCTTGAGAATAGTGACGCCCGAATTGTCGACGAAGCCGAAAGAAGAACAGTCCAAGACGACGTAGCGAGGTAATTCGTCCGATTCTAAACTATCCAAACTGCCGTGACCGGAAGAAGAGGGAAAATCGATAACGGACATTTCCGGTCCTTTCAATTCGGTCGAAGATTCTCCGACGATCATCGTAGTCAAGCTAGTTTGAGATTTTTTCTTGGAACCCCCACCCAAACTGGTGGATACCCCGGTGACCTTTTCCAAAGAGTTGGAAAAGTACTCAATGTTTCCAAAATGAAGGGGACCACCAAACCTGAAGATCTTAATACCCGGATGTTCGAGGGCTTTCGCGTATCGGTTGACCGGAACGTAGACGTCGGTCTCGTCGACGCGACCCAACAGGAAAACTTTCGGTCTTTGCGAGCGGAAGACCAAAGTGACAAGCGAAAAGACGACTCCCACTAACAGACCGATGTCCACGTCGATTAGTAACACCGACAAGAAGGTCACCATCCAAATTAACTGCGTTTCAAAACGAAAGAAGACGTAATAAAAAAATTAGAATGCCGTCAAGATTGGGCAATGACGAAAACCTACCCCGTCTACTTTGGCAACTTTCCAATACCTCCAGAAGTCCTTAACTTGAAAAATCATTCCTTTCAAAGATACGACTATGATAGAAGCCAAGACGCACTATTAAGAGTAAAAAAATATTAGTCTAGGAATACAGGTAGAGATAGATCTCAAAGTTTTCGACTACTCACATTGGGTAGAGGTTCAAGGAGAGATCCCAACGCGAGAAGAACGACAAGTAAACCAGCGCAGTTGATAAGACTAACCAGTTGCGTCCTTCCGCCGGCACCGTCTTGCACCGAACTCCTGGAAATGGAGGCCGCTGCTGGGATGCAAGAAAAGAAAGAACCAAAAAGGTTGCAGGAACCGAGGGCGAACAGTTCCTGATTGGCGTCAATCTCGTAACCGTAGCGTTGCGCGAATATCTTGCCTAAAGACACGGTAGAAGAAAAGCCAACCACGGCAACAGCCAGACTTTCTACCGCCAACTTAGCGAACGCCGAAAAGACTGGCAGCGAAGGTTGTGGAAATCTGTCATTTCAACGATCATAATTATAAACGATTATCCAAGTAGCGGAAGTACTTTTTAACTCACCCCGTTTGAATATGTCCGACGATTTCAACTCCATGTTCCATGTGCAAGAACAAAAAGCTGGAAGCCAGCGTCCCCGCTATGACCAAAATGAGTTCTATGGGACAAGGAACTCGACTGTACTTGGCGATGAACGGGTTGATGTAAAATTTGAAGATGGCTAGAATTACGACACAAGTAGCCGAAAGCGACAAAGTTACCAAATGAACTCCTCCAATTAGTCTGAAGAAGTCGATGTAGGTCTAAAAATAAAGCTAAGATTAGCGAAAATAAGCATGAAATAGAGATTGCGGATAGTATTTACGTAAACTTGGTTCATGGCCCCGTGATGAGCCGGAAAATTAGGAATTCCAAAGAGGTTCTGAAGTTGACTAGTCGCGACGTGGATCGCCGCCCCCGTCGTAAAACCGCTAACCAGATGTTCGCTCAAATAGACGGCCAAATAACCTAGTCGGAATAGTCCAAAGATGGCTTGATAGACTCCGCAAAGAAACGCCACCAAAATGGCCACTTCGATGGGGGAAAGACTCATCTTCTCGACGACGTTGTCCGAATTGTCGTAAGTGAACTTGGAATTGTTTCCCAGCAGTGTCGCATCCGTTTCGTTCGTATTTGGCCCTTTACCGAAGTCCGCCCATTTGATTACGATGGCCCCCGTCATCAATGACGTCAGAGAGAATGTACCTAATGCGAGACGACTAAAATTCCTGATATCAAGAGTATATGATAACTCTCTTTAAGAGTATCGCTCTCAGCCATTAGCCTTAGCCTAAGTTAGGGGCAAAAATAGTGGCGAGACAAAAGGAAATTATTTTTAACATTTTGGGTAAGCATCGCTCCCTATAGACTTTTTGCCGGATATTGTCGACTGGGCGCCGCCATTATCACCCAACCAATAGGATAAAGGTGATTTTCGTGACGTGTCTCACCTTTTCTAGCTTTACGCAGTGTAGAATTTTTTCCTCTCGTAAAAATAGGGGATGACACGCCCATCCGCAAAAAATCTATTGAGAGAAAACTAAACTAAAGACAGTAAGAAAGTCTGGTTGGCCCATAATGCCTTGGTTAGGGGAAGACGGAAAAAAATACATTCCCGCGATATTTTTTCTCCCCTCCTGTCCACTCGCCGCCTCGATTTTCACGTACACGGGTCCGTATATATAGCATTGCGTAGCGATACTCTTAAGTAGGGTTTTCGTATACTATTGCTTGCATTTATCTCTCAAGGGTATACTTACCGACCGAAGCTTGTCTGGAAGTCCCCATGAGAGCGTAGATGAGAACCGGAAAGAAGGAGGAGTAAAGGCCGTAGACCGGTGGCACTTTGGACAACATGGCGTAACCCATCCCTTGAGGGACCTGAAAAATGGCGATGGTCACCCCACAAATCAAATCCGCCAGTAAATCCGCTTTCACGTCATAATTTCTCAACCAATCCAAGATCTGAAACGAACAGCGTCCTTCAATCATGACTAGGTGACATTGTTACCAACTCTAGCAGTATAGTACTGGCCCACCCATCTATGCCTAATATCTATACTCAGGAAAGCTTGTCCAAACTAACCGGAAATCGGTTCTTGGCGACGTTGAGACATCTTTTCGCGCGAAAAACGGACTTGATCTTGTCGGCAGTTCTCTGTCCGACGGAGATTTTACTTGGCTTCCTAGCCTCGTGCAATTGGTCGAAAGTCTTCTGATCCAGGGGTTCCCGGTTGATGATCACTTTGGACCCGTTTTCGCCCGTCTCTTTACCGCCATGAAGAATCATTACTCGCGTCGTTTTCAAAGTTGATGTTTTTTCGGAAATCGACCCTATAGATGAAACGAATTTTCTTAAATAAACTTCTTGTTATGATTTCGAGTTAAAGAATGAACTACGCGACAGTTTTACTGTCTCAGAACAGTAATTTATTACCTATAGTTTATTAGCTCTAAAGGGCTAGTGACGGCAAAATATTTATATATTCTAACGAGTGATTGGTGCTAAAAAATGGATCCAAACGAATCGCTAAAATACCGCGCCAGTTCGTAAACCTCAAAGGAATTGTAATTTGAATATACGGGGGTGGAACCTAGTCAATAGCTTGACCTCAAATGACTTTTGAAGAAGGTCCGCTCCTGAGTAATCAAATTACGACCCCTTTAAAGACCTTATGGGCTCGATTATCTCCTCATTGGAAATCAGCTTCCCTTACGCGTATGATAAAAAGACGACGCTGACCGTAACAAGTTCTACAGTTCTTATGGAGTAACGAGTAAGGCAATTTTAAAGTGGCTCTACAAATCGCGGATTGCCCCTTTAAAAGGTGAAACATTTTTTATAAGTTTGGAGATAAATAATCGGGGAGAGGGTGGAGTAATAAATAAATGAAAAAAATAAAGCGCGATGACGTTGTTGATTGTAAGTTTGAAATTAACTAACTGGTTAAATCCCGAGAGAATTTTTATTGGAGGGCCCTAAAATCCCAGCAGATAATAGGAGATTGTCTAGGGTTGTTAAAGTTAAGTTCCATCGGGTAGTAAAAATCCTAACAAGATGGAAACTAGCCGAAGGTTAATGGAAAATTACAACGTGACAAACCGTCTATGTCGTACAATAAACGACAGTAATTAATGGTGAAGGTAAATAAAGGGGAGGATTTATAATATTATTAAATTAATGAAAATGCTAATTCATGGTCTCGTTAGTTAATTTAATAATATTAAAAGTTATTCACCATAGTCAACAAAATCCGCGTAAAGCGGAGGATTTATTTGTAAACTTTAAAACCGAAGCTATTTCCAAAACGCTACTACTGAATATTAATTTAAAAGAATAAAGTTTGACCTTTTTAAAGGGAATATAACCATTCATTTGTTTTTTTGCACACCAAGAGGGTTTGGACCTTATTCGCCTTGGACGAATTTTGGTGCTAGAATCATTTCGCGTAGAAATCCTCGTATAGGTCTTCGTGACGTCACGACAGCTGAAAGACGCGAATCTGACGTCACGCGTGGCGTTTCTTCGAATCATAGAATAAACACGGAGATTTGGGCCCGCTTGATTGACTCCCAAATGTTCGACGGAAATGAATCTAGTAAGAAAACTAACCTAACCTACATAAGGCATTGTCGATCAATTGGAAAAAACAACTTGCCAATCATTTAGGAGTCGATCAAGTGAACCAAAGACGACATGGAGGCTCGAGATAAATATTAAAAGGGTTGAGTTAAGAATAATTGGTAAAGTAGCTCACGTCTCATTCAGTTACGTCTCTCACGGTAATGTTAGTTTTTACCTTAAGACAATTACTTAAATACGCGGTCTTATGTATTACTATTAATTACTCTATTATATTTGAAAATTCACTTCAATACCCCAATTTCCAACGACGGACATCTCAAGCGTCATAAAACTTCGATACTTAAAATAATTGTTGAAAGGGACTTACCACCCGAATCGGTGACGTTTTACTCTAGACAATCGTTATAATTAGAGATGGTTCGTCTTAGTTTTTATATTTCCAACTACGGCGCGAAATTGGTTTTCCCAAATATAAATTTAAAAAGATCCACCGCAAACAGAAGATAATAATATTTTAGGGGTATTTTGCGTTTCTCGGGATTAAAAAACCATTTCCAGATAAAACGCGTAAAACCTAATTTTTTTTTTTTTTTGTTAATGATTTTGATTACTTTTTTGGTCAACAAAATGACCTCTCGAGCGTACTATCAGAAGCGTTTCTTACCGTACCCCTTCGATTCCTGAGACCAAAAAAAAAAAAAAAAGCGTTTTTACTAATAATTTGAAAACGACAACGAATATTATCTGGACACGTTAATGTAAGATAAAACGGCACCCCGTTATTGAACGTTACTACCCCTACTTCAAGAAAAATATAAATTGGATTCAAAAATGAAATTAATCAAAATAAAACCCCATAAATTAATAGGCAAATTTCAGAGCTTACCAAAAATGATATAGCTTCAGCGATGGAATCAGCGGAAGAAAGTCCGAAGGAAAGCGAAAAGATAAAACGGGTTGAGATGTTGTCGACCACTCGAAATCTTTTCGGAAATGGATTAGAATTTTAGAAATTACCCACAATGGGAGAGATAGGGAAAGATAACTTTCAAGTTGTTGATTTTTTTACCCTTTCAACCTTGGAGGAGGGCGTTGTGGGTGGGGGAAGGGGTGTAACGATGAAATGGAAATATACGAACCAGTCAAAGTACAAATACGGAGAAATGAAGGCGAACAGGTTTTAAAATGTCAGGTAGTCCATTCGGGGATAGTCTGATTCGGCCGTAGACGATAAACGGAAGCTGGTCACTGGTCAAACTGGGTCCTTTCCGTTTCCGGCGCCCTCAGAATGGCTGCAGATTTATCTGACGTCGTAGCCAACGCTTGACGTTTCAAATTAATTGTAGCCCATAGTTACTCACCCACGCCCGTATTTCCCCATTTCCCCCATTCCTGTAAGCTTTCTGATTCGTTAGCCTTCTATTGCGTTATAATGCCCCGATGCTTTCTAATTGGCGGTGACGTATTTGCCTATAAGGACTGTGAAAGGTCAGACCATATTGAAAAGTTGAAAAATATATTGTCGGAAATGGCAAGGAATGACGTCCTATATTTCTCAGATATCACAACCCTTACCGCCAATTAGAAAGCATAGGGATATTATGACGCAATCAGTCGTATACGAGCATAAGTCATATGGACAGAATTGTACCCACAATTGTACCGCAATTGATTTTGCAGCGCGTGATCCTTGGCAATACGTTCTTCGATACTCGAAAGAATTTTTCTAAATATCGTGAGATATTTAGAATTAGATTTTTTGAAGTAGGATATTTTAATGAAACACAATTTCGGGTTGAACACTACTAAATTTTTTCGGCGATAAATTGAGTCGTTAAGTGTCCCTTTTTTTAGTTTATCGAGCTAACTTAGGCTTGTCTCCCAAATTGAACGGTACATGTCCCTTTATTTAGTTTTTCGAGCTAACTTATGCTTGTCTCCCAAATTGAACGGTATAGGTCCCTTTATTTAGTTTTTCGAGCTAACTTAGGCTTGTCTCCCAAATTGAACGGTACAGGTCCCTTTATTTAGTTTTTCGAGCTAACTTAGGCTTGTCTCCCAAATTGAACGGTACACGTCCCAAAATGCTAATTTCAATAGACCGAATGGTTTTAGATATTTTCCTATTCAATCGAAATAAACTTTTTTAAGAATTTTTCCGATCCAATAGAAAGCTTACACTCGAAATTAATATGTCTGGGTTAGTTAAGCGTATGTATTTATGGTACTCCCCGCTTATTTGTATATAGAAACCTAATCATTAAGTGAAGTTTTGCATTAAAATTTCAATATCATAAAAATTGATTCCTATTTCATTAAAAACGTTCAATTCACCTAAAACGTCATATTTCATTAAAGGGAGAATGCAACTTAATAACATGTGATTTTTTATCGATTACTTATCGTTTAAATAGACCTAACCCACCAATGAAAGATTTACGAAACAAATATTAAACGAAAAATATATTTAAAACTTACCCGGAAAATAGGCTTAGTGGAATTCATGGAGATCCTGAATTGCATCCGTGTAAGGTTAATGACGAATGAGCAAAGGCCCGTCGTTCACGCGAGATCTCCACGAGACTTACAATCGCATTCGATTGGTCACTAGACTTTTTACGAGAGGAGATCAGGATCTCCATGATTCCCGCTAAGCCTATTTTAATTGTAAGTTATTAAATCTATTTCTAGTTTAATATTTGCTCGTAAATGATTTCACTAGTGTATTAGACATATTTAGACAATAAGGAATCGTTAAAAATCACTTGTTATTAGGTTACATTCTCCCTTTAATAGTTCATATTCATTTTCATTCGGTATGTTATTAAAAATGTTCTTAAACTTCGTTTAAAATGTGCCTAAAATGCCTTTAACATTCAATTTAAATTTCGTTAAATTTTTGTAAGAATACTATAGGGTTTAATGATTTGAATCACGAACCTATTTAACTTCATTATTTGTACTAAATAATTATGTTTTTTAATACTTCCTTTAAGCAACGCTTTAAGTTATTCGTTACGGGTCTCTCTCCCATAGGCACTCGACGTTGCTCAACTTGTTCGATAATCCATCGCGCCACGGTTAATTGTTCGGCAGAAAATGGATTTTAAATTATAATTTTTTTGGTCTAAAATACCGGTCTATATTTCGGTATTACTTTCTATGGCTAATATTGGCATTTATTCGGTACCATGTGAGAATTTAGCAATTTGCTTAATTGTAAAGAAAAACGCTATACAAGTTTGACGTTTCAATTTCCCTTTGATTTCGTAGAAAGACGGATGTCGTTAAGCGTTAATAATCGTGAAGATTAGCCGCGGATAAAAACTAACCAAACTCAATCTAATCAAAGACGAATCAATCACTTACGCTAATTAAGTAAAAGTAATACTGAAACGATATCGAGGCTACATGAAATTAAAAATAAAACTTTTCACAGTTAAATAGTTCACGTCAAATTTGTTCACACAATGGCCGTTGATGAGACAACATCTCCCGTGTCAAAAATAAATAAATAAATAAATAAAGAAAACGTAGGTAAAAATTATTACGTCTGATGCTGGAAAAAACTGTATTTACAATGTTATTATTTTGTGTTTTTTAATAACTGAGCTTAGGAACCGAATCATAAATAAAATAATTGTAAAAATCATAGCACCCTTTTAGATTTTATGATTACTTAGGGTTGGTGAAAAAAGTCATTTTTACACCTTGGCATCGATGTAAAAAACCGAAGAGTGTTTCAACAACACGTTTTCACTACTCTTCATTTTCAATACTACAGGGAGCCAGCATTGGAGACATTAATACGTAAGAAGTTTCTATCCCTCACCTCAGTGTCATCCCCCTTAGTGAGGGAGTTCCAGTATTCGCCCTTATAAGCGCTCCCCCGGTAAGGGGGTTTCATGACGTCCGGCTTTCTTTCCCCCTTGACACTTTGATGTCTCCCTTTACGAACATACACATCTATTATTTTTAATGTAGGTTTAGGTTACTCGGGGATGGATTATTTTGCCTTCTATTAATTGGATAGTGCTACTGATTCAGTTATTATCTATTTGCTTAAAATAAACTATAATTTCAGTTAATTTATCCGAAGATAAAAATCTAAAATAATACTCCTATCCGTTTTAATACCAACCTATTGTAGAAAATTTGAATTTCTTTTATTTTACACGAATTCTAATAAATGTAACTTTTCGTGTACAAGTTCGATCATCCGATTCCTACTACCAAAATGGGTCATTTCCCTATCCCTTTAAAGCGTTCTCTCATTCGTTCCTTATTTCAATCTCACCTTGAAAAACTAACGATTTTCAACGAATCATTCGATTAGAATCTCCAATCGTGACTAGAGAGTTAAAAAATTAAATAGATATTTAAATACTTAATTGATACGAATTTAAAGAAGATTCCTATCACGAGCTCGAAATGAATTCAAATTCAACATTAACTCATTTCCGGGGCTTGAAAAAAAGCTATAACTTCGTCGCGTTTATTTTTGGATTTCGCTTAAAAATGATTAAAATCAGAAGAAACTTCCATTGGGGAAAGTATTAAGTACAACAACAAAGTTTCGCGGATTCAGATGACTCTTTTTAGCGAACCACATTATTTTTCTCATAAAGCTTCCAACTTAGCCTTGTCCAAACTTACACTGATTCACCCAATACGTTCTCTTCCGGAACTATTTTTGGTACGTTATTAGGCGCGTTTGACACGCGAAAGTTAGGCCTTTATAACTTACAATTCAAAGAACTTAAAACCAAAAGACTAAAAATATATTGGAGTACAGCGCAGGGTTATGCATTAGATAATAATCTTATAATTACCGTGTTTTAATGTTGTCAGTGTGGTCTATTTCATACATCCACCCAAAAGGAGTTTCTCATAAACTCGTGTTGAAACTTCATTCTTTCCTCAATTCACCTGGGAGGTCTTGGAAGGTAATTGTCATTACATTGAACCCCGTAATCTCTCCGTGAAGGTCCATCGCGCGGCTAAATTAAGCTTAGTTTCCACCAGCGCGTTTTCATTACGTTCAGAATTTCATAAATTATTTAATAATGGAAACTATGCTTTAAATTTTCGTTATCTTCGAGATAAGGCAAGGTGTTTAGCTACCGCGTCGGCTAAGCTCGGAAAGAAACAGTCTGATTGTTTATCCGAGAAGAATTCGTCTTGTTGTATCATGGACAACGTCCTCTCTGCGTATTAGACAAATAAGCTTATTCGGTAAATAGCTTAATAACTAAGAACCGCTTAAAATAAGCACGCAGCCTGACTCGAGCCGGGCTTTGTCAAATAGAGCCGTTAAACAGAATCAAGTTCACGAATTTAATCTTTAGAAATTGAAAAAATTCCCCAGGCAGTCATTAGTTACGCGTGTCGTCAGTTTTACTTTTCATTTCAATGTGCTCCCATCTCTATGAATAACCAAAGAAATTGGCTACCCCCAATGAAAAAACCAAACAGAATTCGACCAAATTCGATATATTCAAAAACCGTCTCGTGAATTTTTTATGTACCTTGTGATTAAATTGGCGAGCTTAGCGCGTGACCAATTTGACTTAACCCGAATCGAGTCAGGTTGCTTGTCTACTTTAAAGTATCTAGTTGGTAATTAGTCCGTTTTGGAGCGTTGATCGCAGAGTTATTCACTGCTATTAGTAAATGATAGCGGTGGTACGAAAATCGACGCTCCAAAATTGACTAATAAATATACAAGACTAACCAGAACAGGCGGCCAAGTATAGTCGGATCCGGAGCTTATCCAAATCCTGGTAAACGGTCCTCAAGGTCTTCAGACCGGCCAAATCTACGTACGCCATGGCAGAACAGTCCAAAATAACCGAAGACAAAGGAGCATGTCCCGAATTTTCGTCGCTGGGCTCTTCCAAAACGCTGCTGAGCGACGAGGCGATGAATTGATCGTTGTCCTGCCCTTTGAGCGTCGAATTAGACGCTTTATCGGACCGACTTTCAGATTTTACGAGTTTGTTAATTTTTTCCGCGAAGAAATCGGCGTTCGCGAAATGTAAAGGACCCCCGAAGTAAGCGATCTTGGTTCCAGGAACCTCCCGAGTCGCCCGATAACCGCCCAGGCTCGCGAAGAGTTCCGTCTCCGGTACGCGACCCAACAATTGGTGACGAGGTTGGACCGTCCGGTAAACGAGGGTGAGCAAAGCGAAACCCAACCCGACTCCCAGTCCCAAGTCAACGTCCAAGAAGAGGACCGCCAAGAAAGTTACCATCCAGATAGCCCCGTCCACTTTCGACCTTTTCCAATAGACTAAAAAGTCCTTACTCAAGAGAACCATCCCTTTTAGAGACACGACTATGACGCAGGACAGTACGCAATTTGGCAAGGGTTCCAGCAACGACCCCAGAGCCAACAACACGATTAGAAGACCGGCGCAGTTTATTAGACTAACGAGTTGGGTTTTGGCTCCGGCCCCGTCTGAAAAAATTTCAAGCTTAATTCCAATTCGTATCCCTTTTTAAATACCAATTAGGCTTAACGAATGACTCAAACGAAAATTGAGATTAATTTAGTCTTAACAAATTGCAAAACTATAATTAAGCCTATAAGAGAGAAGCTAGTCAAAAATATATAATGACCTTGAACGGAGCTCCTAGAAATGGAGGCCGATGAAGGTATGCAAGAGAAGAGGGATCCGATGATGTTGGCGGTGCCTAAGGCGATCGTGTCCTGGTTGGGATCTATTTCGTAATTGTACTTAGCCGCGAAAATCTTGCCCAAAGACACGGTAGAGCTGAAACCGACTATGGACAGGGCCACTGATCCGGCGGCCACTTTGAACAAGGTCTCCGTAGGAGGCCAGGATGGCGCTGGAAATCTTAAAAATACAATAAAAATTGTTCTGGTGGATTTTTAACGTTAACTTCTTCAGTAAGCTTACCCTCGTTCTATGTGACCAACTATTCTGACGTCGTGCTCGTCTCGCAAATACAAGTAATTGGACACGAAAGTTGAGGCCACGACCTTAACACGGGTGGAGTAGGAGTCTATACATAAAGTTGAGACTTTAAGACGCCACGCTTACCAGAACTAATTCTATGGGAAATGGTACTGGAGTCCACTTTTTTGTCTTCAAGTTAACGAATTCCTTAAAGAAGATTAGAATGACCAAGGTACTGGCGGACAGAGCTAAGGTCACCGGATTTGATTCGTGAATAACTGAAAAAAACTCGACGTACAGCTAGGAAGGAAAAGGGATAAGTATGATAATTTCACGTGTGGTATCATTTTAAATGGTCGCGAACTTACGTGAACCAATCCCAAGAAACCGCTATCGCTAGCTTTCAAGGAAACGCCGAAGATGGTCTTAACCTGACTGGATAGGACGTGAATGGCCGAACCGCAAGTGAAGCCGCTGACCAAGTGCTCGGATAGAAACACGGCTAGAGATCCCAGTCTCAGAACCCCGTAGAGAATTTGAAGAAGACCACAAACCATGGCCACCGCTGTCGCTACCTGAATCGGGCTCAATCTTTCGACGATTTCCGGTTCGTCCTCGGCACCAGAATCGTTTACGGGCCGAGTTGAGTTGAATTCCGGCAACGTCGGTGACGAGTATCGGTCCACCAGAACGCCAGTCATCAACGAAGTAATGGCGAACGTGCCTACGGTTATCGATTAAATCTATTGAACTATATAATACTGTCAAAGTCCACAGATCGAGCGTTTGACTAATGCTACTAGGATACGCGGACATTTCATTTAATGCAATACAATTAAAAGGTTTCCGCATTTCCTTGGAGCGCGTTTTTGTCAAATCTTCGCTGGAAGAATTTATAGCCAAGGACTTTCCGACCTAAAGACCGACTTCACCTCTGTGAACAAAGCATCCTGGCGTTGGAATTTATGATATTATCTTTTAGATTACCGATCGAAGCTTGTCTAGAAGTTCCCATCAGGGCGTAGACGAGAACGGGAAAGAACGACGTGTAAAGTCCTGAGTCAACAAACAAAGTAATACAGTTTTAGCGGCCGATAATCGATTATAGTTATAATATGAATTTACCGTAAACGGGCGGTACGTTCGCGAGCATAGCGTAAGCCATTCCTGAATAAAAATAAATAAAAATTGGAATCTTCGTTCAACTTTCATTAAGGAGATTAACATAGTCAATTGTCCCCGAACGCTAATTGGTATTTAAATGGTATTTAAATTTAATCTCATTAGGGCGAGCCAATTTGAAATAATTAAACTTCTCAAGGACGCGTTCGCGAGAAATATTTCTCTAGAGTCACCTTGTGGTACTTGAAATACGGCGATGGTCAATCCGGCAACGATATCGGCGACCAGATCGTTCTTGAGGTCGTAACGTCTCAGCCACTCCAAACACGGGAATCTTCGGACGATAAATCGGCCCAATCCATCGAAGGTACAACTCCGTCCAATTTGCCGACGAGCTTTCTCTAGCAAGGTTAACTGGTCGGGGGCGGGACCTCTTTGGACATCCTCGCGGTACAAAGAGTCGAAGGTCCCTTGATCGAGGACTGATCTGTCTACACGAATGGTTGAGGAACAGGCGGTTTCCTCGGAAGAGTCCTTGGTTGACGAAGACGGCATACCGCTGTATGGTAATACCATTTTCAGAAAATTTGCATTTAACTGACTTTCAATTGAGCTGACAAGAACTTCAGATATTCCATGGTTGAGAATAATATTTTATTAAATAAACGTTTCTGGAGAGCTTTAGGACGTACTAGACCCTTTTTCAATACATTTTAATTTAAAAAAAAAATCTCAAACAACTCAAAAAAACCTCAAAAAAAGTAAAACAAATACCAATCTCATGCCGGTTTTATGCTTAGCTGGCTTCGCGCGAGTTCCGAGACTATAGGCTTAGCAGACTTCGATTGAAAGAGGGGATTACTAGCTGACAAATGTTTATCGAGGTGTGGCTTTTTTTATGGATTAGGCCATATTGTCGCGTATTTTGAATGTTTTAAAGTAGACACACATCCTTAGTCTGTCTCGATTCGGGCTTTGTTATATAGTTCGTATTATAAAACTTCAATTTCTCCCAACCTTGAAAAAAGGCAACTAAAGGCTCTTTTTGTTAGTTTATAGATAATTCTATCCTTGACTCAACCTTGAAAAAAGTCAACATCTTCAATAAAAACAGGTGCTTTTTGTTGGTTCCAAGGTTATTTTATAACCTTTTTAATCTTTAGAAATTAAAACAGTACCAAGCCTGTTTTAAATTCGCGTGACGTCGGTTTTACTTTTAATTTCAATGAGATTATATTGAGTGTCCACTTTAAAAAATGCCGGGAAGAAATTGCCGTTAACATTACTATAACTTATACGCAGCTACGGCTAGTTATCATTTATCTTATGGTTCCCGATAAATCGTTATTTGAAGACAAATCCTTTCATTTAGTCTACTTGACTAATAGACCGAGGAACACCCCGAGGCGAGAACGTTTCAATCCTCGTTTTCAATCTCCTAAGTCTAATTTCTAACTTAACATTCGTTTCTGGCATAAGTACATAGGGAGTTACCTTTATAAATTAAGGTAAAAACTGTCAACATTCGTTGCCTAACTTTAAAAATTAACGAAATACCTGAAATGATAATCGAGAAGCGACGGACCATCGCTCTGACTGTACTTTCTAAGACTGGCGGGTGCCGAGTCTCCGAATAAAGGATTATTATCCGAGTACTTGTTCATGGAATAGACAAACGCGCCAATATCTAAGTCTAATTAGCTCGAGTATAGAGCTCGAACAATAATGCGAAACGGGCCGCGCCTGACTCGGACGGGATAATCCTTATCTTCAAAGTTTGAAGGGATACTGTGGATAAGAGTTATTTCGAATCGATTTGGAAAACAATTTGGAATGCATGCGATGAAAGCGCGTCTTTAAAAAGCCACGCGAACTGAAGAGGCATTTATAACAAATTAGCTACGTTCACACTAGCGCATCCAAATCGATTTTAATCGATAGTATAAAACCTATATATCTAAATCGCTCGGATTCGTTTTATGCTCGACATCTGTTCGCGTATCATTCTCACAAACCGATTTACAATAGTTTAAACCATTGGTTGTTAAGCAGAATCGTTTTGAAATTGGTTCCCGAAGCAGTTTCGAGAGAAACGGTTTCCCGTTTACACGACTGCAGCGAAAGGTTTTGAATCGACTCTAAGGCCTTGTATGAAGGGGCTAATATAAACCGAAGCTTAAGGCTACAGCATTATTATTAAATATGATTGTTAAAAATTAATTATTTACCTCTGTTATTGCTCCATGGTTCCAAAAATATGGAAAAAGGAATTAATGGATTAAATTAACCCATAGTAACCCTTTAAAAAATATATCGGTATTACGGAACGAACAATTGAATTAGTTAATCCCGTAAATTGTTTGATAAAGGACGACATTGTACGTACTGTTTGAGATAGATACTGGAGCCTCGCGCGAGGGGGTGTCCAAAAAAAATATTTTTCTCGCACGTACAATAGAATTTGTTTTTTTAACTATAGTACATTAATAGCAGGCGTTTCGCGGGTGCGAGTCACGTCATGCCGCGCGTCAATCTATGAGCACGACGCTTTAATTCCCATTAAATCAAGAATTCATTATAGTACATAAGAACTAAACCCATCAATCTTTAATGGGTTGCTTGGCAAAGTCCGAAACAAATGGCTGGCTGATGTAAGGATTTTTATCATAGGTGTGTCATCGTTGTAACGTATCAATGAAGTACGTTCCAAAAAAAAAAAAAAAATAAATAAATAAAAACAAGGATTGTGAACTTTCGGTAGACCAAGGCTTAAAGGGAGAATGCAATCTAACAAGTGGTTTTATTGATTCCTTATCGTTTAAGTAGGCATAATACAGTAGTAAGCAAAAATAGGCCTTTCTATAAAATAATCTTGGAAACGGATAAAATACCCGTTAAAAAGCACCCGTTTGTATTGAAGATGAAGCGTTTTTTCAAGGTTGGCTCAAAGTATAGGATTTTCTATATTATTTCCAACCATGAAACTAACAAAAAGAGGCGTTAAATAGAACCCGTTTCTACGGAAGATGTTGCCTTTTTTCAAGGTTGGGACGTAGTCAGTATTTATATTATCATCTATTTCAAAGAAATTTAAAACTTGCCGAAAAATAGGCTTAGCTGGATTCATTGAGATCCTGAATTTCTTCGCATTGATTGATCAGCGACCAATCGAATATTATTGGAGATCTCGCCTTAACGACTGGCCTTTGTTCATTGGTCGCTGATGCTGACCCATCAATGATAAGAAATTTTGGACGTGACTGTAGCGTTCCTCAGAACGATCATGGACGCTAACGACTCAAAACTATGATTAATCGAGTTTAAAAGCAGCGGTTAAGCGAAAGCGAGTTTGATCGTCCTTCAAAAATATTCGCCAAATGATAGTCCCAGACGCGCTTAATTTACCGATAGTACGTCGTTGGAAGCCGTTGGCGTGTTCGAAAGGCTTACAAAATGAAGATATTAAAGTTCAAACCATTAAAGTATCAGTCTTTTTTAAAGATTTTTCTGATGAATTAAAAGAAATTACCTACTTTGAATGAAACGTATCAGTTCGGTAGACGGCTAACAAGAAGTATTGGCGATTAATCTATTTCAAGCCTTTCGTCGAGAGCGCGTCCTTATCCTAAAGGTAGGAGTAACTCAGCCTCGTTTATCGTTTCTGTCTTGTCTATTATTCTTAATTCGAACGTTCCACTTTATTATCAGGTGATAATCCGTCACGCTTATTAAACATTATATAGACTAGTGAAGAGTACGGGGTCGTAATCGCGCGGTTATCTCGGAAGAGGGATCTAAACCTCTGGATGGCCACTTTGTCTCTATAAATTAAGGATGTTTATTTCGGATGACTCGATCGCCTATCAACGACACCTGTTTGGCGAAATTATTTCTATACAGAACTTTCTATATCATCTTATCAGCTGATCCACTTTCGAGAAGCGTGCCTGCAGACTTCGGTCTCCAAGTTGGTTTTTCATTAGAAAAAACTACGTGCGTGTCGTCAGATTCGTGCCTAACAGAGGGTGTGATCAGGATGTATATTTCGCTTACGGACTATATGAGGCTTAACGGAAATAGATCCTACATGGCTTTCTTTTCGAAAGAACCCTGAAATTTTTCAGAGTGACCCAGTTGTCTCGACGAGGAACTAACCGAACTAATTATCTAATTAACGATTCGTAGTCGCGCAGACAAAATTATCGATGACAATATTCGCGCTATTTACCAAAGCTGAACTTAAAGGGACTATTTGCGATTTTGAAATCCCCTTTAAAGTTGCCTTCTTTTGTACCTTAGCAGACGACGTCAAACTAGGATGCGTGCGTAAGGAAAGCGCATTTTAAAGGGGCAAGTTTCAGAACCGATAGGGCCTTTTAAGGTGAACAAATTAGAAACTGTCGTCGTCCCCTTCGTTCTATCGCGTTGGATAAAGGCAGAATGAAGTCAGAAACGACTATGAATCCAAGCTCTAAATACTTTAATTTCCCAACCAAGATAAACAGTATCAAAAGTCTATCACTTTATTCCATAAAAGTAAACAAATCCCATCAGATTTATTTGATGAGGGGGTGCACCGTACTGGGTAGAACATAACACCACCGCCAATCCGTGCGGCTCATCATTTGTCCCTAAAGACCAAAGTGCCGCTCGCGAAACCACGCGCAAAACGGGAGACAAGGCTAGAGGCAGTGCACCCGCATATACGATTTTGTGTGTCATCCTTGCGCAGGGGCCTAGCTAATCTCATACTATCGTTCAAATTTTAGTATATGTAGTGACGAAGCAACTACAAACAGCAATTGGTCAAGGTAAATGTACCTTCAGATTCTGATTCGAGACACTGTGACTCTAGCGGCCACAGTCGCTGTAAATAGTGAAATCGGAAGCGCCACTCTTGGGGAGTTGGGTGGGGGAGACAATACATATTGTATTATATAGCCAGGCGCGGCCCTATAAATTCTATCCCTCTCTCTCGACTCAAATTATCCAGGAAGAGCCAAATCACTCAAGCCAGACAGGGTTGATGACTTTTTTGGCTAGTTTTAAGTGATGGGTTACTACGTTTACCTGTCCCTTTGCTGATAGTATTAAGCTACGGGGGCGTTGTTTACTTTTATGAAATAACGTTATTTACTTTTGACAGTATATATAACATTTCTCCGTATTTTCCAAAGCGAATTAGGCTTATTTTACAGTAAAATACTAACCGGCTTAGGTCCGAAATTCAGTATTTAATCATTAGCGAAAGTTAATCAGTCGGGCTAGCACGCTCCAGAAATACGTCAAGTTAAGGTGGTGGAGTTCGGATGAAACGGAATTCTCGGCCACCCCGCGCCGTTTGATCCAATAGAGCCATCGAAGGTTCTCCCGCCGGAAATAGTCGCTCTTGTCTCGAAGACATCGCGCTAAAGCCACATCGCAAGCGCACACCCGATCGTCACAGGCTAGCTTCAATTTCGACCTCCTCCACTCGTAACCTGAAATCTATAAATATTAACTACAGCCGCGTTCACGCTAGAAACTACAAAACAGTTTTTAAAGGGTTTTGTAGAGTTAAAAAGTTAATCGTAAAATGTAATTATTAGCCTTAAAAGTTGATTTGAGGGGATTCAAAACGCGGGGTTAGAAAACGCTTTCTAAGTGTTTAGCATGAACGTATCCCCTTTAAAATCACCTTTTTTTCTTGCTTAGCAGACGATGTTGTGAAATATATGTATAATTTCTAAGGTTATTAAAAAAACAGCATCACTTTAAAATAAAAAATATATTGACAACAAAACTAGCTAGTTCCAAACTTTGAATAAAAGAAAAACAAGAGAGCGTCGTCCCTGGGAAATACAGGCGCCAGTGACCGAGCCATTTCCGTTGAAAATAAAAGAAAGGTATGGAAAGGAAGGGCTGCGGTCATCTGGGGGTCTATTCCCCAGGACGCGCGGTTAAAGCTGTAAGGGAGTGAAGGTCACTAGCTTTCACCCCCCCCCCCCAAAAGAAAAAAACTTTGTAAGTTTCAAAAATGAAAGGATTTACTCCTTTGATCGTTTCTAAACCCCAACACCAAAAGTCGATGGCAAATTCCTTCTCGCCCTCCCAAATGGAGAAAAAAAAATAAAAATAAAAGTCTTAAAGAAAAATGTTTTAAACTTAATAATTTCAAAAATTTAGATTCAAACAAATAAAAAGGTAAAACTAAACCCAACGAATTTTTCAGTCGGTTTGTAGGGGAAACATTAAAGTCTCTACCAGGAGCATATTCATAAAAAAAAATATATATAACGGTAAAGGAAAAGTCAAAGGGAAAATTAAAAGGAAAAACCCCCAAGACCAATTTCTAAAGATGTTGGCCATAACCAATTTTACAGTCAAAGCTGAGCTGCGTGCACAAGGGTAGATGATTTTAAAGGGGTAAATATTAGAGCGGCTAGAGCCTTTAAAGGGACTATCTGCTATTTTAAAATCCCTTTTAAAGTAGCCTTCTTTTCTAGCTTAGCAGACGACGTTGACCATAACAAACTGTACAGTCAAAGCTAGTCTGAAGCGGCAAATTTCAGAGCAGATAGGCCCTTTAACTGTTACGAAAGCCAGACCGATGGATTACTTGCCGCAAACTAGATCGTGTCGCAGAACTTTCCATTGGTAGGGAACGAATAGTTCGTGTATTGGACATATCCGGTCTCGGTTGATCTTGGCGTAGCACCGATCGTGGACGAAACAGCATCTATATAAAAACAAAGACAACGATTAACGAAAGAAACGAAGACGATGATTAAGGAAACTGACTGGTCAAATTGGTCGACGGAAGTGTCCATTCCACCATAGCCGCAGTTCTTGCCGTAGCGCGAGATCTCAGAAGGTGTGTGATTCGTCGCGTTGTAGATCATGGCCGCTATTTCCAATATGGTACCGTCCACTCAAATCGAAACCAGTTTGTAAAAACGAAATTTTCGAGTACTCTCTCACGATTTTTTAACCGTGTTTTTCCCCAAGGTTACTATAATGCACTAGTCACTAGCGACATAAATTGTTTAAAATACTCTAAAACTATAGACTTAAACGCGGGTTTCAAGAGTTTGGTCAAAGATCTGTTAATGACGAGCATAATCAAACAAAGGTTTCGCGGTTAATTTTCAAATTAGACTCGATTAAAGGGAAGGTGAAGAACACGAAGCTTTCTGTTTCCACAAATAAGACACATTGTCTCTGAATTGTATACAAGAAATTGAAAACTTTCGGAGAAGAACCTCTGATTAATAAAAGCCCCGAGACATTGGCTGCACCTTTTTATTATTATTATTATTATTATTATTATTTTGACGCGCACAATCATGCGTACAACAGCGCTTGTTCCGGATATTTTAAGAAGAATAAGGTGGGAGTGTTTCGATTAGTCGGAGGTTTTCCCAATTCTTTCCTATTTTTTGCACAATTCAGAAGCAAGAATCATTTTCTTCATCACATTTCTTTATTAGGCGCGTAAAAACTTTGCTCGTGACAATGTTCATGAGCTACGTTCACACTACAGACTTTGAAACCGTTTTCAACCGTTTTGGAAAGGTCAAATGATAAAATTTTGGGGTCACCCTTGTAGATGTTTGATCAAGAAACAAAATTAAAATCTTAAAAAGTCAATTTGAACATTCGAAACGGTTTGAAAACGGTTCCAAAGTGTCAAGTGTGAACGTAGCTAAAGTTTTAGCGCGCCGATTCGTTTTCACCCAGAACTAGTGGCGATTCCTTTAATTTTTTCTGACGGTCTCCCGGTTTTAAAATCTAGTGTAGAATCTCCCACTTTAAGATCCTCTTTCCTTGCGAGAGGAGCCTAGCTTATACTGTTTAATTTTTTACGGTCAAAGTCGTTTGCTAAACGAGAAAAGAAGGCGACTTTAAAGGGGCTTTAAAAAGCACAGTAGCCTTTAATCTTTTTTTAAGGAAACATGATTATGTAAAAACTCAATCTTACCCGCGGTACTCGACGCCAGAGTGGTTATCAATACGATCGACCATTCGATCATGGCTCCTAATTTATTAAAGAGATTTCGTGTATAATACTACTTTAAATTTGCGTTTAGTCCGAGGAACGTTGTCGACCGTGAACCGACTAAATCTGTAATTCAGTTCGATTTTACAACGAAAGCTTGCATGTACTTGGAAACTCGTAAAAATTTAATTACGACTCGTGTCGACGCAACAAGATTTACGAATTAAAGGACAAGGCTAGTTTGCTTATATTTGCTTACTGCCTAGGGGGCGTGACGTAAATGACAATGACACGTAGAATATTTGAACAAGTTGGGAAACCAAAATATAACCTCCCCGACCCCGACGTTAAGGTGATTTAACCTAACCTAACCCTACCTAAAATAAAAGATGAAAAGAAATGTAGAGTATTGGATGAGTAGAGGAAACAGCGTGCATTTCAATCACTTTTCTCTATTTTACGGAGTATAAGTATTTTCCCTTAACCTCAAGGATACAGAGAATGCAAAAGAGTGTCATGCGTTACCCATAATTACATGCTGCAGGTCGTAGACTTCTTAATATACACACCAAATGAAATGTCCTGCGTTACCCATAATCATATGCGGCATGGCATAGATTTCTTAATAGACACACCAAATGAAATTTATTTTCTAAATAAATATGTAAAATACATGTTCTTATAATATAAATTAACACTAGAGCATAGGCTGTACTGTGTGATTATCTTTGAGATAATCAACTGATTTGATAAGGCCCATTTACAAAAGAGTGGAAAGCTGAAGCGAATCTGATGCATGGAGCAATAACAACAGGAGGCATAGGTTCATACATCGTTTAAAAATGAGATTTTGGAACCTATGCCTCCTCTTGTTATTGTTCCATGCATCGGCTTACGCTTAAGCTTGCCGCTCTTTCGTAAACGGGCCTTTAAAGACGAAGGATTTAGTCTGGGATGGCAAGGAAGACAAGGAATTAAAACGACGAAGATTTGGTAGCAAGTTCCTCTTAGACAAACCAAGAAATATTGTAGACTGAATGTTCCATTTACAACCCATTTTCGGTAGATGATTGGCAATTACTTCCGGTACAGTTTTCGTCTAAAATTCTTGTTTTGACGTGCTAATAGAGGACCATTACTGATATTTTCATCATGCAAGTGATCCCAGTCATTGGAAGAATCAAAGGGTTGAGCTGGTCGAGAGGTTATTTTCCAAACCGGCTGACAAGACGTTAGCTTCCACTCCTATGATAAAAAAAATATCTTGAAGACTGAAATAGACTAATTTCCATACCGTTAATATTTATACTTGAATAGCTTCTTTTATGTTTAGAATAACGAGGCCGTATGAAGAACTGTTGAGCTTTTACTGACTGTAAGAATCTCATATGTCGAGACCGAAAACACTCACTGCTTGCATGTTTCAATTCTTCGTAGCCAGGCCGTCTCTTTCTGGTGATAATTGAAAGCCGTGTCGCTGCTCTGTTGACTTCAAATGGTGATGACACTCTGCGCTGGTAGATTTTCTCACTTAAGTCACTATAGCTCTCTTTCGTCTGGTCTCGTCTTGTCTCGTCTCGTCTTGTCTCGTCTCCTGGTCTGCTAACGAAGTTCACTCTACACGGCTTCTTTTGATTATGAAAATAATCGGAAATGTTTCTTGGTTTTATAGTGGAGAAATCTGAAGCCTATTTTTTTTTTCCAACATCAGATAACCATTTTTTATTCAAAACTGTTGTTTTTTTAAACACGGGAAACCTACTGTACTTCTGTCCAAGGGGAGTTTTCACGACTATAATTTTTCTTAAGAGGTTTAACATTTTGTATCAATCCGGCTCAGCTTTAAATCTTATGTCGTTTCTATCTTGGATGCCCGTGTAAACGTACCTTTATTTAGATTCTTCAATCCACCCCAAGTTTGTAGCAAGCCTTAGCCTATACTGCCCGTTATACCTTTGCTTTTTGGACTAAATGATATATGGAAAACAGCTTAGCGCGTGTTCCAACTCAAGCTGGTATTAAACGGTCACATTTCATTAAATTTTTGGGAAATTTAAATATCTTCTCTAAACTATCTCGAATTTTTAATTGATTTTTCAGCTTCTTTATTAATTAAATTTAAATGCATTATCCGCTTCAATTCACTAAAAGATATCGCGGCATAAGGCCAAAATAGTTAGGGCATGGAAAAGGGGTATATATAGCTTTCGCTAACCTTTATTCACCGAGCGAGTAACCGAGAAGAGTTGGGGAAACCCCCCCCTCCCTTCTCAACGTCTAGACGTTTATCGTAACCCTAGGCATTCGGTAACTGCACCACAAAGACCCGTAGAGGGAGGAGATGACTGGAGTGGAAGGTTGATGTGGACTATATTAGTGAGGGACGCCTCGCTAAAATGGCCCGCTGAGATCGGACACTTCAACTGTCCAACATCGAGGTTTGACCGTAAAGATAATATAGAATTGGAGACGTCCTGTTGTATATAATTGCACGACACCTGAAACTCATTGTGGCAGCCACGCTTAAAGGAGGTTAAACGGAATTGAACGATAAGATGGCATGATTACGTCTCTAGACTTTTGGCTCCACGAACTAGGTCACGTGATTTCCGCTTACACAGGATTTCCGCTTACACAGGATATCCGCTTACACAGGATATCCGCTTACACAGGAAGTGACACACACACACACACAGACACGACCAGTGAAAAACCTCCCCCTGAACTAAAGTTCAGTTGAAGTGAGGCTCCGTTGGGTAATATACAGTTCATTTAAAGTTGATTATCTCAACTAAAACTTGTCTCCAAATATAACGCGTTTGGATTTTCATTTTTGACATCGTAAATGACACTTTACCTTCAATTTCTATGAAGCACTGGCTCTACCTTACCAAATAAGCTTAACCAAAAAAAAAGATAATAAATTACGTTAAAATATATTTTTATATTTATAGCTAATTCTTTTCTCAAAAACTAATTATTTACAAAAAATTCGAAACCATATAAGTGTCTCGAAAAAATTGATCTAAATTGGTCCTATATAATTACGAGCGTTTCTTATCGGGATTTAAGTATTTGTAGAGAAATGGTCGCGGTGGTTGACCTATAGAGCGTTCCCCGAGTACATCATTTTTCGACCTTGTCTAATAATATTAAAATATAAGATCTCGTCTTTTTTTTTTTAACTTAGGCGTCCGTAGTTTTTGGTAGCCGGGCGCCACGCGTATGTTGGAATTAAAATTGCAAATTAGGGGAGTCCGAAATTAAATTGCTCGCCTCTGAATTGGAGTCTCTATCCTTGAGGTGGTCCCGTTGTTGTTCTTGACTAGTACTTTTTTGGGGATCAGGTCGATGAGCGGCTCGAGTGACGGCGTCGTGAGTCGATGGGAAAACCACAGATTTCGACGACAAGTTCGGAAAATAATCACATTTTTGCATCGCGTTCAAAACAGAATCTTTGTTTCAAAATAAAAAACGATAAAAAATGGAATTAGAAGTTTTTTTCCCCCATTCACGAGTCTTAAGCCGCGTTCATACTAGGCCTTGGAATTGATTTAAATGGTTTCAAAACGTTTCACTTGAGTCGTGTGAACGGGAAACAGCCTTTTCTCGAATCGATTTGATTCGATTCCTCGAAACTGCTTCGGGAACCTGTTTCATACCGATTCAGTTTCAACAAAGCTAAAATAAATCGATTTAAAAAGATAATGCGTTATTAACGCGGGACGCTTAAAACGATTTAAATCGCTTGGAATCGATTTAAGCACCGTCTGTTAGGATATCATCTTCATGATAAACCGATTTAATATAGTTTATCTGTTGGTTGTTGAAGCCGAATTGGTTTGCAACTGCTTAACGAAGCAGTTACAAGAAATCGATTCAAGCAAAACGGCTTCTCGTTACGGTTACAAGGCCTAGTATGAACGCAAATCATATTAACGCCTTGCTACGTAAACTTTAGCTACGTTCACACTAGCGTATCCATATCGATTTTAAGCGCTAAAAATAAACGTTATTTAACCGTTTAAACATTATATTAATAAACTGATATATTGTAGTTTTATCTGTACGTTATTTAAGCCGAATTGGTTTGAAAGTGCTTCTCGAAGAAGTTTCTAGAAATCGATTCAAGAAAAACAGTTTCCCGGTCACACGACAGCAGGGAAACGGTTGAAACGAGCGACCAACGCGATTCCTATATTTAGGTAAGCTAGGGTACTTACCAGTAGGAGCGGCCAAGTACATGATGACACCTCGATCTTCGAGTTCTTTGTTCAAGGTCTTCATTGTCTCAATTCCTCCGCTGTCGATGAAACTCACGGCCGCGAAACATATTACCACGTGAGAAATATCATCTGCGAGATAAATAAAACTTTGAATAAAAATCTGACAGTGATGGACCAAGTTTGAGATTTTTTCGTTACCGTCTTCGGCGTTATCTACGTCTTTTAAGATTTCCGATTTCACGAAATCTCGATTTCCGAAATAAATGGGACCGGGAACGCTGTAAATCTTGACGCATGGGACTTCACGGACGGAGTCGCCGTACTTGTCGACGTTTAAGTAGATCTCAGTCTCGCCGAGACGACCCAAGACGAAGATCTCTCCCGGGCGATGAGCCTTCAACGCGAAACAAGCCAACGAAACGAAGACGCCGATCCCCAGGCCGTAATCGATATCCAAGACCACGACGCCGAGAAAGGTTGACAACCAGACGACCGCCTCACACTTGGCAGCTTTCCAAGCCGGAATTAAATCCGCCACTCCAGCCAACATCGATCTCAACGCTACCACGATAATTATCGATAAAACGGCCTGAGCAACGAACGAGAATAAAAATAGAACATATATTAGAGGGTCGATTCGAAGATCTGACGAAAAAGTAGACTAGCCGTTATACATACATCCGGTAAGGAAGAAAACAGCGGTCCTAGGACCAGGATTACGACCAATAGGACGCCGCAAGAGACTAGAGTGGCTACTTGAGTCTTAGCGCCGGAACTATCGAGGACGGCGCTCCTGGACAACGAAATGCTACAAGGAATGCAAGAGAAAAAGGATCCGACGACGTTGGCCGTCCCGTAGGCTATCAACTCCTGATTGGAATTTACCGGGTAATTGTGCTTCTTGCCGTAAGACAAAACGATGGATAAGGACAAAGATACCCCCACGATGGTCACCATCGCGCTACCCGTCAGAAGTTGAGGAATGAAAGAGAACGTCGGGATTTTGGGCGGAACTAACCTGACATTCGCCAAAGAAATAAGTCGGTTCTCGTTTTAGTTGTAGATAAGAGAACGCGTCATATCCGACACGAAGATACGAGGTAGCTTCGCGTATACGCAAGAGTACCGAGTACCCTTTTGGAATCTTAATGTATATTCGCTAACTTACCCTGTTGGAATGTCTCCAATTATATCCATCGAGAAGATTTCGTTGAAATTAAAGAAATACGAGAAAAACGTTACAAATATAATCTGAAAATACGAAGAAAAGATAAACAACATGTTGTTAAAAGTTCGTATAAATCAAATAATTACCAGTAATAACTCCGAAGGGAAGGGGACGTTAGTCTTTTTCTTGAAGCAAGGATCGACGCAAAATTTTATAAGCATCATAAAGACGAACGAGACGAAACTGACCAGAACGACAGTCCATTTTATCGTGCGAAGATTTTCGCAAAACGAGATCCAAGTCTAAGACGAAACTTAGTTAAAGCTAGGATTTAAAATTCTTCCCGACATGAAAAACGAAAGAAACGGCACAATCCTACTTACGTATATAGTATTAAAAATTCCGGAAAACTTGGGAATGGTAGCTCCGGTTATGGCTTTGATTTGGGAAGTCAAGACTTGCACGGCGGTTCCCGTGATAAGTCCGCTGATCATCTTGTCCGACATTAAGACGGTCAAGTAACCCAACCGTGCCACGCCCATGAAAATCTCAGCCATCCCGACGGCGAAGGCTACGACTACGGCCACCTCGATGGGATCGATGCCCAAGTCTTCGTCCGTTGGCGCGCGAAAGCTCGAGGTCCCGTTGCTCGGTAACGTACCGTTGGGATACAAACGGTCCAACTGTTTTTCGCGCAAAGTCCCCATGACGTCTTCCATGGCGGTGTTCGTCAGCATAGAAATTAGGGCGAAGGTCCCGATGGACCCGTGTCTCGATGTTCCGAATATAAAATAGGCTAACGCCGGAAAGAATGACGTGTATAGACCCACTACTGGGGGGACATTGGCTAACATGGCGTAAGCCATACCTGAATTAAGTAATCATTATGTTAATACACCAAGTTAATCGGCCAAGTTACTCTCTGGAGTTTATCACCTTGGGGAACTTGCATGACGGCGACCGTTAATCCGGCAATGATATCGGCGATAAAGTTATTTTTGCAATTGTATTTCGGTAACCAATTTAAAATTGGAATAGAATCGAAGCAAAATTTGCGGCAACTGAAGTTTCGGAAACAACCGATTCGTCGCAAGCGTCGGCGACATTTGTCCGTGAACGATTCTAGGCCCCCTGTGTCGCTATCGGCTTTACACAATTCCAAGCTCTGTTGGTCCATCACCGACCGGTTAATCTTGATGCGGGGAACGTCACTACCAAACGCCGCAGAACAATTAGAGATTAGTTTCGACACGAAATTAGCCTATCTTTCGGAACTTACTGAAGTTGTCTCATGACGTATTTCTGGTCCGAGGACATTGATGACGGCAGAGATTGCCCTCTTTTGAAGCTTCCATCGTTGACCGAGCGTGAGGCGAACAAACTGGTTCGTTTTGCTTGAACACTTTTCGATAGCAATCCGTTGTTGCTGAAAGTACCGTACGCTTCTGACGGCGCCAAAACCGTTATCTTCACCGAATTGCTCATTTCCATGATCGCAAGATAATCCCCGACTAAAAATGTTTTGAGATAATTGGTTCAATCGTTTCTCAGTGACTGTAGGCTTTAAGTTAAATTTCAGTTCATCATCGATACCTTTGGTTACTTACTAAAGACAATTAAGTTTCATTTATAATCTCTCATGAGCATACGTAGCGAAGGAGATACAATTAAATTAAGCTACGTTCACACTATCAACTTTGAAACCTTTTTCAAACCGTTTTAATCGATCAAATCAACTTTTCTAGTTCATAATTTAATATTTTGGGGGAAAAATTAAATCTATACAGATACCTTCAAAATTGCACATCTGCGTAGATACTAGGCCTTAGAGTCGATTAAATTGTTTCGAATCGTTTCGCAGCAGTCTAATCGATTTCTCGAAACTGCACCAGGAAACAGTTTGAAATTGATTTGGCTTCAACAGCCTGCAGACGCAACATCAATAAACCGGCTCATAATGTCATGGTGGTAAATTCATATTAGTTAATTTTTTATTTTTTCGCCTTAAGGGCTTTTAACAAGTTTTTTTTTACCATAAACCGGTTTATTAAGATGAGTGAGCAGATGACCATTAAAACGATTCCAAGCGATTTAATATATCCGTTTGATTTTATCAATTTCGATACGCTAGTGTTAACGTAGGTAATTTGACCTCTCCAAAACGGTTTCAAGTCTCTAGGGTGAACGCGGCTTTAGCCCCTAGCGACCTAAGTATTTGAAATCGATGTTTTAACGTACCAGCTGTTAATGATGGTAAGCGCGATTGACGTCGGCGGCGCGGGTTGGTACCTATGGAACTGTAGCTTTCGTTGTATTCGCCTTAACCTCCTGTTGACGCGTCCACAAGTTGACATTAAAATCCGCCTCGAAGAACCGTATTAAGAGACACAAATATCACCGATTAAATTAAAATATCGCCGCTAAGATACGAACCGATTATGATCTAAAAAAAAACAAATTTTTTGAGATTTTAAATTAGGGTAGACTAAAAGAGGTTGTACTTGAACATTATTTCAAAACAAGTTTATGGACTAAAAATCAATCTTTTTTTATTAAAAAGCTTAGGTACAAATTAAATTAAAACAAAAAGATTATAATCAAGTCAAAACCTGAAAAAATACTTGATCTAAATGAAAAAAAAAAAAAAAAAAATTATATATATATATATATATATATATATATATATATATATATATATATATATATATATATATATATACTTTCTAAAGTTGAATTCCTCTACAGGGTTAATTGTGATGATTCTAATCTAAAATTAATTTGGGTTAGAAAGTAAAAAATATACATATCGTACTAAGCATTAGACTAAACTCCGAGATAGAAACGACTAAGAGAAAAAGTTGGTCCTTATTTATTTCTAAGATCTAAATTTTTCCACGAGCAGTAAACAGATAAGAACCACGTGATTTTGAGCTCAGTGTTTCGAGGCGTTAAATTGGCCAATACGCTAATAACGCAACGCGGTTTGTATCTAGGGCGAGGCTTAGGTCAACTTTCGTCTATATCACTAGTACTCGGCCTAACTTGAAGTAAAACAAACGTCCAAATATTACACCGCTAAAAATAGGGTAGATGGGAACTTTTAAATTTCAACCTTTTTTTTAACAGTAAGGATGCTTTCTGGTCACTGTAGCTTGGCGCTCACTCCGAACTATAACTACGGTTTGAAGGAATACTAACCCACGATAAAAAAACGTTTCAGGAATAATCTTGTTGGAGTTTCCGCAATAATAAGTATATATATCTCAGTTAAACGAAACCGTCGAGTGCCGAAATAGACAAGAAACTGCTAGAAATTTCCAGTTTCCCATAAAAAACAAAGCGCGTCACTATCACTTTAACTCGACAAAATGTTTTGGTTAATAACTCTAAGGCTTTCCTTTACATTACCTTGACCTTGTTCTCAAAATGCGAGATCGAGGAATAGCAAAATGGAACTTAAAAAGTTCTAATTTATTTCTTCAAGATTGTAAACATTAGGACGGCCACGAGAAATTAACTCCATTTTATAATTAATAAAACCACGTGACGTTTGGTTGAAAGTTAGTCTATTTCAGTCTCCCTTCAACGACCAAATTGTAGAGTCTATGGATCTCCTCTAAGCCTATATTAAAATAATTAAAGACGATACAACTATTGGATTCGGCTCTTTAGACGAGTCGGCGTTTAAAATACCAATTTTAGGTTAAGAAATAAATTCCTTCAAACAGCGCGATTAGTACTCGGTTTAACCTCGGGAAAAACGTACGAATATTTAGTCTTTAACCACAGAAAACGTTCCATTTCAGACTGCGAAGAAAAGAAGTGGCGGATGAGAACGCCGAACTTACCCCTTCAAAGACAGTTAGCTTATTAAAAGGCCAAATTCAAACTCGAAACGTATTTTGATAAAAAAAATATTATCTCCCACTCGGAGAGAAAATTTCGGCTTTAGGCAATATTTGGCCCACCCCAAAACTATTTCGAATGGTGCCAAATAGACTGAAATTATCAAGGTTCAATATGACGTCGTGTTTTCTCATTATTACTCGAATATGGAAAATTTTAAGCTAATTTACAATTCAACACGATTTTGAAATAGTTAAAAATTTAAAAACAAAATAAATCACCTTAAGACTTTATTAAAGCGGGCTAGCAATTTTCACTTTAATCAATAATTTAGCAATCTTCACTTTAATCAATTATCAAACTATTCAATATCAATATTTAAAGGAGCTCTTAATATGGAGGACTTTGACCCAATCTAAGGTTTAAATTAAGATATAAAACGATATACGGAAAATATTTGCCTAGTTCTATGATAATTTCGATATTCCAAACTTTTAAAACACAAAAGATGATTAAGTAAATAAATGGAATTAGGTATCCTTGGCGGGAAACCGGTCATAAATTAAAATGACGAAATCTTGGTTTCGATAGTAAAGACGGCGCGAGTTCGCCTGGCGGGATTTCTCGTGGTTTCCCGCCAAAAACTAAATTCTAAATTTTTAGGAGCGAGCATAATTTTTATGGGCAAAAGACGCCTTACACAAAATAAATAAGACTTGCACACTTCCACTTATTTACTTCTGATAATAGTTATCCTATACATTTAAAACGATGAAACTCGTTAATTTTTGACATTGTTTTTGGTCAAACAGAAGCGGTCAAACTAGATAAAAATGCGTGACTATTTTAAAGTAAACCAATCGCGTTCAAGCTCGCGAATTAATTTAAACTTCAATGGTTAAATTCCTTTTTTAACAGGGTAAGAGTTCGTACAAAATGTTGGAAGTTAATTTCCCTGACTTTTCCCTAACCATTTCTAAATAATTTCTCTGACCAATTTAAATATTTTACACGAATTTATTCTTTCGAGCAAATTCTTGGCAATTCCTTCTTTTATTTGACATAGGTTTATCTATCAGGGCCGATAGTTTAATCGGAAAATGAGAAAAAATTTAATCTTTGGGCAAATACTTTCAGTTTAAAATAATTACGTTACAATTAATTCGTCAAAAAATCATTGACACGTACCGAATAACTAAATTTCTCTGACCACTTGGGCTCATTTTCAAATTCCCTGGGGTTTTGGGCCAATTTCCAAATTCCCTGACTTTTCCCTGACCTTTTATAAGAATGATTTCCGAATTCCCAGACTTTCTCTGACCTTTTGGGCCAATTTCCAAATTATGTGTCTTTTTCAGATTTTCCAAGTTTCGATTTAAAGATTTCAACGCACGTGTCGCGAGTTTCGTGCAATCAAATATTGGCGCTAAAAACTTGAACCATTCACGTAGCTCCGCGCGAAGAGTGTCGTGGAGATTTCGAATTGCCCAAAAAGCGTCTGCCGCAACACTGACAGGGAATCGCGTCACACCCTGGCTTCGATTAAAATAGCTAATTTATTAGTAGGAACCCTTAGATCGGCGAAATATTTTGTAAGGACACGCGTAACGTTCCTACGCTACGATTGTAAAGCAAAATTCCTAAGCGTTAATTTTAGTTTAGACAATATTAATCGTAATTCAAGTTTCAAACCGAGGCTTGATAAAATGAGCCGGGATAACGAAACAATTTGTTTATTCGACGTTGATGGTACTTTGACCGATCCGCGAAAAGTAAATTAATTACAATTAATATGAAGAGATTAAAATATTTAAATATTCTCCGTTTTAGAGAATAACTACTGATATGGAAAATATGCTAACGAAATTATCTTCAAAAGTGTATGTTGGATTGGTCGGTGGATCCGATATTAACAAAATATCAGAGCAGATGGGAGGATTTGGAGGTAATTATCAATTATCCATAATTGGAATTAAATTAATTCTATCATAATTGCAGCGCTTAAAAAATTTGACTTCGTATTTTCCGAGAATGGGTTGGTGGCCTTTAAGAGCGGAGAATTATACAATAAAGAGGTTAGAAGCCTAATAACATGGTCTAAGCCTAATTAGTCATTTTTCAACTTTTTTAGAGCATTTTAAAATATATGGGTGAAGAAAAACTACAAGAATTCATCAACTTTTGCTTGCATTACCTGTCAACTTTGAAATTACCTGCTAAAAGGTATTTTATATAAGAGCCAAAGTCTATAGTGTCTAAATTTTAAAATGTTTCAGGGGAAACTTTATTGAGTTCCGAGATAGTCTGATTAACGTATGTCCAGTTGGCAGAAGTTGTTCTCAAGCTGAGAGGGAACAGTTTCACGCCTTTGACAAGGTTGGTCAACCTTTTGGTCCTATTTCAAAACTTTCCTAACCGTAAAATTTACAGGAAAATAAAGTTAGAGACAAAATTGTCGAAGCTTTAAGAAAAGAATTTCCAGACGCTGGCCTTAAATTTGCCATAGGTAAGATTTTTTTTGTTATTTTAATTGATATTGTGGTGTAATTGTGGCTAAACTTATCTTATAGGTGGTCAAATTAGCATCGACGTTTACCCGGTTGGTTGGGATAAAAGCTACTGTTTGAATTTCGTCCAAAAGGAAGGTTTTAAGAAGATTTACTTCTTCGGAGATAAGACTTTCCCAGGAGGAAATGACTACGAAATCTTTATCGATCCCCGGACCATTTCTCATTCTGTTGATTGTCCCAATGATACGCAAAAACTCATTGATCAAATATTCTTCTCCTGATATATTCGAAACTTTTTTAGGTTTAATTAATAATAATTAAATTAAGAAATGTACTAATTTACAGCATTTTTTTTTACACTTTCCTGCAAACCTGGTTAAACCTAGAACTAAGCTTAGCTACTAAACCTAAAAGTAGGCTTAGCTACTAAACCTAAAAGTAGGCTTAGCCACGTAAACCTAAAAGTAGCCTTGACTTTAATCCTATTAAAGATAAGTTTTAGAACTCAATAAGTGTGGATTCTAAATCATTTGCCCTCCTTAAAAACTTTCAATTTAAGCTAAGCCTATTTTGTTACATTTTTGAATTATTTATTCTTATAGAGTTAAAACTCTCTAAGCCTAAAATTATTTATTCTATTCCAAGCTCAAATGAGATGTATTTTGGCAATTAAATTAATCGAAACAATCAACTTAGATTTGTAATTATAAATTAAAAGCGTTAAAATTTGATTTTGTGTTTTTTTTTTGTTGTTTTTTTTTTTTTTTTTGTTCGTGGCAAGGCTTAACAAATTCCATTTAACTGAAAAAGCCTTTTTGCCCTCCCATTATCTAGGTCCTTTTTCACATACCCTTTGCCACTTTTCATATTCCAATCTGTCAAAATTAAAGCAAGCCCGAAGGAGTTTCAGTGACCTTGAGTTTAAATTACTCCTATTGGATAGATGTGACTCCGCCTATTAATTTAACAATACATGGGTCCCATTTTTGTCCTATGCTTTCTAACAACTTTGGGGTCCCTTTAAGGGGTATTCGCGTTTTTTAAGTAACCATACGCGAATACTTCATTTTCGTCATTTCCAACGGCGGCGATACATTAGTAGCTACACTTGGTGTAGCTAAAAAGATGTAGAGTATAAAAGTTAAAAAATTCGAATTATAAACCCCCTACACATAAATAAATAGAGCCTAAAGCCAGAATGGTGGAAATGCGCGGTTCAAAATTGGCGCCTTAAAAGAGGGAAAACTATAAACCACCCTTTGGATGGTCGGACTCTCTTCTCATCTAAACAAGAAGGATCAGATAAGGAGAGGAAAAGTGGGGCTGCGTTGAGTTAGAGAGAGAAGAGCCAACCTCCCACTCGGGTGGAAAGGGGGATAGGAAATTCTCGAGGTAAACTGTTGTCACGTGGTCACCTAGCGTCGTTGGCTACTACGAAGCTGATAAAGGATCCGTTTTACCCACGTGACAACATTTTACCACGAAACGTCTCTACCCCCGTTCTCCCAGAGTGGGAGTTTAGGCCGACGCAGTAGGAACCGCGCCGTCCCCACTTTTCCTCTCCTTATCAGATCCTTCTTGATCTAAAGCGCCCGTGATTGGATAAAGCCCGAGGCAACGTCACGCCTAACATCGGAAAATTATTCACTTGTTTTATTTTGACGGCTGGTGCGACGACTGACCGAGAATACGTCTGTTTTTTTTTATTTAAATTCGTCATAAAATTCAACTTTCAGATTATTATGGCTGATCCGATTAACATTAAATTTAAACCGAATAAACTTCAAATTCACGTCGATAAAAGTCTAGATTTGCCAAATTCACCAACTAGATCGGGTTCGCCATTTGGATCCCCAGGGCAATATTTCCAAATTCCTAGTCCAATTATTACCAGAAGGACCAGAACATTTTCGGCGTAAGAAAATTCACGATAATTTGCGATTAATTTGTTGATCGAAATTAAACCCGAACCTTTTATTTTCAATAGTTCCGAAAGAGCATTGTCTAATCCCGAACAAAGGGGCAAAATCAAGTATTTTTGTCGCCAAAAGGGCCACGGATTCATCACCCCCAACGAGGGTGATGATATCTTTTTTCATGTATCCGAGTAAGTTAAGTCGCCTATAGTCCATCCATCCCATTCCTTAACCTAGATTCATTAAAGTTATTTAAATTATAATCTAAAGACAAATTGAAATCCTTTCAAAATAACGTAGCTATTCTTCCAAGGAGGATGTTGATCCTTTATATCTGCTACTCCGTAAATAATTTACAAAACCACCACCAAATTATTTGAGAAATAAAACAAACCCTTTTCACTTAGGCAAATCATTACCCGAATCAGGGGAAAAAAAAAAAAACAAAAAAAAAAACCACCCAAATCCTTAACAGTTTCAATCTAAAATACAAGGTCTCTTTATTCTCTCAGCATTGATGGAGAAATTGTTCCTCGACCGGGCGATAAAGTGACGTACCGCACGACTCTCATTCCCCCCAAGAACGAGAAAGTGCAAGCGACTCACGTGGTCATCACCAACATGGTTCCCGGAAGTCACGAGCGTTGGGATGGCCCTCCCTTCTCTACAGAAGATAACGTCTCGACCAATAATTAAAAAGCTAGGGCATTGCCCAAGTATTTCTTTCCAGATCGAAACTGGCTCTAAATATTAAATGAAAACCTAGTAAAAGCTATTTTTTTTTTGTATCATCCTCCCTTCAAAAACTTATATGGAAAATAAAATATATACATAGTTTTCCTTAAAGGGGCAAAATATAATTTCACCCCTCTTTCCCAGGTTTTCCAGGAAATTGCGAGCCCAGTTCAGAGTAGATAGTTCCATAACGGAACCAAGTCCTCTACCTTTTTTTCCTGCTTCAGTTTGGGCTCGCAAGTGGTCAGCAACACTGGGGAAAAGCATTTACCCCCTTTAATGAATACTATGTAAAAAAAAACTGATCAATATCCCATTTTATTAATCACTATTGTTGTAATGATTTATTTTTATTAATATTTAATACGGTGCTTTTTTTTTTTGTAATTAAATTAAAATAAACTCGATTTAAAGGACGAGTGATGTCCTTTGTTTTTAAAAATAAAAATCAATTTTGTAAAATTGTAATAGTCCAAAAATGGCAATCAAAAATAAATTTCATAGAAAATGTTTTCATTTAGTAAATGAAAGATAAATTTGTATTAAGCTCCGTTTTTGTGGCTAGGATTTTTTTTTTTTAATTTTAAGCTCGATTTCAAAGTGTTTGCGAATGTTTTTGCGTTAAATTTGGCCATAAATATTTTATATAATTCGTCTTGAGATTTGATAAAAACATATTGGTGAAAAAGTAAAAATATGACTAGAGTTTCGAACACTCAGATCTTCTCGATATAAAACCGTATCGAGTAACTCAAAATAAATAATTTAACAAAGTATTACACTTTGGGAAACTAGCTCAATTTTGTAAAATTGTAAAACGACTGTTTTACACTTTCCACGAAACTAAACAGTTACTATTTGTCGATTCTTTGTGTCTTCATTAACTAATCTCTGGGGAAAATTAGATTTTGCCAGAATCCAATTAAAAATTCTCAAACAATGGGCTATTCTGCGTCTCGGCTAGTGCAAAAAAATTTGCCAAGTAAGATGAAACTTAAGGCTTCATTAACTCATCCCTGGGGAAAATTTAATTAGTCTTAGCTAGGATGCGATGAAAAAGATCGAACCAAACTGGTCCCGCACACCCGTTTAAGAGAATCTTGTTTCTCATTGGTTGACTTTCCAGTTAACATTAACTAATTAGGATGGTGTAGTAGTTAACGGTGAAATTTCTCAGTTAAATTTAAAGTCAAATTATATTTTTAAATATAGTTCGTAATTATGGTAGCTAATTAGGGAAAAAAATGTGTCCTATTTTTCTGGTACATGATATACGTATCATCATCCTGAAAGATCTCAAATGTGAGAAAATATTCTATATCCCGCTTATATATATACAACAATGGTTCTAAATATAAAAATAAAAGTTTTTAAAATTATCTGCGTGACTAGAATTATTTTGTTAACTTATTATCGTGAAAAAAGAGTTGCGTATTAAGAGCATTTCCAGACGCAAACAGCCAGATTGCCAGCAAAAAACATGTAAAGTAAGGAACTGGCTTCGTGAGTGACTTCTAATCCGAAGCCTTCACCCACCACGGAGTGCCACGCCACGCCGTACCGCTTATCCATACTTTCTTTAATTAATTTAGCAGCCATCTAAGAGGGATTAGGATCGAAAGAGGGTTTGACCAAATGAAATTCTGAGTGTTAGTCAAGCTGATTTTACGATAGAGTTAATTTTTTTCACCTCATTATTGGAGGAGTATTTCTCACACGCTGTTACGCAAAGCTCCAAAGTTTCCACGACCATTTCCTCATTCATGTCTGAATACTTTGGGATATTAGGAAAGTTAGTAATTGGTTTAATAACAGCCTACCTAGTATGGAAAGATACGGGTTCGTAATGCTTAATTACTGGAATAATTAAATTTGGTCTAAATACATTTTATCTACAGCATTTTTGAAATTTCAAATAATTCCCCAGGTTAACTTCATCTAAATTTGTTCGTGCATTATTTTAAAGCTGTTGCCGTTGTATTAGGATTTAGGAATCAGCTCCGATTTCCCCCTTCACGCTAATTACGGAAATTGAGGCTTACCTTTACTAATGGATAAGAGTGAATTATTTTCTTGGCATTATCAGATTCATCTTTTTTCAAATCGCGAGTGTCATTCATAATTAAAACTCAGTTGTTTAGCCGAATTGCGAAAACTTAACACGTTCTCGCGACTGTCATAGCGCCATTTCTAAGATTCAAGCAATGTTTTGACCACGTGATTAGAAATTAGGTCACTACTATGGCCGCGTTCAGCGACACATAACGGTGGGCTAGTTAATAGATAACTTTGAGCGCGAGTTTTAAATTCAACTGGTCGAGTGAGTCAGAGCATTGTCGAGCAACATTTTTATGCTCCTCCACTTGAAAAATAGAGCGTTTACCCGGCAATTTTAATTGGTATTTCTTATTCAAGAGAGTAACCATTAGAGGTTAAGCAGCCCATGGGAAGTTTGTGCTTGAACAGTCCGTGGAGGAATCGGGTAAGGGTGTTCCTTGCTCCTAAAAAATGAGCTGGCGCCTCAAAATTAATGTTGCTTTTGCCGGGAAGCCGCGCATGAATATCCGAACTTGCGTACCACTTGTTCATTCGTGGTTTCCAGTCAAGAGCTCGAAAAGTTCGAAATCGATAAGCCTCCCCAAATATGCAAGGAATCTCAGAGAGGGAAATATGACCATATTCCAGTAACCCCCCCCCCCCCCCTAAGGGTTTACTTAAAGTGGGGATTTGAATTTGCCCAATATGTTACACTCATTTCTATTTTACTGCAAAAATAGTGCCCCATTTAAAGCCAAGCTATCGAAACTTTTACAGGACACAATGTCTAGAAAATTATTAGATATTTTCAAAAATTCATTGGACATTGTCCAATGAGCTGTTTCTATTTCCATCCCTAGAAAAAGAAGCCCCTTTATTTTTGGTCACATTTTTAAAAAGATGGTCTATGATTCATTCACCCATTGATTGACCCCAAACCACACAAAAATGGTGCTTTAATAAAGTGTTATAACGTTTAAGGCTATTCTTAACGTAAAAACGACACTTTATTTACAGAAATCACTCGTCAACTCTTCAGTTTTTTTTTTCACATTATTTGTACACGTTTTTTTAGTAATAAAAAATATTTTTTTTAATTTTCTCGGGCGCCAAACCAAAAAAAAAAAAAAAAAAAAAAAAATTGAGAAGCGTCTAGGTACTAAAGGATGGAATAAATTAAAATAAGTTCGTACCATCGATGAAAACGGCGAATGGGATTTAAAAAGCCAGGCACTTTTTATTTTTGACCAAATTCTTAATAAAAAGAGTATCGGGCAAAATTGGGACCTTTTTTTAACATTGGGAAATCTCTCGTCAAATTTTGAGAAAAATAAATAATAGGAAAGTAATTTATTCAAACCACTTAAAAAGCCGAAAAAAAAAAAAAAAAAAAAATCCCAAAAAGTTTTTTTTTTTTGGTTTAAAAACTAAGGCCTACAAAATATTTTTAAAACAATATATCTAATTTTATCCTGGTATAAAATAAGTTTAATAATAATTAATATATATTCGTCAAAGCGAAGTGTATTAATTAATCTCTTGGCACGTTTGGCGCTTTTTCCGTTCCGTTTGTCTTAAAACGATAGAAAAGCCAATTGTATTCGTCTTACTATTCGGAGACAGTTTCGATTGTACAGAAAATCTTGCCTTCCCAAAGTGGTAAAATTTCGTTATCGTCAGAAACTTCTTCATTCACGACACCAGTTCCAAATTCGTTATTGGAACGTTTAAAAAAGTACCTGAAAGATTACAAGTTTTAGTCACTAAGCCTTGGTTTTGCACACGCCGCTAATTAGTCAAGGTCATCATAAGGTTACAACAAAGAGTAGTTATTTGCGAATTTCGTTATAAACAGAATTCGTCCACTTCAAATCTAGTAAAATATTTAATGTGTTTTGTAATTTTACAATATTTTTCCCAAAAATCGCAAATGTTTTGAAATTTAACTAACAGCCCTTAGCAAGAAAAGTTAGTCTGATCTGAAGATGTCCTCAAGAACGCTACAAAAGTCTTGGGGAAGTCTTTAAGACTACTCCAAGATTTCTTGACACAATGAAAGACTTCCCCAAGACCTAAGACTACATAAGACACCTGAAAGACTTCCACAAGGGAGAATGCAACCTAATAACAATTTCTTATCATTTAAATAGGCCTAATCAACCGATAAAAAGTATACAAAACAAATATTAAACTAGAAATAAATTTAAAACTCACCCGGAAAATAGACTTGGTGGGATTCATGGAGATCCTGAATTGCCTCCGTGTAAGGTCTAGCGATCAATGAGCAAAAGCCCCAAGTTCACGTGAGATCTCCACGAGACTTACAATCGAATTCGATTGGTCGCTAGACCATGCGAGGAAATCAGGATCTCCATGAATCGCGCTAAGCCTATTTTCCGGGTAAGTTTTAAATTAATTTCTAGTTTAATATTTATTCGTAAAATTTTTCGCTAGTGGATTAGGTCTATTTTAACAATAAGGAATCGATAAAGAAATCACTTGTTGTTAGGTTGCATTCTCCCTTTAAGACTAACTTTTTTTTGGTAAGGGAGCGATTTATGATTAAATTTAGGGTAGCCTAAACCTGTATGGATTTTTTTAACTAATACCAAATAACATTATTATTATTATTATTTAATCCCAAAATTACGTAAATTTTATTTAGTTTAGGGCTTAAAGTAGACACGCAACGAGACTCGATTGGGGCCTTATCAAATTGTTCTTGCTCAAAACTCGCGAATTTAATCACAAGAAATCCTGAAGCTGTTTTAACATACACGTGCAATTTTTCAGTTCAACCAAATTTGGTTATAAGTTTTTCCTCGAGACTGACATATTTTAGAATGGCATATTTTTATCACGTATAAACTATTTAAAGAGCGAGATGAATTACCTGTAATTTCCTTTCTTGCTTAGTAATGATTTGAACTGTTTCAGGGTGATATTTTTTCCGCTAAGTTTTGTTCTGTAGGGAACTGCTTCTCCCGTGAAAACGTATCCAATGACGGTCATTTCATTGGAGAGTGCACTACCACAAGTAGTTAATGAAGCGGCGGTCGCGTTGTTATTGGCCGCGTTGAGAGACTGGCTATTGCTGGTCGACAATCTCTTTCCCGTTTTTCTAAAATGCGTTTTTTTTATCGTTGGGAAACCATTTTGAATTTTAAACTAGGAGGCTTACCTGAAAGAATCGTCGAATGACGGTTGTTGTCTACTCTTTTGAATTTCATATTTCTCTTTACCGGATGAAGTGCTAAGCGTTCTAAAAAAATATTTTTATATGAATTAGATTATTTAATAATTTTGGATAATTTGAGAATTTTCTGGGTTTTTTCATTCTAGTTTTTCGTAATGTTTTTTGAAACTAGAGTCACTAGACCCATTTTTTTTTTTGGAGATTTATAGAGTTAGTTTAGTTAAGGTGGCAAAAAGTTTGAGCTTACTTTGGTTTTGGAAGTTTTCCTTTGGCTGCTTCGTCTTCGAGTCTTCTTTTGGCTTCAAATAACTGAGTGGTGGTATTGGGGGGAGGTAGTATGGGCATGAAGGGATCGGCGGCCACCGGTTGACCTGGTTGAGGATAAGCGCTCGACTGCGGAAGTAACGTGGCAGCCGAAACTCCCGTCACGGAAGAATCTTGTTGGAGACTTCGAGAAAGCGGGTAGTCAGAGGAACTTCCTCGGGAAATGTGGCTGCCAGCTTTCTTTGAATGACTAAAATAAAGTGGAAATAATTATATTAGAGGATACGGTTTAGTTTGTAATTCAATTAAAGAAAGACTTTTGAGTATTGAATAAAAATGTTACTAGTGTTTCTAATTTTTTCCTAATTTTTAGAAATTAAATTCATACCCCTGTAACGTTTTCACAATTATTGATCAATTATTTCAATTAGAATAATATTTAAACCTTAATAGGTTTGCAACTGAGCTTATATTTAAATGAAGTGACTACTTCCTGATCAATCAGAGGCTAAAGTCTATCCCGCAATGTTTTGGAATAAGGAATGATTGAGATAGGTTCTTCATATAGCGGAGCTTTCACAGATCCAGTTGGTCTATTAACTGGGCTATTCCGTCAATTTAGTAAAAGAACACTGACAAAAGCTTATAAATTGGATTTTTGAATCAAGACTGCCAACCAAAAGTCACGCAAATGGGCTAGCATGAGCTAATTTGTTATATTCCATACCAAATACTAAATAAACACTCCCTGCCTTTTAACGCGACCATTGATTGGATGAGAAGTCACTGTATAGAAATTCATGATATAAAACCTTAAAAATATTTCTCATAGAATAACTACTTTAAAAAGTATGAAATATTCAGCGAGGCATTTCTACATATGCAATCAGATAATGTACTTTCTTACAGCTAATAGTAAAGGTAATTACCTTTGTTTGGCGGGAGCGGAAGACTGGGTGGATAACGAAGAATGAGAAGATTTTCTGTGTCTGGTTGAATCCTTGTCGGAATCGGATCCGCGCGTGTAAGAATACTTCTCATTGTCCAGGACCCAACTGTAAACTCTAGATAAGAAAAAAACGAAAAAAATTATTGCCCACCTGGTAAATGAACTCCAAATTGAATTAAATATAGAAAAAAAAGGTACGGTTTCGAGTACCTTTCGTGATTGGGTTCGCTGGGAGGAGGGTCGCACACGCTGACTCCACTATCGACGCAACTACTGGAATCCGTCCCTGGATTTGTGGATTTCTTGACAGTGCCGGATCTTCTCGACCCTTCTTTGTTTCTCCTGGCCCCTTCTTCTGCTGACGTGTTTGCAGTGACACGCTTGTGAGGATGGAACTGGAAACCTTCAGTTTCACACTCGGGGGTATAGTCCCTAACAGTTCCGCTGTCACTTGAGCACGCATCTCGTTCCTATCAATTATGAAAGTTTCAGAGAAGTGGCTCTTCAAATTTATTAAGTCAAGGTTATAATTACTTAAACTTAGCTAGGGGTCCTCGTGGCTATTTTTAACTATGATAAGGTTAAGTTAGGCTTAGTGCTTTCATCTTAAGGTTTATAGTTAGGCTTAATACTTCCTTCTTAGGCTTATCTAGGGTTCTGCTTGTTTACTTAAGATTAAAACTAATTCGTTACCCTGTGAGGACGATTAGCGTTGAATATGGGTGGTACTCTGCCATGGGCATAGGGATCGGGTAGGTGACCAGGCCTGGGTGGTGGGAACCAATGAGTGATGGGAGGCGCTGCTGGCGAAGCCATCCTTCTCCTTTCGGTGTTTTGCTGAGTGGGTCTAAATAGTAGAGGAGGGGATTGTTGCCCAGGTGTTTTGCTGAGGGGGGATTGACAGGTAGAATCATTCCAAACGCGGGAGACATGTTGATCCAAAATGGATTGATCATTTTCTTCAACCACCGCCATTACGGTGTTGCTGAATAATAACTGAGGAGGTAGCTTAGTAGTAAGTCTTTCCAAAGCGCAGGAGGAGGAGGGCGCCAGTTCTCCGCTAGAAGAGGTAGTTTGACAATGAAAGGGCGCAGGAACTTTTAAATCGTCCGTCTGTCGAGGGAGGAGGAGGAAAAAGGAATAAACCACAATTAGACCGCAATTAAGTTTAGATTCTCTACAAAGTAGAATAACAATGGAGGGTCTCTCGCCTCTATTAATCGGAGGGATTCGTCTAATTTAGCATAGCCATCAATATCTTTCTTGACTTTGCTCAATTTCTCAATGAGAATAGCCGCAAACTGATCAGGATGCTTTTCTACAAGTCTTTCAGGAGGGATACGCTGCGTTCTCTGCCAATAAAATGGACAATTACATCGATTTCCAACTAAATTGATTGGCTAACCACTAAAACTGCCAGATATCATAGGAAATATAGGTTTTATCATGTATAAAAAGAAATCTAAGGAAATAAAATAGGAAATACTTGAAAATTATACAAAATATCGCAAATCACAAGAAATATTTACAAATTGACAAATAATATTGGTTAGCCAATCCTAGAAATAGATAATTATATGATAATTACGGGAATAAAATTATGTCGCGTCATGGGATCCTTATTCAAGCTGGCGTTTCTTTTGATGGCTCTCTGTTGTTTCTTTCCTTGACTGCGACAACTATAGGTGGGATAGCAATCGCTGCCGTCCGTCGTGACCGACAAAGTATCGTCCGTTTGAGCGTCCGATGATAACGATTGGAGTTCGCTGTCTTGAGCGGAAGCGGGCAAGTAACCGGCATACTTTAAATGTGAGGAATTGGAAGACGCGCGTCTTCCTTGATAACTTTGAGCTTCCGGATGGTTGTAACGCAACGCGTCCGCTAACCGATTGTTACAATACCTTAAATGTCGGTTGTCTCTTTGCGAGTACTGAGCATAAGCCAAATTTCTCGCGCTCTCGACGCCAAATTCTTTATCTTCGTGCAAAGTCGGTAAGAAATTGGAGACTGTAGTGTCTTTACCAGATAAATAAGCGAACCGGTCGGCGTCTTCGTCGCCGTCGTCGTCGTCGTCCAACTGCATTTTCTGCACATGTTGCAAATAAGCGTCGGACTTTAAGAAGTTGAGATAAACGTGTTGTAAAGTTTTTTCTTCCAATTCTCTTTGAGCTCGATCGAAAATGGTTTGATCCATTCCGTTCCGACTGTTAATTTTATCGGCGATATCTTGTCGCGTGACGGAGTTGAGCATGACCAAACACGTTTTCACGTATTTCTTGTAGATCACTTTAATCACTTGATAAATATTCTTGGAACCGGGGTCGTAATTTTTAAGACCTGAAATACCACCACCAAAATGAAAGCCGAGGTTAAACATGTTACGTTAAAACCTACTTAAAATTAAACGCCATTTAAAGTAGACATGCAACCTGCTTCGATTCGGGCCTTATCAAATTGATCTCGCGGCCAAATTGGCTAATATAATGATTAGAATTCAATTGCATCAGATCAAAATTTAAAATTCCTTCGGTCCACTTCAGGTTATTTCATTTGGTCTTCTTTCGTGAGTCTTGGGAGCATATTGAAATGATTAATGAAAAGTAAAACCGACGTCACAAGTATGTAAAACAGCTTATTGACTTTTTTTAATATCCAAAGATTAAATTGGCGAGCTTGGCGCGAGATCAATTTAACAAGTCCCGAATCGATTAATCAAACATCGCTTATAACGAAATTCCAGCCAAAAAGTATAACGAAATGTAGCATTTTGCCTCCAATATCTTTCAATGCCTAGTTCTGGTATAATTTAGAAGGAAATTTTCCTCCCATCTTCCCTTTAACTCGCATTCGGTTAGAAATTAGAATTAGGCCTATTCCTGGCCTAGTTTTAGAGCCATTGCCTGCCATTACTTTCACCTGTCGTGTCGTCCGCAAAGACTTAGTGACTATGCCTCTATGGACATTTTGATATAACGAAATGTATTTTTCTCGCCAAAAATTACGTTATAACCTTGGGTTTTACCGTAGATTTGGGGTTCTAACTCGCATTCGGTTAGAATTTGGCCTATTTCTGGCCTAGTTTTAGAACCATTGACTTTGAGCCATTACTTTCATCTCTCGTGTCGTCCGCAAAGACGACTATGCCCCTATATGGACATTTTGATATAACGAAATGTATTTTTCTCGCCAAAAATTACGTTATAACCTCGGGTTTTACCGTAGATTTGGGGTTTGATAAAAAAGTCTCTACCTTGACAAGCGAACCAAAACTTCAAATCGTGAAGTCCGAATCCTTCTTGCGTGAGAAATCTTTCGAAGACTTCGACTCCTTCTTTGTCGTTCAAGAGACTCTGCAAATTCTGAGCCCATCTGAGATGTGGTGGGGTGATCATGCCCGGTTCGGACGAGGGAGGCGTCCCATTGTCGCCGGAATTGCGCTGGGCTTCGCTGGAAGGAGAATGGTGACCCCGGTTGCGTTCCCGATGAACCAATTTGGCCAGCGTTCGAGGCGAGAAATCCGCTCTTTCTTCCAATTCCCCGCGACGAGACACTTGTTGAGAGTTACTGTCCCCTTTCATTCTGTTAAATAAAATAAAAAACGGGAATGGGATGTGTTTCAATCAGATAAAATTGGCATAATTAACGTTAAACAATTATCTTTCAAAAGTATAATCTTTCGTCCCAATTTTGCAATTACTCGACTTTCCCCGACCTTTTAACCCAATTCCTCTCAACTCTTCCTGACCTTTTATAATCTAATATTAAAGATTTGGGTCCACTAAATCGACTCCCAAATGTTCGACGGAAATTAATCTAGTTAAAAACCTAATTTAACCTTATTTAAGCCATCGTCGATTAATTGGACAAAACAAGTTGTTGAGTGAACCTACGCCAATATGAAATGCCTCAACCCTCACTAGAAACCTTTGGACCCAATTGTAAATCCCTCGACCTTTCCCGAGCTGACCTTAAGTACCAATTTTATGATTGCTCGACCATTCCTTGTAGAACTTTTTTCGGAATTTTTAAATCCCTCGACCTTATGCAGCAACATTTTAAAGTTTTCTCTGATTTTCTTGAACCCATAGATACTCCTACTTACGGTTCATTACGTTTCCCTGTCGCTCCCCAGATTACTTCTATAATATATTACCTGTCTCGATCCTTTTCTCTAACTTCTTTGAAGACGCTGAAATCGCAACCTTCCCCGGGCATCCGTCGTGTTTCGAAATCGTTGGTTTTGGTTCCGGGGTCATCGTCATAACGCGAACCTTGACATTGGACGCGATTGCCGTAGCTCATCCTATCGGGGAGCCGACCAATTTCATAGAATGTTGATAACGCGATCCTCTTCGAAAACTTCTTCCGTTTCCGAAGAAATCATCTTCAGAACAAACAAGAAAAAAAATAAAATATTAAAAACTCGCCCGAAATGGTAGCGAAGATGTCGAGAAAGTAGTTGAATCGATTGTAAGTCGCGCCGCGAGTTAAGAGTAGCTAACTGATATACTAAGATTATAAGAATTTCTTCTCGATAAGAAAGTATAATTTATATCTTCGAGATTTTAACTTGGAGTACCAATTAGACCTAGTACCGATATATATATATACAGGTAGCTTGCTAGCCGAGATACGACAAGAACTCGTATTTTTAACTATTAGAGAACCGACAACTTAATGGGTGACACGCGGCGAAATAAAGGTCTAAACCTATCGAAGTGGGTGTAGTATGATCTAAAGGCGCCTAAACAAAATTTCATTCTAAAAATATAACCGTTTTCGAGACAGAAATTTGAATTTCAAGCGATTTATATTTTCATAATTACATTCATTTTAACTAAAGCGAGTGGAAAATCTCATTATGTACAAGATTACTTTGTTTTTCCTAGATATAGGATTATACAAGACACAAAAATTGGTTTTAAGGCATATAGGTCAAAATAAAGGATTTTATACAGCAAATTTTATCAAAAATACCCTTTTCTGGCATGATATCGGTAACAAGAGAATTTTGGTTTCAAAAAATAACTTTCAACTTCGATTTTTCATCTTATCGCTAGCTTGTGAACGCGCCTTTAGGGTCTTTGTAAAATTAAAAAGCATATCGTTAAAATAAAGTCGTAAATTAGTGTTCGATGGGTAATAGTGTTCGAAGTGCATATTAGCCCTTTTTTGGAGCTGATTGGAACGCGGCAGTTAATTTCGATCGTTATGAGCTAAAACGTATAAGATCGAACTACTTATCAATACGTGAATACGGATAATCCCTATTGCTTTAAGTAGACACACTAACTGACCCAATTCGGGCCTTGTCAAACTGATCTCGCGAAAAGCTCGTGAATTTAATCACGAGAATATTGTAATGAAAAGTAAAACCGACGTCACGAGTTATATAGGAAAAAAACACCGAGATCCGCGCGCTTTCTTTGACTGTAAAATTTTTGCGCCAAACGCAAATACGAAAATACGAATGTTAATGAATTTGGTTCCGTAGTGAGTAAACGAGGAGTTTGAAGTGGGGCAAAACTTGTAGCTTTACAGTTAAACTTAGGTATATGTACGAGCAGTACGGAGAAACTTCCAGTTTTGATTGAAATAAGCGTACCAATTTTGGGGTTAGCCCGTACGCTAACAAAAAAATCCCAAAATAAATCCGACAAAGATTTAAAATCTTATAAAAATCTTTAGATTTAAAAAAAAATCTTAGATCCCGATAAAAATCAATAAATCCCTGAAATAAATCATAAATCATCAAAAAAAAAAAAAAAAAAATCAATAAATCTATGAAATAAATCCTAAATCCGAAAATAAATCACCAGATCTACAATAAATCTTTAAATCAAACGATTTTTTCTAAATCCTACGATTTTTTAAATCTATAAATCTGAGGAATAAATCATAAATCATCGAAAAAAATCAATAAATCATAAATCAGAGGAAAAAATCCTAAATTCGAAAATAAATCACCAGATCTAGAATAAATCTTTAAAACAAACGATTTTTTTTTTTTTTTTTAAATCCCAAGATTTTTTTTTAAATCTTAAGATTTTATTTTAAATACTTAAATCTGGGGGAAAAATCCATAAATCGCAAGGATTTATAAATCCCGTTCGCTTTAATGGTGTATGTCCGACCCCTCGATTATTATTAAGCTTGTGGAGTGGGGAACTTCCGCTACTATACCTTTATTCTCTATGTTGGCTACTAAGATTCGCGAGCTTTTTGCGAGATCAATTTGGCAAGGTTCGAATCGAATCAGCAATTTCGTGTCTAAGTTACTTTAAACAGTTCGGACATCTAACTCTACGCTTTAGGTATATCATTAAAAATTTAATTCAACATTCGAGGTTGGAAACCGCGTTATTGAAAATTTAAAAAAAAAATATCCATCCGAAAAAGTAAGCGACACGAAGTTTAGACGACGCCAAATATAAAAATTTCCACTTTATTACGGTAACCCCCTCACCATCCCCGCTTATTTTCTCGGTATTACGTCCATTAAATATAAGTTTGGGGTGTGGAGAAAAATATTCCGTCGAAATAAGTTGGCAGCGCGCGTCGAGCTCGCTTTCAATCGTTACATAGTATCCCGTACGAAGCTAAAGAAGCTCGAAAACGCCACCAACTTAAATGGAACGTCGGACCAGAAACGCGGCGCGAGAAAAGCGGTACCGGCTAATTACAGGGCTCGAACTAAAACCAGTTACAAAAACGTCGTAAGTCAAAACGCCAACTTACTACGAGATAAAACTATTTGACTAATTCACCAAGCGAATGTTCCTAAAGCCGGATTCACACAGACCTCTTTTCACGCGTTACGCGCTCGTGCGCCCATTGATTTAAAATTGGCACGCGAGCTCGAAACGCGTGAAAATAGGTCTGTGTGCATCCGCCTTAAAACAAGAGGGACAAGTCCATAAGAAAAGGCAACACACGGAGAGGAAAAGTGGCGTGGGAATTGAAAAAAAAAAAAAAAAAAAAAAATTATAGCTCGCGCTTTCAGTTCCATTTTTTCAAATTCTCGCGCGTTTGCGAATGTGTCTAAGCTGTATCCGCAAAAACTTCGCAAATGTGTTCGATTTCGCGCGCTTTTGCGAACTTTTGTTTTGCGGGAAAAATTTATACCTAAGGCGGATTGATACGAAGTGTTAAATTAAACCTCGTAAGAAAAATGATAGTCGTGAAAACTTGTTCTTGAACAGAAGTATAATAGGTTTCCCGTGCTTAAAAAAAAAAAAAAAAAAAAAAAACAATAATCTATATCAATTAATTGATCATTCTTTTTTCCGCAGGTATTATTCATTCATCATAGACCTGATGATGGAGTTATAGCTCCGAAACGTTGTTTTAGTTCGATTAATTATAGCTCCAAATCAAATGAGTAGCACTCATGCCATAGATTTTTTTTTTTTAACTTTTTAAAATGACAATTCCCCACAAATATTTCATCATCGCACTATGGTCGCGTGGCTATCTGAGAGCCTGTACAGGGTTGACACAGGTCATGGAATACAGGTAAAACAGGGAAAAGTCAGGGAATTTGAAAATGAACCAAAAAAAGTCAGAGAATTTTAAGATGTTTTCAAAAGTCAGGGAATTTAAAGATCTTTCAAGAAGCCAGGAAATTACGATCATTATCCGCGGAAAAGATTCGAAGCTGACCGTGGCAGTTGTATAGATTAAAACAAAGATACGCGTGCAAAAAGTTTGGCGAACGCGATTATATACAAAAATAAAAGGTTAAAAATTTTGTAGTATTAGCCGAAACGGTCAGGGAAAACCGTTGGAAAAGGTCAGGGAATTTGAATCTGGAAAAACTGTGGCAACCCTGCTGTAGTTGATTCTCGCGCGGTCTCTCTAGTAAAAGTACTCAATCCAGAAAGTCCCAGAAATAAATTACGTCATATCATAAAAAAAAATTAACATTTTAAATTAAGTTTTTTCTAACGCGCCCCCCATAAGTATAAAATTTTAATAGTTTAAAGAAAACAGAAAATATATTTTATATGTATTCGAAATAAATAATTGCATTAAAGGAAGAATGCAACTTAACAACAACAACTTACCATGAAAATATGCTTAGTTGGATTCATGGAGATATCCTGAACTCCCCATATAAGGACTACAGAGTTCGTACAAAATTTTGGAAGTTAATTTCCCTGACCATTTCGAAATAATTTCCCTGACCAATTTTAATATTTTTTCATGATTTTATTCTTACGAGCAAGCTCTTGGCAATACCCACTTTTAATTTGACAGTTTATCAATCAGGGTCAGGATAGTTTACTCAGAATATGAGAAAACATTTTAATCAGAAGGCAAATATTTCCAGTTTAAAATAATTATATTACAATTAATTCAAATTGGTCAACCAGTCATAAACAGTTAATTTCTCTGACCATTTGGGCCCATTTTCCAATTTCCTGATTATTCCCTGACCTTTTGGGCCAATTTCCAAATTCCCTGACTCTCCCAAGTGTTGTACGAACCCTGGACAAACGACCAATGAGATTAATAGATGGCCTTTATATGGGGAACGCAGGATCTTCATGAATTCATCTAAAACTATTTTCCGGGTAAGTTTTAGATTTATTTCTAGTTAAATAATTGTTTGTTATTTTTTTTTACTGGTGGATTAGGCCTATTTAAACGGTAAGGAATAGATATGTTGCATACTCCCTTTAAGAGATAATAATCGTACCATATTCGATTATTATAGAATGAAAACTGGCAATATAACGAGATTATCTTTATCCTTTTTTTTTTTTTTTTTTTTTTTTTTTTTTTTTTTTTTTTTTTTGGAAAATATTTAATAATAATAAAATCTTTGGAGTAGTAGACTAAATCTACTATAATTTTAAAGATATTAAATTGCTCTTTCCCTAACAATTAATTTGTGTCCCTTCACGGGTTTGATTCGAGTTAGATAAAGAGCTTTTTTAAGGGTGCGAAGCAACCTCTTTTTGTATAATAAAGAATTTTATTTCAATTTAATTTATCCGTTTATAATTTACAGACTCGGCGAGTTTTTCGAATTATTTTAATGATTGAATGCATTAAAATTCGACAAATATTGTTTCTAAATAAAATTCGAGTAGGCTAATATTTTAAATTTAGTTCGAATAATCGAAGGGACCGACCGCCATCGGAACATAACCTTCTTTTTAACAGTTAACCTTTTGGTAAAAACTATTTGCTATTTTTACATATTTGTATTTAAAGATAAATTATAAATTGATTAAACGGTAAAATTAACAGAAATATTAAAATTAATCGTAAAAAAATTAAAAATTAGTAAATAATTTATTTAAATCAGGGTTGTCACAGTTTTGTCAGATTCAAATTCCCTGAGTTTTCCAGGTTTTTCCCTGACCTTTTCCAACGATTTTCCCTGACAGTTTCAGCTAATACTATCACTGAAAGTGAAAGATCTAAAATTTGTCCGTATTTTACTCAGCCAATATATTTTTCATGAAAAGCGCTACAAATTATGCAATTGCGTTCGCCAAACCTTTTGCACGCGTATCTTTGTTCTAATTTATACAACGGACACGATCAGCTTCAAATCTTTTCTGCAGATAATGGTTGTAATTCCCTGACTTTTTAAAATATCTTAAAACTCCCTGACTTTTCCCTGTTTTCCCTGACCCGTGACAATCCTGTAAAAGGAACCGTACCTTCCGAACGCAAATATGGCCCTAGCACTCTCTGAAATTATTTTAATAAATTTTCCAAGTTTTCATGACCGCATGGTCAATAATTTTCGCGAGGTCAAAGTTGGGTTAGCAGTGGGTTCCTAAAATTCCAGATAGTTTTAAAATTTGGTAGTAAAAGCGCGTAGATACGACAGAGCGTTTGTATTTTTTGAGATCTCGGGAAAGAAAAAAACAGCTCGAACGTTAATTAAAAACGAATTAAGGTCACTAACTATATAGCGACGAACGAGGAACCCGGGCTGTACAAGTATAGTCGACGAATGTAATCTCGGAATATAACAAGCCACACATGTCGGGTCTATGGTCGCTTACAATTACAAGGAATTAACCTAACTGCAGCGAAGCCGTCGCCCAATTTTTATAAAAACGTATAAGAAATGAGCAATCAACTACGTTATACCGGAAGTAAAAACGACTTTCTTTCAAAATATATCATACGCCTTCGACGCTATGTGATATATAGACCAACCTAGGACTATTGACTATGGACACCTATCTTAACAATGGAAAAAAAAATCCTGGCGTTCATAAGCGTCCTTTAACGGCATGCAAACAGATGTAATTAACCAAACGACGTACGCGTCTGCCTATAAAAAGGCTATTACTTTAAGAAAACAACGCCCTGTAGCTTAATACTATCAGCAGAAGCCGATGAAACCCTCCTTTGAAGTTTATTACTCCCGGGTCTTGTCTACCCCTCTCTGTATGGGTTAGTTTCAAAAAGCGCGATTCGTACGCCTCCTAACGGTAGATATTTTCGGAGCGGGAGTTCGTCGAGCGAATATCTCTAGCAGCCTTGGAGTTAGTAAAAAAAAACGTCGTCGTTTGTGGAGAGAGAGAATTTCCAATTTTCCGTAGACAGGGGGTATGAAGTAGGACCCCTCCGATCTCGTAAAATTGGGAATTTTACCCATACAGAGAGGAGCGCTATATGGAACATTAGAGTAGTAGACTTCAAAGGAGGGTTTCATCGGCTTCTGCTATCAGCAAATATCCATCAGATAAATGTACCGGCAGATTCTAATTCGAGACACTCTAGAGACCGCAGTCGGTGTAAAGCGTGAACGGAGGAAGCCCCACTCTTTGGTGAAATTTCTGAGTTGGGAGGGTAGACAATAACCAAAATATCGAGGAAAAGGCCAAATCGCTCGAGCCAAACAGGGATGATGACTTTTTTGCTAATTTGAAGTGATGGGCTAGTACGTTTAACTGGACCTTTGCTGATAGTATTAAGCTACGGGGCGTTGTTTACCTTTATGTAATAAAATAATAGACTAGTAGCTTTTTTAGTTTCCATTTTTGCATGTTCTGTTTGAGCCGTTAGAGAGCGCTTATGAACGCCAGGTTTTGTTATATATTAAGACTGGTGTCCTAGGTCCATCTCGATGCCCCAAGATCGAATGTAGATCCCTTTAGTCGGGGTTTCCGCGAAATATCAAATTCTTCAACTTTTACTGGTTTTTCTTGATTATCTTTGAGACGCATTGCTCCCTAGAGGTAAGGGTTTGAACAAGATTATCCACAAATATTTGGTTAATCAGTTAATCATAAAAATAATCGGTTAATTATTCGCGATTACATTGCATTTATCATAGACTCCCCGTGAATAACTTCAAAATATGAATAAAGATATAAAACAATAGGAAAAAAAATTTCTATCCAAACCCCGACCTCTATTGTTCCCTGACCAAAAGACTATGATATTATTCTTTTTTCCCACGACTTCATCTGGCACAGGAATACCAGGTTTCGTGGTAAAATTCCCTAACTTTTCCATGACCATCTTTGACCCGCATGTTTCCTGACCAAATGACTATGACATATTCAATTTTTCCACGACTCCATCTGGCACCAGACATAACAAACAGGGATACCAACAGCAGGGCTCCCACCAAAATCTTAAAAAAATTAGGGAAATAGGGGATTTTGCTGGCTAGAAATAGGGTGAAATAGGAACCAAAATTTTTAAAATGAGATCTCTAATTTTCACAAAATGACTTCAAAATCTGACTTTAATTTTATAACATTTTTTCGTGATATTATATCATACTGACTTAGTCAGTTTTTCGACTCAACATGAAATTTGGGTTCAATATTACCGGACAACGGTACTTTTAACCAAATTTACTAGAAATATGGTGATTTAGGGACCAAATCATGATTTTATGGTGGTTAAGGGACCTCAAAAAAAGTAGGGGTTTTAGGTATTTCAGGGACCTAGTGGGAGCCCTGCGAGTGGCAAAACACTTTTTTCGAGTGGCGAAACAACATTTTACGATCTTAAAATTATATAAGGAATGTCTAATTTCTAATGGCGCAATTGGTTTATGCCTAGGAGGTCGTAGAGAAAGGTTACGGCCATTTTAAGATGGGGGTCACTTTTGGGTTTTTGCTTGATTTCTAACAGTGGCGGAATATTATTTAACGAGTGGCTCCTGTTAATTTTATTATTTTAAATTAATGTAGGGAAGGTTTTCTTTCTAATGGTGCAATCGGTTTATGCCTAGGAGATCGTGGAGAAAAGTTACGGCCATTTTAAGAATGGGGTCACTTTTGGGTTTTTGCTTGATTTCTATCAGTGGCGGAATATGCTTTAACGAGTGGCTCATGTTAATTTTATTATTTTAAATTAATGTAGGGAAGGTCTTCTTTCTAATGGTGCAATCGGTTTACGCCTAGGAGATCGTGGAGAAAAGTTACGGCCATTTTAAAATTGGGGTCACTTTTGGGTTTTTGCTCGATTTCTATCAGTGGCGGAATATGCTTTAACGAGTGGCTCATGTTAATTTTATTATTTTAAATTAATGTAGGGAAGGTCTTCTTTCTAATGGTGCAATCGGTTTATGCCTAGGAGATCGTGGAGAAAAGTTACGGCCATTTTAAAATAGGGGTCATTTTTGGGTTTTTGCTTGATTTCTATCAGTGGCGGAATATGCTTTAACGAGTGGCTCATGTTAATTTTATTATTTTAAATTAATGCAGGGAAGGTCTTCTTTCTAATGGTGCAATCGGTTTATGCCTAGGAGATCGTCGAGAAAAGTTATGGTCATTTTAAGATAGGGCTCACTTTTGGGTTTTTGCTTGATTTCTATCAATTGGCGAAACACTTTTTTCGAGTGGCGAAACAATATTTTATGATCTTAAAATAATATAAGGAATGTGTAATTTATAATGGCGCAATCGGTTTATGCCTAGGAGTCGTAGAGAAAGGTTACGGCCATTTTAAGATAGGGGTCATTTTTGGGAATTTCGCTCGATTTTATCAAGTGCAGGGCTCCCACCAAAATCTTAAAAAAAAAAAAAAAAAAAAAAAAGGGAAATGGGGTATTTTTTCAGACTAGAAATAAAGTGAAATAGGAACTAAAATTTTTAAAATAGGGAGCAAATATTAACCAATTTAAGAAATGAGATCTTTAATTTTCACAAAATGACTTAAAATAGTTTTTTTTGTAAAAGCATTTTATCACAAATCTGACTTTAATTTTCTCACATTTTTTCGTGATATTATATCATATCGCTGTCACTTTTTCGACTTAGCATAAAATTTGGGTTCAATATTATAGGACAACGGTACTTTTAACCTTTACTACAAATATGGTGATTTAGGGACCAAATCATGAATTTATGGTGGTTTAGGGACCTCAAAAAAAAAGTAGGGGGTTTTAGGTATTTTAGGGACCCGGGGAGCCCTGCAACAGGAATAAAATTTCAGCTGACCTTTTTTGGCGCAATTTTAAAATTCCACGATTTTTATATCTGACCTTTTGGTGCAGTTTTTAAATTCAGTGACTTTCAAAGTTTTACACGAGCCCGTGGCTTTCAACTCCGAGTTGCTAACAATCAATTTATTCGGACGCGTTGACTAAATGTCCGGGGAAATGGGAGTTCCGCGCGTGCGGCGAATCAATTTGGTTTTAATACTTAATGGGATGATTTGGGCGAGACTGGCCATATCCGTGATTAAGGGTTACGTATACAGAACGAGCGGACAACCACGAAACCGAGACAGTTTGCAAAATGGGACAAAGTTAAGGCGGAACGTTAAGCGACGAAAATTCCGCAGCGAAAGTCACGTAAGGCCTCAACTAGAGAGTAACCACTGTGCAAATCAAAATCCACCGGAATATGTCGGACCCCACCCACCAATATCGAACGAGATAGGGCGAAATCTTTAAATAACGTTAAGCCATAATAGAGGGAAAGGGCTTAAGCCCACCCCCGAGGGACTAGGAGGGGCTAAGCCTATCATTGTACTTTATCACGTATTTTCCGCATTTTGCTCTTCGCGTTTAATAAACGTATATCGAATGCGTCTCGATTCCCCCCCCCCCCCCGGTACTTGAGAGTCGCGTTTCGTTAGACCCAAAAGGAAATGAATACTTATAAGTTCCACACTCTACCCAAGTATTACATTATAAAGACGCAGCATCTTCAAACCAGGATTGGTTGTAAACGAGTCTAAGCAGGGTGACCAGAGAAATCCCTCCAACCATTTATAATTTAGAGATTATGAATTCTAGGAAAATTAACGAGTGTTATCTTTCAAATTATAGGAGAATATAGGGTTTATGGACTAATTATACAAAATTTTAGTACACCTCGACTGGCCTATTTATAACTGTTTATTGGTACGATAGAATGTTCAAACGAGTTTACTTTATTGAGTGCGGGGGAGGGTCTATAAGACGCAAAGCCAATATAGGGTTTGGATTTATATAGGGAGAATTTGTAAAATCGTCAATAGAGTCAGAACCATAGAGATAGATGGGTCTGATAAATATAAGATGGGCTAAACCTCCTCGATCCCTGGAGGCCAAACTTATAGAGACTAGTTAACTTCTAATATCTTAACTGGACTGGGAGGGAATAAATGGCAAATCCGCTATTGTCATACGTGGAGAATGTCGTCCGTCTGTCGAATAGCGTTCTCGACGCGCCTATAGCCTAGAGGGCAGATACCCAAATCCACGAGTAGATTTTCTCCCATCTACTTCGAGTGGTTTTTGAAGAATAAAAAAAGTAATAGGGAACTAAATCCGCGATAGAATTTACGAGATGGCAGCGTTACCGAGGCCGTTCCTGCCCGTTTAACTATGGCAAAACGAAACAGAGATACGAAAGGAGGACTATGCTCGGATTGCGGCGCAGTCTCGAAGCGAGATCTACAGTCCGAATATGGAACAATATCCGAGGAACGCGGGAATTCTCGAGTGGACCTCTCGTGAGCTAGCGGATTCCGATTGGGAGCTTTTACCTTGTTAGTGGATAGAACAATAGGGGTACTCCAGGACCTCCGAGAGAATCGGAGATAGATAGCCCCGGAAACCGAAGTTCTACACTCACCCTCTCCGGTTGTCTCTCGACAAACCCCACAATTTTACGAGATAATTGCTCATTAGCGACTGATAAGTAAAACAAAAAAATTAAAACCACCGCGAGTGCTTTTCTAACGAAGACCCCGAAATTAAAGCCAGGTCCCAAAGTACTTGTCTAGTAAAAAACAAACCAACTCACGCAGCCGCAAGATCCCAAATGTAGGCTTGAAGCAACGCCCCGTAGCTTAATACTATCAGCAAAGGGCCAGGTAAACGTCAAAGCCCATCACTTAAAACTAGCAAAAAAAGTCATCATCCCTGCCTGGCTCGAGTGATTGGGACTCTTCCTCGATATTTTGGGTTGGAAGAGAGGGACGGACTTTAGGCGGGCCGCGCTTGGCAATATTGCCCCCCACCCCAACTACAGAATTTCTCCTAAGAGCTAGAGTGTCTCGAATCAGAATCTGCCGATACATTTACCTGAACCTCTGCTAATAGTATTAAGAGAGGGGGCAGACACTAGCGAACTCAGGTGTACAAAATTGTGAAATCTTCGCACTATCAAAGCTGAACTCAGAGTTCAAAAGAGTTCGAACTCAATGCATTGTCAAAGCTGAACTCCGTAAACTCAGGTGTACAGCGAATTCCAGATAGTCTGACCCCTCGGTATTAAGCTACGTTCCGTTGTTTACAATTAAATTTATTTTATTATTATCAACCGGCTCCGTTTTACAACTTGTGGACCACATAACTTTGACAAAGGTTAATTTGATTTAATTTAAAACTTCCGAGGATGATTTTATTACTCATTTGAATTGATTTAGTGTGTTAGTGATTTGGAAAACTTAATTGAATACCATTTGACTCCAAGATAAAATACCAAGTTAATTTTTTTTTCAGTGATTTAGCCGCTGGTACAGTCAACACTGATTTTATTCTTACGTTATATTTAGCTGGCGCCGCCAATTTAAACAACTGAGTGTTTGACTGTGTTAGAGACTTGTGAATAAAAATAAGGGATTGATAGCGATATAGCTGATAGATGTTGACTGTTGAGGATACCCGTGGATTTAAATAACGGCCTTGTAACATGCCCTAGGTAGGACTGTATAGTAATTATGCGGATTATAGGTTTTTTGCAGGTGGGACTGACGAGTCCATAAAGTCTGACTATGTCCCAGCCTTGAAAAATGATAACATCTTCCGTAGAAACGGGTTCTATTTAACGGCTATTTATGTTAGTTTCAAGGTTCGCAAACGTATAGAAAATGCTATACTTTGAACCAACCTTGAAAAAACGCTAAATTTTCAATATAAACGGGTGCTTTTTAACGGCTATTTTATCTGTTTCTACTTTATTGTATATGTTACTTTATAAACCCATCTATTGAGTCAGAGTGTAATAAAGTTGAAGACATAGGTGCATATGTCATCTGTGAAAATCGATCGGTTTTTACGAATTGTATAGATACTATAAGCTATTTTTTTACAAGTTTTATCCATATGATAATTCATATTTAACCATATCCCCCGGTTTTTTAAAAAGTTCCACCCTAGTTATAGTTTCATTGTTTATCAATACGTCGCGACCAGGAGGGATATTATAATTAGTGTCAGAAGCCGATGAAACCCTCCTTTGAAGTCTATTACTCCCGGGTCTTGTCTACCCCTCTCTGTATGGGTTAGTTTCAAAAATCGCGATTCGTACGCCTCCTAACGGTAGATATTTTCGGAGCGGGAGTTCGTCGAGCGAATATCTCTAGCAGCCTTGGAGTTCGTCAAAAAACGTCGTCGTTTGTGGAGAGAGAGAATTTCCAACTTTCGGTAGGACCCCTCCGATCTCGTAAAATCGTGAATTTTACCCATACAGAGAAGAGCGCTATATCGAACATTAGAGTAGTAGACTTCAAATGAGGGTTTCATCTACTTCTGTTAGTGTTGGTAAACACTATGTACACAGTTTTGTCAATATTAGGTTAATAAATATCAACCTTTAGTTAATTCTTTCTAGAAGATCGTCGTAGCTAGGGTCGCCATCCGTAAGGGCGGAGTCGTCCGCCTATAGAGTTGTAGAACGCTTCAATGTTTGGTACAATGTTTGTTGTACAACAAGTTAAGGGAGACTGTGGAAATGGAGTGTAATATACGATAACTTCATTTATAGAAGTTATATAAAAGAGTTAAATAAGCACCGAGATAGTCAGTACAATCAAAGCTACAGGCGTGTACACCGATTGCAAGGAGTGGTAAGTCCTTCGGAGTTACTTTTCTCGACTAACTCAAATTGGTCAAGAATATCGTGAAAAACATTGCATTTTTCAGGAATGAATTTCAATTTTTGCGATTTTTTTTTTTGGTTTGTCCAAAGCAATCTCTGTCCGAAATATTTTTAACCCAAAGTGGTCAACTTGCCAACCCTTCCGTGAAAGTTTTGACACTCCGTTCACTTGAAAACTGACAATCAGCGTTATCTACCTTATCCCAAGGAGTTTCGCGAAACACGACTCACATTTTTATCAATAATAATAATAATAATAAAAAGCACCAGGAATTTTAATTTCCTGTCTAGGAATAAGATTGGGAAGATGGCCGGAACCATCGTGGACACCAACTTTTTCCAACAAAGACCGAAAAAAAAAAAAAAAAAAAAAAAAAAAAAAAACCCTAAGAAACGAGCTGCCTACTAACGTTTCTTTTCCAAATACACCAAGAAAAGGCGGGAAACAAGGCGGTTTTATCAGCACTGACAACTGACGCTAGTGATGGTCATAGGGGACACGCGGGCTTCGCAGAAGGACTCCGAGCCAATTTTATAGAAAAATATCCAATAATGGGAGGGATAGGGATATCTTCTCCATAAATAGTCCCGAATGGAATCGACAAAATCTTTAAAGGGAGGTTGACAGAGCTAATACAGGGTTGACACAGATTCATTATAAAATTGCCTGACTTCCAGGTTTTCCCTGATCATCTACCTCGTTTTTTCCTAGCGGTTTTTTCCTAACCAATTTACTCGTTTAAATCAGTAGTAACAGAAGCCGATGAAACCCTCCTTTGAAGTCTATTACTCCCGGGTCTTGTCTATCCCTCTCTGTATGGGTTAGTTTCAAAAAGCGCGATTCGTACGCCTCCTAACGGTAGATATTTTCGGAGCGGGAGTTCCTCGAGCGAATATCTCTAGCAGCCTTGGAGTTAGTCAAAAAAACGTCGTCGTTTGTGGAGAGAGAGAATTTCCAATTTTCCGTAGACAGGGGGTATGAAGTAGGACCCCTCCGATCTCGTAAAATTGGGAATTTTACCCATACAGAGAGGAGCGCTATATGGAACATTAGAGTAATAGACTTCAAAGGAGGATTTCATCGGCTTCTGGTAGTAATGTCAAGTGTAAAACAACTAATTTAAATTAAAAAGAGAAATCAATCTATATTTAATAAACAGTTTTGACCCTCTTGGTTTCTTATTTTAGGTTCATTGCCACTCACGGCAGTATTTTCTAGTGTGTAAGTTACTAGACTGCGATTTTTTAGATATAATAATTTGCGTTAGATAGATTATTCCATAAGGCATACCACAGTTTTATCTTATTTACGGAATACAAGCGAGAGCCTATAGTCCCATCTCTCCCTGAAAACAGTTGTTCTTTCTGTTCGACTGAAAAAGGAAACATGACCAAAGCCGCGTTCATATGTAGACCTAAATGCGCTTCGATTTCTATAACTGGTCATCAAACCAACATCAAAAATCAGTTCGTGTTGGTTCGGGAAGCAATTTGTTATTTGTTCAAGTCGCTTCGGTTCAATCCGCTTTGAAAAATAACGAGTTGCGGAGACAAATTTGCTGACTTATAATTATACTTTCTGCCTAAAATAATTAAGCAACGAGTTACAAACACGATTTACTAATTAGTTTGAGATAATTATTTATAATTTTTAATTCTGGTCATTTTTTAAAGCGACGCTAAGCCTTGGCTTAGGTCGAACCGGGGCGAACGGCCGCCAACAATCTTGTCAGCGTGTGAACCAGGGAAAACGGAAATCAATTCGTAACGGTTTAGGAACCTATATGGCCCTCAAAGTATGATCGAGGCTTAAACATGTCTTTCTCAGTATCCGATTGGACTATCCCTAAATGATTTGACAGTGAAAATATACCAAACGAATATAAGGTCCCCCGTTAATACAGGCATTACTAGAATGGCACGTCGCCCCTCTTGTTTCACTCCTATTTTAGCATAGACTAAGAAAGGGGTTAACCCTGGACACGCGACGACCAGCTATCTCCCTGCTCTGTTAAAGTAAAGTAATAACACTACGTTAAGGTGAGAAGACAGCGAAGGACATAACAGATGTTGGAAAGCTTCTACAGGCGTGACTGAGACCTCCCACAGAAAATACATTATTTATCTCTCTTTTGCCCTGAATGCGAGCTTTGCCTTGGACACGGTTGTAAGAGAGATGAAATACTTCTACAGGCGTCCCATAGAAAATACATTATATCTCGTTTGCCCCTGAATGCGAGCTTTGTCTTGGACACGGTTGTACGAGAGATGAAATACTTCTACAGGAGTCCCCTAGAAAATACATTATCTCTCGTTTGCCCCTGAATGCGAGCTTTGCCTTGATCACGGTTTTACGAGAGATGAAATACTTCTAGGCCTTGGAATCCATTTAAATCGTTTCAAAACGTTTCCCTAGAGTCGTGTGAACAGGAAATTGTCTTTTCTCGAATCGATTAGATTCGATTTCTTAAAACTGCTTCGGGAACCAGTTTCATGCCGATTCGGTTTCAACAGCCGATAAATGAAGCTGCGATAAATCAATTTATAAAGATAATGCGTGAAGGCGTGACGCTTAAAACGATTCCTGGTGATTTGCATGTCGGTTTGATTATACAAAATAGATTAAGAAATCCTAAGCTACGGTCACACTAGCATTTCTTGATCGACACACTATATTCTTGATCGATTTTAAACGGTCAAACTGATATTCAAATCACCAGGAATCGTTTTAAGCGTCAAATGTTAACCTATTATCTTTATAAATCGATTTATTGTAGCTTCATCTATCGGTTGTTGAAACCGAATCGGCAAGAAACTGGTTCCCGAAGCAGTTTCGAGAAATCAAATCAATTCGAGAAAAGACGGTTTCCGGTTCACACGACTCTAGCGAATGGTTTTAAAACCGTTTAAATCGAACCCAAGGCCTAGTATGAACGAGGCTCTAGTAGGCGTTTCATCCTTCTTTCAAAGGTGGCATAAAAACTACTGGTAATAGCGTTGGCTTTATTTTTCTCATTGACTCTCCCTTTGGGTTGTCGGTCCGGCTGGATTTTACTGGCGACATGGTCGGTAGTGGAACTATCCTATTGTCGCCGTTTCTCATCAAAGAGAAACCGATTTCCATTGAAAGATATTGGGACGGGGCTCGGCGCTATCGTTTTCGTACCCTTAAGAAGATAAAAGCTTCCCGACCTCGAAATCTCAGAGTTAAAAAAAAATTGATGAAAGTTTGGAAAGAGACGAGTTCGAGGGATACAATGGGTTTGGGTGAAACTAAAACGGAGGTTGAACTCTCGTCCATATGGACGGAGACAACCGTGGGAACCAATTGGGCTCGCTGTCAAAGTGACACTATATCAGCAAACAAAATAAATTCCAAAAATTTGAAACTTTTGTTTTTGATTACCAGTTAGATACGAAACAAATACCAAGAACCAAATATATACTAGGTGAAAGAGGTGACCTCGGGGTCTTGTATATAGTGAAAATAAAAAGTTTAAAAGTTGGGCCACATGACGTCACACGTCAAAGTATAGGACCCCCCGCGAAATTTTAAAAAATCTTTCGGCTCACGCATTTCAAAATCTCTCATTGATCATTTGGCATCAGCAATTGCTTCCTTTGAATAAAAATGAGAAATTTCTTGGGGCCTAATTTCGTAACTTTAATAAATAATCTCCAATTACTACTGAACAAAGTTAATTTCCTTGACTTTTTCAGGTTTTCCCTGGCGATTTCTAAATAATTTCCATGACCAATTTTAATATTTTATATGAATTTATTGGCAATTCCCACTTTTTATTTGAAATAGTTTCTTCAATCAGGCTCAATAAACCACTCAGTTTATATTAATTACATTATAACTGGTCAACCAATCATAATCTTTGAATTATTTTATCAGAACGTATAACGCGGATAATATTCTAAGGTAAGGTCATTTTTGGATAATAAAAACTGATATGGATTATGTTTTTTTTACTTTATCTTCGAATAAGCTAAGTTTTTAATCAAACGGACAATATACATCAGAATTTTGTAGATTTTATCCAATTAAAAAAAATTATAGGAATTCCGAGCTCTATCCCTGACCTTTAGGGCCAATTTCCGTGACTTTTCCAGGATTTCTGGGTCGTGTACGAACCCTGTACTACTAGTACTAACATCGAATATATTTAAAATAACTTGTTTCCAGAGTCTAGTATCTCTTTAAAGGATTTTCTTCTTGGTGGGTCTAGGACAGTTTTCGTTCCCGGGGTCCCTATTGGGCTTTTAACATGGGATACGAAAAAGTGCGGGGCTCGGCTTTCTAATATTTCCAAATTTCGATCCAGCTGACCCGTAAAAATGTCCAACCTCGAAGACGCGGTACTTTCGGGATCTAAAAGGAATCCGCGGACGAAACGCTCGTAAAATGGGCTTGAATGAGAATAGAAGGTTCAACGAGGGGTCTTTGGGGGCGTATCCCTCCCTGGGGTGACCGCGTAAGCCATATTTTATAGAATAGTCGAAGATGGTAAACGGAAAAACCTCTAAACGAAAGCAACGCCGCTAGAAATCAATTGATTGAACAAAAGGCGTGGGGATGGAAATAAATGTCAGTTTTTAGCGTTTCTAGATTTGAAACTCGGTATAGCGTTATTCTTCAGTTAAAACTAGAATTCTAAAATTACCGTAATTTCGGAAATTACTAAATTAAGTGGTAATTTACCGGTATTCGTAAAAATGATTCGTATTTGAATTTCTGTGCGGAATTCCTATAAAGGCTCTTTCAAACGCTTCAAAATTCTTATTTCTGAATTTAAAAAAATATATTTTCGCGAAAAAAGCCTTTCCAAAATTCTTCTCTAGTCTTAGTCTTTGTATTTACTATTATTGTAAATATATGTAGTTTAAATTTGCACAGCACGTGATAACTCATTAGTTAAACCAGGGTTCGTACAAAATTTTGGAAGTTAATTACCCTGACTTTTCCAGATTTTCCCTGACCATTTTCAAATTATATCTCTGACCAATTTTAATATTTTTTTCATCAATATATTCTTACGAGCGAGCTGCTGACAATTCCCACATTTTATTTGACATCGGGGTCAGGAGAGTTTACTCAGAATATGAGAAACAATTTGTATCTTTAGGCAAATATTTTCAGTTTATAATAATTACGTTACAACTGATTGGTGAACCAATCATAAACAGTTCCTTGACACATTTATTCTCTCTGACCATTTCGGCTATTTTCAAATTCCCTGACTTTCCCCTGACCTTTGGGACCACTTTCCAAATTCCCTGACTTTTCCAGGTTTTCCAGGTCGTGTACGAACCCTGCGGCAATTCCCACATTTTATTTGACATAGTTTATCAATCGGGGTCAGCTGATAGTTTACTCAGAATATGAGAAACAATTTGAATCTGTAGGCAATTATTTTCAGTTTATAATAATTACGTTACATCTGATTGGTAAACCAATCAAAAACAGTTCCTTGACACATACCAAAATATTTATTTTCTCTGACCATTTGGGCTATTTTCTAATTCCTTTACTTTTCCCTGACCTATTGGAGCAATTTTCAAATTCCTTGACTTTTCCCTGACCTATTGGAGCAATTTTCAGAATTCCCTGACTTTTTGGGCCTATTTCTAAATTCCTTGACTTTTCCAGGTTTTCCAGGTCGTGTACGAACCCTGTAAACATTCTTCATTTTGGAAGTTAATTACCCTGACTTTTCCATGTTTTCCTTGACCTTTTCTAAATTAATTTCCCTGACCAAATATAATCTTTTTTCATGAATTTATTCTTACGGGTGAGCTCTTGGTAATTCCAACTTTTTATTTGACAGAGTTTACCAATCAGGGTCAGGATGGTTTACTCGGAATATGAGAAAAAAATTGAATCTGTAGGCAGATGTTTTTCAGTTTACAAATAATTTGTCAAGCAATCATAAACAAGTTCCTTGACTACTATCATTTTGGGCTCATTTTCAAATTCCCTGACTTTTCTTGCCAATTTCCAGATTCCCTGACTTATACAGGTCGTGTTTAACTCTCGCGCGAGATAGGCCTATTTATGTAACGAGCAAAGGGAAGAAAAAAAATCACCTTAAAGGGAGAATGGAACCTAATAACAAGTGATTTTTTATCGATTCCTTATGGTTTATAAATAGGCCTAATCCACCTATAAAAAGTTTACAAAACAAATATTAAACTAGAAATAAATTTAAAACTTAACCGGAAAATAGGCTTAGCGGGATTCATGGAGATCCTGAATTGACCTTTTCAACGATTTTCCCTGACCAATTCAGCTAATACTACCCAATATTGAAACTTTTATTTTTTAAAAACTTTTTGCACGCATATATTTGCTCTAATCTATACGGTTAGCTTTAAATCTTTTCTGCAGCTAATGATTGTAATTTCCTGGCTTCTTGAAAGATCTTTAAATTCCCTGACTTTTTAAAATATCTTAAAATTACTTGACTTTTTTGGTTCATTTTCCATTTCCCTGACTTTTCCCTGACCTGTGGCAACCCTGTAGTCTATGGTTTCATACTCTCCCAAAGGAAGTAGGAACTTATTAACTCCTGGTAATATTTATATTCATCCAAGGAAAAAAGGGGTTTATTCGAAGGCCGATCTCAACATGATGGTCCGTTACGCAATGAGGCGACAAAGTTAAGTTGTTAAAGGGAAACTTGGAGCTAAAAATGTAACAGCTTTCGAATTTATTTTCGGAATCAGTGTGACAAAAAACGTAAATGAGAATATTTAAGATATTTTAGACACATTTTTGGCGTTTAAATTAAATTCTAAAGTTCAGGTAGCCAAAAAATATGCATCAATACGCGTCGATTACAATAAAACTTCCCGTCTGACGTCACGATGCTCATCGAGCTGATTAGTTTGTTTAATTATTTTTGTGCTACACGTGGACGAGAAGCACGCCGCGTTAGGCTTAAAAAATATTTGATTTTTTTTTAATATTAACTAGCTAAGCAATTCCTATATCCATTCGTAAATTAATTTTAAAATCTAGTGCCCGGAAGTAGAGCTCGGAATCGTATATCCATCATCTTCTGTTATTCGTATATTTTCAGATATTTTATTATTCGGATAAATTGTTTGGAACTAAAAGAATGAAATTTGTATTTTCGTATAATTGTTAAATGTATAAGGTTTACCCGAAGATAAGCGTTCGGCGCTTTATCTACGAACAAATTACTCGTATTCAAACGTAAAACGATGGATAAAAAAAAAACCACCTTTCCACAAACAGTCTAAAATATAAGAAAAATAATTCAAATTTGCTTTTAATTTGAAGAATATAAACAAAACAAAGAAACTAAGATTTTAAATCATCTTTTTATTTATTATTTTCCACGAAAATAATTTTTGAATTTTTTTATCCGAACGTATAACGCGGATAATATTCTAAGATAAGGCCATTTTCGGATTAAAAAGGATATGGATTATGTTTTTTATTTTATCTTCGAATAAGTTAACTCGAATGAAAAAAATACTATTTTTAATCAAACAGATAATATACATCAGAATTTAGTAGATTTTATCCAATTAATAAAAATTTTACGAATTCCGAGTTCTACCCGGAAGTTGGATAACTCTTATTACTTGGATAGATCTACTGAAATTAAATTCAGATATTATCCGTCTGCTTAAAAATAGACAAGTTATCCGAAGATAAAAAATCGTATGTTTTTATCCAAAAATGGCAACTTATCCTAAAATATTATCCGAGTTATATAATTCGGATAAGAAAATCTATTTTCGTCAAAAATAGTAAAATTTAAAACTAAAAGCTTTGTTTTTATTTTCTAAGAATTGTAAGAAAATTTGAAATATATTTATTTTATTTTCCATGAATTCTAGGAATGCGAATTTTCTTAAACCTAAACGTTTCTCTTCGGTTAAACCCTATCCTGAATTTACTAATTGCATTTTTTATTCACAAACAATTAATCAGCAAATAAAATATCTGAAAAAAACATGAATACCAGAAGATAATGGTTATTAGACTGCGAGCGTTACTAAAATCTACCAAGGTGTAATTTGGAGTTAAACATTTTGTACATCCAAGGCATTAAAGGAAGAATGCAACCTAATAAGGGATTTTTTATCGATTCCTTATTGTCTAAATAGGCCTAATACACTAGTGAAAAAATTTACGAACAAATATTAAATTAAAAAGAAATTTAAAACATACCCGGAAAATAGGCTTAGCGGGATTCATGGAGATCTTGATTTCCTAGCGTATAAGTCTAGCCAAGAAGGATTAGATAAGGAGAGGAAATGTGGGAACGGCGCGGCTCGTACTGCGTCGGCCTAAACTCCCACTCTGGGAGAACGGGGGTAGAGACGTTTCGTGGTAAATTGTTGTCATGTGGGGAAAACGGATCCTTTATGAGACGCGTAGTAGCCAACGACGCTAGCGACCACGTGACAACAGTTTACCTCGAGAATTTCCTATCCCCCCGAGTGGGAGGCTGGCTCTTCTCTCTCTAACTCAACGCAGCCCCACATTTCCTCTCCTTATCTAATCCTTCTTGGTCTAGCGACCAATCGAATGCGATTGTAAGTCTCGTGGAGATCTCGCCTGAACGACGGCCCTTGGCTCATTGGAAGCTAGACCTTACACGGCGGCAATTCAGGACCTCCACGAATCCCGCTAAGCCTATTTTCCGGGTAAGTTTTAAATTTGTTTCTAGTTTAATATTGATTTTGTAAACATTTTATTGGTGGTTTAGGCCTATTTAAACAATAAGAAATCGATAAAATATTAGGTGCATTCCATCTTTAAGCTTTGGATAATAAAAAAAAAAAAAAATCGAAATCTTTATAAGTCGTATGAAACTTTTGTCCGAACTATGTTTTTTATTTGTTTCGGTAGAGCTAATGTTAAGAATATCCAATATATTTTCAGCACCGAGTTAAGGCTGGTTTTCACGGGGCGGAAATTGAGGCAAAACCGGGCGAAAACTTTCCGCGGCTGAAAATATTTCGGCGGGCCGAAACGAAAAGTCTCTTTCCGCGCGACTAGAGAAAAGTTCTATATTTTAGCGGCCGAAACTTTCCGCAGCCAATCATACCCCTGGATTTTCCCACGCGAGATCTCGTCGTTGGCGAGGTTTTCCGAGATTCTAGAGTAGATTTTAAATGGCGAACGCTCGAATGTCGAAAGTATCGAAAAAAGCTGTTGACAACGAAGAATTTATTGAAGAAATAAGGAAACATAGATTTCTTTATGATGGGAGTTTAAAAGAGTATAAAGACTCAACCATGAAGGATAACTGTTGGTCCAGTATAGGGACGAAATTCGGACTTAGCAGTAAGTAAATTTTATTTTACAAAGGGCATGTATTTAAATATCCGAGTAAATACCTGATACATGATATAATTAGGAGAAGACATAGAAATAGACATGTCTATGAAGGACAGGACATAGACAATTGTTAAAAATCGTAAAACCAAAAATTTTCGGTTCACCAAAAATGGTTACGTGAAAACCAATCGCCGTCGCGTAAGCGAAAACGGACGGAATTTCGCGGCGGAAATGCGACATTCAGCCTTAAAATTTCGGTCTCGTGAAAACCAGACTTTACGAGATGGAAGAAAGGCTATAATCGTTTGATCAACGGTTAAATACGTTAAAAAAATCATCATCTTAAAACCAAGAAGATTCCGAGCCCGTTTTATTCCAAATAGAAAAAGGACACAATGATATTACTGGGCGAGAAATACTAGTGAAAATAGTTGAGTTTTTTTATAATATACTTTAATAAAAAAAGGTTTTCTTCAGTTTCGAATGAGTACTACCCGTATTTACTAGTTAAAAAATAGCGGTGATATAAGGAGGGCTGTCTTTGGACTAGTCGCAAACTGCGCCTGACTAGAAATTAACGCCTTATAGCTGGGAGGCAGAGGCGGTCAACATCAAAGAGAAAACATTCGCGCCGTCAAAATCTCCCCGATTCCCCCGCCGCCGACATTTACCCCTCCACATTTCTGTTTTTCTGGTTCCCTCTTTTAGGAATTGTGGCAACACTGCCCCACCCCCCTCTTCTCTATGGCCCCCACCTTGGTTCTATTACAAGTCAGAGTTTGTACCAAAATGCTACGTCGAAAAAGTTAAGTTTCCTACAAGACGACTATTAAGAAAAGTGGAATTTTCAAGCCAAACTTGGCTTTGTTCAATGAACAAAATTTGAATCATATTTTAAACTAATTTTGACATTAACTATATTTTTAAAACGTGTTAAACAAATTTTGTTCTATACACTCCTTGGTAGGATTAATGTATAATAGAGTTTTCCAATGTTAAACTAAATTTGACCTAAACCTTGGATAAATTATCTAAATTGTAATTAATTTATCCGAGTCAAAACTATCGTTTTCGAACACTTTGAACTAATTTTGGTTCTAGACTATTCGTTTTGGTTTATTAACTATATCGTAAATAAAATGAAACCTTCCAATAAAAATAGACAAATTCAAAACTACAATTTTGATACGTTACTTTTGTTTAGTTTAATCATCAGATATAATTAAGATGCGCCTTATGATACCTAGTTACAGATGCTAATAGTTTAGCAATAATAACTTAGAACTAGTTGGAAAACTTGGAATAGTTGATTTTATTTTTCGAATTTTTGAACGTTACTAATTCGAAGGAAATTTGTATCTGCGGTTAAATTAACAGTATTTAACTCTAAAATAGCGTCTAACAGACGATCTAACCTAAATCGTACGGGAATTATCAAACCGCGTTTAATATATTAATTTCCGGTAAAACTTAAAATAAGTTTTTAAACTATCTCAAACTGTTTAAAACTCAAAACTAATACTAAAATATTAAGCCTCGGCTCGTACTCAAACTAATTTTCTCGGCCGATTTCGCGCGAAACTTCGGCCAAAGTTTAATAACTTCGTGCCGGGTTAATTATAAATTTACGCGATAACTAAGCGTTGAAATTTAAATTCTCAAGTAGCGTTTGTTATTCTCCGGAAACAGGAGAAATAAGAACTTAAGAGGATTTGAATATAAAAATATAGTAAAAAAATTCGCCAGGCGAAGCTTACTCTCTAGGCCTAAAAGTGGCGACGATCTTGGGGGAGAAAAAATCCAGAGGCACTCACTCGTCTCCAACCAAAACTTTCAAACTTTTTCGCGACTTTTGAACGCGATTAACTCCAGGTTTAAACTTGATTAATCTAAATCGCGACACAAACTTCGATTAACGAGTCTTAATTATAGTTTATTAGGAGTAATTTGCGTCGAATTTCAAGGTAGAAACGCGCAAATCGCGAGAAACGTGGTTCGTTCGAGAGGCCTAACTACGAAACCGTACACACATGGCCGACGCGGGAGCGATTCTGTTGGCATTCTCGAGCTCGCGACGACCATATGATGACGTCATTCACTCTCGTAAGCGGAGAGCGCGCCGCCAACCGGCCAATAGGAAACCGGTACTATCCGTATTGTAGTTCTCTCGCTGGGCGCTTTTAGCCCAAGGAAAATACGCCAAAAACATTGTGTTAGAACTAATTCTAATTTATAACTAACGCTCTAATTAAATATTTATTTTATAAAATGAAATAAATTATTGTAATAATGATTACTAACAAAATTTCCGAAAAATTATTTAACAAACATTCTTTTAGAAATAATTTTAATATTAAAATTTAATATTTTGGGAAAATCAACTCGAAGGGATAGTGGCACGATATCACCAAATCATCATTTCGTCAAAATATATAAAAATAATTTTATATTTGCAGCAAAAGGTTGTTTCAGAGTAATATCATCCAGCGTTATCTTTCCATAAAGATACTACGAATACTGGGAATAGTGGCGTTTAGGCTGGTTCATGGGCGGCGTTTTGCCAAAATATATTCAATAAAATATTGGAGAGATAAAATTACCAAACGCCAGTCAAAGGTAGGAATATACGTGTTTAGGCAAAATTGAAAATAGTAGATAAACACTCAACAATAATTAGTTTATAATTAAGTAGTAAGAATAATAAACGAATTAGCGAAGCGACTAAGTCTTTAAATAAGGTGTTGAGGAAGTGACAAATACGTTTGAAAATTTTGTGAATATTTAAAAGGCTGAGAGTTAATTTTTTTATCTTTCGATTCTTCTAGAAGAAATAAAAGCTTAAAGCGGTTTTTCGTTTCTATTGACCAGCTCGGCTCTGGCAGACGGTTTTTAAAGGCTTTAAGGGGAGGGAAGCAAACCGTGAAGCGATTTGGTTCTTTTGATCTTCACCGCCAAAGAAAAGCCGCCATCGCGAAAGGCAGCCAGCGTTTAAGCCCCCCAACGTAACCAAAAGAGAACCGGAGATATCCCTGACGTACGAAGAAGAGTCCCCCTTTCTACAGCGTTAACTCTATTCGCTCAGACGGACTCCGTTCAAAAGGCCCGACAATCAAACGGCTCTCCCGAGTAGAAAACTACATTTAGGGCTTATTTTTCCCGATATTTAAATAACCAAAACAAATCGCCGGGCGCGCGCGCGTGAGAGATTGGACACCTGACGTCACCACCCGGAGTATTCGACACTTACAAATCCAATCTCGCTGAAAACTCAACCAAAAACACGCAAATTTAATGTACAGTCGCGTTTGCGTATTAATCCGTTTAAACTACGTGTTGGAATTAATAAATATACGTATCTGTAAATCCTAAGGTATAATTAGACGAATAATTTCTATACGACTTGCATTAGTTAAGCATAAACTATAGTCCAGTGTCTAGAAAATGTTGAAAATGGGATTTAATATTTCCAGAAGTATGTAAGAAAAGTAGGTATCATTGCTTATACGGGGAAGGGGGGTAACTTTTTCGAATTTTTTGCGCCTTCTAATTTTTGAGCATCGCCATATTGTTTTCCGTCGCTTCAACAGCATGGCTCCGGCTGATTTAAAACATTGTACATGTTGCATTTCGGATTAATTAAGAACCTTCTAAAATCCAGTTTTCATGGACAGTTCACTCAGGAGAGCCTTGTCTACTAATAAAATACCTGTACCCCGCCCTGGGGCCTAGTGGGAGGTGTAGCTAAAAACAATGGGAAAAATCCGAAAAAGATAAAGCTGGTGCCATCTATTCGTCAGTTATGGAAGCTTTTTTCTAATTTCATAAAAACGGCGCAGTATCGCCCTCTATCCGGGACGAAGTGCTGATTTCCGCCCCTCAATGACGTCATTCCCTAAATTAAATATTCCCTATGATCGAGTGTAGGGGTATGAAAATTCTTGTTGTCCTCAACAAAATAAAAAAGCTTTTGATAAAAGAGTTGCGGCATAGTATGAGTAATGTCTAGAAATAAATTGAAGTGGACTATACCGCCCAGCGAAAACTCTAAGCTCAATTCGGTCCAGCCAATTATTACGTAGTAAAGGTTAAATAATTAACTTTAATTAAAAACGCCTACTGCACTCCCGAGTCCGGGGAGGCTAGGCGCTAGCCTTATACTAGAGAGTAGTAGGGAGGATCCCATCCCATGATACCGATAAGCCTCGGCGATTCCGAGCTTAGAAGGCTGTTTACTAGTTAAAAACAAATTCTGGCCGTCAATTAAATATTATTAAGTTTTAAAAAATGAATTAAAATGGAAGTTTTTTCGATTTTCTACTAAACTGATAAAAAAACTGATCAATTGATATATAGGGTCTAAAAACATTAGTCAAATTAATTGGTTAAAAAATGTCTGTGATGAAGCGACAATTATTAAAAGTTAAAAAACAATTCGCCGATCAAAATTTCCTCAGGTTTGTGCCTCATTTTTAAAACAATATTCAACCATAAACATTTTCATATTTAAAGGAACTCTGATATGATAAAATTAGTTTCCTTTTTTCCCCTACTTTGATACTACGACTTAAATGAAGGTTCAAAATTAGTCCAATTACAAATAATTACTTCCATTATTAGAAGACATGAAGAATTTGTTAAATTCAAACGATTAAACTCAATATTATCACCAAAATTTGACCATTTCTGAGTAAATTGAACCACAATTAACAAAGTTATTAATTTTGGAGTAATAAGAAAAAACAATTGGTCTAATTTTCCTACGTATTTGGTCTACCAATCATTAATAATATCTATTAAATTACATTGTCTACCATAATAGTAATAGTTAAATTTTATCCCACGAGTTAAAGAGTTAAATTCTGTTTAAATTATCTTTATCAAGAGGATATAATCTAGAATTTATTTTAGAAATTTAAAATAAATCCATTATATAAATATTGAAGAGTGTGTTTGCCCAGTTTATTTTCTTTAATTGTCTAATTTCACTAATTTAATCTCATTTCCTAATTGTAGCTCGGGAACTAAACAAATTATTTGGTCTTTTTTGAACATTTCAAAGTTGTCCTAAAATTGTTGGACTTTTAAACTACTTTGACATAGTCTATTTAGTCGTCATTTGTGTAGAATTTTAACAATACCAAAAACAGTGATTTTTGATAGATTCAGCCATAGTTAAGTTCAAATATAATGATTAAATTTTTTAAAACCGCTTGAAGTTTAAAAATATTAAAGTTTCTTTGTTAAAATCCCATAGACTTTTATACAAATTTTTTGAGATCAAGTTTCAAATCAAACCAAACCTAACCTTTAAGAGAGAATGCAACCTAATAACAAGTGATTTTTTTATTGATTTCTTATCATTTAAATAGGCTTAATCCACCAGTATAAAATTTACAAACAAATATTACACTAGAATTAAATTCAAAATAGGCGTAGTATTCATGGATATCCTAAATTTCTTTGCATTGATGGGTTGAGTTGGAAGTCTCCACTCTCACGGAGATAGATCTTGCCTTAACGACGGACCTTTGCTCTTTGTCAATGACCCTTCAATGCCAAGAAATAAAAATCTCCATGAATCCAGCTAAGCCTATTTTCCAGATAGGTTTTAAATGGATTGCTATTTTAATATTGGTTTGTAAATTTTGTTACTGATGGATTAGGTGACGGTCTATTTAAACAATAAGGAATCGATTAAAAATAACTTGTTATTAGGTTGCATTCTCCCTTTAACACAAAATAAGCTTGACATGAAATTTAAGTATACAAGTCAATGGAATTTAAGAAAGAAAATTGAAAAATATAATTTTTTTTTTTTTTTTTTTTTTTCAAACTTGCAGCGTTTTTTAAAATTTTGAACCATCATATTTTAACTTCACTCAGTTCAATCTATCAGAAACTCTTGTTTTTCATATGGGACACTCATCAAAGTAAAATTGTCCCTTACCGAAAAAAGTTAGTCTTAAGAGGTCTTGCGGAAGTCTTTTTCTGTGTCTTAAGTAGTCTTAAGAGGTCTTGGGGAAGTCTTCCATTATGTCAATAAGTCTTGGTGAAGTCTTAAAGGGACTATCTGCAGTTTTAAAATCTCCTTTAAAGTCACCTTTTTTTCCTAGCTTAGCAGACGACATTGTACATAAAAAATTGTACAGTCAAAGCTATGCTGAGTGCAGAAGGGAAGAGCATTTTAAAGGGGCAAATTTCTGAGCAGATAGGGCCTTTAAAGACTTACCCAAGACTTCTGTAGTGTTCTTGAAGACCTCTTCAGATCAGACTAACATTTTTCCATAAGGGGTGTCTACCATTAAATCTTTATTTAAAAGATCCTCATGGATTTGGTTTTATTTAAAAAAGTTCAATAAAAAAAATTCTACAATCAGTAGCTTTCGAGCTCGTGGCTCTCTATCAAATCACGAGGATCTTTTAAATAAGTTCTCAATTGCTCAACACTATGGACAATAAGTTTCATATTTAATCTTACATTAATCAAGAACTAAAACTTATTTGGTGTGTGCAGAGGCGAGAAGCCTGAGGGACAGAGTGATTTGGATGTTGCGCAAAAAAGGGTCGACGCGATCAAACATTCTTGTCAAACTTTACAAAAAAAAGTCAGCGCTTGCTTGCAAGGGTCGGGACAAGATGCCAATTCTGTGGAAAAGCGCAAGAAGAAAATGCCCGCCTTCTTGTTGGCTAATTCTATGCAAGAGGGAGTAGCAGTTTGCGAAGAGGGATCAGTTTTAGGGTAGATACAGCACCTAATTATCTACGATTCAATTAACTGAAAATAAAACTAATAACGATTTATTATTAAAGAGCGGTACTGAGTAATTGCGGCGCCACTCAAAATCAACTAGCCGAAGATTTGTTAAATTTTGAGATTCAAGTTGAAAAAAATGTTTTATCACCTTTAAATCAACTTCTGGAGGTGAGCGACTTGAAATATTACGTTTAAAGGGATAACGAAGCGCTCAATAATGGCGAGTCATTTTTCTATCCATTACTTATTCTTAGTGGACCAAAGGCATTTTAAATTTGGGCCACTTCGCGTTGAATTAAGTTTTTTTTTTCATTTGGTCTGTTTGGTCGAATTATGTTGAACTTTCTTATTTGCATCATTTTTGACCAAATTAGAAGAATTTTCCATCGTTTAGTAAGCCGATTTCTTTGGTTGTCCTATGGGAGCACACTCAAAAAAAAGTAAAACCGTGACGCGTATGTAATATAGTCTCCACAATTTTTATTGCCAGTCTTGTGATTAAATTAATTCGTCCAAGAAACGAAGCAGTTTGCCTGTCTACTTTAAATTAAACCTGATTTCGCTAATAATTAGCATGGTGACTACATTTCCTATATGTTATAATTTTTCCTAAATTTTCAATTGGTTCCTATAATTTTTTCAAGATTTATTTCGTAATTGCGCGTTTTCACTGTATGTTTTTGGCGTTCAAAAACGAAGTGAAAATTTGTGAAATTGGGTGAAGTGTCATATGCTCGCTCTATTGTGTCATGGACAAGTTATGCTGTAGAGGGACCAACGACAAAATCGTAGTGGAGATTTTTAGCTTGAGATAGAAAATTCCCGGCTATTAGGAGATGGCAATATATGGTCACAGTATGTAGACGTAGAGAAGAAATTAGTTCAGTGTAGAACAAACTAGAGGATCTTAGATCGAAGTGCCAGGAATTAACCAAAGTCGCTGTGGGTCCCTCTACAGTATCCTTGGTCCATGCATGACTGTGTTTAGTTTTAGAACAAGTAATAAGGTAGTTTTCACCCTGATATTAGTTATTAAACCAAAGTTACTTTGAAAAAGTGTGTTTATTATAACTTTTTCCTATTAAATTTTTGGGGTTTTGTTGTGGTTACCCTCAATTAGTAATAATTACTAGCAAATATTAAGTTAGAAGTAATGTTCGCGATATAGGCTTAACTTGGATCCACGATGCGTTTGATCCACATCTTGTCTTAATATTGGTTTGTCAGTTTTTTTATTTAAACCATCGTAGAATCTAAGACAGAAAAATGACTTTGTTAGAGCTTGTTCATTTTCCCTTTATAATTTCGTCTTAAACTAGCGATTTAAAATAAATTCGTTTGAAGGTGGATATTCCATGCATCGTTAAAATGAGAAAGCAATTGAACAAATTAACAGCTGACGTGGAATCAGCCAGAACGAAATACGAAACCGCGATGAAACATTGCCAACAAACTAGCGGCTCCTCTACTGGGCCAGCGCTGGTCAAAGCGGAAACGTTTAAAGAAGAATTTGAGGAATTAACCACCAAAGTTGAACAACAAAGGGTGAAAAGCAATTTCCAAATTTCCACTGCGTATTCAAGAAAGTATAGAAGTTACACTGGGAATTATTATGTACTTGTTATGTACTCCGTTATGGGATGATTTTAGAAAAATAGGAGGGTACTTTTGTGATGAAACCGTCATCCGTACTCTCGCCTTTGAGTGGTTTTTGGATCCCGGGCAAAAATAAAAGTCATTACCGTGCGATTAACTACTTTTTATTAGATAGTTTAAAAAAAATGTATGTAGCGAAAAAATTAACGCATTATTTGTCTCAATCTAGTTATTTTTAGTTAAACCGTGTCCACTACAAGCATAGTTATAATTTGAGATTCAGTGATTAGGGAAGGAAAGACATCATAACCTGAACAATACTGTTGATTGACGTTCCTAAATGACTAAATAACGTTTACAAGCCACTCCCATAGTTCAAAGTTCAACACTGTCACCCCAGCGCCCATTAAAAATTCCCAAAATAACTTCTAGCCTTTCTTGGTATAGTAAATTATCTAGGGGGTGTGCGAGTCCTTTTTTCTCGGGTTTGGATTCGAGTCTTATTTATCGAGTCTCGAGTAGTTATAAATGCTCCTTTCGAGTGTTATCTAACCTAGCTATATAGTGAATTATTAAAAATGAGTCCTAATTAAAAAATAATAATTGGTAACTAATTATTATTTCCCATGTATTAAAAATGGCATTTTCTTAGGATATAAGCTTATAAATTTTTTAATTAATTTTTACTTATATTTGTGTTAAAAAGGTATTTGAAAACATTCAGAGCAATTTTATAACCCAAAACTGTCGAAAAAAGTATAACATCTAACCAAAAAACCCCATTTGAGCCTTTACTCTAATAATTTGAGTTCTTGAGTTATTCTTATCGAGCCTGAGTAGACTGAGCTGAGTACTCAACCCTAATAGAGTGCTTGCACACTACTAAAATTATTCATAATCAAGGGATGTAAATTTTATGATTACGGCATTTAGGACGCGTTAGCGGCGGAAATGTTTGCGCTGTTGAGCAAGGAGGCAGAGTACGCGCACGTATTCGTCCAATGGTATCATTTGCAACACGATTATCACAGCCGAGTCTCCAACGTTTTAGAAGGAGCCATTCCGCACATGATGAATTTAATAAGTAATCAAAATTAAAAAGAATGAAATGATTTGATTTAATTAAATAAGTAATCGCGCGTCTCAGTGGATCACGCTCACCGTCCCGCTTACGGTTGCCCTTTGGAAGAACATCTAAGAGTGACCAACAGACAGATTAGCTTCGTCCTCGAGAAATGTGTCTCCGCTCTACTGGCATTCGGAATGAACGAAGAAGTAAGATCACAAAATAATCTATAAGGTTACTTCAAAGGACCAGAAAACCTTTACAAATGCCTATATCTTATTAATTTAGTTATACCATGTTATTTGAAACAAATCTCCGAATATATGTTAGTTCGATATATATCATTATTTACAAGTAAAAATAAATCCAAAAATTATTTAAATTTCAAAGCAATTCAATGGCCAATCACCATTTAAACAGATTTTGAAGATAATTAAAACGAGGGAGAAGATTTATGTATTGCTTCTCACAATTAGAGCTCGAGAAACCTAAAGGGGTGGGGGAGCTCAACCAAGCTCTTAACGACTCCAGGCTAATTCAATATCTAAACAAATTCAAATGAGCCGTGGCTTATAACCCTTACCAAAAAAAGTTAGTCTTAAGAGGTCTTGGGGAGGTCTTAAAGACTTCCCCAAGACTTTTGTAGCGTTCTTGAAGACCTCTTCAGATCAGACTAACTTTTTTCTGTAAGGGAAGTTATAACTGGAAAATATCATAATTTTTTTAAATTTATTTTACAATCCTTTATTTGAGATCATTTTATTACTATAATATCCTATGAAACCTAATTTTGTGTCCTGTTTAATCCCATATTTTGGAAAAAATAATCCTATATTTCCTATAAGGAATTGAAATTTATGGCTGGGCTCCCTGCAATTGGAATAAAAGAAAATTCTACGAAGGATTTTATATTAGAAATCAAGGTACATTAAATTTGGATAAGGGTTGGAAGCTCACGTGATTAATCGTGTGCCGTGATTGGCTATTGAATTTATTTTCAAAGTGACGAGTACTAGCTTTATTTAAAAATCACTTTTTGATACTGACATTAAATAGGTTCATTTAAGACTATTTTCTACCCTAAAAGCAGTTTAACTCGAAATAGAGGATTTCTGGTCCCTTTAAACGTAAAGAGTTTTCCTTTAAAAAGAGTTCTATTCAACAAATTTTTTTACTCCATTTCCGTAGGGATTATTTCGTATCGCAGGCAGCGCTTCCAAGTTAAAGAAGTTGAAAAATTCGTTTGATGCGGGTATCGTTAACTTGAGCGATTACGCGACGGATCCTCATTCCATCGCTGGTGCCTTGAAATCTTACTTAAGAGAGCTTCCAGAACCTTTATTGACGCACGCCTTGTACGAAGATTGGATGAACGCTAACAAGTATAATAGATTTTTTTCCTAACGAATAATCTTAAAACTTGAATATAGTTTATACATGCCTTTTTTTTATTAAGAATCGCGGACCGCAACTCGAGACTACAAAGTTTATGGCAAGTGGTCAATAGACTTCCCGAACCTAATTTCTACAATCTCAGGTAAATAACATTTTCTAATGAAGGGGAGTAAGGCCTTTTTTTAATTAAAATTTGTCTTGTTAAATTTTTTTAAAACTCTTGTCAATGGTGTTAATTTAAGCTTAAATTTTTGGTATTTTCATACCGAGTAAAAGACATCACCTAAAGAAAACTTAAATGAGAGCGTATCTAAACGTTGAATGAATTTTTGGGCACGACAGAAATAAAAAAGTTGATAAAAACGTTCCTCACTCTGACATAGAGGAATTTTTGATTTGCGCACAGCCCTTGATGAGTGAGATGAAAGAATAACGCGATTTTATATGTTGTATTTGAAGTATTCAATGAATGGGATTTATGTTTGACCACAATGTGTTTGGCGCAATGTACACCTAATTTCTTTTCACTAAATTATGTTGCTCATTAATATACGAATTTTACCTTTTGTTAGCTCTTATTTTACTCGAGTACAAGTATTGTAATCAAAGTCCTACTAACCCCCCATCCCCCTACTCTTTTTTTTTTTTATGGAATCGAGGCTTAAAATGAGCTTTTTCAAAGTTGTTCAAAGGGAATTATTGATACAGCTAAGTATTTTTAGGTGGGTAAGACCTTTTTTAGATTTTAGGGGTACAGGGCGAACTGATAGGATCTTAGCGCCCCTTTAGAACCGTTTTAGCGCATTTCAAAGAGTTTAGTGGTACATTTGGTACCCCCTAATTAACGGAAACACTTTTGACGAGAGTTTTTAAAAACGTTTTTCCCAATACATTTTTCAACCTAATCGACGTAAAACCACAGCATAACTCTTGTCCTCAACGCTATCCCCCTTCTGAAACTTCTTTAAAATGTTCTTCCCTTACGCATGCAGCCTCCCTTACCAAAAAATGTTAGTCTGAAGAGGTCTTGGGGAAGTCTTTCGGGTGTCTTATGTAGTCTTAAGAGGTCTTGGGTTATTGAGATTCTTAGTACTGGGAAAGATTTCTGCCTTTCAGCAGGAGGGTATGAGTAAAAGCCACCACCTGTTTATACTCTAAAAAAATATATACATAATCTACAAAGTAAGAAATACTTGAAACTTTAGCTTTGGTCAGTGCATAAGTGTTAAAAACAGTATAGCACAATGGAAGGATTGGGGGGGGGGGGGGTTATTGAGAGTATCTTTCTATAATAACATTTATTTGTCAACATGCGCATAGTTTACCCGCAATCTGAAAAACCTGATACTTTTAATTGAATTTTATGCAAAATTACAAGATAAGGCTAGAGCTAGTACTCCCTACAGGTGTCCAAAGTTTACAGTGGGGGAAAAAAACATTCAGGACGAGAAAAGAAAATTAGTCTAAAATTTAGGGGGAGCCTCCTCGAATACATGTGCCTACGTGGGGGAAAAAACATTCAGGACGAGAAAGAAAATTAGCTTAAAATTAAGGAGCTTAAAATTTAGGGGGGGGGGGGCTCCTCGAATACCTGTGCCTACGTGGGGAAAAATTCTGGCGGCGCCACTGGTCTTGGGGAAGTCCTAAAGACTTCACCAAGACTTTTATAGTGTTCTTGAAGACCTCTTCAGATCAAACTAACTTTTTTCAGTAAGGGCTAGCATTGACTGTACAATTTATTTTGTACAACATCGTCTTCTAAGCTAAAAAAGAAGGCGACTTTAAAGGGGATTTGAAAATCGCAGATAGTCCCTTTAAGCTTAATTTTGGATATTTCTTTAGGTACATAATTAAGTTTTTGGCAAAATTAACGGAAAATTCCGAGACTAATAAAATGAGTGCCCAAAACGTAGCCATCGTAATGGCTCCAAATATAATTTGGCCTCCTACTGAAGATCAGAGCACTCACATCGGGTAAATAGTATCTCACCTTTTTAAAAACTAAGTAAAACTAACCAACAATTTTTTTCGTATTATTAGGATGAACATGACTGTCGCGAACATTCATAGTTCCATTGTTGATTCTTTAGTTTCGTACGCTGACTATTTTTTCCCTGGAGGTAAATGAGCGACACCCGAATAAAAATTATGAGGAACCTCGGCGTAATTCTTAATTATTTTTGTTCCCAAGACGTTGATTTCACGATATCTCCTTTGCCATTACCCGCGGAAAACATCGTCTTCCCGTCAGACACGCGCATGGGGATTGTCAATTCCGGATTCGTATCTTCCAACGGAGAAGTTGAGAATGCTAATGCTAGTCCCACTTCTAACAGTCCCCGAGTAATTCATCGCCCTGGTAAGAAACCGGCCCCACCGGCTCCCCAAATCACTCAACCCTTGGAAAACAAAAGAATTTTCGCTAATAAACCGAAAAATTATGCGGAAGAATTTGCGGGTGTGACTTTACGTTCGTCGTCCCGGGATCGCAATCGTGCTCCATCCCTTGAACGAACCAAATCGGTTCAAGAACCAGAATACGCCACCATTCATCGTGATCGATTATCCGTCGTCGAAAGAGATAAAAATTTTGCTCGAAGTGCCACCTTAGATCGACCTGGAAAACCCAAAAGGAGACAATCCATTGATAATTTATCCAATTCAGTTGTTGAATCTTCTGATAATTGTCGAGAAGACCAAAAACCGGTTCCTAACGTTAGAAATAGTTCATTAGAAAGATCGTCTCAACAACGGAAAATGATAATTAACGAAAATCCCGTGGCTAAAAATTCAACCAATACGCAAAAACCAATGTCCGTCGATAGAAATAGCGGAGGAAAACCGAATATCCCTGCAAAACCTCCGAGTTTAGATAATATCTTGGCCGCCACTTACAATTCATCATCCCGAAAAAGCGTGGACGTCGATGACGTTGAGATTTCTATCAGTCGTAGATCATCTGATAAAGATTCGATACACTATGCTGACGAATCCGATAACGAAGAAGTGTTTAAAATGGAATCCGTCTCGTCACCACCCGCTTCGATTTCCTTAAATTCGCCAAAAGAATATCGTCAAATGGACGTTGATCCGACTATGAGTTCCTTCTCGGCGAAAATGGAACGGAAATGGGCATTTTTAACGAATAACGATCCCCCGATTAAAGCCCCGGAGCGACCGCCCAGGAGTTTGGTCGCGAATAATGACGAATACATTTCGGCCCCAATACCCGGATCTTTTGTCCACGTTAGTCATTTCGCGGATGACGATTCGGCCAATTTGATGAACGCTTCGACCCAGAGTTTGCCCGGAAGTAATGCTCGATTTGAACACGGTTTAACTTCGACCAAGCGGACAGGATCTTCAGACGCCTTGTTGGATGAAGGAACCAATGTTGAAAGTAATCGAGCCCACCAGAATGACGACCAGAGGGGATTAGGCTTTAAACGTGTCGCGTCTTCGGATACTTTGTTATCGGATAACGAATCTTCCGCTTTGAACTCTCGAATGGATGGAAAATGTTACGTTTTAGCTCCTCCCAGTCCCAACTCGTTGGTATCGTCGTTTCAAAATGGCGGTCGAGCTCCACCCTCACCCACGACGGGAACTTTAAGAAATCGTCCTCCTCGACCTCAACCCCCACCTCCTCCCACCAAACCCAAGTTAAACAATCATTCGGAAGATACTAGACTTTGATTGTTGGCGTTTAAAAAATGAAGCAAGGATTCAATCAAATTCTTTAAAGGAAGAAAGAAGCGCTCGGACAACCTTTTTTTTTTTTTTGACCAGTTTAAAGCGAGGATGCAACCATAAAAAAAAGGGATTTTCTATTGATTTCTTATCATTTAAATAGGTTTAATTACTAACTAGACCTATTTAAATGAAAGGAAGCGATATAAAATCACTCTGCATTAAATATTACGCAAAAAAGGGGAGTTTGATACATCGTCGTTAACTAGTCTCGGGGCCAATTACACTGTAAAGAGCCATAATAAAGTAATTGTATATAACATATATAAATACTCTCATGAGTAGTAATGTGCTAACTTTTCCTTTAATTGAGACCAGTACTTTTCTTTCCAAGGCCACTGTATTTGCCAGAAGTTTCTTATGTCTAACTTAACTGACCTGCCTCACCTATAATTATATTTTAGGTCATCTCTGTTTTAGCACCATCTAGCTGTTATAACGCGCAAGTTTCAAAGTAGGCTTAAAGAGATTAGTCTCATTAATAAGGCCATATCAAGCTCCCAAGTTAAAATTGGGTTTGAATTTTTTTGATAGGGGATTATTCTAGCTATTTAAACTATAAGGAATCAATAGAAAATTACTCGTTCTCGGGCAATTGCATTCTCCCTTTAAGATGGTAGTGTCGAGGAAAGAGTTAAGGCTTAGCTCCAATAGATGCTAAAACTTTCAAATTAAAGTTTACTATTGGCGTTTTGATATCGGAGCATCTTGTTAAAGTAATTAATCTAAATCGGGTATTACCAGTCCCAGTTGTCCGAGTATTTCGTTATCCCTTTAAATTTTACGTCTGGAAGGAAAATTTGATATATTATATATAAAATTGTATAAACGATGTTTTCTTTCGCAAGATTAAGTTTTTTCTAGTCTTAAAATATATTAGGTAAGAGTAATAAAGAGTGTTATAAATCCGCGCTTCCGTTAAAAACTATCCAATGGCTAAATTTATGTTAAAAACAAAGGCTTAGCGTTAGTTATAAAATAAGATTAAGGTTAAAAAAGGAGGAAAAACTACCCAAAATTGCGAGCTTGAAAGGGACCACCTAATTCAAACTAATCGTGGTCTGTGAAACTGTTAATTAATGGGTGAAAAAATTTTGCAATCCCTAACAATATTTTGTATATATACCTAATTCAATTTTAAAGGGATCGAGTGAAGACGAGTTTTTTAAATGTTATTTAAACTCGTAACAAAGGTTTCTAACGAGTGCCATCTACCATAATATCAGTTATTTTGATCATAACCTCAATTAATTACCAAATTTTAAGTTAAAGGCCCTTTTTAACTAAAAGGTTTGGTTTGTTAACTAAAAGAATAGAAATCGATGGAAAATATCAGAAAATTAGGTATTTTTACCTCTTTGCAAGTCCGGAAAAAACGTGTTGCGAGGCAGAGTTCTCATTTTTCAGGTGCACTTGCACCTCTAATCGCTAAAAAATAACGTTCTTCATCTTCATTCAATCCCTTTAAAACGAGTATCATCACTGTATCTTAAAAATATTAACCTAACGCCTGTTTTTGAGAAAAATGGCTTAATGTAATGGGCGTTTTGAGATAAATGGGTTTTACATAATAAATATCGAACCTTTTAAAGGGATCGAGCGCATCAAGACAATTAGCCACAATTTTAATTAATCGATCAGAAAAATGGAGTTAGGGAATCGCGATTTTGTTAATTTGCCGTAAATTAACAATATTTTTTCTGATAAATTTTGTAAGTTTGGATTAAGTTGTTTTCAAAGAGAATTTGGCAGTTAAAGAAAGTTAAAAATGATTCTTAAGATCTTTCAATTAAAATGAAGTTGTGTTAACCTCCTAAAATACGATACCCTTTTTCAGACGTAAGGGAATTGGATCCAAAATATTATAAAGGATATAGTTTTGGCAATGATTATTATAAAACAAAAGTGATAAATTTAATGATTGCAATTAAATTCTATTAAAAAATCTATTATATAGTATTTGAGAACTAGTCGAACCGTGCGTGCCGGACTTTTGGCTCAGTTCTTAATTTGTATAAAAAAATCTAATTTTGGAAGATTTTTTTTTTTTTTTTCATTTCAGTATCGTGATTTACTAATTAAGAAAAAGTGTTTTTCTAATTTAATTCAGCGATAAAAAAGTTGAGAAACTTTATGACGGGAAAACGAGAGATTCAATTGTTGAGAAATTTTGAAATTATACTTTTGGCCATTTTTAATTTTTTGTCGTTGTTATTAAGAAAAAAATAACTAAATATCGCGTCGTCCTTCGTCCAATTAAATGTCCAAAAGAAAAAGTTTATATCAAAAATAGAAAGAATAAAAATACAAATTTTAAACAAAAAGATTTTCATTTAATTGTAATTAATTAGGGCATAGTAAAAAAACTAAGTCAAAATATCATATCAAAGGCTTCTATTTAAGGGTCTAAAACTATAAATAGTTACTATTTTAAGGCCATATTTCACCCTTACGGAAAAAAGTTAGTCCGATGTGAAGAGGTCCTCAAGAACACTAAAAAGGTCTTGGAAAAGTCGTTCAGATCTCCCCAAGACCTCTTAAGACTACGTAAGACACCCGAAAGACTTCCCCAAGACCTCTTAAGACTAACTTTTTTCGGTAAGGGCAGGAAGAGTCCAAACCACTCGAGCCAGACTTTGTTGCCTATTTTTAACCGATGGTCTATGACGTAAAACTGGACCTATGCTGATAGTATTAAGTCACAGGGTGTTGTTTACTTTTATGGGATTAATTGATAGACTTTTGATAGTATATATGACCTATCTCAAAGAAAGGATTTTGTATATCTCGTAACTTGAATTTGTAGGTATTAGACTCGCCAGAAGCCGATGAAACCCTCCTTTGAAGTCTACTACTCCAATGTTCCATATAGCGCTCCTCTCTGTATGGGTAAAATTCACAATTTTACGAGTTAGAAGGGGTCCTACTTCATCCCCCCTGTCTACGGAAAATTGGAAATTCTCTCTCTCCACAAACGACGACGTTTATTGGACGAACTCCACGGCTGCTAGAGATATTCGCTCGACGAGCTCCCGCTCCGAAAACATCTACCGTTAGGAGGCGTACGGATCGCGCCTTTTGAGAATAACCCATACAGAGAGGGGTAGACAAGACCCGGGAGTAATAGACTTCAAAGGAGGGTTTCATCGGCTTCTGCTAAAACCAGAAGCCGATGAAACCCTCCTTTGAAGTCTACTACTCCAATGTTCCATATAGCGCTCCTCTCTGTATGGGTAAAATTCACAATTTTACGAGTTAGAAGGGGTCCTACTTCATCCCCCCTGTCTACGGAAAATTGGAAATTCTCTCTCTCCACAAACGACGACGTTTATTGGACGAACTCCACGGCTGCTAGAGATATTCGCTCGACGAGTTCCCGCTCCGAAAACATCTACCGTTAGGAGGCGTACGGATCGCGCCTTTTGAGAATAACCCATACAGAGAGGGGTAGACAAGACCCGGGAGTAATAGACTTCAAAGGAGGGTTTCATCGGCTTCTGGACTCGCCCAAAACCAAAAATATATATATATTTTTGCCAAACCATCGAGTGTCATTACACTTCACCACACCACCACCAAAATTATTCATTATTTAAAGGTAATATAACTTTATACTGAAGATTCCCATATTTTTTGGATGCAACACATGGCTTAACTTAAGGCCACGAAAATTTAATACACCATTTAGCCATTACTTGAGGCGCTATAGCGGCAAAGGGCAAACTTCCTATTGGTGAAAATGGCAGGGAAAAAACCTGCATGGGGTAATACGCGGGATACTATACGCGCCTCACCAAGTGAACGTTTTTTTTTTCGCCACTAGTAAGCGTTTTGAGCGCAGGCATGCGCACAGTGGAAGAGCAAAGTGGTGTGTATTACATTGGTGAAACCATTTTGAACCCGCTGAGGTCCCCATCAAAGAGGGGTTTTTAACGGAGGATTTAGACATTGCCCAAAAGGTGCAAAAGTGTTTCATTGTTATATATATATCACAAGCAGCTTTTAGTGTATTTCAAAAGATTACTAAAACCAAAAATAAGTGGAAGTACCTAGGCATTCTAGCCTTTTTGGGGGGAATCACTTGCTCCTCTCGTTCAATAAACATTATTACTTTTTTACGCTCACGACGGGAAAAGGGGGTTGAATACACGAATATTTAATATGGAGGTGCGAGCTCGTTTTTAGTGCTTCATAAAAGTATATTCAAACGCAACTTTGGTGGGCCAAAAGGTTGAATGTCTTGAATGTTTAGTAGGTCGAATTTACACATTTTTTACGTAAAGTATTGAATCTTAACTAAATTTGGAGAAGATAGTTAAAAATAGTCATTTTTGTCCATTTACTGGTTTGATTCTCAATGTGTATAATCGCACTATTTTTAGAAGTGCGAAGCAAAACTTTTTTTAATAATAGGAATTATAGAACCTCTCTTTCATGAGGCAATAGACAAAGACTATAATTAGGCCCAAAATGTTTGCATACACAGACAAGCTTGGAATTTTTAAAACACTTTAAGAGTGAGTTTTATTCATTGGTAAAAACAATATCGTGAACCACACTGTTATTCACTAACGAATTGTTAATAATTTCTCCATGGTTTTTGTGTATTTTTTCCTGCGATTTGTCATTATCGTTTTTGATGGATTTCAAGTCATTCTTAAGCTCCGCCATCTCATCCTCCAATATTTGGCATTTCATCTCTTTGACCATTTCATCAACTTTTCCTATGACAGGACGCCTATAATGCGACGATTAAGATTAAGAAGGCACTATAGACTCGATTGGTGCCCTTGTCAAATTGATCTTGCGCCAAGCTCGCGAATTTATCCACAAGAAAATGAATCAATTCTGGAGTCTTTTTTTACGTGTGACAGCGGTTTTATTTTTAAATTCAATATGCTCCCATAGAATAACCAAAGAAATCATATAACCCAATAAGGAAAAAAATTGACAAATCAGGTAAAAGAGTCAAATGTCAAAAAAGTGCTGGAGTTATTTGTTTCAAATCTCAATCTAGTTATTTTTAAGCCTTGATCACTACCAGACATGATAAATTTATTGATAATTGGATAATAAGGTGGGTCGGGGGAAAGGAATGACGTCACAAAATGAGGTTTCTAAACATTTTGCAAGTCACTCCTATAATTCAAAGTTAAACAGCCTTAAGACTCTCCAGTGTAACTTATATTTGCTTAATAATACCCATTTACCAGCTTTATTCTTTATTTCTGTAAACCAGTAAATTACAGGGTCAATCCATGTGAATTCGACTTGAGGAAAAAGGGCATAGTTTTAAATTTCAACCATTATTTTTCTACGGATATATAAGCGTAAGAAACTGATATTTACCATGTTTCAGATTCCAGAAAAAATTATTTCTCAAGTTATAATTTAAATTTTTTTGCATAAATTTGGATTTTAAATTTTCAAATTGGGTTTTCTCTAATATCTTTAGAATTAATGCACTTAAATTAATAAAATTTCATATTTTAGAGGAAAAAGAGGTGCTGAATACGAATTTGATGACGGAAACACTGGGAAAAAATTACATAACGAGATAATTTCAATTTTTGGGGGTCTCATAGGGTCCAAATTTGAGACTTGAGCGTCACTTCCAAAATTTTGAAAATTTAATATTTTTGGCCCAACAGGCTATCTACTTTGAATTATAAACAGGATCAATGAGAAACAATTTTAAAGTGAAAAAATTGAACTGATACTGCTACCCATTTGATGTTTTTGGGCAATCTACTCTAAATTAGTAATTAAGGCATAGAAAAGGGGCTCAGTCCTAATTTGAAGCCTAAAACCCTGGTTATATTATATCCTCAACTACATCATGTAATACATATATGAAAAACTATTTTTTGGAAAAACCAGTCTCATTGATCCCATTTATAATTTGAAGTAGATAAGACTGTTGGGACAAAAATATTAAATTTTCGGAATTTTCGAATGTGGTGCTCATGTCATAAATTAAGTCCCTATGAGATCCCACCCCCTTCCGAAATTTATCTGTCTTAGTATTTCTTAACCAGGGTTTTAGGCTTCAAATTAGGATTGAGGCCCTTTTCTATGCCTTATTTACTAATTAAGAGTAGATTGCCCAAAAACATCAAATAGGAAACAGTACCAGTTCAAAAAAATGTTTGAATGACGTGAAATTGTATTTTTTTGCACTTTAAAATTGTTTCTCATTGATTCCGTTTATAATTCAAAGTAGATAGCCTATTGGGCCAAAAATATTAAATTTTCAGAATTTTTGAAGGTGACGCTCAAGTCTCAAATTTGGCACCTATGAGACCCCCAAAAATTGAAAATATCTCGTTCAGTAATTTTTTCCCAGTGTTTTGGTCATCAAATTCGTATTCAGCACCTCTTTTTCGTCAATAATTATATTTTTTAAATTTAAGTGTATTAATTCTAAAGATATTAGAGAAAACCCAATTTGAAAATTTAAAATCCAAATTTATGGAAAATATTTTTAAAAATTATAACTTGAGAAATAATTTCTTTTGGAATCTGAAACTTGGTAAATATCAGTTTCTTACGCTTATATATCCGTAGAAAAATAATGTCTGAAATTTAGAATTAGGCCCTTTTTCCTCAAGTCAAATTCACAGAAATTGACCTTATACTGTACTTGAAATAGTCCTTTTCAAGACTGCAGCAGACACAATAATTTGCTATCTCGAAAATAACCAAATTTTTCGTTAAAAAACGAGTCTATACTAAGATTACTACTTCAAAGAAATTTGATTCTAAAACTTAAATAATTAGCAGCCCAAAATGGATCACTGTCAGTGATACGGTTATTATTTCCTGGTGAGAAAGTAACAGAGGTGTTAAAACTTACCAAGCTTGATAATCTTTATCACGAGATTGATTTTCTTCCAAATTGTCCAAAATCTCCAGTTTTTCTTGCAGCTTATTTTCATTCAAAAATTCTTCAATTTCATCGTGGAAGTGAGATCTCATTTGATTTCTGAATGATTCACTCAGACGTTCGAGGAATTGGCTTTCTTTCTCCGCTATTGGTTTCAAATTGCGCCGGAATAACTCGACATTTCTGAAACCAACAAAATTTACCTAAATTCAGACCATTTCGCAATTAAATTTAAACAAAGATATTGTAAAGTATCCCGTATTCAAATTTCCGAATCAGTTTTTAAACTCTCGAGAAACTAAACTTACCCGATATATTTTACAAAATTATCTGTGTGGCCTTTAGAGGCTCTCTTTAGTAATTCAAACCGGCCTGCATCATCGAAATTACTTGTGACATCTTTGATACTTTCCTATAATTGAATTGATGGTAATCAAACTCCCTAGCGATAGAAGAAGCCATATGCCATAGTTTCTAATTATGGTTATAAAATACCCAACTTTGCATAAAAATTATTTTTTTACATTTTTGGCAGTAGTCATCTTGGCATTTAATTTCGACTCGAATTTACCCTTTAACCGACCTGAAATCACTAATTTTATGTGCAATTAACCACTTAATAATGAAACAAAACATAAATGTCAAGTAGAAATCTTTGTAAACGGCGGGAGATACTGTAACTAGCAGACGATAAAATTTGAAGGTCAACAAGAAGTAATGATACCTCTTACTTAGTAGTGGAATTTTATCTCCCGGTTTACTCATGGCACGCCAAACAGGACATAATTCTTGTTTTGGTTTTAAAAATAATTCAGGATTTTTAAAAATTATTCAGCCTCTGCCAAGTGCCAACTGGTACTGAATTTTTCCGGAAACTCGGTAATAAAGTTTAGCCCTACACATAAGCTTACCAAAAAAAAAAAAAAATAAAAGTTCGTTGGAAGACGCGTTTCCAAAATAGAGGACTAATATGGAAGTGCGCTAAATTTTCATAATTAAACTTGTAAGAAATTTGAGGAATGTTCATCTCATACTTATTTTAAATAAGGTCTCTTTTCTTTCTATCCATCGCCTTCTTTTCTAGCTTAGCAGACGACGTTGTACAAAACAAATTGTACAGTCAAAGCTAGGCTATGTACATATGGGAAGAGCATTTTAAAGGGGCAAGTTTCAGAGCAGATAAGGCCTTTGAATTTGTATGACACTTTTTCTGACAGGCTTATGGGGTGGCTAAGTTTGGACAGTAAGGAAACTCTTAATATTAAGTTAGATTTTCACCTTGAATTTTAGATTACTTTCTTCAGAGGTATATTTTATGTTAACTAAAGTTTATTAAACCACTATGGAGTAAGAGGAAACCAGATGACGTATGGGTGATATGTTAAGAAAGACATTCAAAGCGAATCTTTTAATTACATTTGTCCTTTACGCACTGAATCTGAACAGTGAAGCTAATAAGCAAAATTTTTCTAGTTTTTTGAAAACGTACCTCTAGGGAAAAATACACGAAAAATTATAAGTTTTGAATCAATTTTTTTTTTTATTTTATTTTTTTTTGCAATAAAAAAAGCATTGTCCAAAGTTTGTCCATAGAAAATATAGTATATTTTCTATGGTTTGTCCTATGCTGTCCAAAGTTTGACGACCCCTGTCCAATCTTAGGGGTGTTAAGTTACATTAGAAAAATGATTATACGCTAATGATTATACGCGAAAAATGATTAAATCGCAGATAGTCCCTTTAAGCACCGTTTTCAATCAAGATATTTTGGACTCGAAAGCTATTTTCTTGGCCAAAACAATCTTGATTAAAAACGCGCCTATTAAAGGCCCTATCTGCTCTGCAATTTACCGCTTTAAAATGATCTTCCCTTATGCACTCAGCCTAACTTTGACTGTACAATTTGCAATGGGCAACGTCGAAAATAAGCCGACTTTAAAGGGGATTTAAAAATCGCAGATAGTCCCTTTAAGGCTGTCTACTTCCTTTTTACCGTCCAAGTAGCTAAATGTAGATAATTAAATTATTTAAGAGATTGAAGAAGCTCATATTCCAAGGAGGAATCGTGGCTTAATTAATAAGTGCCCTATTTTGACGTTTTTCCGCCTGCTGTCCATCCTTATGGCACGTATTAATTAATCCATGGTGGAATAATCCATAAGCATAAGTCTCGCGTTTACAACCAGCCTGTTCCTAGGCCGAAACAAAGAAACGTCATTCAAAAGGATGTTTGACTTTAACTCGGCCGTCCATCTTCGTCGAAAGATCAACCCCCTCCCCCTTAATTCTCTTTTCGCCTTTCACAGCGGTATCGAGTTTCGTTGAATAACGACCTCGCGTAAATCCGAAATATGGCTTTAAGAATTGTCAAAAAAAAGCGCTTTTTCGAAACGCACGATTTTGTATCGTTTTAGCGCGTGGTTCTACGCTGCATTCGTACCAAGAGGAATAGTTGAATAACTCTGGAAGGAAAACATTTACCAGCCACCCCCTCATTTTTTTTTTTGGGCGCGAGTTTCGAGTGACTCGAAGACAGTTTTTTTTTTGTTTGGGGAAAACTTTCTCGCGGAGTTTCATTTCGTTACTCGCGTCTAGGTCTGACGCTTTTAATTCTACGATCCCAGATTGTTTAGAGACGCGACGTTGAAATCGTTATAATTTTTGGAGCCTTTCTTGGTAAGTTAATTAATGTAGGATTTCGCGTTATCTCGTCGGAAGCTAGGCGTCCGCTCTAGAAAAAGCGAACAAATGAGCGATAGTTAAACCGCGTTTACCATGTAGGGAAAACCAACGTATAGACGTATAATGGTTGTTTAAAAATGGCCAAGAAGTTGTATAACAGTCTAGTTTTCTAGTTAGGCTAAGAATGTCGCTAAGTAGTAAACGAGCCGTTCGCGCTAGAGAATTTTCTGATTCTTTAGTATATAAACTTTACAATTTCCATTTTTATAAATTGGTTTCTTCTAAGCTAAGCTGAATCTACTTAACATCCAGAAATAATTGAAGCAACGCTAAGAGTCTTGAGAAATAGCTTTATCCTATCATTCTCGCGTATTTCATCGTTTAAAGGCCTTATCTGCTCTGAAACTTGCCCCTTTAAAATGCTCTTCCCTTACGCACGCAGCCTAGCTTTGACTGTACAATTTGTTTTGTACAACGTCGTCTGCTAAGGTAGAAAAGAAGGCCACTTTAAAGGGTATTTGAAAATCGCAGATAGTCCCTTTAACGGCTCCATCTCACCACGTCCAACTAAGGTCGAAGGAGGAGCTCATCTAAGTTGTCCGTGGTGAAGCTAGGCAAATATGTAAGGGAATGATGTTTTACAATAAATGCTGACTGAAGTATTTTCCTTCGCGGTTCTTATGGGCTTCGATTCGTTCTTGGTAATAGAAATATTATAGAAACGCGTCCCCTCGCTCGGCCCGGTTTCCGATGACACTTAAGGCCATGTGGTTTCTATTTCTTAGTAATTCTTCTGGAGGAAACGTTAACTCGTATCTCCAGCTTTTCCCCGTTTTGAAAAAGTGGAGAAATACGATCCTTGGGCAGTTTTTACGACGTAGCTTAGTCGCGTAAGCGTTCGAAGATGGTCGCGAGTAAAAAAACTTTGACCCAAAGTAGTCGGTACATGACTTGACATTCCCGCTGCATTACGTCTAAAACAATTTCGGGTTTGCCTCGAAAATCTTGTTCGCTTTGGTTTCTAATAATTACTTTTAACGAGTCGCGTTTCGCTTCTATCCAAACTCGGTGTAATTACGACTAAAGGGAAGCTGACACAAATATTTTGAGTCTTGGTTCTACTCTCTAGATTCGAAAAAAGATAAAAGTCGAGTAACGGAGTATACGCGACTTTTATTTTCGAATTCTAGTATCTTGTTTTGTCGAAATAAGAGGATATAAGGTAACGGTTTTAAAATAAGTGAAACGCCACTTACAATCGAGAAATTCTATTAAGATTAAAGCGATTTTCGTGGCGAAATTGTATTTAACCGAAAGATGACGGATTCGCCGAAAGAGGAACCGGAACCATTATTTTATCCGCGTGAAGCCAGCGTTTTCGCCGCGGTTTCTAGTTTGGTATTCATCGTGGTGGGAGTGACGGGCAACTCGATCACCGTGTTGGCCTTGGCCAGATGCCCTAAGTTGAGGTAACTCGTTCAATCTCTTTCTCCGCATTAAATTAATTGGTGTCTTGATTTTAGGAACGCGACTACGGCTTTTGTCATATCTCTGTGCGTCGCGGACCTTCTCTTTTGCGCCATAAACTTGCCATTGACGGCGTCTCGTTTCATTCACCGCCAGTGGGTTCTGGGAGACGCTCTTTGCCGACTCTTTCCGTTTTTCTTTTACGGCAACGTCGCCGCTTCTCTCATGTCCATGACGGCAATTACCGTCAACAGGTTTGACAGGTTTTGTTCTAGGGGGGGGGGGGGGGGACTTGGCGTCGCTGAAACAGTATTTTACCTTTTAGGTATATTTTGATCAACCATTACCGTTGGTACGACAGAGTATATCGTCGCGGATACATTACCCTGATGATCATCCTGTATTGGGCTTTCAGTTTTGGCATCATGATTCCTCCGTTAGTCGGAAGCTGGGGTCAGCTTGGCTACCATCGCGAAACCTTTTCGTGTACCATACTAAAACGCGACGGTAAATCGCCAAAAAAGTTTTTATTCGTCCTGGGTTTCCTTTTGCCATGTGTCGTTATTATCGCCTCTTATTCCCGCATCTTTTACAAAGTAAGGGTTTTTACTTTCTTGATTTATTTGCCGTAAAACCACGAGGAAGTAGGTATCCTAGCCTTTTTGGGGAGACGTCACTTTTTAATTGAACATTTTGATACGCGAACCAGGTTTTTAGGTGCGAGGAACGTCTCCCACTAGTTAAAGCGGGGTTTACCTACTTCTACCTATTTACTTCTGGTACAACCTAATTCCGCGTGGTCTTTTAGGTTTATCGTTCGAGACGCGCGCTCGTTGCGCATTCTCCGTCTGACCGAGGTGATGGAGTCCAAACGGCTAGTTCGGGGCTTCGGAGTGACGAACTTCGATTGACCAGGCTGATGTTAGTCATATTCTGCTCTTTCCTCGTTTGTTTTTTGCCTCTGATGGTCGTCAACGTTTTCGACAGTGTCAGGTACCGAAATTTACCGTTTAGCTTCCGGTTTAGATTGAGGATTGGGTAATTTTTACGCCAGTTTCTATTTCTTGTTTAAAAGTGATACTGGACGGTTACGTTAAAAGAACCCGATCGTACTCGAGATTAAATGAACTCAAACTGCGTTTCAGTCGCGGCACAGCGGTACTTTAGAAAATAAAGGATCCTTTTCACTGAGCGTAAATCCGTGATGGCGAGCGATTTCCCGGCGCTTCCCCATTATCTTATTTTCCATGGCACCACTGCGGCGAGCGAACAGCCGCGGATCCGCTCTTAAGCCTGATTCACACAGACCTATTTTCACGCGTTTCACGCTCGCGCGCTAATGGTACTTCTATGAGTCTGTGTGCATCCGCCTTTAATGAAAAGAGGCGTTAAAGGCTCGTTTTTACTGAGCGCCGTATCGGTGCCGTAGATAATTACGCGGGAAAAGTTCCTAAATCAGTCCTTTAAAGTATATGCAACCTCATTCAATTCGGGCCTCGTCAAATTGATCTCGCACGAAACACGTGAATTTCCTTTTCAAGAATTGGAAAAATCACATTAGTGACGTCGGCTTTACGACTGAATTTGCTCTCGCCATAGAAAATAACGCTAAAAAGTCGAGTTTCCTGGAAAAGTCCCATGAGCTCATGCGCTGTGGCGGCGATGTATCAACCCCCTTTACGTGTGTGATACAGATGGTTGCCTACCCCATTTTATACCGTCGAAATGATCAATTCTTGAAAAGGATTGAACAAAAACGTTTCGCGGTATTTTTAGCCACACCCCCCCCCCCGTTAGGGGGTGTAGGCTTGGCTGTAGAAGTAGTAGTAGTGCTTGCAGAAGTAATATTAGTATGTATGTGGAAAAGACAAAGCGAAAATGACGATAGATTTTCGTTGCCGCTGAATGTCAAATATAATAGAAATGTAAATAGACGCGACTGATAGGATTCGATTTTGGGATATACTTAAAGGAAGAATGCAGTTCGACTAATTTATGTTTTTTTTTTTTTTTTTTTTTTTTTTTTGTGTATGGGTTTTTAGCTCGAGCAACTAATAGCGATAACACTTAGCGTCACAATGAGCTCTCGGGGTGGGGCTTCCCTTATGGATTTTCCCATCTTGTTATTAATATTAACTAGATCTTAAATTATAATACTATCTAACATTGGTGTTAAAAACAATAATGGCTAAAATACAGCCCTTTACTTGTTTGAACTCGTAAGACGCACGAATGATGAAAATTCTGATCAAAATGATTATAGTTAAATCACCCGATGATGATCATGATATGTAGAGTGTCTTCAGAACTAGTCGTATAAATTGGTAAGTAGATTAGTATTCTTTTTGGATATAAACTAAGGTTTTTAAAACTACTATTCTTTAAAAAAAAAATAGGCATTCTAATGATATAAATTCATAAATAGGTGTTTATATAGGGAAGTGTAGGCCAATGCCTACAGGAAAGATACAAGTCAGAGACTGAAAATTCTAAACTAAAGGGGTCTTTCGTAAAGTGTCAGTTATTCCAATTTTTGATGGTACAAGCAAGGAGGATTAGACAAGGAGAAGAAATGTGGGGACGGCGCGGTTCCTACTGCGTCGGCCTAAACTCCCACTCTGGGAGAACGGGGGTAGAGACGTTTCGTGGTAAAATGTTGTCGCGTGGGTAAAACGAATCCTTTATGAGACGCGCTAGCTAGCGACCACGTGACAACAGTTTACCTCGAGAATTTCCTATCCCCCCTTTCCACCCGAGTGGGAGGTTGGCTCTTCTCTCTCTAACTCAACGCAGCCCCACATTTCCTCTCCTTGTCTAATCCTCCTTGGTACAAGTTAATGATTCTTTAAGAATTTCCTGTAGGCATTGGCCTGTTTAAAAACCTTAGTTTATATTCAAGATGAATACTAATTTACTTAACAATTTGTATGCCGGCACGCGAGTGACGTAAAACTGACGTCACGCGCGTGCAGGCACTTTCGGGACTTTTTTCAATAGATGATATTATAAAAGAGGGGGAGCTTACTTATGGCATGTTGCCGTCGACGTCATCAGCTACGTAATAGCTCGTAAAGCTCTAGCGCTCGTGAGCAACGAGCATTTCTTAAGCTTATTTTTTCTATATCCACGCACGGTCGCTCTTTTGTTATAGGTTCAAAGAAGCTTCCCCTATCATAGTAGTGGTGACCACTTTCGCTGATTTTCTTATCTTTTTACGCGTTTGAAGTCAGCGAACACCTGTAGCAGTACCGCTGTTGGGTCAATAAACCTTAAAACTTAACAAAAGAGCGACCGTGCACGCGCTCCAGGGGTGGTCAATCGGCCACGAGAAGTGGGGTTGAAATTTTCTCCGCTCACGTAATTTCGTGACGTAGTTAGCAACATTTGAACAAGACGTCGCAACCGCAACTTCTTTTATAATATCATGTATTCTTCAAAAGAAAATTCACGAGTTTGGCGCGAGATCAATTTGACGATGTCCGAATTGAGTGAGGTTGCAAGTTTGTGTATTTTAAGGATGCGGACCCAGATTGAAAACATCACTGTAACTACGATGAACCAAGTAACTTCGATCCGCATAGTTTTATGACGTCACAGTGATGTTTTTCAAATAATATTCGCAGCCATATCTCGTGTCAATTTACCGACTCATATACGTGATTTTGAAAAATGCAATCCCAATGACAATCTCGAAATACTCTACCTACAATGAGACAGAATCTCAAGTAAATGTAGCTCTAAAGGCGCGTTTTCAATCATGTAACCTTTTCGTCATAACTAAAGTAAATTCGAGGGGTCAGACACTCTTGATTTCGCTGTACACCTGAGTTCACTTGAGTTCAGCTTTTGAGTTAGAACTCTTACGAGTTCAGCTTTGATAGTGCAGAGAGCTCAAAAATTTCGCACACCTGAATTCGAGAGTGTCTGCCCCCTCGAGTAAATTTCTATAGTTACGACGAAAAAGTTTCTTTTTTGAGTTTTAACCCAAAATAATGAATTTTGTGACATCGAGATTGTGTCTTTGGGATACCCGTTTACTAATCTTATTTTTAGTGATCCAACCATTCACGTGGTGGCCTCAGTCTTCGCGTGGATGTCTTCTTGCATAAACCCCGTCATTTACGCCATTATCAACCGTCAGTACCGACAAGCTTACTCCAAACTGTTGCGTCCCTCTCGCCGGCACCGAAATCGACTGCCAGTGCCTACTAAATCCAACGGATCTTCTTCCAAATCCGGATCTGGTTCTTGTTGTACGGCTTCGGGAGGTTCCAAGACGATGGTCTCGGATATCTTTTCTTTCGTCAATGGTACCAAGAAACTCGAACAAAACGCGATTTCGTCTCTAGACGAAGTCGCTTTGTGAACGCGTCCGTTTTATCATCCTTACGAGGGCTGTTTAAGATGACCAATCAACTTTTGAATTAATTTTCGACTATTTTGAAAGTCAAGTTAATATGAAAGTCAAATCGCATCAAGAATAGTTGTAAACATATTATTGGTCATATCCAAAAAAAGATTTCGTCATCTGGTTATTATATTCTCCGCAGTTAATATTTTAAATAAAAAGTATTATTACTATTAGCCGCTAAGTAAAAAACAATAATCCATTTCATTCGCGGAAAAAACAATGTGGCGGACTAGGCTAGGGTTGAATCGTGGCTAAATTCTTAAACAGAAACGTCTAAGCTACAAAATCAGCCTGGTGCAAGTTCTAACCACCATCAAAAAGAGTGAAAAAAAAATGATTTAAAGGGTAACTAAAGAGCCTAGCGCGCCTTGCCAAAAAAAATAATTTATTCATTTGGAACTAAAACTGAGCTGGCGACTTATCGTTAAAGGCTAGGGTTGAATCGTGGATAAATTCTTATTAAAGAGAACCATCTAAGCTACAAAATCAGTCTGGTGCAAATTCTAAGCACCATCAAAAAGATGGCTAAATTCTTAAAGCTTCAAAATCAGCGTTTGATATCTGTTCGTAATTTTGGTGTTACTGATGGACTAGGCCGCGATATAAACGAAAAAGAATTGGATAAGAAATTACTTGTTGTTTGGATGCATTCTCTTTTTAACGAAATTACTTTTTGAAATTTCAAATCCTTACAATTACTTCATCAAATCGCGAATCCTTACAATTTTTTTTATCAAATCCGAATCCATACAATTATTTCTTGAAATGGTCAATCCATTACAATTACTGATCCCACTCCCGATCTTTACCACGCGATAATAATTTGAAACGCCTTCGAGCTTCAATTAGTCGATGAGCTAAATATAAAAAGGCACGATGAAGATATCTTGGCAACGAAGCGAAACTTTTAAAGTAAGTTCTTCTTTCCAAGTAGCTGAAAATCACAAAAATCGCAACGTGAAGCAACGCGGCTACGGACCGACGCTTTCCCGGTCACGTTCCGGAACGCGCTGAAAATAAGAGTTCTGAAAATCCCATGTTAAAAAGAGCTAATTTGCATAAAAATACACAGGATTTCAAGAACGCCTAATTTTTAGTGCGTTCCGGTACTTAGACCGATTCATTTAAAATATGGCTAGGAAGTGCTTCGAATAAAAAGAGAATTACGCAATCGACAAAGATTTCTACGAAGTGCAGTAATTAAAACCGGGCCGTTGCCGGCCAGGTTTATTTATAGGTCTCTCACAATTTCATCAGAAACGTCTATGGAGATTACCCTTATGAGGTGGTAGTTTTTTTCGACTTGATAACTGGAATCTTCGTCTCCCGACAGCGAGCCGTTTCATTGAGAGTTTGCATTCGAGAGAGAACATTATGTTAGGATCATGGGGGTACTCTTATATTTTTCTACTAAGACTGAGATAACAAAAGCTTTATAGATAACGTTGAAACACCGTGAAAGACGGCGTTTCACTGGGAGTTTGCATTCGAAAGAGATAAATGTGTTAGATTTACAAGGGTGTTCTATTATACTTTTATTCTGTTGAATACTAAGATTGAATAACAGTAGCTTTGATAACATTAGAAAGAAAGACGGAAAAAATGATAACGTTGGTGTATGAAATTGAATAAAAAACTTGTGTCTAATTAAATATAAATAATAAAGCAAAACGCGAGAGATACAAACGATATAAGTTTTGGTTTAAAAGATATAGGACGATGCCTAGAATTCTACGTATTGAGTCTAATGCAAAACAGTGTTTTTAACGTTTATAGTGCGAACTGGATTTTTTTTTATCAATGATTAAAAGCCGCAGGGTAAATAAACTTGGGTGTTATACATTACCCCAAATGGTATATAACGGTAAGATTTTGAAATGTCTTAGAAAATGGACTCTGAGACAGACGTACAATAAATTGATTTAGTTATAAAAGTTGGCGGGAAATTTAAATTATGCTGCAGAATTTAAAGGAGTCTAGAAAGGATACGGATATAAGAACAAAATTGGACACATGCGCGATAGGACACAATAACGATGGGATATAATCTCAATGGGACGCAATCTCGACAGAACATAATGTCGATGCGACACAATCTTGATAGACCATAATCTTCATGTACATAATCTCAAGTGGAATCTTTATCGATAGTTCACAACCTCGAATGGACATTTTGTTTCCTTGCCCTTCTTGAAATATTTTAGGTAAGGTTACGTTAGTTAATCACTCGAACTACGTCATCCCTCCAACTAGTTAAACACTCGCTCTAACCCATCCCTCTTATAATATTATAGGTAAGGTTACGTTAGTAGAGTGCAACAATCTCAGTCTGATTTAGTTGCAGTCGACGCGAAGTCAGCCCCTTTAGAGTATTTGAACTTTCGGTACTATCACGTGTTCGATATAACGAACTTTCGGATTCGTCGTCCAATTCTTACAATGGGATGTAAATACGTTTTTCAGTTGGCCTATCGCCAGTAGGCCAAATCCGTTTTTTTAAGGGACGTCAACGTAGTTTTTCGAGAGATAAAAGTCATTTGCGCCTATGGATAGAACCAGAGGTATATAATAACCCCCTTCGGGGGGAAGTATGAAGGGTAGGCAAAATCGACGAACAATTATGTATTTCTTGACTATTCTTAAGCTTGTAACCTCCTAAAAATAGCACCTTAATTAAAAATAAACATAACAATAAGTTCGTTACCAAAATTTAAAAACATTTTTGTTAAAACCTTTCACTCTAATTTGAAAAACCGAAAGGGGATTGAAACGCGCGTCTTACCAACGATCGAGAGAAAAAAATCTTTTCATATCAAAATCGCCAATTAGGCCATAGAAAAAGCGGGAGTCTCGATCGGTAGCAACGTTTGAAGCAACCTTATTGTCTGTATAAATTTTAATAGGTAAATAACACGGGGTGCCGACTCCCTATTGTACCCAGGGGAGAAAGCGAATAGAGGCTTTATAAAGACGTAGATATTCCATCCATCACCTCGGCAACCGGGCAACGCGCGGCACGAATGAAGAAAGAAAGCCTTCGCGAATCGCGCGCGATGCGTTAGTACCTTTTTATACCTCCCGGGAGACTTCAGCTAACAGACCAATCAAAACGCTCCGCGGGAGAAGATTCAAACTGTGTTTCTTTTTAATGCAGAGCTAGAGCGCGGCGACGCCTTGAGTAAATAGAAATAGGCCTTTTTTTATAAAATAATCTTATAATTATTTAAAAAGCATCAGTTTCTATGGAAGATGTTGACTTTTTTCAAGGTTGGGATTTATATTTTCGTCTATTTGGAGGGAGAAACTCGAGAGAAAGGCTTATAAACGCAAACCCTAAACACAGTTAAGGCCTACATTATACCTGGATTTTAAATTGGAAATTTTCATATGGCTTGCATGAATTATTGATACGTTGTGGAGCTAGTCACTCGAGAAATCAGGGGTACAAAACCGGGAAAATCGATTTCCTGATTTCCAGAAATCAGAGGAAATCACTGGCAATCAGAAAAACAATAATGGGAAATTTGGAAATCACGAGAAATCAGAGAAAATCACTGGAAATCAAAAGAAATCAGAGGATATCAAATGGAAATCTTAAGAAATCAGAGGAAATCAAATGGAAATCAAATAGAAATCAGTAATCATTTTGGGAATCACAGGAAATCATATGGAAATCAGGGAAATCAAATAGGAATCCTATCCGTTGTCAATACGAAATCTGAGGAAAAGAAAGCCCCCCCCCCCCATTTTTAATTCATCCGAGAGGAAATCCGAGAAACCGACTGAGAAACGTAATCCGTTTGATTTTGCCCCCCCCCCCCCTCCCTTCGTGTTTAAGCCAGATTGAATGTCGGGTTAGTAAGAAAATAACGTACCCTTAACCCTTTAGAAAGGGTCTAGACACTGAAAAGTATTGAAATTCACCGAGAAAGTGAAGGTATTTCCCGAGAAACCACCTCCCCCCTCTTTCGTTTTTTTGTTGTCGAGTATAGTTAGGGTCCGAAAGGGAAAGTTGGTCATTCTGAACTCTAAACTCATAAGAGAACCATCTAAATTTATTTGAAAATACCAAATCGTTCCCCTCTGGAGCATAGTTTTTTTTTCTGTTCGCTTACAATCCGCTTAGCAGATTTAACCATGGCAGCTCGATTTCCTGAGGACGAGAAATGTAAGCTTGATAAAAATTTATAGACAATAAAATGTTAAAAGTCCCCCCTCGATATTAAAAAGGATCCAAGGTGTTTAGATATAATATTGTTAAAGGGCTAAATGAAAGTTAAAAGAGAAAAAACCATAATTTCCATGCCATTCTTATTGAAAAGAACTTATCGCGTCTTCCGTGCGTTTGTAGAATCCCCTCGATTAAAATTAGAATTAAAGTTTGAACTATTTAACGAAGAATTAAAGGGAAAACCCATAGTTAGAATTTAAAGAGATCGACAAACCTCTTCTCCCTCATAAAGGGATAGTATCGTACCCTCTGTACGAATAGCCTTAAGCTGCGTTCATACTAAGCCTTGGAATCCATTTAAACCGTTTCAAAACGTTTCGCTTCAGTCGTGTGAACGCAAAACCGTCTTTTCTCGAATCGATTTGATTCGATTTCTTGAAACTGATTCGCGAACCAGTTACATACCGATTCGGTTTTAACAACCGATAGATGAAGTTACAATAAATCGATTTATAAAGATAAGGTGTGAACACGTGACGCTTAAAACGATTACTGATGATTTGAATATCGGTTTGATTTTACCGTTTCAAACCGATTAAGAAATGCTAGTGTGACCGTAGCATTAGTATTGTTTAAATCTTATTTGGACCCGAGTGTATATTATTAATCTTTGACTTAGTAGTTGATTTAATAAAGAAATGTTGCGTTACCAGGTGATATGAGTTTCCATTACTGAATGCTGATCAAGTACAATTTTCCTCTTCTCTCCCTTAAATAAAAACTATGTATCTAATTTACCCGCCCTTTATCTCGATCCTCGTCACCCGCCCTTTATCTCGATCCTCGTCACCCGCCCTTTATCTCGATCCTCGTCACCCGTCCTATATCTCGATCCTCGTCACCCGCCCTTTATCTTGATCCTCGTCACCCGCCCTTTATCTCGGACTTATTTTTATGGCTTTTAAAAAAATAATTGTTCACTTCGAGGGGCAAACCACTCTTGGAATCAGGTGTACAAATTAAAGCCGCGTTCACACTACAGACTTTGATACCGTTTTTAAAAGTTTTGGAAAGTTCAAATTATAAAATTTTGGGGTCACCCGTGTCGATTTCAACATTCGAAACGGTTTGAAAACAGTTCCAACGTGTCAAGTGTGAACGTACCTTAAATGGAATCAATTCAGAATCACGCGAATCAATGTGAATCGCGCGAATTATTCGGAATCACGAGAATCGATTCGGAATCACGCGAATCGTTTCGGAATCACGAGAATCGATTCGGAATCACGAGAATCGATTCGGAATCACGAGAATCGATTCGGAATCACGAGAATCGATTCGGAATCACGAGAATCGATTCGGAATCACGAGAATCGATTCGGAATCACGAGAATCGATTCGGAATCACGAGAATCGATTCGGAATCACGAGAATCGATTCGGAATCACGAGAATCGATTCGGAATCCCGAGAATCGATTCGGAATAACGAGAATCGATTCGGAATCACGAGAATCGATTCGGAATCACGAGAGTCGATTCGGAATCACGAGAGTCGATTCGGAATCACGAGAATCGATTCGGAATCACGAGAATCGATTCGGAATCACGAGAAACGATTCGGAATCACGAGAATCGATTCGGAATCACGAGAATCGATTCGGAATCACTCGAATTAATTCGGAATCACTGAGAATCAAATGAATCTAGAATCAGGTGTACTAATTTTTCTAGAGTGGCTTGCCCCTCGATTTTACAACTATTAAAAATAATAACTTTCAAAATAAATTATAATCTCGGCTTTAAATTTCGTTAAAATTACAAATTTATTTAAATTCATTTTCATTTTCAATATTTCAACTCGCTATATAAGAAATATGCTAGCTTTTTCATAAAAATCCTCGTAAAAATCCAAACTTTATACTTGCGAAAGATATTTGCTGATTTTTATCCTTCTTATGGAACCCCTAGCGCCATCTCTCAACTTCAGTGGCCCATTTTCATAAAAATCCAAATTTTTTCTCGCGAAAGATCGAGCGAAAAATATTTGGTGATTTTTATGTTTCTTATGGAGCCCCTAGCGCCATCTATCAACGACGGTGGCTCATTTTCATAAAAATCCAATCTTTATTCTGGAGAAAGATCGAGCGAAAAATATTTGGTGATTTTTATGTTCCTTATGGAACCTCAGGCGCCATCTATCAACGACGGTGGCGGCGCGCGCCAAAAGCTAAGCCTTATTTTTGACAGTTTTCAAAGCGTAACCTCTGAAACCCGTTCTTCTCGTCCAAAAATGTTTATAATTTGGGGATTTTAGTGTCCAGCGATTGTTTTTTAATGCTTATTACGAATATGACCGTTAAAATTAATCGCGAAACGGGAAATTAGTAGCCGCGGATTTTACCATCGTTCGTGTTAGTCTAAAATTCCAAAATGTCGTTTTTCTCTATCGAGGATTATCTCAATTCGTAATTTCGAGGGATTTAAGGATTCGCGTAAAAGGTAAATCAATTCGTGTCATTTAATTAAGATCAGTTTTTATTTACAATGTATTCTTGAGAAAGGGCTATATTCTAAGCCGGCATTCTGACGGGGTCACTGTTAATTTACTTTAGTAGCCCGTTTGATAATTTTTCTCGCATTTTTCTCTTTTAAAAAAAAAAAAAAAAAATAAAATAAAAAATGGCTACCGGGACCTATTCTTCAAAACTCCCGGCTGTTTATGTTATCATTAGGAAAGCAGGGCCGGCTCTCATTTTAATTAAATCAAAATGTTCCAATCATTAGCTTCCATTATAGATGATATATTTTCCCACCTTTATATGGTCGCGACACCTTGTTTGCGTTGAGAAAACAATTGATGAATTAGTAGCGCTTAATTGACTAATATTATATCTATAGATCTGCGGGCTAGTTTAATCGGATGTAGCCTTTTTCCCAAATTGTCCCGCACTACCTAGGTTTAATTATACAAAAATTTCATCTAAACCAGCAGTGGCGCCGCGGCGGCGCCACAGGGTAGGCTGAGTAGGCTATAGCCTACGTGTAAATTTCACGGAGGCCCCTAAAAACACTCGAAGGGCCCTGGCCGAAAAATATCGTCAAGCGTAAAAGGTCAGCAATGAAATATACACGTACAAAAAAGGTCCACTGAATTTAACAGAGCTATATTACCAAAAAAGGTTATTTGAAATTACATATTTTTTTAATTAATTTTAATGTAAAGAGTAGGCTTAGGTAAATCCCAAGGTATAATTTTAATTCGTCCCAAAAACCCCCGATGAATAATTGTTCGTCTTCAGGACACGTCAATGTCATTGTAAATAAATCATTTGTCATTCGAAACTCTTTAAGTTTATTTAATGTCTCATTTCGTCGCCAGTGGGCTCTTTTCTAATTTATTTCTGCTGAGGTCATCCACGTAACCTGTAGCAGACTACAGACACAGTTTTCATTGTCTGCGGAACGCAACTAGGGTTAGTCAACGTAGTGAGGTTTCTACCCCTTGTGATTTTACGGTACAAAGTTCGATCATTTTTCTTTACTCGTTTTCAAAAAACTCAAAGTTGGAATTATCAATTTTTTAATCGGTTATTTTTCACTTTGACGCTGACGTATACGAAAGCGCGCCGAAATTTTCAACCCGTAACTCAAGTCAAGTAACTCCAACCTCAACCGGGAGAATGATAGCTAAATGACGGTGTAATCTATGCCTAGTCGAAACGAAAAGGTGTCGGAGTTTATTCGGAATTAAAAATGTCAACTTTTTATTGGCAAGACAAAGTTGTGCGCGAATAGAAAATAAGAATGGGCACAGGCTAAAATTCAACGAGTAAAAATTATTGCCCGAATGAGATACGTCAAGCAAGCACATTGGATGGACTTCTAGAAAGATTGTGGTTAACCGATTTAAGAAATTAAAATAATAGCACGTGAGAAGCCAAGCCCTATAAGTGGATTTGAAGTCGTGTATGTGGTATAAAAACTGTTTTGCGAATTCCGAGTTTCGCGCTAAGCCTCGGCCAGTGGAGCTTTAATTCTTCGCCATCGAACCTTCATCACCCCCTCCCACCCGTCTCCGATGTAGCAGTAAGTGAACTTTTAATAGCTACTGATTTTTGTTTTTTAAGGGCTATGTATCAATTACTACATATAAGAGGTACCATATTCAACCATCCTTCGGGAGGTTTTCAAGGGCTCTGAAATTGAGTCTTGTAGAAGGAGAAAAATTGTGAAGCGATTAGAAAATAGCGTTTTATAACACGTCATAAGACTTCGTAAATTTAAAAAAAAAAAATGCTTATCTGTCTAAGAATACGCATTGACCGTACTAATTAAGTTTCCTTGGCTACATTATTTTTATGAATCTTGAAGAGGGGGAAAAATAAGATTCACTGAAAATTTTAGGACAAAATTCGATTGAATAATGGTAGAACATTTATTGTCAGAAAAACTTTGATAAAATGTGGACACAATGGCGAAGTTATAATAGTGGGGAAAATAAAAAAATAGGTGGGCGTAATGTAATAAACCTCGTGATAGTAATTGCGGAAAAATTTGTGATAATATAATCGTGGCAACAAAATATGTGAAACTTATTATTTGGTAGCAACTTCTCTTTCCTAAAAAATGTGTTTAGAATTGAATTTTTCAATCCCCCCCAGATTCGCTACTGGGCCTACAGACCCCCTGTTAGCCTACCCGTAAAAAACTCTTGGCGCCGCCACTGTAAACCAGATATTAGAGGCAGGTGGGAAATTGAACTTGTTTTACCAGCGTCTAAGAATGTTTAAGAACTTTTGTTCAACGATCATTTACCATAAGCGATAATAATAATAATGGCTACAGGTAGGCTAATTTTTGTAGTTTAAGATTGTGTGTTCAAAATCCTCCTCAAATCCAAGTTAGGCGTTGGTAGACTTTGAATCCCTTATTGCGTGGGCTACGTTCAGTAACTCTCAATGGGAAGAATCCAGTTTTTAGAAAATAAGTTTCCATTGAGTATTTTCGGAACTGCTACGTCAGAAGTTGTTGAAGAATTTCTTGATACGTTGTAAAAAGGCGGTGTCAACCTCGTGCCAAAGGCTTAAAGAATTATTGATTATAGCGATCGGGTCTAAATAAAAAATGAAAATCTAGCTTTCAACAGTTCTCGTCAAAATAAGTTCTAATTTCGGTTATAATCTATCCCACTTAAATATAATTCCATTAAATTTCTACGTCATCATTCGGTTGCTCAAAGAAAAAAACCTGCTCTTCCAACAGATGAGTTCGTTGACTGCCCGATGAACAATGTGACGTTGAAACCGGAAATGTAAAAAAAAGTCGCTCGAAAAAAGTTCATTAAAAAATCGGTCTCCCATGAGCTTAGTGCTGAGTCCTTTGAGTGTTACTAAACGTAGCCTAGGTCTTGCGCCCGAGCACAATAGCCTCACGATGACATAGTATTGAGGAAACTGTTTTTATTCTTTTCATAAGTATTTTTTAACTCTTGATTCAAAATTTGGGCCACTTTGGCGAGTAGAAGGAAAATTTATGGATGTAATTGTTGATTTTATCAAAGTTATTTCCTCACTCGTTGTTTATCGAGGATTTCTAATAATTTTATTTCATAACAGATAAAATTGTACGGTAAAATAACGATGGAACTATGACGAATAAATAAATGTGGATCCGGAATCAGCAACGAGAACTTCTGAAAATGGTAGGAAATTGCTTTCATTTTCGTTTTAGAGCTACGTTAAGCTTTTTTAGAGTTTAGCCAAAGAACCATAGAGTTTCTATCTCTTTTCGTAACTAAGTTTTAACCAAAATGAAAAAAAATGTCCAATATATTTTTGATATTTTAATTTGGAAAAGACGGTGCAACTGGGAAAATTATTTTTCCATTTCGTTATCTCAACTAATGCGGGGAAGTCTTAAATCAAGTTTCAAAATCTCCTAAAACTTGTCATTGATCAAATAAACTTCCCCTAGGGTTCGCTAACAGAATTAGTGTACTGATCTGCCGTATCAAATTCCCTGATTAAAAAAAAACTAAACCTACAATTAAAGGGACTATCTGTGATTTTTAATTCCCCTTTAAAGTCGCCTTCTTTTCTAGCTTAGCAGACGGCGTTGTACAAAACAAATTGTACAATTTAAGCTAAGCTGAGTGCAAGGGAAGAGTATTTTAAAGGGGAAAATTTTAGAGCAGATAGGGCCCCTTTAAGTTGAAGTTAAAAATTGCGTTTTCATAAAAATACGGTTAAACTATAAAGTCGATTTCAAAGGAGTTTTTAACTCCGGGTTCCTTTTAATCGCTCGTAACGAATCATCAGCCACGGAGGATTCAAATTTCTAGATCCATTCGTTTCCGGAATAAGTCTAGGTGGCGTTGCTCCAAAATAATAACAGAGTTTTTGTTCGCTAATTACCCCGGGTGGCAAACTTTAAAACCTGCTGCGCAAAATACCACATTAGTACCTAATAATCATAATATAATGATCCGTAAAGTACTAGGCTGTGTACATATGGGAAGAGCATATTAAAGGGGCACATTTTGAGATATGTCCTTCAAGGAAAACTTTGAGTATAAAATCTGTTTCACAACGCTCTATATAAATCGAGGAAAGTCCAAAAATGAGCCATATATTAAAATGCAAAACGCCGTTACCTCCTATGCATAAACCGATTACACCTTTAGAAATTAGACATTCCGTATATATTTTTTAAAATAAAAAAAAAATTGTTTCGCCGCCGAAAAAAGTGTTAGCCACTCGATAGAAATAGAGCAAAAATCCAAAATTGAGCCCTATATTGCAAATGACCATAACTTTTCGCTGCAACTTCATAGGTATAAACGGATTGCCCCTTAAGAAAATAGACATTCCGAATATTATTTTAAGATCATAAAATTATGTTTCACCACTCGAAAAAGTT